>CM070578.1:41722576-42322576 GCA_036346355.1 Rhipidocladum racemiflorum
TTCGCATTTTCATCGACGGCTTTGGCGCGCATCGACGGAAAATATTCGCATTTTCATCGGCTTGCCTAGCTGACCGAAAATAGGATGTTTATTTCATCGGCCAAGGCATGGCCGATTAAAATAATGGTGCCAAGACAGCTATTAGGTCATCAAATTTTCGTGCACTGGTGGCCGATTTAAAATATTCCATATTTTCATCGGCTAGAACTTCAAGCCGGTTTAAAATAATGGTCTCCATAATACTGTTCGGTCAACCAATTTCGCTTCCCCCTGGCCGATTTAAAAATATAACGTAGTTTCATCGGGTTTGATTTTTTGGCCGGAAAACAATTAATTTTCATCGGCTGAACCTTTAAGCCGGCGAAAATATATATTATCGTCGGTAGTGCTCCAGCCGACGAAAACAAATGTTTGTAAATGTCGGCTTCTCCCTAGCCGAAGAAAATAGAATTAGCCGACGAAAAATTAGTAGTTTCCTGTAGTGCCTTAGTCCAATCCACTATCAGCAAAATGTTTGGCAGGTCGAAATCAACGAGGTCAAGCCAAGCCTCCATCGATGTTGACCTTGCACGAAGTGGTGCCCCACAGCAACCTCGGATTGACACTGCATTTAAGCAGGGGGCGAGGCAGAAGCTTGGGAGGGCATGGTCTAAGTGGTTCCATGCAAATGCAATTCAAGGAAGGAAGGCCGAGTGTTTGTACTTCACAGGTATGCAAAAGCTCATGGGTTTATAAGGTAAAATTCTTGTCATCATTGGACTAAACTATTACGATCTGTGTTTTTAGGTGCAGTCAAGATGACGCAGGAGCTAGGCCCAGGGGTTCGTGCACCACGGGGCCACGAGATCGACTGGAAGTACGTTGACAAGAACGAGAAGGAGATTGTCCAGTACCTTTAGAAGTTCAGGGACGACTGGGCGACATTTGGTGTGACAGTCATGTGTGACGCGTGGACTGGACCTACAATGCATGGCATCATCAACTTCATGGTGTACTGCAACGGGGTAATGTTCTTCCATAAAACCGTTGATGCCACAGGCAAGATTCAAGACCATAAGTACCTGCTACGCGAGATAACAAAAGTGGTTGCCGATAACGTTGTGCAAGTGGTTACTGACAATGGAGCCAACTTCAAGAAAGCATGCCAGATGTTACGATTGTAGTATCCAATGATTATCTGGTTACCATGCTTGGCACACACGGTGAACCTCATGCTTAAGGATGTGTGCAAAATGGACGAGATCAAAGATATCGTGGCAAGGACGAAGAGGATTTGCCGCTTCTTATACAACCACAAGAATCTGCACACGCAGATGAAGGCCCACATAGGTGGAGAGTTGGTGAGGCCAAATGCCACTAGGTTTGGTACGACCTTATTCATCCTTGATAGCATTTTTAAGAAGAAGGAGAAGTTTCAGCAATGGATGACACATCCCGACTGGACAAGTAGCAAGTGGGCTGGGATGGACGAGAGCAAGTTTGTATATGATCACCTCGTTAATAGAGATTTCTGGACCATGTTGGAGTGGGCTATGATGCAAATTTGTATTGTTAGGAGTGAGTACAACCGGTGGTTGAGTGAATTTGGAGAGCAGTACACGCCATTCCTGAGAGTCATTGAAAAGAGGTTTGCTGACATAAAGGATACCACCTTCGTTCAAGAAGGTTCATGAAATTGACATAAAGGATACCACCTTTGTTTGTATTGTGCTAACTTCAAAATATTTTGCCTGTTGTAGCCTCTGTCCTGGACCCATAGTCTCAATTCAAGTACAATATATGCAGCACTCTGGTGTTCATGGGACAGCTGTCCACTGCCCTGAATATTATGGCTGTTGATAGATTTAGTTTATTTTTATTGATCTAGCATTTTGTAGATGATGAATTTATTACTTAGCTCCATTAGATAAAATTTTTCTTAGCTTTATATAATATAGATTAAAATTATGTCCATCCATTATTGTTAGTTAATTAATTATTATCAAATATATATTAAATTTAAGATATTAAATTAAATTTTAATAAGCATTGATTTATAGTGATTTAATTGAAATTTAATGCATACATCTAGCTCAATTAAGGTTAATTTATATGTGGTTCAAA
The DNA here is from genome assembly GCA_036346355.1 of Rhipidocladum racemiflorum. Taxonomy (NCBI): domain Eukaryota; kingdom Viridiplantae; phylum Streptophyta; class Magnoliopsida; order Poales; family Poaceae; genus Rhipidocladum; species Rhipidocladum racemiflorum. The sequence continues at coordinate 41,724,680 of CM070578.1, forward strand.
TTAAAGGTTTATTTTTAGTTTGTTTTTATTGACCTAGCATATTGTAGATGATTAATTTATTTAATTAAGATATTATATTTTAATAAGCATTGATTTGTGGATTCTAGTTGTAATTTAATGTTTAGACCTAGTTCAATTAAGGTTAATTTGATAATCAGTTATGTTAATTAATTGTAGATGGGCCGGAGATGGATGTACAGTGCAGACCGTTACAGTCAAGAATACATCGACGACGTCTCTGCTTTTCTAAGATTCGCCGAGGAGGACAAGTTGCAAAAGAAAAAGGAATATATACATTATCCATGTATTGATTGCAAGAATGAGAAGATGTTTTTAGACAAAGAGCAAATCCAGTTACACTTGATTCGAAGGGGTTTTTTTACCAGGCTATACATATTGGACAAGGTACGGTGAAGAGGAGATCATACATGAAGGTGATAACGTCATCAACGACAGAGCTAGCAACATGGTAGCTGACATCGGTTACGGATCCAATGATGATAGGTTGTTCATCGATGATGACAATAATCTGGCTCAGATGTTGCGCGATGCAGAAGGGAACTACACTAGTTAGAGAGAGTTTAATCAATGCTAGGGTTTGATGGAGGACTCGGACAAACCTTTGTTCCCGGGTTGCAAGGAGGAATACACAAAGTTGCACACCATGCTTTCACTGCTAAAATTGAAGGCAAGCAATGGTTGGTCTGATAAGAGTTTCACAGCGTTGTTACATCTCTTAGAGGACATGCTTCCAGAGGGAAACGTATTGCCTGAAACAACATATCTTGCAAAGAAGGTTGTATGTCCCTTGGGATTGGAAGTAGAAAGAATACATGCATGTCCAAACACTGTATACTCTATCGCAAAGAGTATTCAGACATGCATGTATGTCCGATGTGCAAATCATCGAGATACAAGCGTAAGAGTGATGGCAGCAATGTGATCGAGATGAAGAAAGGACCTCCTGCTAAAGTGGTATGGTATTTGCCAGTAATTCCTCAGTTGAAGCATTTATTTGGAAACAAAAAGCACGCCAAATTGTTGTGATGGCACTTAGAAGAGCGTAAGAGGGATGGAAAGCTGAGACAACCTGTTAATTCTGCCCAGTGGAGAACCATCGATAGGCTCTTCAGGAACAACATCGGAAATGAACCTAGGAATATAAGGTTTGGATTGAGTACAGATGGAATGAATCCTTTCGGTAATATGAGTAGCATTCATAGCACTTGGCATGTGACTCTCTGTATCTACAACCTTCCTCCTTGGTTGTGTATGAAGCGAAAGTACATTATGATGTCACTGCTTATTCAAGGGCTGAGACAACCTGGCAACGATATTGATGTATACCTGCAACCATTGGTGGAAGATCTTGTGATACTCTGGAACGAAGGTGCAGAGGTATGGAATGAGTACAAATGAGAGTACTTCACTCTACGTGCATTATTGTTTTGCACCATCAATGATTTACCTACCCTAGGTAACCTATCTGGTCGTACTATAAAAGGAGCCAAAGCATGTCCACAGTGCTTGGATGAAATAGATAGTGTGTGGTTCAACAACTCAAGAAAAACTGTGTATATGCGTCACCGTAGGTTTCTTCGAAGGAATCACCCCTACCACAATATGAAGAAATAATTTGACGAAACAAAGGAGAACGATTTAGCTCCAAGGCCTCATCGTGGGGAAGAGGTATATGATATGGTTAAGGATATTAATGTTGTACTTGGAAAAGGTAGTAATAATACATCGAGATACCGAACTGAGAAGACCACGTGGAAGAAGAGATCGGTATTTTAGGACTTGCCCTATTGGAAAGACTTAGAAGCTCGACACTGCATCGATGTCATGCACGTAGAGAAGAATGTATGTGACAGCTTGGTTGGTCTTTTAGTGGATATTCCTAGCAAAACCAAGGATGGACTCAAGTCACGAAAGGACTTAGAAGATATGAAAATCAGATCCGAGCTACATGCTCAAGAGACTGGGTCAGGCTAACTTTATCTTCCCCCAGCTTGCTACACTCTATCCAAGAAAGAGAGAATAGAACTTTGCAAGTACTTGCATGGTGTGAAAGTTCCATCCGGTTATTCCGCAAACATCAAGAAACTGGTCTCAATGAAAGATTTGAAGTTAACTGGCATGAAGTCTCATGATTGTCATGTGATGATGACACAAATGCTTCCTGTTGCAATTAGAGGTATTTTGCCTGACAAAATCCGAGAGACAATAATGAGGTTATGTTTCTTCATTAACGCAATTTCACAGAAGATCATCGATCCCGTTGGACTATGTGAATTGCAGGATGATGTGGTCAAGACTCTCGGCCAACTAGAGATGTATTTTCCTCCATCATTTTTTGATATCATGGTCCATCTCATTGTTCACCTTGTGAATCAGATAAAGATATGCGGCCCCGTATTCTTGCATCAGATGTACCCGTTCGAGAGGTACATGTGTGTTCTGAAGAAATATGTACGTAATCGATCTCGGCCGGAGGGCTGCATTGTAGAAGGTTATGCAACCGAGGAGGTTATCGAGTTCTGCGTCGATTGCATGGACAATGTCGATCCGGTTGGTATGCCTATATCTCGACATGAGGGCAGGCTAGCCGGGAAAGGGGTCATCGAAAAGAAATCAATAAATACTTATGATCATGTTTTGTTCGAACAAGCACATTTCACAGTCTTGTAACAATCAGTTGAGGTGTCCTCGTATATGGACTTGCACAAGGAAGAGCTACGGAGGGAAAACCAAGGACGATTAGAGGTTTGGATAATAAAAGAGCACAACTGTTTGTTCAATCATTGGTTTAAGGAACACATGACTGGGAAAGAAACGAGTGTTACATTGAGGTGTGTGAAATCATGTGCTGTAAAATTGGCTTAGAATTACATTTGCAAAGTGTGCTTGTGCATGTGCATGACTGAGACATGATTTTCCTTCTGTGCCGGACCTGTTTTTTTGAAGAAACAGAGCGTGGCATGTTTGAGCCGGACTGTTTTTCTTCGGTCCGCCATGAATGTGGTTTTAAAGCTTTTGCGCCGGACCAAACTGACAAGAAACAGAGAGTTTCCCTTGTACGCCGGACCAAATTTTTAGTTCGTCGTAAATGGCATTTTCAAGAGATGATTTGTTGTGTATGCCGGACCAATGTTGTTTCGGTCTGTCGTGAACATGTTTTTGGTGGGTTAAAATTATCAAGAAACAGAGAGTTTCATGTGTACGCTAGACCAAATTTTTCGTCCGTCGTGAACGGCATTTTTGAGCAGTGCATGAGAGCAAGGGGCGCATAGCCAGAGCTGTGTTTTAGGGTTTGTACTCTTTTGATGGGAGTACTTCAGACAAAAAAAATAAAGATCAATTTCCTCAAAGATCCTCTACGTGCTACAGTAATCTCGAAGCTACAGTGCACGCGTTGCTACAGTATTCTCTGTTTTGGTCTTTGTTTGCACATCTGTTCTGGTTCTAGATTGTTTTTTTTGTCTACTTTGATTCTTTGAGTTTCGTCTTGATTTGATCCATCCAAAGCCTTTCTAGGGCTTAGATTTAGAGTTCCTCAAAGTTTTATTGGTTAATCTTTTGAAGATTTTATTTAATCACGAAATTGATATTAGATCAATTATCGTCATATTCTGTCACAGCAAGCTTGCGAATTTCATAACTTTTGATCCGTAAGTCCAAACGAGCTGATTCTATTTCGGTTAGATTCGTATTGGAATCTAGTTTCTTGTATTCAAACTTTAGATCAATCCGACAGTTGGATCTTCAGGAATTCACATTTTACCGAACATCTATCAATCTGTTTTTGTTGAATACGAGGCAATTATTTGAGTCCGAATTGGGGTGAACTTTTAGCAGATCAAAAATTTGGTTTTAGCTTCCGCATAATTATTCACCCCCTCTGATTGCTATATTCATCTTTTCGATCCTACAAGTGGTATCAGAGCAATGTTTTTCTAATTGATCTTAACTAGCGATTAGAAATTATAGCAATGGATAGGTATACGATAAAACCTTGTGTTTTCGATGATGTTGATTTTCAGTTTTGGAAAGCAAAGGCGGAGGCGTTCATCCAGGCGCAGGGCTTCGCAATTTGGGGGAAGGTCTACAAGCTATACGAAGTCCCTGAGAACGACAACGTCAACGACGCAAATCACGCACATGTTGAAGCAAATAGCATGGCGCGCAACTTGATCATCCAAGGCTTGGGACGCAACGACTTTGATCGAATGGTTCAACTTAAATCTGCATATGAGGTATGGAAATCTCTTTGTGATTACCATGAGGGTTATAACACTGTCAAACAGGTTCGCCAAGACATTTACAAAAAGGAATACATGCGATTTGAGATGAAACCTGGTGAGTCTGTAGATGACTTCTTTGCACGCTTTAATAAAATTCTTAGCAATCTACGTGTTGTTAGAGTTAACTACACTGATGCTGCTAATGCTAGACAATTGCTTGGTGCTTTATACATGTCAATTTGGGAGATGAAAGTTACATCTATTAGAGAATCAACTGTCATGAGTACACTTACATTAGATGTTCTTTATTCTAAGCTGAAAACTCATGAATTGGATGTTCTTGCTAGGAAGAATGATCATAAATCAATTGCTTTGACCTCCCAATCTAGCATGTCTCATAATAATGCTTCTTCAAGTTTCGCTCTATCTTTCTTGTCTTCACTAACCGATGAACAAATTGAGCAATTCCCAGAAGAAGACTTGTCACTACTCTCTTTTCGCTTTAACAAAGCTTTGCAAAATGTGAGAATGAGAAAGAGAGGAGGTGGTGGCCCTCCAAGATGCTATGAGTGTGGTGATCTCGACCATATTCGTCCAAATTGTCCTAAACATGCAGGTAAAGCATCATGGGAGGAAAAGGACAACGACAGAAGAAAAGATAAGAAGAAGTTCCCTTCAAGTGATAGAAAGAAGAAGAGCTTCATCAATCGCAAAGTAGTCCACCGAGTTCTTTTCGCTCTTGAACAAGTCAATTTGAGCGATGTGGATTCGGAGAGCAGCGAGGACAATGCAACTCTAAGCAACCATGACTTGACGGGGCTTTGTCTCATGGCCAAAAGCAGCAACAGCTTCACTGAGGATGATCACTACAGCGACTTTCATGAGGTGGATCCTTCATATGATGAATTAGCTATTGTTGTTGCTCGTCTCGAAAAATTGCTTGACAAACGTGATAGAAAAATTAAGAAACATGGTATTCTTGTGGAATCATTGAATGCTGAAATTATTAGACTTGAGACATTGATTCCTGATGATGATGCTTGTAAATCATGTGACTTAATTTACAATGAGCTTACCTTGCTTAGGAAAGAACATGTTACCTTGTTAGAGCAAATTAATGCTGCAAATGAGAAAAATGAGAAACTTGTTAAACATGTTAGTTGTTCTACTATTGATTTGCATGATTCAACTCCATGTTCTAAATGCTCCATACTTGAATTAAAATTGAAAGATGCAAATGCTTGGGTTTCTCAAATGACAGATGCTTTGCATACACATGAGGTTCTTTCATGCTCAACTTGTGGCAAGCAAAAAGGAAAAGTGGACGTTCCCTGTAATAATTGTTTAACTCTTTTCTCGAAAAGTTGATTATTTGGAAAAGTCATTAGAACATTTCACCAGAGGAAAGAAAAACCTAAACATGATCTTGGATCAATCAAAAGTCAGTACTCAAAACAAAGGTTTAGGTTTTGATTCTTATGCTCATCATAAATCACATGCTCCCACTGTTGTTAAAGCACTTGGAAGTGGAAAATTTGAAATTGTCAATGAGCCTAAAAAAACTGTTTTTAAGTCTGCTGGAGTTTTATCTTCTATTGTGATGAATACAAAATGTGCTTCTACTGTTAAAGCAAAACATCATGTTAAGTGCACTTGCACTCATTGTGGTAGAGATGGACATTTAGTAGATTTTTGCTTTAGACTGGCTAAACAACAAAAGAAAGAAAAAGCTAAGGCTAGGTCTAATTTCAGACAGGCACACTTTGCTTCACATCATGTGCCTAGGGTGAAACAAGTACCTTTTGTTGCTAAAAACACGGGAAAAGACAAATCTGTTTTTGTGCATAAGAATGCTCATGTTGTGCCTACTGTTGTGTGTTGTGTGTCTCAGTACTGGATTCCTAAAGATCTTATTTCTAACCCCAGTACCGGGACCTCGACATTTTCAGCTTCTATGTAGGCTTCTCACGCGAGGAAGGAGAACATATGGTTAGTAGATTCCGGATGTTCATGCCACATGTCTGGTGATAAGAATTGGTTCTCCCTCACTCGTGCATCTTGTGCTGAAAGCGTTACTTTTGGAGATGCTTCTTCCATTTCTGTTGTGGCAAAAGGTACAGTGAGGATACAGGTGCATATGTTCAGGGGGAGAGTATCCTTGTTCATGAAGACGACGATGAATGATGTTGAGAATGAGGAAGGCCGGATATACAATTTGTTGTGTGCTTGTTTTCAAGCTTCCCCACGTGCTTCACATCAACAAACCATCACGCAAAATTTTCAGGTATCTCTATGGTACTCAAGATTTTGGCATTTGGCTTTCTGCTTCCTCATGCATTAGTTTAAGAGCTTACTCATGGCTGATGGTGCATATACTTCCTTGCATTTCTCTATTTTGTTGGAAATAATCATTAAATCAGCTTTTCAAGCACCAATGAAGTGCACAAAAAAATCAATGTTTTCAGTTTTTGAGATAGTTGAGAAAGGGAGATCATACCATGCAAAAAATCCTTAATAGAACTTAATTTCTAGTTGTGCTTACTCTACATTATCTACGTGTAGATTTGATGGTGTAAGTATCTGGATAGCTTGACTTGGAGATGAATTACATTTGTGGTTGACTTATAATGCTCAATACATAAAAAAATGACAAATTAAAAACAAAAAAATTTGGTCTCTCTTTTGTATTCTTGATGAATCCATTGTTAAAGAGGGAGAATTTTGGGAGAATTTTGCGCACGTTGCAAATTCACACACACATTTTTCATGTAGGGAGAGTTTTTCGGTTTGCATTTTTGTCAAAGGGGAGATTTTGTGTTTTGCACTTTGGCTTTTGATTTTAAACTTCTTGATTTCAAAAAAACTTTTCTTGTGAAGTGAATGCCAATGATCAGTTCTAAATGGTGTTGCCAATGTTTTCATCAAGAGGGAGATTGTGAAATCATTTGCTGAAAAATTGGCTTAGAATTACATTTGCAAAGTGTGCTTGTGCATGTGAATGACTGAGACAGGATTTTCCTTTTGCGCCGGACCGGTTTTTTGTGCCGAACCAAACTGACAAGAAATAGAGAGTTTCCCTTGTACGCCAGACCAAATTTTTAGTCCGTCGTAAATGGCATTTTCAAGAGATGATTTTTTGTGTACGCTGGACCAATGTTGTTTCGGTCTGTCGTGAACGTGTTTTTGGCGGGTTAAAATTATCAAGAAACAGAGAGTTTCATGTGTATGCCAGACCAAATTTTTGGTCCGTCGTGAACGGCATTTTTGAAGGTTGTTTCCTTGTGTGCGCCGGACCGATTCATTTTTAGTCCATCTTGAACGTGGTTTGCGCCGGACCAAGTTTCTTGAAAAACAGAAAGATTTACATGTACGTCGGACCAATATTTTTGGTCCGTCGTGAATGGCACTTTCAAGAGTTGATTTCGTGTGTACGTTGGACCTACTTTTCTTTGGTCCATCACAAACATGCATTTGAAGTTTTTTCGTTGGACCAAATTCTTCTTTTAACTGAGAGTTTGACATGTATGCCGGACCAAGTTTTTGGTCCACCGTGGATTGCGCCGGACCAAGGTTTCGGTCCGGCATGAATGTAATTTTCTAGGGTTTAGTCCCTGTGTGAGCCGGACCAAGGATTTGGTCCGCCGTGAACGTGAATGGTTTTTTCTAGCGTTTAGTCCCTGTGTGCACCGGACGAAGGATTTGATCCGCCGTGAACATGAATGGTTTTTTCTAGGGTTTACTTCTTGTGTTCGAATCAAATTAGTTTTGGTTCGATTTGGTGATTATGAAATTCGTGTGGATATCATAATGCTTGTTTTGATCTTATGCAATGCTCGTGTGAGTAGTTGCATGGACTAATGTTAAGTCAAGTCGCGGACTTGTGCTCGGAATTGTTTTGTGATTTGCTCATGTGCAGGTGTTGCTCGAGGGCGAACATGGTCGATGACGGGACTAGAACTAGGTTCATGGAGGAATTGAGGTTCGGGACTAGGTTCAGGGAGGAATCGAGGTCCTAGTGGTCGAGAATGTCATGCGGGACGTGTAACATCCGCAATTTCGGTCTGCTGCCAAAAATTTAATTTAAATTAATTAAATTCAAAAATTTGGATTTTCCTTGGTGTTTAATTTAACCTGCAATCCTTCTCCATCCAAAATCATAACTCAATTCTCCTTCGCTCGAAAAATCAAATTTCCATATTCCAGTCCGTACCCGAAATTCCACCGGAGTTCGAAAATGCTTCAAAAATCTTGGATCCTATTGCATTAGGTCCCAATTATTCTAGAAACATTTTGGGAATTTTCCCAAGATTTTTGGAAGCTCTTTGGTATTTTATCTCGCGCGGCTTTTGTTTAATGCCCGCTATTCGCCCCAGAATATTCTAAACTCCAAATTTCATCCAAATTCAGCGAAACCAATTTTATTGAGTTCCAAATATTCTCTAATGGTTCTAGGAATTTTTTCGGAATTTTTAGACCATTTTTGCTAATTTTTCTCTAGGGTGTTGCATTCACGTAACTCTCCGCCAACCGAAGGGCGCCACGTGGCGGTTACAGTTCATCATCTTCATCCTTCGTGCAAGCAAGTTACAGAGGAAGCACTTCATCCTTCCATACTTGAGTTCCTCCATTCAATCCTCCATAACTTCCTCCTCAATGCTCCAAATCGCGAACGGCCGGATCCATTGGATTTGTAACGGCAAGACCTTTCCATCCCCGATGTCCTTTCTGCTTCAACCTCACCGGAATTTGAACAGTAACGTAAAAACCGAAATTGTCTTAATTGACCATTACTCGGCCGTTTCTTCACCAAATCGTGCACTTCCACCTCTCAAATCTCCGTATTAGAACCCTCTTCCCGGTGGTAGCACCCATCCTTTGCCTCTCCAAATCATTTGTCTGCTAGATTGAGAAAACCGACGAGGAACGTCTGTAACACCCCGGCTTTTACTAAGCCCAGAATGTCACCAACATAGACCATACAACAATTAATACCATGATTAAATGGAAAATTTCGGCAGCATCTCCTTTGCTTTAGCATAAATTTGAACATCACAATATCATATCAATATATATATCAATCAAGATATCAATATGCATCGACAACAACAGATGAGCATCCACTAGAATAACAACAAGCAATGATAATCATGGAATAAGCATCAACTAAGACTAGGATGATAAAACAAATCGCTCCAAAGACCCACATGACGCACATGAGGGAAACCAACCCACATAATATCCATACACCAAAATCAACATAACTTATTGCCATGTTTCCATAGAAATGGGTGAATTATCTAGATTATGAGTGCTACGTGAGGAAGTGTAGCTACATTCCCTTCCCGCGCGCCGATTTCATTGTACCTAAATAAACAAACAACATAAAACACAAGCGTGAGTTCATAACTCAGCAAAGTGTATTGTAATGGATCAACAAGGATCAAGACAACAAACCATCATTCCAATCTCCACAGTTATATCATAACACATCATATTTAACATTATGTACATCCTTTAAAACAACATGATAATCATCTCATGAGCATCTCATGAGTACTCTCATCATCATCTCATAAACATCTTCATTGATGTATATCATTCATTCAATGCAATGCACATGTCTCCTGGAATTCTCATACCGGTATGGTTGAGTGCACACCTATCGACATGCACCCTTTTCCCCCTTCCATCCCGAAGATGGAGGGTGCCTATCACTCGCTTCCATTCACCTCGGTGATGGAATCACGAGGTAGGACTTACTCAAACGAATAGCCCCAGACTAGTCATAACGGTTCTCACCGACCCTACCGGAATAGTTATGACTTATCTCACCGGCCGGCCATGAAAATATGCCATGTATGCAAAATGGATAGCAGCGTATACATAAATAGAAATATTGCATATCAACATATGGCATCTCAACATGTAAGACCGTATTCAACATTCGACGGTAACCATTCAAAACATGGCATGTGAATCATTTGTCAACAACAAGCATCTTTAACCATAGCCTGAGAACACCATATCATTGACAACATTTAAATCATGGCCCAAGGACATCCTATCAATTATAACATGTAATTCATGGCAAGACAACATGTTATCTATTCCAAAATACTCTCAAGCAATTCTAGCAACACATATAGCATACAATCCACGCAACACACTTGCCTTCAACCACGGGTAACGGAGTGATGAGAGGTTGAGGGCATTCCCGGAGGCACACCACCTGCAAACACATGCCACACACTCAAATCGGGTCCACAAAACAGCACACATACAACCCACTACCCCGATTTCTCTTACAACTCATAAAATCAGAAAACAGCAAATCTGTCCCTACGGGACAGCGGACTTCCAATGGGCATAACTTCTGTTCTAGGACTCCAAATTGAATAAACAAGTACATTCTCGCGTAGCTTAGGAAAATTCTCAACTTTTTCTAGTGATTGGGAGAAGCCAAATCGGCATCTAAAATTGTTTAATCTAACGTTGAACACGAACTGTCTCAATCTCGTCACAGATTTGACAGCGCTCGGTAAAACGGCCATATCTCCCAAACGGCTGGGCGGATTTTAACGTTCTTTATATGCACGGAAAGATAATGCAATTATATACAACTTCCTAAAAGTCCGTACAGTCAGATTCAAATTCTAAATTGGCGAAAACGCCTGCCCAAGATCGGGTTCCCAATCTGCCCGAACAGAACGTGAATACAATCCAAGTTTTCATCAATTCTACCCCATTGCAGCACCTCCCTAGATCTAAAAACATGATAATCCCCCTCTACAGTAGCAAGAGATCTACCCCACAGGATCCCCCCATTACCTTCTTGGAGAATCACCAATCGACGATCAAACCTTCGCGTTCCTCCCCCGACTTCCTTCCACGCGCCGTTTCCACCAATCCTCCTCATCGCAGCCCCTCCCAACAGCTTGGACAGCGCCTTGGCAGCGAGGAGGAGACCTTGGGATGCGCCCACAAGGTAGGAGAGGGGTGGGGCGGCAGCACCTAGGGAAGGGGCGGATGGGAAGGGAGAGGAGAGGTGAGGGGAGATGAGGGGAAGTGGGGAATGAGGGGAGAGGGGATGGGGGCTGCGCATGGGGGTGGGGAGGGCTAGGGCAGCAGGATTTTCTGCCCCTCCTCACCCCCACATGGGCCAAGTGAGTCCCACCAACCGGCCCACGAAGTTTCCCTCAAGCCCAACACTTCCCCGGAGCGGCCCAAACGCCCGAAAACGGCCCGAAACGCGTTAAAACGTGAAATCTCAGGGTTCTAGTTGCGAAAACCCCCAACTGAACACCTTTTACCATATTTTATAACCTATTATCACAAATTATAAAGTCTCGACATTCCATAGTATCACATTCTCCCCCCTTAACTGGATTCGACCTCGAATCTTACACGTCAACTCTAAAACAATGTCCACTAGGGACTCATCTTCTTTGCGAACTCAACACACCCACGTAAAGACTCAAACAGTAGCAACGACAACCCAATTCTCTAAATCCATCTATTAACAAGAGTGACTTGACTTAGCTTAACTAAGCACAACTTGACATGATTCCTCATTTACTTCAATCTCTATCATGATTCATAAACTCAGAATGACACAATCATCAAGAAACACATCCCTTTTTTCACCATTAGTATTAAAACGATCAACCGAGGTTCCAAACTTGAACCCCCCAAAAAGACCATTTACGCAAAACCCCATCTCTTCCAATTATTTGACCCCTTTTCGCAAGGAATCAAAATTTACTAATGTCATCTTCGCTCATAGCCTACATCGACCATACTTTCCTTTCGACTGCCAACCACATCACACTTTTCATTCTATCCTCTCCCAGGCATAACGCACACCAGGGACGTCTAGCTAAGACAATGACCACGACAAAGCATTTTACATCACAATTTCTATAACATTTGCTTCCATCCAACGATACTTTCAACCAAATTCAAACCACGACATCAACAACCTCCATCATCATCCACCCTCATACCACTAATGTCCAGCACCTAGCCCAAGCTAGGACCGTAACTCACTACCAAATCTCAATTGGCACTATCCCCAAGAGGATGTCGCCCTCACAAACAATTCACACAAACAACGAAGCCCACGAGTATAGCTCTTAGATTATACTCAACAATAACCCGAGGCCCTTCTTATTCTCGCTCCTATCAATAGTGCAAAAGAAGTACGATTCTTTTGAATCCAAGTAGACCACATACAACAACTCGAACCTCAAGCGCCACAAATCACTTTGGAAAGAACCCGATAACATTGAAAGACCACTCTTTTGCTTTTCCTAAGTAAAGCCGCAAAGGAAAACTCAAATCTCCAATCAACGTGATACCATTCGCATCGGGGAGCACTCAAACAAATAGAGACTCCACACAATTCTCTTGACAGAAGTTCTCAACAACTAAAGACAACTCGACTCGCTTTCACCACAACCAAACTTTTCATTTTAACCAAAATCAACATCTTGGAAGAGAACTGCCACAAAAACTCTCGAAGAGAAAGGGAAACTCAAATCCCTTGCATAACATAACCAAAATACCAGCATTTATCCATTCATTCCTTTCATGCTAGAGAGCAATGGAAAACTCGATTCATAACACGAATGCGAATTCTTCAAGAGCACTCCGGATTAGTCATATATCTCTATATGACTTTCTCACCGTCCTGGCTCAACAACTCTTTTATGCTTATAAAAACGATGTCATGAATCTTTTTCACCATTTATTCGTCATGTAACCACGATACCCATTAACCATTCACAAAGAGACTTCATTCTCTGGGTCACATGATTGACACCCAACAACATCGATGGTTGCTCAAATTCGCATAAACTACGACGGCGTTAACCGAAAAAAATACCATATCGCATCACAACCCAACAACCACTGCACGCAATGCGTGCAAAACATCGCATTTTAACCAAAGCCAATAACAGAAGATAGCATCAACTCTCAAATCAAACATCTACGCCTAATAACCGCTACCAGTTCTCTTAAAGAGAAAGGAAACACATTCCCAGCAGGGAAACATCTTACCAACAAAATCACTTATGAAACAATCGTAAGATTCACCTTTTTGAAACGCTCGCAAACACCACACATGTTTCCCAAATAAATCCAACTCTAGTCACGATAGAATTACAATTTAAGCGCTTAACTCCAGGGTTACTAAAGATAAATCAGTTGAACGCTAAAGAGAGCGTCCCACTCCAACGCTTTGGGTGTTAATCCATACTCATAGCATAGACTAAACAGACTAGCCCAAATCCAAAGATTGGCATGGTTCAATACCACACCACATTTGGAACCCATAAGCCGGTTACTTCAAATACTACTCTTTCATCCATATTTCCAATCATCGGAGTCAAGTTTGTAACTTGACAAAATGCCACGTAATCAGAGGAGATTTTATTGCACACTAATCAAGACGCCTAAACAAAGAGGCAGGCACTCCCAGAAAATTTATACATTCATTTGAATCCGTAAACCTTCAAAAGAAAGTTCGACTCAAATCCCACCATTACTCGCATTCCAATACTCTTAGCCAATACGGATGACATAATCACCCAAATCCCGAGAAGTCCAACACTGTTGCACACAAGCTACAACATCTGCTCTTGATAAAATCACTTTTCACTGTTCATATAACCACAATTGATTATATTACCAACGAACCATAGACCATATCTACCATATGACAATCAACAAGGAGAACCACGTTCTCACAACTCCAGCACAATTAACTTATCAGTTAATCCAACATAAGACGCATATCAACAACTTCTTTTGGTCTACTAACCATGACGAACCATTATTCATGCAACTTATTATCCCAAGCGTAGCACACATCTCTTTACAATTATTCCGGCGTAATCAACAATTACCCTGGGTATAGTCCCTAAGTCACATATTCCATATCACCAGTTCATTCCACCAATAATTAACACTAACCACGCGACACGATCTCCACTAGACATCCCTCATAAATACGGATTCCAGACAGACATCTGTCAAGAATAATTCAACCTTTCCTACAATCATTCCATATATCCTCATTAATTGATTACACGTATTTTAAGTCATATTGTCGACCCACAATATGAACTGACCCACCAGCTACAATAGGCAGAATTTCACACCATCTTCTTACTATAGCAAGTTCATCAACCGAGACATTCTATGCTATCTCCAACATCCATTAGATTCCATAACCCGAATCACTTTGCACACACCACTAATCAACTTTCACTTTGGATCACCTGACGTCTCGTTTAATCATCTCTTATCAACACAATATTTTAGTTTATCTTTAATCAAACAACAAATTCACTTTAACCGAACCACTAGCTCATATCATCCGAAAACTCTAACTTCTCGTCAAACACTTAACTTCTTAAACAACCGCGTGAATCACGCACCCAACTCTTAAGGAAACCATAATGGCTCCAGAAAAGAACAACACCCAAAACACCTTTCCTTCCGGAAAGCTCAACCATAAATCACAAGAGAAGTCAACTGTTAAATTCCCAAATGCCGACACACAACTACTCCACAACTCTCGAGATCAACAACTTCCGCGAAGGAAGATGGTTGCAAGAGGGAAAACCAAGCGATTAACCAAATCTTTTTTTTTTCAGATAAGGCCATAACCCCAAACTTCAAACTTTCACGAAACAAACGGTTTTTCAAATATGAATTCCCAAGCAAGTCATCATTGCGATCAAACACCACTTAGGCCCCGACAACAAGGTCTGGCACAACACCGCAATAACTCTTTTAAACCTCGGAGAAAGACAAACACAAGAATAAATTGAAAACTTTCTCCGTAAAGCAACCGATCAACCACATCCTTTCCGACAAAACCTTGACACCTAAATCCATGCGACTTAGATTTTTTTTTATCGAAACTTCAATAACTTCTTTTCAAATTGGAGAATGGTAACCCAAGAATCAATCTATAAGTTTCTCTATAAGGCAAACAACAAATCGGCCGTCAAAGCTGGCAAGGCGACCAAAAGAGGCGCAACCCTAAATTCTTCTTTTGTCTTCAACCAAAGAAGACAAAACCAAAACCACCAAAAGAACTATCGGTGAGTATCCAAAACCGAACACTTTTTCTTTTATTTCAACCAACCAAAAACCAACCAAAACCGTTCGTCAAAACGGCAAAGGAAATTCGGAGGGTCAATCCACAACTCTACTACTCGACTCCAACCAACTACCCAATCTACGACAGAAAGGATAAGCACTCTCCCAACAGGAGGTTAAAAGTCCATCGGTGATGGCACTAACCGGCCACACCGTCAAACCCAACATTACTACAAACAACAAAAGGTGACCGAAACCCTTTCGGCACCACAACCCACAATCTCAAATGTATCAACACAATCAATTCTTTCATAAACATAGCAACATATATTACCAAATGTAACATTCAACATCAAAGCTTAAATACAACATTTAAGCGTAAAGCAACGGTACCCATACCCATTCCTACTGCAGCAAATGAGTGTGTCAAGTTTTAAATTAATTATTCCACTTACACAAGTTTTAATGTTGCTATCCTATGGCAAAGTTTTAAGTAAAACCTAAGCCATGTTTCTAGGTTATCCCACTTCATATTTTAGTTGAACCTATAGTATGACACTAAATACACATTTCAGGGACCTACAGCCCGCTCTGATACCAACTGTAACACCCCGGCTTTTACTAAGCCCAGAATGTCACCAACATAGACCATACAACAATTAATACCATGATTAAATGGAAAATTTCGGCAGCATCTCATTATCTTTAGAATAAATTAGAACATCACAATATCATATCAATATATATATCAATCAAGATATCAATATGCATCGACAACAACAGATGAGCATCCACTAGAATAACAACAAGCAATGATAATCATGGAATAAGCATCAACTAAGACTAGGATGATAAAACAAATCGCTCCAAAGACCCACATGACGCACATGAGGGAAACCAACCCACATAATATCCATACACCAAAATCAACATAACTTATTGCCATGTTTCCATAGAAATGGGTGAATTATCTAGATTATGAGTGCTACGTGAGGAAGTGTAGCTACATTTCCTTCCCGAGCGCCGATTTCATTGTACCTAAATAAACAAACAACTTAAAACACAAGCGTGAGTTCATAACTCAAAGAAAGTGTATTGTAATGGATCAACAAGGATCAAGACAACAAACCATCATTCCAGTCTCCACAGTTATATCATAACACATCATATTTAACATTATGTACATCCTTTAAAACAACATGATAATCATCTCATGAGCATCTCATGAGTACTCTCATCATCATCTCATAAACATCTTCATTGATGTATATCATTCATGCAATGCAATGCACATGTCTCCTGGAATCCTCATACCGGTATGGTTGAGTGCACACCCGTCGGCATGCACCCTTTTCCCCCTTCCATCCCGAAGATGGAGGGTGCCTATCACTCGCTTCCATTCACCTTAGTGATGGAATCACGAGGTAGGACTTACTCAAACGAATAGCCCCAGACTAGTCATAACGGTTCTCACCGACCCTACCGGAATAGTTATGACTTATCTCACCGGCCGGCCATGAAAATATGCCATGTATGCAAAATGGACAGCAGCGTATACATAAATAGAAATATTGCATATCAACATATGGCATCTCAACATGTAAGACCGTATTCAACATTCGACGGTAACCATTCAAAACATGGCATGTGAATCATTTGTCAACAACAAGCATCTTTAACCATAGCCTGAGAACACCATATCATTGACAACATTTAAATCATGGCCTAAGGACATCCTATCAATTATAACATGTAATTCATGGCAAGACAACATGTTATCTATTCCAAAATACTCTCAAGCAATTCTAGCAACACATATAGCATACAATCCACGCAACACACTTGCCTTCAACCACGGGCAACGGAGTGATGAGAGGTTGAGGGCATTCCCGGAGGCACACCACCTGCAAACACATGCCACACACTCAAATCGGGTCCACAAAACAGCACACATACAACCCACTACCCCGATTTCTCTTACAACTCATAAAATCAGAAAACAGCAAATCTGTCCCTACGGGACAGCGGACTTCCAATGGGCATAACTTCTGTTCTAGGACTCCAAATTGAATAAACAAGTACATCCTCGCATAGCTTAGGAAAATTCCCAACTTTTTCTAGTGATTGGGAGAAGCCAAATCGGCATCTAAAATTGTTTAATCTAACGTTGAACACGAACTGTCTCAATCTCGTCACAGATTTGACAGCGCTCGGTAAAACGGCCATATCTCCCAAACGGCTGGGCGGATTTTAACGTTATTTATATGCACGGAAAGATAATGCAATTATATACAACTTCCTAAAAGTCCGTACGGTCAGATTCAAATTATAAATTGGCGAAAACGCCTGCCCAAGATCGGGTTCCCAATCTGCCCGAAAAGAACGTGAATCGAACGTGAATACAATCCAAGTTTTCATCAATTCTACCCCATTGCAGCACCTCCCTAGATCTAAAAACATGATAATCCCCCTCTACAGCAGCAAGAGATCTACCCCACAGGATCCCCCATTACCTTCTTGGAGAATCACCAATCGACGATCAAACCTTCGCGTTCCTCCCCCGACTTCCTTCCACGCGCCGTTTCCACCAATCCTCCTCATCGCAGCCCCTCCCAACAGCTTGGACAGCGCCTTGGCAGCGAGGAGGAGACCTTGGGATGCGCCCACAAGGTAGGAGAGGGGTGGGGCGACAGCACCTAGGGAAGGGGCGGATGGGAAGGGAGAGGAGAGGTGAGGGGAGATGAGGGGAAGTGGGGAATGAGGGGAGAGGGGATGGGGGCTGCGCATGGGGGTGGGGAGGGCTAGGGCAGCAGGATTTTCTGCCCCTCCTCACCCCCACATGGGCCAAGTGAGTCCCACCAACCGGCCCACGAAGTTTCCTTCAAGCCCAACACTTCCCCGGAGCGGCCCAAACGCCCGAAAACGGCCCGAAACGCGTTAAAACGTGAAATCTCAGGGTTCTAGTTGCGAAAACCCCCAACTGAACACCTTTTACCATATTTTATAACCTATTATCACTAATTATAAAGTCTCGACATTCCATAGTATCACAACGTCGTTTTTCGTGTTCTTCGTGTTCATCACCATATCTTCTTCTCCGGTGAGTCAAATTCAATTCCGGTTGTTTCCTCGTGTTCGTATGGATGTCTAGATCCTAACTCCTCCATCAATTTTAGGATTCATCAAGTGTGGATGACAAATTTCGTGTTTGGGTCCTTTCGGCCGAACCGGTGTTCTTCGTTGAATCCGTCATCTCCGGTGAGCCATTGTTCGATTCCTTGCAGTCCTAAGTCCCTTTAGCTATCCTCTAGATGACCCAATGTTCATTTTAGCATGGTCATGTTCAAATTTTGGTGAAAATTTCGGATTTTGGCAAAATTTGGGGCTCTCTGTTTTGGGCCTTGCCCATGCGCGCCCACCGGCCAGCCACCGCCGTCGCCGCCTCTGCACCGGGCCGTCCCCCTGGCCGTGCACCGCCGCCGCCATGCCGCTTCAGCGCCCGCTCACACGTGCGCGCTGCCGCTTCGGCCACCGCCAACACCGCCCGGCTCCCAGCTAGCCGCCGCTTCTCCCAGTCGCCGTCTCGCTGGGCGCCACTGGCCGCCGCCGGCCCCCTACTCGCCGACGCCCTTGGGAGCCCCAAGCTCCTCTATTTCTTGGCTTGGAAGTTCAATGGGGAAGAACCCCATTTCAATGACAAGGTGGCCCCACATGTAATAGAGCCAATCAATTCCAAAATCCAGCCAAAAAGATGATTCCGGGAATATTCCTCGTTTTTCTATTTTCCATGATTTTCCAAACTTCGAAGGCTCATAACTTTTTCGTCCGAACTCCGATTGACTCCGTTCAAATTCCTAAATTCATCTAAATTCATGATCTACCTGCCAGTATAAGTTTTATAATTTTTGGATTTTATTTATTTTATTGTTATTTATTTGTTGTACCGTTTTGCGTGTAGCCGAGGATCCCGCCGAGTCCGCCGACCCCGCCACCGGACTTCAAGAATACGACATCCTCACTGCGACTGAAGGCAAGTCTCTTGATGCATTTTGATCCCATGTTTGCAAATGTGTTTACAATGCTTTATAAACATGCATCGTTATCTTTATCATCGTATGTCAAATATAGACTGTTAGTTATTCCGAATTGTGATCACCTCCTTGATTATCGATACCCATGCTTAATTGGAACCCTAGGACCCTTTGCTATGTCATATATATTCTTTATTGTGACTTTTGTTGGTTAGAACGGTAGATATGCTTAGTACCCGATTGATGAAAATGACCCATGGGTGGGATTATACAAAAGTTATGATTTAAAGCCTAATTTGGAAGTTATTACAAAGTATTTGGTTCTGTTTTTCCAAAATAAAAAGAAAAAGAAAAAGGGTTTGGACTTGGGCGGATTGGAATGTCGGGTGGGTGCGGATTGAGCATAATTTCCAATGTGCAAGTGCCGCCCCAAGTCAATTAAGGACCGACGCTTGTGACTGTCCATTCTAAGCATTAACGTACTACAACATGTTTATAATGGTACGACCTGGCTAAATAATTTGTAGAAACCTAACTTAGACTCACCAAATGGTGGAATGTGAGTGTCGGATAGAGGCAAGACTGTTTTTCTCACACGACGCAAGAGGGGGCTTTTGTACTGGGTGGATTGAACCCTAACAGCGGTGAAACCTCAGCAGGTGGGTCAAGTTAGGTGTATACATTGTAAAGGCCTTGTCATGATCTCTCTGCCGGCACACCAAAGGAAGTGTGTTAATCCGGAGGCAACAAGAGACGATCATGTCTTGTGGGTAAAGCTGTACAACTCTGCAGAGTTAAAACTATTCGAATAGCCATTCCTATGGTCAAGGGCAAAGAAAAGAATGCTTTCATATTGGTAGGCTTTGATTTTGGTTTTGAAAATAAATAAGGTTTTGGTTTGGGATTCGGGAGCGGTTAGAACTCACGGATGTTTTGTTGGCAGATTGAGCCAACCAGGTAGATGGAACCTGTTTTTATTTCATGACGGATAGAGTCATGTGTGGATAACCTTGATCTTTTCAAATGTGGCGGATAGAGCCTTTATATTAGTGATGGTGGATAGAACCCTCACTTAAATCTTACATAATTCAATTGTTAAAAAGAATTGCTAAAATATGCTTTGTGAAACTTATTAATAAGTATGGTTTGATGAAACTTGGCTTTATGCAAAAGAACCATAATAAGCCTTCCTTGGAAAGCCCTTCATGTGCATAATTTCCCATACTTGCTGAGTAATTTTGTACTCACATGCTACATAATTTGTTGTCGTCAGAAAACTATCAGGACGCTGTTGCAGACGGTGAGTTCTACGCTGAAGAGTTCGAAGAGGATCGCCAAGACAACTAAGCACGTTCTTAGTCGTCGCCTGCGGTGTTATTTGGGTTTCGCTATTTTTCGTTTTTATTCCGCTGCCGTGACTTTGGTCTTGTGACCATTTGATGTAATAAGTAGCCATGTGGCTAATACTTTATAGTTATGTTACAATTTCGTTATGTTCGGCAATGATGTATCACTGTTGACTGTGTGTACTAGCTACTGATCTGGGACTAGTACAGAAATACACAGGAGATTTTGGATAGCTTATCCGGGGTCTCAAAGGATGTTCGGTCTAGAGAACGGTGCACACGAAGACTAGTCAGTCACGTGATTACGACAGGTGGGTTGTACGCGTCCAGAGTTGTTAGTCACGTGAGTACGGCACGTGGGCCGTACGCGTTTAGAGTTGTTAGTCACGTGAGTACGGCAGGTGAGCCATACGCGTGCAGAGTTGTAATCGTTTGGGGTAGCTTGTATGTATTGGGCCATGTTGGACCAAGTGGACATGCATGCGTACTCTGTTAGGGTTTCTCATTATAAATAGGGGGAGGTGTCCTCTGTTTATTCATTGAGTAGTGCATGAGAGCAAGGGGCGCAGAGCCAAAGCTGTGTTTTAGGGTTTGTACTCTTTTGATGGGAGTAATTTAGACAAAAGAAATAAAGATCAATTTCCTCAAAGATCCTCTGCGTGCTACAGTAATCTCGAAGCTACAGTGCACGCGTTGCTACAGTATTCTCTGTTTTGGTCTTTGTTTGCACATCTGATCTGGTTCTAGATTGTTTTTTTTGTCTACTTTGATTCTTTGAGTTTCGTCTTGATTTGATCCATCCAAAACCTTTCTAGGGCTTAGATTTAGAGTTCCTCAAAGTTTTGTTGATTAATCTTTTGATGATTTTTTTTAATCACGAAATTGATATTAGATCAATTCTCGTTATATTTTGTCACAGCAAGCTTGCGAAGTTCATAACTTTTGATTTGTAAGTCCAATCGAGCTGATTCTTTTTCTGTTAGATCTATTGAAATATAGTTTCTTGTGTTCAAATTTGAGATCTATCCAACGGCTGGATATCCAGAAATACGCATTTTACCAAACATCTATCAATCTATTTTTGTTGAATACGACGTAATTATTTGAGTCCGAATTGGGGTGAAATTTTAGTAGATCAAAATTTTGGTTTTAGCTTCCGCACAATCATTCACCCCCCCCTCTGATTGCTATATTCATCTTTTTGATCCTACAAGGTGGTTGGCAAAGGGGCCATCAGGTACAATCGTGACATGACAAGGATACGATATAAATGGGTATACATTTTACACTAGAGCTCAAGATAGCAAAAGCACTTACCAAAACAGTGGTGTTCGCATAGATGCTTATGACAGCACAGGCAGTAAGAAGAGCAGCTTCTATGGGTTCATAGAGGAGATTTGGGAGCTCGATTGTGGCATCACGGGATGTGACATTATGGAAAGAGATATTTCAGAATGGGACTTTATAGAATACGGCATTACGGTACGACTTTATATCGTGTTTAGGCCTCTCCGGGGGAGTTTGGGCCTTGCGGGAGCTAGTTTGGGCCTTGGGGGAAGCTTTTGGGCCCTTGGTGGGGGTTTCATGGCCCATGTGGGGGAGTTGGGGGGCTGCACAACCAGCCCATGCGCCCCACAACCCTAGGGCATGCGCCCACTCCCTCCTCCCCTCCCTTAGCCGCCACTTCCTCCCCCAAGCCTAGCCGCACCACCCCCTCTCTCCCCTTGCGCCTCCCACCACCCCTAGCCGGCCCTAGCTGGGATCCACCCCCTCCTTGCTCCCACGCCCTCCCCCTCCATTGATCTCACCGTTGGGAAGCTCCGCGACGAGGAGATTCGGCGGATTCGGCGCGAGGAAGGAGATCGGGGGAAACCGGGAGGGGAGGAGACTCATCGTTGGTGTTCGTTGGTGAAGGTATGGTCTTGGGCAATCCATAGGGTTGGTCTAGGTGCTGTTCTATAGGTTGATATGATGCTTTTAGATCAAGTGGTGATGCTGTGATTGGGTAGATTGGATGAAAACTAGATGTTTATTAATTCTCTGTTTCGGGCAGATTGTGCACTCGACATAGGGTTTGAGTTTTCGCGATTTTAGATTCGGATTTTGGTCGGCCGCCTGCTGAGGAAGTTGTAGGTAATTTCAATACCTTTAATTGGACACCAAGAACGTCCAATTCCACCCAGCCGTTTGAAAGTTATGGTCGTTTTACCGAACGGGTTCAAATCCGCGGCATAATTGGGACAGAGCGTAATGTTTTGTAGATTAAACAATTTTAGAAGCCGAATCAGCTTTTCCCAATACTTAGAAAAAGTTAGGAAATTTCCTAATCTTCGTGATGATGTACTCGTTTACTCGATTTGGAGAACTAGAACTCAAGTTATGCTATATTGAAGTCTGCTGTCCCGGGGGACAGATTCTCTGTGTTTCGTTTTTGGGAGTAGTTTGCGTAATCGGGGTAGATGAGCGAGTGTGTACTGTTTTGTGGGCACAGTTTGAGTGTGTGGTATCTATGTGCAGGTGGTGTGACCCCGGGAGTGCCCTCATCCTCTTGCCACCCCGTCACCTGCGGTTAAGGCAAGTGTATTGTAGTGGTTGCGGCTTAGGGAGCCGTAATGTTTGAATATGAGATGGTTTACACATGTTTTATGATATGATGCCAAGATTGATGTTTGCCTATGACATGATGAACATGATTTCATATTGATCATGATTTCGTTGTATTAAATGTTTATGCCAGTATTTACATGTTTATGTCATATGTGCATTCATAATGGAAGAGGCGTCCCATGCTGATGCGGGCCTCTGTGTTCACACGTAGTGAACACGAAAGACCTACCTCGTAGTCCCATCCACGGTTGCGCATGGGAGCGAGCTAGTCAGTAAGAGTAGGCACCCTCCATCTACGGGATGGAATGGGAAAGGCGGTGCACGCCGACGGGTGTGCACTCGGCAATACCGGTATGTGCTTCAGAGGGATATGTGCATTGCATTGCATAAATGAAGTGGTTTATGAGATGATTATGATGTTCTATGAAATGCATATGAAGATGTTTATTTGAGATGTTTGTGATGGTGTTATATGAGAGCATAAATGAAGTTCATGAGTTGATTCTCAGGTTATGTGAATGGCATTAACTATGTATGTGAGTTGTTATTGTTTTGGTATCATTGCAATATACTTGCTGAGTGATGAACTCACGCTTGTGTTTTATGTTATTTTTAGGTACCATGAAATCGGCATGCGGGAAAGGGCATTAGCTACACTTCTACATGTAGCTTCACACTTATAGACAGTTTAATTATTTGGAATCATGATTATAATGAATAGTGCCATGAAACTTGGTGTATGGCTTGGTTTGAGCTTAAGTTCATTGTTTGATTCGTTATAATTTGTGGAATGGTTGAATTCCCTATTTTAGACATAAGTGATGCTATACCAATTGTTTTTTTGCTGTTTTAGATGTCTCTTATCATGCTATATCATGCCGTATTATTATTGTTGCTTCAATTCATGGAAAAACAAAGGAGATGCTGCCGAAATTTTTGATTTTAGTATTCGCACATTTGCTGTAATTTATCTTTATTTGTGGTATTTAGATGTTGTTTAGTCTATGTTTGGTAACATTCAGGCATACTCGATGCCGGGGTGTTACGTCGACTATTGTATTTTCAAGATCCCGATGTTTTGGTGTCGTTGGGTCCAACTCCCAAAGGGTGTGAAGGTGGAGAAGTATGGCTTCACTATTGTGAACATTGAACATGTCGGATACATAGATGAACCATTCGTACTTGCGAAGCAAGTAGCACAAGTCTTTTATGTAATTGACCCGGCAGATAAGAAGAGTCATGTTGTTCTTCACGGAAAAAGAAGAATCGTCGGAGTTGAGAATGTCATGGATGAGGACGAGTACAACTAGTTTGACGAGTTGCCACCTTTTGTAGATGGAAGCATCAGGCCAGAGGAAGAAACCACTTAGGAAGAAGCTACCTATCATCGCGATAATCATTAAGAAGGGCAAATTGTGAAAGAAAATTAGCTAGAAGTAATGTTAATGTGATGTAAAAAAATATAATGTAAATATGATGTCAAAAATATGAAAAAAATTTATGTGGACTTTTAGTTATTTTTTCTCATGTTGGTTACTCCCTTTCATATTTGAGTTGTTCTCATTCTCAGTATACAAATTTGAATTTAAAACATAGTCAAACATACAATATTTTTGCATATTCTTAATCCTTATAACTCAACACAAATTTAGAAATTTATTTTACTTCATTTGGACCTTCATAGCAAAAGATATAAAAGAATGAAATAAATGGGGCAAAAATGAACAAAATTGGCTGACATGCGGCTTGAACTCATGACCTACGGACTCATGCACAAAGCTCATACCAATACACCATGTCCTTGCTTGTGACAAGAAGTCTAGGTAATATACTTGAGGTTAATAGGAATGGAGTATTTGTGTCGGTTCTAATGAAAAACCGACACAAATAATACTATTTGTACAGGTTCTAATGAAAAACCGACACAAATAATGGTCTATTTGTGCCGGTTCTAATGAAAAACTGACACAAATACTTAATATATGTGCCAGTTCTGCTGAAAAACTGACACAAATACTCACTATTTGTGCCGGTTCTAATTAACAACCGACACAAATACTACTACTATATATCTCGACCCTGCTCTAACCCTAACCCTAGCCCTTGCCTCCACCGTGCTCTTCCTCACGCACCTACTCCCAGCCTCCTCGCTACGTCGGCCTCCCGCGATGCCGCCTGTCGTCGACACCGCCCGCGCCCCCGGATGCCGCCCATGCCCTCGCCCCGTCGCCGCCCGCGCCCGCACCCTCACCCCCGTCGCCGCCCTCGCCCTCCTCGCAGCCCGCGCCCTCGCCGCCGTCGCCGCCCACACCCCCGGACGCTGCCGAATGTATATAGAAACCAAATGTATATAGGAACCAAATGTATATAGTAATATATATACTAGTAAAATGCCTATGCGTTGCAATGGTAAAAAAAGTGCAGAAATGTCTTAAAATTGGAGAATGCGATGAAGCTTGTGATCCTAACTGTCCAATTACCAGAAGGTGAATTATCATCTGTTCGATCATAACTCAATCCAAAAAAATGATTCCATCAAATGCTATCAAGTTGCCCGGGATGCAAGTTCCCATTCTCCTACTCTAGTGGAAGTTCCTACTTGATACACTCCACTAGTGCAATAGTATGGGTATGAAAAGAAACCACCCTTTCAAGTGCTTTTTTTCTTTTATTCGCAATCATTTTTTGTCAGCAGGAACATTTTATTCTAGTGTGAGGTAGCGACCGTGGTACTTAGACAGCACAGCAGCATAGTTTTCAAACTCTGTTAGGTAGCCACCTCATTTGTTTTAATTTCTGGCCTTAAGTTTTTGCTTAGGAAAGATACGTTCGATCCAATATAGTGCATCACTTATATGTCACTAAATTCTAATATAGGCGAGGTGACAGTAAAAATAGTTTTTAGTTTTGGTGATGTTTTTTTTAGCTTCAGAAATAAGTCATGTACTGTAAATTTTTTGTAATTGGTTGTTTTGCGGTTACATCCAATGAGTTCATGTTCTGTAAATTAATTATGCCGTGTTTATATCTGTAGTGGGTCATGATGGTTAGTCAATACCATGAGCTTCTATTGTTGTTGATATTATATTGTTAACTATCTTTTGTTTGCTGAGTGGATGTCCGAGTTTTAGGGAAGGTGGTGCCGAATTTTTTTAGTTAGGTACCCTTTTGCCTCATTAATCCATTTAATGCTATAATGATGTATAAACAGTAGATAAATGAAGCATGTCTTTAATCTTCTGTACAAATGTGTGCATGTCTATATATTTATTTAATTAGATGATTATATAAATCAGAAGAAGAGCTAAGGCTTAGGAAAGGTCTGACGTCTTCTCTCTTCTTTAAAAACAAAACCATGATGATATATACTCACAACAGCACTTCTCATCTTGCAATAAAATGATGTCATTAATTAAAATTTTCAACCTTTATCTTCTCTACACAATAAGACCTCTTCTCTACACAATAAAACCTGCTTCAACCATCCTTGCTCCTTATGCAAACCACTCGCCCAAATCAGCTATCTTCTGAGTGCTTTATTTGAGTCCAAATGTTCCAACATATTTATTTAACTAATTAATTAATATACACAGATGGAGGGGACCCCTGCGCCTAACCCGAGTAGGAGCCCGACAAGCTTCCTCAACCTCCACCCACCAGACGTTGAGGTTTCGCCTACTACTGATGTCGCGTAGCAAGGCGTCGTGGCCGAGGGCAAACCAAAAAGCCTGAAGGACGATATGTTATCTCGGATATTACAGCGGTTATACACTGCTATTAGATGATTTCCCGCTTGAGTGCATCTGTATATATCTGCGTACACAAATGAACAATGTTGCCATTTTTTATTTATTTTTGCCGATGTTTACATGTAATTTTTCTCCGAGGAAAGGCTGGCTTCAAGCGCTACCCGATGCTTTTGTCTATGTAGCCCAAATGATGCTTGCGATTTTTGCCTCATAGATTTATGGTTTTCCAGTTTAGACACTATGCTAACATATTATTTTGGGTTCTTTGGTACCAAAGTAGGCTCCTTATGCTATGGAACTAGATGTATGCTCTCAGTCCTTCTCTAGAATTATGAGCATTCTATTTCCCCCATTTCGAAATAAGTGCATTTTGTCAGACGGTATGAAGTTAGCACTTGCATATCATTTGTTGGAGCAATCATTCGAGCAATGCAGGTATATGCCTTCCCATTTTCCTATTAAAGCATCTCAATTTGAAAGTTTCCTACAACTACCAAATTTATAACTTCCTTTCCGACAATTTGCTAGGCAAATGCCAAAAACTTGGCTGGGGTTCGGGGCTAGGAGGTTAATGATATGCTTACGCTATGAATATGAGATGTGTATGATGTCGTATGTGAAAAGTGGTGATGAAGGTATTAGAATGTATTTTCTTGTTCCATTGCAATATACTTGCTGAGTGATGAACTCACGCTTGTGTTTATGTTGTTTTTCTTAGGTACCATGAAACCAGCATGCGGGAAAGGGAGCTAGTCAAACGTCATCACTTAGCATCACACATATAAACAATGACATGTTCCTTCCTTTAATTGTGATGGTTAATTTGTGTGCTTGGTTTCCTCATTTACCTCGTTTGGCTAATGAGATGGTTGGAATCTTTATTCTAGGCTTAAACTGCTGCTAGAATCCTTATTATTGATGATTTAGATGTCATTCTTTATACTATATCCTGTGATCATATTGTTGTTGCTTCAATTCATGGAAAAACAAAGGAGATGCTGCCAAAATTTTCGGTTCTAGCATTTACTCCTTTGCTGTAATTTGTCTTAATTTATGGTATTTAGATGTTGTATAGCCTATGTTTGGTAGCATTCAGGCATGCTAGATGCCAGGGTGTTACAGGGACACATGCAGCCCTAACAAGCTTATCTAACTAAACCAACAGACTATCCAAACTAAAAAATGTGCACATACGCACTACGTGAATTTTGGCACGATAACAAGATTAACGTGCAACATTCTCCCCTTAATCTTGACTTTATTATTGGTGTAATTCTTCATGCACCTTCATAAGAGTGCCAGTTCTTCATATGAGAATGCAGCCTTCTCCACCTTGGACAAATTCACCTCATCGTCATCTTTCATGGCTTCTGATGGACATTCTTTTGCAAAATATCCATAACCACGACAGTTGTAGCAACGAACATTCTTCTTATTTCGTGCCCATTGTTCGCTTCTGTAACATCCTCATTTTGGCTTTCTGGAGAAAAACCTAATTTAAATAAAGTAAATTCAAAAGTTGGAGTTTCTTTGGTGTTTATGATAACATGGCATCCATTCCCCTTCGAAATCGGGAATTAATTCCCTCCCGGGCGAAAAATCGGATTTTCCGATCACGGCATTCAAAATTCACCCGAGTCGAAAAATGCTCCAAAAATCTCCAAACCACTTTTAAAATGCTCCAAATATTCCGAAATGATTTTAGGAATCATTCCCCGGATTTTTGGACATCCGTTCCTATTTTATCTCGCACGGCTTTTGTTTAATGCCTGCGATCCGCGCGTGAATATCCAATTCCACAAAAATCCTCCAAATTCAACCAAACCAATTCCATTGAGTCCCAAATATTCTAAAATGGCTCTAGGAATTTTTCCGAAATTTTTTAGGCCATTTTTCCTTATTTTCTCTCGGGCGAATCATTTGCGTAAAAGAGAACCAATAGGAAGTTGCCATGTGGCAAGTGAATAGTGTCATCTTCAACCTCTTGCCATGCATGAACAAAGGAGCTTCAAGCAAGCAAAAATGGAGGGAGCTCTCTTTAAATTCTTCTAGCTCCTCCAATTCAACTCCAATTTGCGAACCGTCGGATCCGTTGGAATCACGACAGCATCCTCTTTCCATCCATGGAGATAATGCACCCTAAATCACGTCGGAATTTGAATCATCCTTCCAAAACCGAAATCCACACTTATGGCAATAAATTTTCCGTTTCTTCCCCAAATCACGCACCATCGGTTCCTAAAACTCCGTGGCGGCGCCCTCTCTCCAGAACATCTATTCTTTTCTTGCCTCTCTTTTCCAAACGGCCGGGAGATCGAGAAAACCGACGAACTCTCGGTGTTCTTCGCGTTCTTCGGGTTTTGGATCATATCTCCCTCCTCGGTGGTTCAATTTCTATTCCGTTTGTTTCATTGAGTTCGTGAGGGAGTCTAGATTCTAACTCATCCATTGATTTTAGGTTTCATCCACCGTGGGCGACGAATTTAGAGTTTTGGTGCTTTCGGCCGAACCGCTGTTCGTCGTCGATTTCTCCAGTTCCGGTGAGTTTAGGTTCAATTCCTTCCTCCTAGATGTTGCTAAGGAGGTCTTCTAGAGGTTCTAGCTTTTTGTTTGGATCGAATCCGTGCAAAAATGAGTGAAAAATCCAATTTTTTGGAGTGGAGCATGTTTTTGGAGCTCTCTGTTTTGGAGCTCCCATGGGGAGCTTGGGCCTTGCCCGTACCCAATGGCCGGACCATCACGGACCAGCCGTCGCCCGCGCCGCCCGCCCGCCGCCACGCCGCCCGGCACCGCTTGCCCGTCGGCGCTGCCGTCTTGGCGTGTCTTGCCTCCACCGCGCCTCCCGGCCTCGCCGGCCAGCCGCGCCCATACCGGCGACCTCGCCCTTGCCGCCGCCCGGTCCCCTCCCGGCGAGCCCCCTCCCTCTCCTTCCCCTCCAAGCTCTCTCTCTCTTCCTTGGAGGCCATTGCCATGGCCATGGTAAGCTTCTAGGAGAAGCAACCCCATGTCTATGACATGTGGGGCCCTCTGTCATACACCTAAAGCCTAGTCCCTGCCCAGTCAAAGTCAAAGTCCGCGGTCAAACTTTGACCCAGTCAAACCCGAGAGGAATATTCCCGGAATATTCTCGGTTTTCGATTTATTCGAAATTCAAACTTCGGAAACTCATAACTTTCTCATCCGAACTCCGTTTGACCCCATTCAAATTTCTAAATTCATTTAAAATCAAGATCTACCTGCCAGTACTAATTTTATAATTTTTGGATTTTATTTATTTTCTGTTATTTATTTATTGCCTCGTTTTGCGTGTAGTCGACACTCCCACCGCCGAAGAAGGCAAGTCTCCTTGATGCACTTTGCTCCTATGTTTACAAAATGATTTAAATTGTTTATAAAGTTGCATGGCTATGTTTAATGAAATATGTCAAATATAAGTGTTAGTTATTCCGAACTTGTTGATTCCACCTTGACATTGTTAATCATATCCATTGTAACCCTAGAACCTTGTTTATACCATGCTTAGGCTTATATGGTATCCGTTGCTATGTAGTACGGTAGAATTGCTTAGGACCTTTTCCGATGAAAACAACCCAGGGGTGGGATTATTCAAAAAGAACGATATTAAATGTGATTTGAAAGTTATTATTATGGTTTTGGTCCTGTTTTGCTAAAATAAAAAGAATAGAAAAATGATTTTGACTTGGGCGGCATGGAATGTCGGGTGGGAGCGGATCAAGCCTTGATCCTTTTGTGCAAGTACCGCCCCAAGTCATATAAGGACCGACGCTTATGATTGCCATTTTAAGCATAACCGTACTACCACATGTCTATAATGGTACAACCTGGCCAACTAATTTGTAGAAGCCTAGCTTAGACTCACCACTTGGTTGGATGTGAATGCCGGACGGAGGCACTGTTGTTTTTCTCACACGGCGCAAGAGGGGGCTTCTGTACTGGGTGGAGGGAGCCCTAACAGCGGTGAAACCTCAGCGGGTGGGTCTAGTTAGGTAGATACATTGTAACGGCCTTGTCAAGATATCCTGTAAGCACACCTAAGGAAGTGTGTTAATTGCATGGCATCAAGGGTATATCTTGTCTTGTGGGTAAATTGTACACCTCTGTGAGTAAAACTATTCGAATAGCCGCGCCTACGGTTAAAGGCAAAGCAAAGAATGCTTTCATATTGGTAGACTTTGATTTTGTTTTTAAAACCGAAAAGTGTTTTGTTTTGGGGTTCGGGAGTGGTTAGAACTCTCGAATGTTGCTTGGCGGAAAGAGCCAACCCAGGTGGATAGAACCTGTTTTACCTTTGATGGATAGAGTCACATGATTAAATTTGATCTTTTAAATTGTTGGCGGATAGAGCCTTTATGTTAGTGCTGGTGGTTAGAACCTCACTAGCTTATTCAATAATTCAGTTATTAAAAAGAATTGTAAAAGATGCTTTGTGAAATTACTTATTTAAGTATGATTTAATCAAATGTGGCTTTATGCAAATAAACCCTATTAAGCTTCCATTTGAAAGCCCCTCATGATCATACTTTCCCGACTTGCTGAGTACTCTTGTACTCACGTGCTACACCAACATTGTAATCATCAGAGAATTTCCAAGATGCCGAGGAAGAGGAGGAGTTCTTCGAAGAGGATTGCCGGGAGGACTAGTTGCGTTCCTAGTCGTCGCCTGTGGCATTGTGGCGTTCGCTTGTTGCTTTCTTTTGCTTCCAATGTTTTGGGTGTCCGGTCGTTGGACCGAGTATTGTAATAAGTGGCCATGTGGCCCGTACTTGAATATTTATATTACATGTTTCGTCTTGTTCGGCAATGAAGTATCACTGTGACTGTGTGTACTAGCTACTGATCTGGGACTAGTACGGAAATACACAAGAGATTCTGGATAGTTGATCCGGGGTCTCACAGCGGTGGTATCAGAGCCTGGACGACTGTTGGACGTGACCTAGCTAGCATGGCAAAGCCTTAAGGACTTATATTTTATAAAAATGTACTTACAAAAGTTTAAGTTTCTTTGCTGCTATCTCTTCTATCTTAGTATCTTGTGCTCATCCTCTCTTTTATTTAAATTTTGGTTACTAATCCTGTCTTCTTTCAAAATTTGTAGATGCCGACTTACACCACCTTCGCTTCGTTGGCGGGAGGCTTTTGTGCAGAGCTGTCCTTGATGCTCCAAGAGCTGGAGTTTCCCCACCGGCCGGAGTACCGCTGTACCTCCGTATCGAGCTTAGGCCATGCCACGTGGAAGGTTAGACTGATGGTGCAGGCCCGAAGTCCGTTCATGGATGACCATCCGTTCTACGTCACTTCGGAGAGGGTGAAGTTGGGTGATGCGCTCCAGGATGCGGCGAGACAGGCCATTCTTCAGCTTGGCAGCAGCTACAATGACCGACTGGAGGACTCGCCGTACCGCCTGTTTCCATGCTTTGATGAAGAAAGGTACCACAGCAGGTTTCAGGGTACGGAGCAGGAGCAGGAGCAGGACCCAGCGTTGGTGCATGTGGGAGCGCTCATCCGAGCCCAAGATGAGGCCTATGTCAGCACTCTCCATGAGCTCCGGGATCAGTATGAGAGTTTGGCTGCTTCTCGGGAGGAGACTCGTCGGCTCAAGGAGGAGCTGGAGACCTTGCGTGCACTTCTTCCACCGCCCGGCTGCGGCAGGAGGCACAGCCCGTGGCGCCGCCGCCACCAGCCCCGGTTCGGGAGGACCCGTCGACCCGCGACATCCCAGAGGACGCACCGCCAGCCAAGCGTCATCAAGGTCTGAGGCTTCGGACGACTGCGCGCAAGTCCGTTCGTCTCCCTTCGCCGCCAGGGTTTTCTCTGAGTGCTTTGGCTGCCCCTGGAGGAGCAGGACCTTCGGCAGCAGCTACACCTTCCCGCAGTAGGAGCGAGGAGGAGGAGGACCCGTCCCAGCGCGTCTTCGGCAGTGACGCGAGTTCTTAGATGTTTTCAGGCTGCAGGATCTTAATTTTGTCGCGTTAGAGCGTTGAATAAGTGATTGCTGGATTGTATCGTGCCCTTAGGCATTTGTGATACAGCCACCTCCAAAACTATTTTGTTTTAATTGAAGTTCAGTTGGTTTTTCCTTCGGTTGTGTGCTCTTTTGGTTGTGCCCTTGTGTTGAGGATGTGGTGGTAGTCCCCTGATTCTTATCTGTGCTTTTTCCCCTTTCCTTGTGCTTGACCGCCTTATGCAGATGGAGAACATTGGTCGTGGTCGTGGCCGTGGAAGACCCGCAGGCCGTGGGAGAGGCCGTGGACGTGCCCGTGGGCCCGTGCACTTTCAGGAAGAATTCGTGGAGCCCCCTCAGCAGCCAGGACAAGAGCAAGTTCAACACCCGGCAGCTCAGCATGATCCGCCGCCGCCCCCACCACCAGCTCAGCCGCCGAATATGGAACAAATGATGGCAATGCAGCTCCAGATTCTTCAGGCGTTAGCTCAGAACGTCCTGAACCAACCTCAAGCCGCAGCAGCACCCGCTCAAGCTCAACCGCCCCAATCCAAGTTTGGGGAGTTCATGAGAACTCGACCCCCGACTTTTGCTGGATCCGCAGACCCGCTGGCTGCGGATGACTGGCTCAAAGAAGTTGAGCGTAAACTGCACTTGGCTCAGTGCGATGACATAGAGAGTGTGCAGTATGCATCTCACCAGCTCAAAGGAACGGCAGCCAACTGGTGGGAGAACTACTGTGCTGCACATGCTGACCCGCAGAATATTCCATGGAATGAGTTTGTGGAAGCCTTCAGGGCTACCCATATCCCGAGGGGGATTATGGAAATGAAGCGCCGGGAGTTTCACAAGCTTCAGCAAGGAAACTTGTCTGTCTCAGAGTACCTGAACCGCTTCACTCAGCTGTCCCGGTACGCGACCTCAGATGTCGCCACGGATGAGGCCAAGATTTGGCGATTCATGGAGGGCCTTGACCCCAACTTGAAGGTACAGCTGGTTTCAAGCGACTACCCGTCGTTCCAGCACATGATCAACAAGGCGCTGATCCAAGAGGATGCCCAGCGTCACCGTTCGAGTCTCCAGCGGAAGATGCGCTTTAGAGTCGGGCCGCGTTTAGCCTGTGCCCCGTGACTTTTCAAAGAAGAAGCAAATTCCAACAGCCAGAGCGGCCCGGTGGCCCTAGGACCCCAATGTCTACCCCGCGCCCCACTGGACAAGCCCCTGCCGGCAATGCAGGAGCTCAGGCTCAGAAGAGTGGGACTGCGATGGCAGGAGTGCAGTGCTTCAACTGCCGAGAGATGGGGCACTACGCCAACAACTGCCCCAAGAAGCGTCAGCCCGTCACCCCGGTAAGGTTCAACTTGGGATCGACGCCAGCCCGCGCCCCTGTGCCGGCTCAAGGAAGAGGAACCCCTCAGACTCCGCGCACGCCAAGGACTGCAGGAAGAGGGCGTGTGAATCACATCACCGCTGAAGAGGCTCAGGATGCGCCAAACGTGGTTTATGGTAAGTTCCATGTGAACTCGATGCACCTTGATTCTGTTTGATTCTGGTGCAACCCATTCTTTCATATCAGAGTACTTGGTTAAAAAGCATAACTGGAACACCATACAGTTAAGAAACCCTTTGTTAGTGCAATCCCCTGGAAAAGAACTAAGAACAACTACTGTCTGTCCGAAGATGGATATAGTAATAAAAGGGGTAAAGTTCCTAGCGAACTTAATACTATTGGATACTAAGGGTATAGAAGTAATCCTTGGAATGGATTGGTTAACCAAGTATAAGGGTCAGATAGACTGTGCTAGTAGAGCTATCTCTCTTACCAGCCCTGAGGGGATTAGAGTGGAGTTCTTATCTAATCTTTCCTCTAAGGGGGGTAGCACCCTAAACCGTCTGAAGGGTACTTCGTTGGAGAAGGTACCCATAGTCAATGAATACCCAGAGGTGTTCCCGGATGAGTTGCCCGGTATGCCACCAGATCGAGATGTGGAGTTTGTGATTGAGCTTGTACCTGGTACCGCTCCCATCTCAAAGAGACCGTACTGTTTGCCTTCCAACGAGTTGGTCGAGATGAAGAAGCAGATTGAAGAATTGCAAGAGAAAGGATTCATCAGACCCAGTTCGTCACCTTGGGGATCGCCAGTGATTTTCGTCACCAAGAAGGACGGTAGTCTGAGAATGTGCATAGACTACAGGTCTTTGAATGAGGTCACGATCAAGAACAAGTATCCGTTACCTCGGATAGATGATCTGTTTGATCAGTTGAAAGGAGCCCAAGTCTTCTCCAAGATAGACCTGAGATCGGGATATCACCAGTTGAAGATAAGAAAGGAAGATATTCCGAAAACAGCCTTCAC
The DNA here is from genome assembly GCA_036346355.1 of Rhipidocladum racemiflorum. Lineage (NCBI taxonomy): Eukaryota > Viridiplantae > Streptophyta > Magnoliopsida > Poales > Poaceae > Rhipidocladum > Rhipidocladum racemiflorum. The sequence continues at coordinate 41,760,088 of CM070578.1, forward strand.
TACCAGATATGGGCTGTACGAGTTCACAGTCATGTCTTTTGGGTTAACCAATGCTCCTTCTTATTTCATGAATCTGATGAATAAGGTGTTTATGGAGTATTTAGACAAGTTCGTCGTAGTCTTCATCGACGACATTCTTGTCTATTCCAAGAGCAGAAAAGAGCATGAAGATCATCTGCGAATAGTCTTGGAAACCCTATGAGAGCATCAGCTGTATGCTAAGTTTAGCAAGTGTGACTTCTGGCTGAAGGAAGTATCTTTCTTGGGTCATATCATTTCTGCTGCAGGAGTAGCAGTAGATCCAGCGAAAGTGAGAGATGTTGTGAATTGGACACAACCCAAGTCAGTCCCAGAGATTCGAAGTTTTCTTGGATTAGCTGGTTATTATCGGAGATTCATTGAAGGTTTCTCGAGGATAGCCAGACCCCTTACCCAACTTCTGAAAAAGGAAAAGAAGTTTGAATGGACTAAAGTCTGTGAGCAAAGTTTTCAGGAGTTGAAAAAGAGACTAACCTCAGCCGCAGTGTTGATTTTGCCGGACATCCATAAGGACTTTGAAGTGTACTGTGATGCTTCGAAGCAAGGACTAGGATGTGTTATGATGCAAGAAGGGAAGGTAATAGCCTACACTTCAAGACAACTGCGACCTCATGAAGAAAACTATCCTATTCATGACTTGGAGTTAGCCGCAATTGTACATGCGCTCAAGATATGGAGGCATTATTTGATCGGCAATAGATGTGAGATCTATACGGATCATAAGAGCCTGAAGTATATCTTCACTCAGCCTGATCTTAACCTGAGGCAGAGAAGATGGTTGGAGTTGGTGAAAGATTATAATCTGGGAATTCATTATCACCCTGGGAAAGCAAACGTTGTTGCGGATGCTTTGAGCAGGAAAGCTCACTGCAACAATGTAATAGTACAACAACGCCAACCAGCGCTTCATGAGGAGTTTCGGCGCCTTAACCTGGAATTGGTAAATGAAGGATGTATTTATAATTTGGAGGTCAAATCAACCTTGGAAGATCAAATCAGGGAAGCCCAGAAGGAAGATAAAGATATTGCCAACCTGAAGGAGGGCCTAAAGAAAGGAAAACACCTCGGATTTTCAGAAGATGACCAAGGCACTATTTGGTTCGGGAAAAGAATAGTGGTCCCTAACCAAGAAGAAATCAAGAATGTGATCTTGAAGGAAGCTCACGATTCAGTTTACGCTATACACCCAGGAGGCACCAAAATGTATGCCGTTTTGAAAGAAAAATATTGGTGGTCCAATATGAAGAAAGAAGTCGCAGACTTCGTGGCACGTTGTGATGTGTGCCAATTGGTTAAAGCAGAGCATCAGAGACCAGCCGGTCTATTGCAGCCTTTGCAAGTGCCTGTATGGAAATGGGAAGAAATCGGAATGGATTTTATAACTGGATTACCCAAAACTAAATCCGGTTATGATTCCATCTGGGTTATTGTGGACTGATTGACCAAAGTGGCTCACTTTATCCCGGTAAAGACAACCTATTCTGGAGATAAGCTTGCCGAGCTGTACATGGCCAAGATTGTGTGTTTGCATGGGGTGCCCAAGAAGATTGTGTCTGATCGAGGTTCCCAGTTCACCTCGAGGTTTTGGCAGCAGTTGCATGAAGTGTTGGGCACCAACTTGAATTTCAGTACTGCATATCATCCCCAGACGGATGGCCAGACCGAAAGGATCAATCAAATCTTAGAGGATATGTTGAGAGCTTGTGCTCTAACCTATAAAGGTTCGTGGGATCAGAATTTGCCCTATGCAGAGTTTTCCTATAACAACAGTTATCAAGCCAGTCTGAAGATGGCACCTTTTGAAGCTTTGTATGGAAGAAAATGCAGGACACCATTATATTGGAAAGAAACCGAAGGAGGGCAAATCATTGGACCGGATATTCTGAAGGAGGCCGAAGAGCAAGTTAGACAGATCCGTGCAAATCTGAAAACAGCTCAGTCCAGACAGAAAAGTTATGCGGACAATCGTCGAAGGGAATTAAGCTTTGTACCTGGAGACCATGTGTATTTGAAGGTATCCCCGATGAAAGGAATGAAGCGGTTCCGCGTCAGTGGAAAGTTAGCACCCCGATATATCGGACCGTTCAAGGTGATTGCCCGAAAAGGAGAAGTTGCGTATAAATTGGAATTGCCGCCACAGCTGTCAGGGGTACATGATATCTTTCATGTGTCTCAGTTGAAGAAATGTCTCCAAGTGCCAGAGCATCAGATGCCGTTAGAAGACATGGAACTGAAAGAAGACTTGTCTTACCCGGAGTATCCTGTCAAGATTTTGGATGAAGCCGAGCGTCGGACACGAAGCCGAGTGATCAAGTTCTGCAAGGTTCAGTGGAGCAATCATTCTGAGGAGGAAGCTACTTGGGAGCGTGAAGGAGATCTTCGCACAGAGTTTCCTAACCTCTTTCTTTCTCCGTCTGAATCTCGGGGACGAGATTCTCTCTAAGGGGGGTAGGTTTATAACATCCTCATTTTGGCTTTCTGGAGAAAAACCTAATTTAAATAAAGTAAATTCAAAAGTTGGAGTTTCTTTGGTGTTTATGATAACCTGGCATCCATTCCCCTTCGAAATCGGGAATTAATTCCCTCCCGGGCGAAAAATCGGATTTTCCAGATCACGTGCATTCTAAAATTCACCCGAGTCGAAAAATGCTCCAAAAATCTCCAAACCACTTCTAAAATGCTCCAAATATTCCGAAATGATTTTAGGAATCATTCCCCGGATTTTTGGACATCCGTTCCTATTTTATCTCGCGCGGCTTTTGTTTAATGCCTGCGATCCGCGCCTGAATATCCAATTCCACAAAAATCCTCCAAATTCAACCAAACCAATTCCATTGAGTCCCAAATATTCTAAAATGGCTCTAGGAATTTTTCCGGAATTTTTTAGGCCATTTTTCCTTATTTTTCTCTAGGGCGAATCATTTGCGTAAAAGAGAACCAATAGGAAGTTGCCATGTGGCAAGTGAATAGTGTCATCTTCAACCTCTTGCCATGCATGAACAAAGGAGCTTCAAGCAAGCAAAAATGGAGGGAGCTCTCTTTAAATTCTTCTAGCTCCTCCAATTCAACTCCAATTTGCGAACCGTCGGATCCGTTGGAATCACGACAGCATCCTCTTTCCATCCATGGAGATAATGCACCCTAAATCACGTCGGAATTTGAATCATCCTTCCAAAACCGAAATCCACACTTATGGCAATAAATTTTCCATTTCTTCCCCAAATCACGCACCACCGGTTCCTAAAACTCCGTGGCGGCGCCCTCTCTCCAGAACATCTATTCTTTTCTTGCCTCTCTTTTCCAAACGGCCGGGAGATCGAGAAAACCAACGAACTTTCGGTGTTCTTCGGGTTTTGGATCATATCTCCCTCCTCGGTGGTTCAATTTCTATTCCGTTTGTTTCATTGAGTTCGTGAGGGAGTCTAGATTCTAACTCATCCATTGATTTTAGGTTTCATCCACCGTGGGCGACGAATTTCGAGTTTTGGTGCTTTCGGCCGAACCATCGTTCGTCGTCGATTTCTCCAATTCCGGTGAGTTTAGGTTCAATTCCTTCCTCCTAGATGTTGCTAAGGAGGTCTTCTAGAGGTTCTAGCTTTTTGTTTGGATCGAATCCGTGCAAAAATGAGTGAAAAATCCAATTTTTTGGAGTGGAGCATGTTTTTGGAGCTCTCTGTTTTGGAGCTCCCATGGGGAGCTTGGGCCTTGCCCGTACCCGGCCGGCCGGACCACCACCGGACCACCGTCGCCCACACAGCCGCGGCCACGCTGCCGTCTTGGCCAAGGCCGATCTCGCTGTCTTGCTGGCCTCACAGCCTCCTCGGCCTCGCCGGGCCCGCCGCCGACGACCTCGCCGCCCGCCGGTCCCCTCACGGCGAGCCCCCTCCTCTCCTTCCCCTCCAAGCTCTCTCTCTTCCTTGGAGGCCATTGCCATGGCCATGGCAAGCTTCTAGGAGAAGCAACCCCATGTCTATGACATGTGGGGCCCTATGTCATACACCTAAAGCCTAGTCCCAGCCCAGTCAAAGTCAAAGTCCGCGGTCAAACTTTGACCCAGTCAAACCCGAGAGGAATATTCCCGGAATATTCTAGGTTTTCGATTTATTCGAAATTCAAACTTCGGAAACTCATAACTTTCTCATCCGAACTCCGTTTGACCCCATTCAAATTTCTAAATTCATCTAAAATCAAGATCTACCTGCCAGTACTAATTTTATAATTTTTGGATTTTATTTATTTTCTGTTATTTATTTATTGCCTCGTTTTGCGTGTAGTCGACGATCTCCGCGATCGCGATTCCGCCACGACTTCTCGAGTTCGACACTCCCACCGCCGAAGAAGGCAAGTCTCCTTGATGCAATTTGCTCCTATGTTTACAAAATGATTTAAATTGTTTATAAAGTTGCATGGCTATGTTTAATGAAATATGTCAAATATAAGTGTTAGTTATTCCGAACTTGTTGATTCCACCTTGACATTGTTAATCATATCCATTGTAACCCTAGAACCTTGTTTATACCATGCTTAGGCTTATATGGTATCCGTTGCTATGTAGTACGGTAGAATTGCTTAGGACCTTTTCCGATGAAAACAACCCAGGGGTGGGATTATTCAAAAAGAACGATATTAAATGTGATTTGAAAGTTATTATTATGGTTTTGGTCCTATTTTGCTAAAATAAAAAGAAAAGGAAAATGATTTTGACTTGGGCGGCATGGAATGTCGGGTGGGAGCGGATCAAGCCTTGATCCTTTTGTGCAAGTACCGCCCCAAGTCATATAAGGACCGACGCTTATGATTGCTATTTTAAGCATAACCGTACTACCACATGTCTATAATGGTACGACCTGGCCAACTAATTTGTAGAAGCCTAGCTTAGACTCACCACTTGGTTGGATGTGAATGCCGGACGGAGGCACTGTTGTTTTTCTCACACGGCGCAAGAGGGGGCTTCTGTACTGGGTGGAGGGAACCCTAACAGCGGTGAAACCTCAGCGGGTGGGTCTAGTTAGGTAGATACATTGTAACGGCCTTGTCAAGATATCCCTGCCGGCACACCTAAGGAAGTGTGTTAATTGCATGGCATCAAGGGTATATCTTGTCTTGTGGGTAAAGCTGTACACCTCTGCAGAGTAAAACTATTCGAATAGCCGCGCCTACGGTTAAAGGCAAAGCGAAGAATGCTTTCATATTGGTAGACTTTGATTTTGTTTTTAAAACCGAAAAGTGTTTTGTTTTGGGGTTCGGGAGTGGTTAGAACTCTCGAATGTTGCTTGGCGGAAAGAGCCAACCCAGGTGGATAGAACCTGTTTTACCTTTGACGGATAGAGTCACATGATTAAATTTGATCTTTTAAACTGTTGGCGGATAGAGCCTTTATGTTAGTGCTGGTGGTTAGAACCTCACTAGCTTATTCAATAATTCAGTTATTAAAAAGAATTGTAAAAGATGCTTTGTGAAATTACTTATTTAAGTATGATTTAATCAAATGTGGCTTTATTCAAATAAACCCTATTAAGCTTCCATTTGAAAGCCCTTCATGATCATACTTTCCCGACTTGCTGAGTACTCTTGTACTCACGTGCTACACCAACATTGTAATCATCAGAGAATTTCCAAGATGCCGAGGAAGAGGAGGAGTTCTTCGAAGAGGATTGCCAGGAGGACTAGTTGCGTTCCTAGTCATCGCCTGTGGCGTTGTGGCGTTCGCTTGTTGCTTTCTTTTGCTTCCGCTGTTTTGGGTGTCCGGTCGTTGGACCGAGTATTGTAATAAGTGGCCATGTGGCCCGTACTTGAATATTTATATTACATGTTTCGTCTTGTTCGGCAATGAAGTATTGCTGTGACTGTGTGTACTAGCTACTGATCTGGGACTAGTACGGAAATACACAGGAGATTCTGGATAGTTGATCCGGGGTCTCACAGCTTCCTTCGCCATGTCCTTGAAAACGACCACAACCTCTTCCGCGTGGCAAACTTGATGCTCCTTGGACCTTCACCTGCAGTTGTTGTTCCTCGTCTTGGCGAGGTGCATACATGCGAAGGCGCTCCTCATGAGCCTTCAACAAACTGAGCACTTGCTACAGCTTCTTGGTCTTCAAGTCACCAAATTCCTCAATTGTTGTGGCGAGTTGTGTGTACTTCTCAGGGACGGATCGTAGCACCTTCTTAACGACATATGGCTCCTCCAATTTGTCACCAAGGCCCTGATTTGGTTCACCAAACTTGTCACCTTGCACTCGTAGTTGTCGACAGTGTCATTCTCCCCCATGTGTAGGTTTTCAAACTCCCATCGCAAAGAATTGAGTTTGATCTCCTGCACACGATCATCACTAAGAAATATAGTGCGCAAGGTGTTCCACGCATCTTTCGCGCACTCCTTATCAGCAATTTGCATCAAAATATCCTCATCCTACAGCACGAAAGATGATTGCCAGAGCGGTTTGATCTTGGGACTCCTCAACCTGCTCACCTTCCTTTGGCTCAACTACGCTCCACAACTTTTGGGCGCGCATATTTGCCTTCATCTTCACCACCCACGAACGATAGGTGGTATGCGAGAGGATAGGGTAAGGCAACACCACTGCCCCCTCCTTCACTTGTGTTGTCGATGAAGACGACGCATCCGGCTTCTTCACACTACTCTCACCAGATCCAGGAGTCTTCCATGCCGGCAACGAAATCATCCTCCCAAATCAACAAGATACTCACACGGAGTATAAACACGATTGATTGAAGCTCACACAGAGTTACAATCAAACTCACAGAGTAGAACAAAAAAAATCACACAGATTTTTCTTAGGCATGCACTAACTAGCTCTGATACCAGATGTTGGATCTACCAGAGATAAACTCATGCAAACACGTGGAAGAAAAAGGAACACAAAGAGTAAGGAGCAGTGCTCTATGCTCTTCCTTCTAGTACAAGTTGCACAAATCTTGAAGCAAACGAATGGGTAAGTAATCACCATCTACCCTCTATTCATGCTTTAATAGTTGTGCAACTTTTAAAAGGAAGAGCATAGAAGCACCTCTCAATAGTAAAAACTTGGTGACGCCCAACGCCTACGTCAATTTTCTTTTTGTCTGTGTTATTCTCTCTTTTGACTCCATGGTACTTAAATAATGATGGGACACATGCAGCCCTAATAAGATTATCTAACTAAACCAACAGACTCTATCCAAACTAACAAACGTGAACCAACAGACTCTATCCAAATTAACAAACGTGCACACACGCACTACGTGAATTTTGACACGAACAGCCTACGAGAACAACGGCAAATGCAAGTGCGGCAACAGCTGCTCCTGCGCCGACTGCAACTGCGGCAAGTGAAGCCGGCCTGCCCTGCATGGTCCTCTCACTACTACAGAAATGGCTTCCAGAAGCGATTCAAAACCACTTCCAGAAGCGGTTTTACAACCGCTTCTAAGTAACCGCGAGTGATACCCCGAAGGGTATCACAAGCGGTTGCTAGAACCGCTTGTGGTGGTGCGACACCAAGCGATAAAAGACTACCAATAATATCGTAGGAATGGGATTCGAACCCACGACCAGCACTCCATCCTCGTGACCCGCTTCATCCATCTAGCCAATCCACCCACGCGTGCTCTCTGATAGAATAGGACACACATTCCTTTTATTATTTCTAAAACTGGGCTTCTACAAGCGGTTCGTGACACGAACCCTTTCTGAAGGGGGTCTTTAGAAGCGGTTCGTGTCATGAACCCCTTCTAAAGCCCCACCTTTAGAAGCGGTTCGTGACACGAACCCCTTCTAAATCTTTAGAAGCGGTTGGGGACACGAACCGCTTGTAAAGATCTTTAGAAGGGGTTCGTGCCACGAACCCCTTCTAAAGGTGGGGCTTTAGAAGGGGTTCGTGCCACGAACCGCTTCTAGAGATCCCCTCCGGGCTGTTGCCACGAACCGCTTCTGGTGTGAGCATTACAACCAGTTCGCACCAAACCGTTTCTAATAGGCCGCTTGTGATGCCCGGTTTTGTAGTAGTGTCTCCGCATATAATAATCTAATCAATTAAGCACATGCATGCTAAGTAATGTATGATCAAGTCAAATAATCGATGCATGCATGCGTGCTAAATAATGTGTGTGTGATGTGGTTGTGAAATGTGAATCGTGTATGCCATGAGTCCATCGTGACATGTATCGATCTCAGCCATATGTAATTATTGAGTGCTTTTGATTATTCATTTGTGTATATTGTTGTCTTAGCTGTTTCTGTTTTCCTTTTGGGTCACTCCAGAACTGAGATCTTTGCATCCCAACGAATAACACTGCTTCAGCTAATCAACAGACACACGATGCTACGATCTGGTCAAACAAATAAATCTAACAAAAGAAAAAGAGAAGCATCAACGAAGAACAGATCCATATACATATGATCAATCAGTCACGCACCCATTCCCCTTTGTGAGCCATTATTTCAGTACATCAACCATACAAACAATAACCAAAATCAACCGACGATCAGAAATCAAACCAAGCACTGAATGAAAACGTAAAAGACAAGCAACGACGAATTAAGCTACTTACACTTGAGATCTTAATTAAGATCGGTAGCATGCAGCAGTAGTTAATTAACGCACGATAATTAATAAGTCAAGGCATCCGTCAACATCTCCCCTTTCTGATCCTCCCCTCTATCGATCCGTGCATGTGCCTGATGATCAGTTCATGTTGCGGGAGCAGCGCGTGATGGCGGAGCAGCCGCGGCGGTAGGGGTTGGCTGGTTGCTGCGACGCGCAGTTGGTGTAGTAGGATCGGCCGCGCTTGTTGCACGGCACCTGGTCGGCCCGCAGTGCCGCGTAGCTGATGTACCGGTTGGTCGGCTTCCTCGCCGCCAGCGACCGCCGCAGCATGGCCTCGTCCGGCATCCCCAGCTCCTCGTCTTCCTCCACCGCGCACTGCCCCAGTGTCCCGTCGCATGTCCTCGCCGATGACGACGCCGCCACCGAGTCCATCACCCCGTAGCTGCCGCCGGCGTACGCCAGCGCCGCCGCCCACAGGCAGGCCAACAGGACCACGGCCAGGGCGACGCCAAGGCGAGCCATGTCTTCGCTGCTTGTGTCTTGAGATTTGCGCTTGTGTTGGTTTTGTGTGGATAAGTTTTAATTCTTGGAGCGGATGGCTCTCCTCGTTCTCTTTGAAGTGCAGGACGAGGAGAGAAGTGGCACGGAGAGGCTGGGTTGTGTTCATGCGCGGGAGAGAAACGAGGGCGTTCGCACGTTGCATTGCCCGGCCGGCCGGCGACCTGCTCCAACCGTCCTACGTTCGCGCGCGCGTCTGCATAGGCTGGACAGTGCGAAGCAGCCTAATTTTAGATTGGGTTTTGACCGATGTAAAACAAAGTATTCCTGGATGCTACCTATAATATCAGCCCAAGGATTCCTGGATGCTCAGCCCCCCACGTCACCCCCCCACCCACCACTCTCTCTCCCTTTTTTGCAAAAAAACCTCCGATTCTTTGGAATTACAGATAGGTCCTTTACGTTTACGAATTAGCCCTTTGCAATTTCCTGTGGATGCAAAATACTTACCACCGTTTCGCGTATAGGTTCTCCGTTCGCCGTTTTACACAAAGAGCCTCCTATTAAATACGAATTGCGAACGAACCCTTTCCTACTTTTTCATAATAGCAAACAAGTTCAAAATTATAACAAATAGGTCCCTGCACTTTACGTTCAGGTCCTTTCTCCGTTTTTCCCGAAAAAAATGTTTTCGTTGTCTGTTTCTCCTCCGGACCATGGGAAAAATGTTTCCGTTGTCTGTTTTTTCTCCGAAAAAAAAAACACAAATTTGTTTTTGTTTCGCGCACGCGGCGTGCGCCGCGCGTATTTTCCTAGAAATCAAATTTCTAATCCTGCAATGCGCCTCGATCGTTCGTGACCTGTGGGGGCTCCGGTCTTTGTAACAGTGACTAGGATACTTACTGTTGCGTCGAACTGGAATTAACGCAACCCGTCAGTAATCCAATCACTCATTACAAACGTGCATCGGATTGAGGCCAATCAATCGGCCACGACACACTCAGCTCGTGGTCATATGCCAAATGATTGATTCCAACCCGAGCTTCCCCAAGATATGTGTCTAGTGCTAGTTCCCTGGATCCGTAGCCTAGCACCCACATATTTCCACAATAAGTTGCATCAAGGATCAAGCTTAAAGTAATAGTTGTATTAATATTGGTTAGATTACAACTATTTGGTTTACAAGAATAAAACATAGCCAACTGGCTAAACAACGGAACAAAAGATAAAACTGCTGCAACGGTAGCAATATGCCTTCCCATACCCAGAGGCAACCGACTGGGGGCGAAAGTCCCAGATAACCGCGCAAACTCGACACCCGCCGAACTCGACGTACGACGCGTCTTCACTGCCTTTGACGCCATCTTCTATGCATGTTGTTAATATAGAGCAAGCGGTGAGTACACGTATGTACTCGCAAGACTTTAGTGTATGGAAATATTAACATAAATGCAAAGCTACAACAAAGAATATAAGTTTCTACACTAAGTCTGTTTTGAGCACAAAGCAGGATTTATTTGCAATAACATAATAGATTCTAAACATTCGCAATTTGTAAAGCAATCGAAAGAGATTGTTTTAATCAAGCATTAAATAATTGATCCATAACCCAAATTTTTCCAACCATTCCCTTCCTACAAACCGACTAATCGAACCAACCCACCAAACCAATTCCCTTGCCAAAACCAACTTCCGACCAACCCATTAACCACTCCAACTCCCAACCAAGTTCCAACCGAACCAAGACTAGACCAGAACCAACTCCGTAAATTCTATACTTGACAAGATTTCCCAAGTCGCTCATGACCGTGAGCACGGCTAATCGATTAGTTTAATATATATCTCTGCAGAGATTGTACACTTTACCCACATGACACATTCTAGCAATCATGTCAACCATGCCACGCGATACTCACATACCCGTTTTGCTAGATCGTGATTTGAGACCTTTCGATAGGTTAGGATTTAAACCTTGCACCAGCCCGGTAATGTGCAACCTTGCTACGGTCCCAAGAGGATGTCCACTAGTGGTCTTTACAGGCACCCACTAGCTTTACTGGCCCATGCCTCCCCCATAGTAAGCATTACCGTTGTATTGGGCAAACTCCCCCTCGATGCCCCGAAGAGGGAGCCCTTACAACACACCGACACGGCAGATGTGTTCAACTCTTCCGTCGCCTAATGATGCAAGACTCAAATCCCTTCCAATGTACTAGGCCAGGGCCATCCCATACTGGCACATGTGGCTGTACTGTTTGACCCAGTAATAGCATCAAGTTCAGTCCTTAGGGTGACCCAGGCGAGATCTTCCAAACCCACTTGCTATGGCCATAGAGGATGTCCACTAGTGGTCCCTACGGGCTCCCACTAGCTTTACTGGCCCATACCTCCCCATAGCAAGGGACCAAACCAAACCAAGCCTCTGGCTTGCCATCCAATCCATAAACATTCCAAACAAGCCCCTGGCTTGTGATCCATTCCATTCCAACCATCCATCCGAAACAACCAAACCAAACCGAATTCCAAATCACCAATCACCAACATCTCGCCCGGTCTAAATACTCCTTTTCCATTTTTCCAACAACACCAATCCAACCATTTCCCCAACCGATAAAACCAGATCCAACCAAACCGACCAAATCCAAGAAGAATTGTAATTGATTGTGTCGGGACATCATACAGTATATTCTACAGCATGACTAAGCGTATGCGAGTATTACTCTTTGATACCCATTTGACATTTATTCTTATGTCTAAGTTCTTAGCCTAAGGTTCAACAAGGTTCATGACTCAATTAAGATTAAGGAAATCCATCAAATTAGGTCTAACTACCAAATTTTTCCCACAACTAGCATCTTTACTGAACATACACGCATGCATAATAGTTTTGACAATTGAAAATAGCATTTGCAAATATAGGGTCAAAAATGATCAAAGGAGGTGCTTGCCTGTTTGCTCTTTTAATAAGATCCAACTCGGAACGAAGTCGGAATCGTCGTCTACCGAGCCGTCAACGCCGATTTAAAAGCAATAGAAACGATCAACGATTTAATCAAACCAGGATTTAATAAGAACCAGATACAAAAGCGAATCAAATCCGAGAGACTAAGATCAAAAGAACTTGAAAAAGAGGTTTTAAACTTCTCAGCTCTCATCGGCAATATCGAAACACAAGTCCCAAAGAGTATCGTTCAATCGCCAAGACCGACCTTACGGCGATCGCCGATCCCCCTAGGTACCGCACCATCGGACGATAATGTCGACGGCTGAAAACTAAAAGCGAATACTTTCGAAGATCTTGTCTTAACGTTGCCCATAGTACTTCGCTCAAGCGATCGTACCAGCCCCATACATCGCCAGCGATCGAAATTCAAAGGCCGAGATCAGCACACTTTGGAATATAGCTACCGGCTTGTTTCACACAGTAATACCAAATGGGTGGTAATACCGGATCCAAACATCGGCAGCGCCGCGGCTCCAAAGGCTGGAAACAGCTCACTCTGAAAACAACTACCAGCGTTATAGTCATAGTACTACTGCTCAGGCAGCGGTACTGAGACCATCACGGCGGTAGCGCCGGTATTCCAGAAAGGGTCGGAATGCGAGAAAGAGGCTCTCGCTTAAACGGGATTGGAACTCAGGTACGAGCGCCAGGTCACGGTCCTAACAGCGCCAGGAACACAACTAACCTGGTACAAACTAGTTCTAAGCTCGTTTGATCGATTTACCACTTTCCGATTCCGAGCTCTGAACGAAACCCTAAAACGGTTTTCGAAAGAAAAGAACCAATGAAAATAATCCAAATGGGGACAGAAAAGACCTAACACGAAACCGAGAAAACGAGAACTCAACGAGTAAAGGAAATCTAACTTTCTTCCTAAGCCCGGCAGTACCGGCGGTAGACCGGCGGTAGTGCCGCCATTAAACCCGACAGTACCGGCTACAAGGTCCGGTAGTGCCGCTCGCTGGGGATCGAAATGGGGTGCTCTCTGGAAATTAACAGCCAATGCCTAACTCCCAGATGCCGCTCGGGCGTAGTATGCGCCTCCTGTTCCAGAGTGCGGCCGCCAGAGAACGAAGGGAGCCCTCTGGATTTTAAGCTGCCGGTGTGCGGGCGGTAGTGCCGACAAGGGCGGTAGTACTGGCCTCACACCGTCGGTAGTGCCGACTTTCCAGAGACTTTTGCAAAAGTGGAATTTCGTGCAAATGAGTTCGGGACTTTTGACGCGAATGCATGAATAGGTTCCTAGGGACACTAGGGACCCATTCACGCAGGTTCCGTCAAGTTTCGAGCCTCGTTTGCTCAATTTCACACTTTTTGACTTTGCGAACCCGAAACGACACGAAATCGGTTTTCAACTCGAGAAGAGTCCAAATCCGGTTTTCAACGCGGCAGTGGAACCTCTACGGCTTCATGGACCAATACTCGCTAGCTTTGTGGATTTTGGAACTTCGAAACACGAATTTGTCACGAATGCCCAAAATGCACATTTTTGCGAATCGAGTCAAGCGACGAATTCGCAACTTGCGTATTGAATCCAATAGCACCATACAGTCCCAAACGACCAAAAGCTCGCCTACGAATTCGTTTGCACGATGATCAAACTTCTAGAACTTGAAAACCCTAATTAATCCCGAATATCGATTCTGGACCCGAATCGAGTTCAAACTCGATTCTTCTGCGAGAATCGACCTTCGTGGTATGGAACATATTCGTGAGTCGCCCTCTCGGCATTTCCGGAGCTAGGGCTTCAATGGGAGGTTTCTGGAAATTCGAGGAACGGCTTCTTGATGCGAATAAACCCAACAAGGAGTAGATCAGGGTTTTCGGAACGAATCAATCGCGCAAAAGAATCCTTCTAACCCTAACCCAGGTCTAGCAACCCGACAAAACACGGAATTGCTACCCGATCTAGGTTCTCTAGGGTTAACGAGAGAGAAAAGAAAAGAGAAAAAGAGGGTGGAGGCTAGGGTTTGCATCAAACCTTAGGGTTTGAGCTCAAACTTCGAATCCATCGGTTGAGAGACTTCTTGGAGGCTTGAGGATGCTTCACCACTCCTCAAGACTTGCTCTTCTTGCTCCTTGGGAGCTCCACTGGCCAACATAGAAGGAAGGAGAGGAGGAGCTCGGGTTGGAGAGGAAGAACAAGAGAGTGAGAGCAAGAGAGAGAGTGAGAGAGAGCAAATGAGAGAGTCAGGGAGAGAGGAGACTCTCCCCTCTGGATAAATACGAGAGAGGGAGGGCCAGGGCGACGTGGAGGAAGGAGATTGGTCAACAACCCCTACACCCGTCGCTCGGCCGGCAGTCGCTCCTCGAGCGGTAGTGCCGCCTCGACCGGCAAGATCTGCCCCTAGCCGTGATCTTGCCCGCTCTGCAAAGACAACTCCTGTGTTCTTCCGCGGACTCCTCCCCAATCTACGGAATCAACCTCCAGGGGTTCAAGGGAAAGGGTTTAGGATCTCAAAGAGAAGTTTTGGGGTTAGGCTTACTAATAACTTCAGAGGATTTCGACCGGACTTGAAACTCAGGGTTTCAGGTCAAAATCAATCGAAACGGCTCGAGCGAATCGACAAAAACAATCCGAAAACAAATAACTCCAAATTAAGATCCAAAAATCAAATCAAAGCACCATTAAACACTCAATTAGCTTAATTAAGCCTAGTTAAACTTAATTACAAATTTTAGGATGTTACATGACCCCAATGCGATCGAGGAGCCATCCTCTCGGGTGAGGTTATGTTGGAACAAAACACTAAAATTTTTTGGAGCAATTTTCTCTTATATTACTTCTTGCTCTTTCTTTATTTCATTGCTTGTTGGCTTCACGTTATAGACCTCAGCTTGCTTATAAAGTCAACACTCGAGCAATAGACCAATGTGAGTATGGCTCTGATACCAACACGGAGAAGACACTACTACAGAGAACCTCATCTGTGTCTGTTCGGAAATGACATTAGTGTCGGTTTTCAAACCGCCACAGATGTACCGATAGTAATAATCGGAGATTATTAGTGTCGGTTTTCAATCCGACACTAATAAGACTATTTGTGTCGGTTTTTGGCTAGAACCGACACAGATAATATTATTTGTGTCGGTTTTTGGCTAGAACCGACACAAAAAATATGATAAAAAATATATCTGTTATTATTAATTTGTAGTTGTGTTAAATCTGGCTCCATGCCACGCATCAACCTCATATAGCCCATACTAGTATGTGCTCTTGCCCAAGCACATTTAATTTCAAAGTTCTAACAGGATCGAGCTTAACTTATTATTTGTGTCGGTTTTTAGCTAGAACCGACACATAAAATTGGACTATTTGTGTCGGTTTTTTGCTAGAACCGACACAAATAATATGACTACTATTAGTGTCGGTTTTTGGTTAGAACCGACACAAATAATGCATTATTTGTGTCGGTTTTTAGCTAGAACCGACACAAATAGTCTTCCCACCATTTTGAGTTTTTGAATCGACACAAAAACTTTATTTGTGTCAGTTCCAAAAAAACCGACACTAATAGACCGACACCTATTAAGTGTTTTGTAGTAGTGAGAGGTTAATAACGGATATGTCATATTTATATTCCTAAATATAAGGTTGTCTAATTTTAAGTTTGTGAAATCATGTGCTGAAAAATTGGCTTTGAACTGAAAAATTAACTTAGAATTGGTTTTGCAAAATGTGCTTTTGCATGTGTTTGACAATTTGACAAGAAACAGTAAGTTTCGCTTTTGCGCCGGACCAAGCTCTCAAGAAACAGTAAGTTCCCCATCTGCGCCAGATCATTTTTCGTATGTACGATGGACCAATTTTGTTGGTCTGTTGTAAACATGTTTTTGACAACCTCTTTTTCCCATGTATGACAGACCAAGTTTTTGGGTCTGTCGTGGACATGCTTTTGAGCTCATGAGCCGAACTCAATTTTCCAAGAAACCAGTAAGTTTTGCATGTACGACGGACCAATTTCTTTGGTCAGTCGTGAACAGCTTTTTTGAGGATTGATTTCGCATGTACAACGGACCGATCTTGTTGGTCCGTCGTGAACGTGTTTTCGCCGGAATGTTTTCTTCTTGAAACCGAGAGTTTCACTTGTACAACGGACCGATTTTGTTGGTCCGTCATGAATGGACTTTTTCTAGGATTTTTATTTTTGGTCCGTTGTGAACGTGTTTTGCTCGGTTTGGATGTTTTGCAAGAATTGAATTGAGTTTTTGGTTTGACCTTGAGATTATGAAATTGGTGAGAATTTCATGATGCTTGTTTTGAAGTGGACTTTATGCAATGCTCATGTGAGTAGTTGCATGGATTGACCTTGAGTCAAGTCGTGGACTTGTGCTCGGATTTGTTTTGTGGCTTGTTCATGTGCAGGTATTGCTCGAGGGCGAACGTGGTCGATGACGGGACCAGAATTAGGTTCATGGAGGAACTGAGGTTCGGGACTAGGTTCAGGGAGGAACAGAGGTCTTGGTGGTCAAGAATGTCATGCGGGACGTTCGGGCTAAGAGAATGGTGCACATGAAGAATGGTTAGTCACGTGAGAATGGCAGGAGGTCATTCGCGTGCAAAGTGTTAGTCACGTGAGTATGGCAGGTGGCCATACGCGTGCAAAGTGTTAGTCACGTGAGTATGGTAGGGTTGCTATACGCGTGCAAGAGTTGTACTCGGCCAGGTTGGGCCAAGAGGAGTTGTGTTGAATACATACTCCTTCTCTATTAGGAATTGTATTCAGAACTCCTTGTGTTTTGCTCCTTTAAATAGGAGGGGTGTCTCCTGTTGAAGTGCATTAATTGGAGCTGAGCGCATTGAGAGTCTCAAGCTCAGTTTTAGGGTTTGTACTCTTTTGATGAGCGTACTTTAGACAAAAGAAATAAAGATCAATTCTTCTAGATCATTGCGTGCTCAGAATCGCGTTGCTCTGATGTTTCCTGTTTTGGTTCTTGTTTGCATGCTTGTTCTTTTCTAGATTGATTTTTGTTCTTTTAGTGTTATCTTGATTTGATCCATCAAAACCTTTCTAGAGAATTGATTTAGGGTTTCTCTAAGTTTAGTTGATTAAACTTTTGTCGTTCTTGTTTAATCTTGAAGTTTTGGTTAGATTAATTCTCGTCATCTTCTGTCACAGCAAGCTTGCAAGGTTCATAACTTTTGATCCGTAAGTCCGATCGAGCTGATTCTTTTTGGGTTCGATTCGTGTTGAAATCTATTTTTTCGTGTCCAAATTTCATATCAATCTAACGGTTGGATCTCCGGGAATTCTCATTTTACCGAACCTCTATCATTCTGTTTTTGTCGAATACGAGGAAATTATTTGGTTCTGTTTTGGGGTGAAATTTTAGTAGATCAAGAATTTGGTTTTAGCTTCCGCACAATCATTCATCCCCCTCTGATTGCTATATTCGTATACTTCGATCCTACAAGTGGTATCAGAGCAAGGTTTTTCTAATCTATCTTAACCGGTGATTAGATTAATGGATCGTTATTCGACAAAACCATGTGTGTTCGATGGTGTTGATTTTCAGTTTTGAAAGGCAAAGATGGAGGCGTTCATCCAAGCACAGGGCTTCGCAATATGGGAGAAGGTTTACAAGCCATATGAAGTTCTCGAGAACGACAACGTCAACGACGCCAATCGCGCACATGTTGAAGCAAATAGCAAGGCGCGCAACTTGATCATCCAAGGCTTGGGACGCAGCGACTTTGATCGTGTGGTTCATCTTCGATCCGCATATGAGGTATGAAAATCTCTTTGTGATTACCATGAGGGTTCTAACACTGTGAAAGAGGTTCGCCAAGACATCTACAAGAAGGAGTACATGCGATTCGAGATGAAACCAGGTGAGTCAGTAGATGATTTGTTTGCACGTTTTAATAAGATCCTTAGCAATCTTCGTGCTGTTGGAGTCAATTATACTAATACGGCCAATGCTAGACAATTGGTTAGTGCTTTGGACATGTCGGTGTGGGAGATGAAAGTAACATCTATACAAAAATCTACTGTCATGAGTACACTTACACTAGATGTTCTTTATTCTAAGTTGAAAACTCATGAATTAGATGTTCTTGCTAGAAAGAATGATCATAAATCAATTGCTTTGACATCTCAATCTAGCATATCTCATAATGGTGCTGCTTCAAGTTTTGCTCTATCTTTCTTGTCTTCACTAACCGATGAACAGATTGAGGAATTTCCGGAAGAAGACTTGGCATCACTCTCTTCTCGTTTTAATAAAGCTTTGCAGAATGTGAGAATGAGGAAGAGAGGTGGTGGTGGTCCTCCAAGATGCTATAAGTGTGGTGACCTCAACCATATTCGCACAAATTGTCCTAAACTTGCAGGAAAAGCATCAAGGGAAGAGAAGGACAATGACAAAAGAAAAGCAAAGAAGAAGTTTGATAGAAAGAAAAAGAGCTTCACCAATCGCAAAGTGGTTCACCGAGTCCTTTCTGCTCTTGAACAAGTCAATTTGAGCGATGTGGATTCGGAGAGCAGCGAGGACGATACAACTCCAAGCAAGCATGAGTTGACGGGGTTGTGTCTCATGGCCAAAAGTAGCGACAACTTCACCGAAGACAATCACGACAGCGACTTCAATGAGGTAGATCCTTCCTATGATGAATTAGCTATTGCTGTTGCTCGACTTGGTAAATTGCTTGATAAACGTGATAAGAAAATTAAGAAACATGATTTTGTTGTTGAATCATTAAATGCTGAAATTGCTAGACTTAAAACTTTGATTCCTGATGATGATGCTTGCAAATCATGTGACTTAATTTGGAATGAGCTTACTTCGCTTAGGAAAGAACATGCTTCCTTGATTGAGAAAATTAATGCTGAAAGTGAGAAAAATGAGAAACATGTTAAACATGCTAGCTGTTCCACTGATGATTTGCATGGTTTAACTTCTTGTTCTAAATGCTCAACTCTTGAATTAAAATTAAAAGATGCAAATGCTAAGGTTTCTCAATTGACTGATGATCTGCTTACACATGAGGTTCTTTCATGCTCAACTTGTCGTAAGCAAAAAGGAAAAGTGAATGTTCCTTGCAATAATTGTTTAACTCTTTCTCGAAAAGTTGATTACTTGGAAAAATCATTAGAACGTTTCACTAAAGGAAAGAAGAACCTAAACATGATTTTGGATCAATCAAAAGTCAGCACTCATAACAAAGGTTTAGGTTTTGATTCTTATGCTCATCATAAATCACATGCTCCCACTGTTGTTAAAGCACTTGACGGAGGAAAATCTGAAATTGTCAATGAGCCTAAGAAAACTGTCTTTAAGTCTGCTGGAGTGTTATCTTCTACTATGATGAATGCAAATGTTGCTTCTACTTCTAAAGCCAAACATCCTGTTAAGTACACTTGCACTCATTGTGGTAGAGATGGACATTTAGTAGAGTTTTGCTTTAGACTAGCCAAACAACAAAAGAAAGAAAGAGCTAAGGCTAGGTCTAATTTCAGAAAGGCACGCTTTGCTTCTCACTACGTGCCTAGGGTGATGCAAGCACCTTTTTTTGCTAGAAACACAGGAACAGGCAAATTTGATTTTGTGCATAAGATTGCTCGTGTTGTGCCTACTGTTGTCCGTCGTGTGTCTCAGTACTGGATTCCTAAACATCTTATTTCTAACCCCAGTACCGAGATCTCGACACTTTCTGCTTCTATGTAGGCTTCTTACGTGAGGAAGGAGAACATATGGCTAGTGAATTTCGGATGCTCACGTCACATGTTCGGTGATAAGATTTGGTTCTCATTCACTTGTGCATCTCAGGCTGAAAGTGTTATTTTTGAAGATGCTGCTTCCACCTCTATTTTCGCAAAAGGCACTAGTCCAAATGGTGCAGGTACAGGTGCATATGTTCAGGGGGAGAGTATCTTTGTTCATGAAGATGATGATGATGCTGTTAAGGATGAGATAATTGGAATTTGCTGTGTGCTTGTGTTCTCATTTTCAAGTTTTCCCACGTGCTTCACATCAACAAACCATCAAGCGAATTTTTCAGGTATCTCTATGGTACTCAAGATTTTGGCATTTAGCTTTCTGCTTCCTCATGCATTAGTTTGAGACCTTTTTCTGTGCTGATTTTGGAGGATGTAGAATTGATAGGAAAAGCACATCTGGTTCTTGTCACTTCTTGGGAAACGCCCTTATTGCATGGTCTTCTAGAAAACAATCTTCTGTTGCACAATCAACTGCTGAATCTGAATATGCGGCTGCTGCTAGTTGTTGTTCTCAAATTCTTTGGATAGTAGCTACACTTAAAGATTATGGGGTTAATTTGGATAGTGTTCCTCTTTTGTGTGATAACACTAGTGCAATTTGTATTGCTAAGAACCCCGTGCAACACTCTAGAACAAAACACATTGACATCAGATTTCACTTTCTTAGAGATCATGTTGAAAAAGGCAACATTGTGCTTCACCATGTGGATACTGAACATCAATTGGCAGACATTTTTACAAAACCTTTGTCTTCTTCTCGTTTTGCTTTCATTCGGGGAGAACTTGGGATTGTTCATCCAATGGGTTTGTTTTGAGGGGGAGTTTCCTTGCCAAGTTCTTTCACTTGATAAGCTCACTTTATCATATTTCTTTATATGTTATGTAATTGAGCTAATATATGATAATATAATTGTCTCACTTGAACTAAAAATGACATTGTGGAATTCCATGGACTGATTGCCTATAGCTAAAAACTCTGTGATATCTCACTCTTCTAGGCTTGATATTGAATCCTCTTGACAAATTTGGGCTATGAAGCAAGTGTGGTTTCAACTTTACTCTTTCATAAGACCTTTTAATCACTTTTGCATGTTTATAATCAAAGAAAAATGAAAAGAAAAGGGAATCAATAAAAAAGGGTTGTTAAAAGCAAAAGCCTCAAGTTATGAGCTTCAGGATGCTTTCCCTAAAAGATAAGATGTATGCTTCAAGCATGCCACTCCAAGGAAATAAAAGAAGTATGCTTCAAGCATGCCACATGCAGTTTACTGTTTAAAGATTAAATTGGTCCACTAGATTGGAGTTGAAACTACTTGCTCGCCCTGATTTGTTATTTGCTTCAACTTTGAGCCTTTGTTTTTCTACTAAAGGTTTTGCTTAGTACTTGGCTATAGTTGACTGAATTGAGGTTGAGATGCATGTCATTCCCTAACTTGCTAAAATCACATCAAGATCATGTATTTTGCATGTTATGTGATATATAAAGTTATATGATCGAATGAGCTCATCTTTTCCTATCTTGGCACTCCCTTGTTTCTTCTTGTGAAATCATTGCTACAAGAAAAATTTTGAACAAATTCTCTCTTTTGTACTCTTGATGAATCCATTGTCAAAGGGGGAGAAATTTGGGAATCGTTGAAAAGTTTAAGGAAAAAGGGGGAGAAGAAAAAGGGGGAGTTGTTTTTGGAAATTTGAGAATTTTGGGAGAAGTGTGGAGAATTTTGGAATTTTTGGGCACATTGCACATTCACACACATGTTCCTTCTCAGGGGGAGTTTTTGTTTTGCTTTTTGGTCAAAGGGGGAATTCTGTGTTTTCTTACTTTGGTCTTTGATCCTTTGGATTTCAAAATCTTTTGTAAAGTGAATGCCAAATGTTCAATTCTAAGTGGTGTTGCCAATGTTTTCATCAAGGGGGAGATTGTGAAATCATGTGCTGAAAAATTGGCTTTGAACTGAAAAATTAACTTAGAATTGGTTTTGCAAAATGTGCTTGTGCATGTGTTTGACAATTTGACAAGAAACAGTAAGTTTCGCTTTTGCGCCGGACCAAGCTCTCAAGAAACAGTAAGTTCCCCATCTGCGCCAGATCGTTTTTCGTATGTACGACGGACCAATTTTGTTGGTTTGTTGTAAACATGTTTTTGACAACCTCTTTTTCCCATGTACGACAGACCAAGTTTTTGGGTATGTCGTGGACGTGCTTTTGAGCTCATGAGCCGAACTAAATTTTCCAAGAAACCAGTAAGTTTTGCATGTACGACGGACCAATTTCTTTGGTCAGTCGTGAACAGCTTTTTTGAGGATTGATTTCGCATGTACAACGGACCGATCTTGTTGGTCCGTCGTGAACGTGTTTTCGCCGGAATGTTTTCTTCTTGAAACCGAGAGTTTCACTTGTACAACGGACCGATTTTGTTGGTCCGTCATGAATGGATTTTTTCTAGGGTTTTTATTTTTGGTCCGTTGTGAACGTGTTTTGCTCGGTTTGGATGTTTTGCAAGAATTGAATTGAGTTTTTGGTTTGACCTTGAGATTATGAAATTGGTGAGAATTTCATGATGCTTGTTTTGAAGTGGACTTTATGTAATGCTCATGTGAGTAGTTGCATGGATTGACCTTGAGTCAAGTCGTGGACTTGTGCTCGGATTTGTTTTGTGGCTTGTTCATGTGCAGGTATTGCTCGAGGGCGAACGTGGTCGATGACGGGACCGGAACTAGGTTCATGGAGGAACTGAGGTTCGGGACTAGGTTCAGGGAGGAACTGAGGTCTTGGTGGTCAAGGATGTCATGCGGGACGTTCGGGCTAAGAGAATGGTGCACATGAAGAATGGTTAGTCACGTGAGAATGGCAGGAGGTCATTCGCGTGCAAAGTGTTAGTCACGTGAGTATGGCAGGTGGCCATACGTGTGCAAAGTGTTAGTCACGTGAGTATGGTAGGGTTGCCATACGCGTGCAAGAGTTGTACTCGGCCAGGTTGGGCCAAGAGGAGTTGTGTTGAATACATACTCCTTCTCTATTAGGAATTGTATTCAGAACTCCTTGTGTTTTGCTCCTTTAAATAGGAGGGGTGTCTCCTGTTGAAGTGCATCAATTGGAGCTGAGCGCATTGAGAGCCTCAAGCTCAGTTTTAGGGTTTGTACTCTTTTGATGAGAGTACTTTAGACAAAAGAAATAAAGATCAATTCTTGTGACACTATGGTTTGGTGTGACGTTATAGAAGGTGAAACTAGAGAATAAAACCTTTCGGCTTAGGGTTTTCTCGCGTTTTTGGGCCGGTTGAAGTGTTATGTCGCCACGGAGTGTCGTAACCTTATTTAACGTGCATGATAAGGTTAATAACATTATGAGATGTGGAATTAAGGTTAAAACAATAGGATATGGAGGTTAATAGCTTTTAAGGCGTTTCGGTTTTGGGCCTTCCCGGGGGAGTTTGGGCCTTGGTGGGCTTTGGTGGGATGGAGTAGGTCTCCGTAACGGACTAGGATTGGGTGTGGGGGCTGGTAAAAGGGCTCCCCACCAGCCTTTTGGGCGTGCTCCCCCTGCCCTTGGGCGCCCCAACCTCCCCCTCCTAAGCCCTAGCCGCCACCCCCTCTCCCTCTCCCTCTTGTGCGCCTCCACCTCCCCCTTTGCCCCATTGCTCCCCACCTCTCCACCACCTCTCCTCCACCCCCTTGCTTCCCTAGGGTGGTCTCCACACCTCTGCACCTTGTGGATCCATCCGTTGGAGCGAGGAGCGAGGAGCGATCCGCGAGGAGATCTATTAGAGATTCGTTCGTTGGGCAAAGGTATGATCATGGGGATCCTTGGAATTGATCTAGGTACTGTTCTTAGGGTGATTATCAAGTTTTTAGATCAATTGGTGGTGCTGGATTGGAGTTCTTTGGGTTAGATCTAGACGTTGCCACGTTTCTGTTTTCGGGCAGATTGAGCAGTCGGGCTAGGGTTCGAGTTTTCGTCGATTTAGATTCCGAATCTGTCCGTACGGACTTAAAATAAGTTGTAGATAATTTAATTATCTTTCCGTGGACATAAAGCACGTTAAAATCCGATCATCCGTTTGAAAGTTATGGCCGTTTTACCGAGCGTGTTAAAATCTGTGACGCGATTGGAACAGATCTCGGTAATCTGTAGATTAGACGACTTTAGAGTCCGAATCAGTCTTTCCATATACCTAGAGAAAGTTGGGAAATTTCCTAAGCTACGCGAGGGTGTACTCGTTTAATTCATTCGGAGTCCCAGAACTCAAGTTATGCCTTTTGCAAGGCTGCTGTCCCGACGGGACAGAACCTCTATTTTAGGTTTTGCGAGTAGGGAGCAATGTCGGGTTAGATGGGGGTTTGCGTACTGTTTTGTGGTTATGATTGTGATTGTGTGATACCCCTGTGCAGGAGGTGTGACCCCGGGAGTGCCTTCTACTTCCCGCCAATCCGTTGCATGTGGTTGAGGCAAGTGTGTTGTGATGGATAGCGAGTTGTAGGTTGCATGTTGAGATTAGATGGAATTGTTTACATGATATATGTCCACTTGCCATGTGTTAATGATTGCTATGATATGATGAGCATGTTTAAGATGTTATGACGCCATGTGTTAAAATATGAGTTTTATATGATGTTGGCATGCTTGCATACATGACATGTTACATGGCCCGGGCGGTGAGAAAGTCATTAACTAATCCGGGAAGGTCGGTGAGAAAGTTATGACTAATCCGGAGAGCCAATAGAGTAAGTCCTACATCGTGATTCCATCTACCGTGGGTTGTGGAAGCGAGGAGTAGGCACCCTCCATCTTCGGGATGGAAGGGGGGAGAGGGTGCACACCGACGGGTGTGTACTCAACCATACCGGTATGAGTTTCCAAGGAGATATGAGCATTGCATTGCATAAAGTGTTCATGATTGAGATGATATACATGATGTGAGATGTTATTTTCTATGATATTGTTATTGTTGTCCATTACAATATGCTTGCTGAGTTTTCGAACTCACGCTTGTGTTTTATGTTGTTTTTAGGTACTTTGAGATCGGCATGCGGGAAAAAGGGGTTTAGCTACACTTCTACACGTAGCTCCACCATCATAGTCTATGATTAATCACTTGGAGACATGATTTTAAGAGTTGTGCCATAAAGTTAATGTATGGTTTAATCTAGCATGCTTGTGATCCCTTATTTGCTTCGTTATAGTTTATGAAGTGGTTGAGCGTGGTATTATTGGCGTAGTTTGATGATACATCCATTTATGTTGATGTTTTAGATGTCGTGTGCTATGATATATCTTGCCATGATATTGATATTGTGTTAATTCATGAAAAAACAAAGGAGATGCTGCCGAAATATCGGTTTTTAGCATATGTACCTTTGCTGGAATTTATGTTTAAATGTGATTTTTAGTTGTTGTTTAGCTTATGTTTGGTAGCAATCGGGCATATTAAATGCCGGGGTGTTACAGTTCTTCTAGATCATTGCGTGCTACAGTAACCGCGTTGCTACAGTGTTTCCTGTTTTGGTTCTTGTTTGCATGCTTGTTCTTTTCTAGATTAGTTTTTGTTCTTTTAGTGTTATCT
The DNA here is from genome assembly GCA_036346355.1 of Rhipidocladum racemiflorum. Lineage (NCBI taxonomy): Eukaryota > Viridiplantae > Streptophyta > Magnoliopsida > Poales > Poaceae > Rhipidocladum > Rhipidocladum racemiflorum. The sequence continues at coordinate 41,785,462 of CM070578.1, forward strand.
TGATTTGATCCATCAAAACCTTTCTAGAGAATTGATTTAGGGTTTCTCTAAGTTTAGTTGATTAAACTTTTGTCGTTCTTGTTTAATCTTGAAGTTTTGGTTAGATTAATTCTCGTCATCTTTTGTCACAGCAAGCTTGCAAGGTTCATAACTTTTGATCCGTAAGTCCGATCGAGCTGGTTCTTTTTGGGTTCGATTCTTATTGGAATCTAGTTTCTCGTGTCAAAATTTCATATCACTCTAACGGTTGGATCTCTGGGAATTCTCGTTTTACCGAACCTCTATCATTCTGTTTTTGTCGAATACGAGGAAATTATTTGGTTCTGTTTTGGGGTGAACTTTTAGTAGATCAAGAATTTGGTTTTAGCTTCCGCACAATCGTTCACCCCCCCTCTGATTGCTATATTCGTATACTTCGGTCCTACAAAGTTGCCCTGTTTGCACCAAAATTTGGTGTACATGGTAAAATCGGCCCAATTCAAATATGGAGAGTTTATGGAAAGGATAAACCGGTACCAACAGGGAATCTGTCGCCAAAAAGGAAAGGAAATCGGACCAAAGCCGATACGGATATGGTTGCAGTGTCCATGCAGGATTCGAATTGGCAAGAGCATATAAAAGGGGCATACCAGGAGAAGAAAAGGGGAACCAACCAATCAACACAACCCTATTTACAATTTTCTGTTTCGTCTAGTTTTCGTAACAATCTTTCCTCTATAAGTCATCGAGATCAATAAAAGTTGCGCATCGCCGATTTGTTGCTCTCGTCGACTTGTTTTTCAGGTTCGATCTGCTTTGTTTGTAGCGCATCGCCTTTCAAAGTCGATCTACCTTTACCTCGGATTAGCCCTAGTCGGTTGGTCTAGTTATCCCCCTTATTGGCTCAAAGCTGATTAGCATTAAGCCGATAGCTTTGATTATCGGCTGGTTGTACTGACGATCATCACCTTGTCAATTTCAGGTCAAATTGACTGGCACGCTTTCAAACCCGGTGTTTGCCCTGTGTGTTCGAGGCTAAGAATCATTCATCACGTTTTTAGCGCGAACATATTTTGGCACGCCTAGTGGGACAGGAGGAAGTCGATCATGTCGTCGACTGGAAAATCTACAGCTACCACCAACATCAATGCAGATGCAATAATTGCGCTTACACTAGCCGATTTAACTCCTGAGCAGCAAAAAGAAATTGAAGATCGGAAGGCAGCAATGGAAGAGATGATGTTGAAGTGCTTCCAAAAACACGGCGAGGAGTCACTCAAAAGGTTGCACTTCCGACTATCAATTCTATCAGTGATTCCCCTGCTGTAAGCCGATATATACCTGGCCAGGCTAATTTATCTAGTATGATTAAGCAGTCTGTACATCATGCGCTGATCAATCAATCATTGGCTCTAGTCCCCACGCTAAAGCCGATGATCGAAAATAGCGTCAAAACAATTGCTCCAGAGTTGGCCATATCTGGGAGTCTGTTAGACCCGTTACAGTCCCTACCAACGTACCCGGTGTACTCGATACCACCAAATACAAACACAGTAAACGCGTCGGCTCCAATACCCCTAACGATGCCGACCCAACCTACTGTGTTAAAACGTAGCACCCATATAGATGGAATTGCACATTACCACGGGCACACAGACGGGGCTAAGCTGAACACAAACTTACCCAACGCACCCTCGGCCAGTGGGTTCGGTCAATCGGCTTCTCGGCCGATTGAAACAGGCAAAATTCCTCAATTCCAAGGGACTACGCCCAGAAACCAAGCACCACACAAAGTGGTCTCATATGTTGAACCTTTTCTACCCGTATCTGAAGTATCGGCTGTAAGAAATAACGATTATGATCAATTACCCAGGCATCCAGTGACGCGGTTCGGCCGACAGCCCGAGTTTGCACTCGGTGGGAAGGGCGTAAACTTCGATAACTGGCCAGGTTATGTAGCACCACAAGCCGATAATGTTAATTGGGTAGAGCAAATCGCTCTTGTATTAAGGGAGCAGTTTGGTTTGCAACCCAAGGGGAGGGTCATCGAATATAGGAAACCATACCCAGATTACATCAACCGCATGGCATACCCACATAACTATAGGATCCCAGACTTCGCAAAGTTTTCAGGCGATGATTCTGTAACCACTTTAGAACATGTCGGGCGATTTATTGCTCAGTGCAGTGAAGCAGCCTAGTCCGACGGATTAAAAATTAGATTGTTCCCGTTGTCCTTGTCAGGAACAGCGTTTACATGGTTCACCAATTTACCACCAAATTCGGTCCATGTTTGGAACAATTTGGAAAGCCGATTCCATGAATACTTCTTCTCTAGAACCACAGAACTAAGGATTTCTGATCTAAGTTCGGTCAGGCAGAAATTCGGCGAGTCAGTTTCTGATTATGTTAGGAGGTTCAGAGACGTGCGAAATAGATGCTTTAGTGTTATGTTACCCGATGACCAATTGGCCGATTTGGCGTTTCAAGGGTTAATTCCGCCTCTGAAAGAGAAATTTGCGGGGCAGGAATTCACCGACTTGGGCCATTTGCTCCATCGTTTATCGGCACAAGAAAGCCGATATTCAGATAAAGGGTTTAAGGATAAGTTTAGGGCAAATAATAGTGAAAAGGTAAAGTAAATAGGGTCGAGTGTAGTACAAACGAAACATCCGAAGACGATGAAGCAGATGTGAATATAGCCGAGTGGACTAAGGGTCCAAAAAAGCCACTCGTTTGCTCTTGGCTTAAACCAACAAAGAACAAAATGGACGTCAAGTATTCCTTTGATGTGTCAAAATGCGATAGAATGTTTGATTTGTTGTTGCAGGAGAAACTTATAAAATTACCAAAAGGGCATGTCATTCCATCGGCTGATGAGATCAAAAAACGCAGATATTGCAAGTGGCATCATTCTTTTTCACACAATACTAAGGACTGTAATATTTTTCGGCAACAGATTCAATCGGCTATTGCTGATGGACGATTGAAGTTTGCGGACGAATCGGCTATGCGGATAGATGTGAATCCTTTCTAAATCAATATGATTCAATGCTCAGAGAAAAGAAAAGAACCTATGGAAGAGGATAGCAAGCCGACACAGAAAGTTGAAATCCGATCCAGCACTAATGGGGATGAAACAGTGCAGATCACCATCGGCTCAATACAAATAGAAGCCGACCGGAGTGGTCGAAGCTCAAGGACCATGAGGCCGAAGGGAGAATTAGAGATCGGAAAATGGTACAAGGCAGAAAAAAAACTCCACCAAGAAGACCCAACATCAAACCTAAACCAACTTTCTCCCATTTCTTGGAAAAAAATGAAAAAAATAAGCTACCGGCGGCAAAGTTCCCATCGGCCAAGTTATTTTCACCGGCCAAATACCTATCGGTCGGATAGCTATTATCGACCAAGCAGGGAGGAAGAGGCTCATTGGCAATGTCCCCTTTTTGGCAGTTTTGCTGGGAAAAGGGGATGACCTTACCCACAGTACAGACATGTCCCATGCAACACCCAATCAGGGATCGGTCAACCCAATCGACCAAAGATAGGTTGTCCAGGCCAGTACGTGACCGGCTAGGATCAGAAAATAGAAGGCCAGTCCATGAGAGATTATCAATGCCAGTACAAGGCGAATCCTCCAAGACCTCAAAAGCACCAATTTCCGACACTACTGCCGAACCAGAATCTAGCGGCGAAGTAAGCAATCTGGCTGGAAAAATTCGAAGGCCGATTGAACCCAAGCCAAGGTGGTGTCCCTCGGGTCTTAGCAAGTCGCAGCGCAGACGCCTCCAATGGCTAAAGACACAGGAAGAAAGGGAGGCCAAAGCAGAAAGGGAAACAGATCGGGTTTTCAATAAACTACGGCCAATACCAGCCAAAAGACAAGAATGGAAGAAGAAAATCAAACCGATAGTGATTCAGATCAATCGGTTAATTCCGGATCTCCAATGATTAGAGACGACACACCACCAATGGACATCAACATGGTATTTACATTGTCCGCGGAATTCAAGACTAAGGCTGAATCGGCCGAGGGGGTGTTTGCCTAGTTATTCCTTGGTGCGTAGGACGCCGTATTTGAGAAGCCTTAGGACATGCATCGGCATTTAAAGCGGTTGTATCTCAAAGGGTACATCAATGGTCGACCAATATCAAGGATGTTAGTCGATGGTGGAGCAACAGTAAACCTAATGCCTTTAAGCACCTTCAGGAAGTTGGGTAAAGCTGACGAGGATCTGATCAAGACCAACATGGTGTTGAACGATTTCACAGGAGACCTCACCGAAGTAAAGGGTGTAATGATGACAGACTTGACAGTCGGTAATAAAACGCTGCCGACTGTGTTCTTTATGATTGAAGCTAAAGGCAGTTGCAGCGTGCTTCTCGGACGAGATTGGATCCACGCTAATTGTTGTATTCCATCAACTATGCATCAAAAACTTGTGCAATGGAATAACGATGAGGTCAAAGTTGTATCGGCCGATACATCGGCTCATATCGCCATGGCCAGCCCCGATGCTAACTGTCAACACGAGGAAGCCAAATGCATATCAGGAAAAATTTTAGACGATTGTGATTTCATCTGCATCGGGAAATCAGGTTTAAAGCCGATCAGCGTCAAACCCAATACGTTTGATCGGATGGACGAAGTTGTGAGAAAATGGAGTCCAAAACAATAGCGAAATTACAGGAAAAGACAAGGAGCTATCGGCGAGAAGTAGAATACGAAGAAGCTATCGAAGACTTCGAAGAAGAAAGACGAGGGCAAGGATTCACCTCCGCCGATTTGCTCGAAGAGGTCGACATTGGAAAAGGCGATAGGAAAAGACCAACTTATGTAATTGCTAAACTAGATCCAGAATATAAAGCAAAGTTGTTCGAAATACTCAGAAAATATAGGGATTGTTTTGCATGGGAATACTACGAGATGCCAGGTTTAAGCCGACAGCTTGTCGAGCATCGGCTACCCATAAAGGTTGGGTATCAGCCATTTAAACAATACCCAAGGCGATTTAATCCTACACTATACGATGCCATAAAGGAAGAGGTAGAGCGATTGCTAGAGGCCAATTATTAGGCCTTGCCGATACGCTGAGTGGGTCTCAAATATCATTCCCGTAAAAAAGAAAAATGGTAAGCTACGAGTATGCGTGGATTTTTTAGATTTGAATAAAGCTACGCCAAAAGATGAGTACCCGATGCCAATAGCCGATATGTTTATCGATGCTGCATCCGAAAATAAAATCATAATCTTCTCGATGGGAATGCCGGATACAACCAAATATTTATGGCTGAAGCCGATATACCCAAAACGGCCTTTAGGTGCTCAGGGGCTTTGGGGCTCTACGAATGGACCGTCATGAGATTCGGCTTGAAAAACGCTGGGGCCACGTACCAACGTGCTATGAACCATATTTTCCACAACTTAATCGGCCATACTATAGAAATTTATATCGACGATGTTGTTGTAAAGTCAAAAGAGGATTGGCAACACTTAGCCGATTTGGAAAAAATGTTTGAGAGCACAAGGGCACATGGGCTGAAGATGAATCCGTTCAAATGCGCTTTTGGGGTATCGGCTGGACAATTCCTCGGGTTCACGGTGCATGAAAAAGGGATTGAAGTAAATCAGGAAAAAGTTAAAGCTATAATCGATACCAAGCCACCGACGAATAAGAAAGAGCTACAAATATTGATCCGCAAGATCAATTACCTACGGCGCTTCATTTCAAATTTGTCCGGTCGGATTCGCGCCTTCACCTCTGTAACACCCCAAAATTTTGCTTTTCTTAAATTCATGTGTGATTTGGCACTTTGGTGAATTTTTGGAATTTTCTGGAATTTATTTGGATTTATTTGGAATTTATTTGAATTTATTCCATTTTGAAATAATTAAAGAATTAAACTTTGCAAATAAAATTTTGTTGGAAATATTTTATTTGAGTCCAAAATGATCCAAAGTATTTTCCAGAATTTTTCTGGAATTTTTCTGAGTCTTTTGCTATTTTTAATGAATTAAATGAATTACTGGGAATTATTTTAATTATTAAATCGCTGGAAAATGCGAGTGGGTTTGCACTGTTAAACCGACCGAGCCCGAGTCAGACACGAGTTCGAGTCCGACCCGAGCCAGCCGACTCGACCAAACCACGTTCGAACCCAAACCCACAGGGACCGTTGGATCGAGATCCAACGGTCATGATCGACCTGACCCCGACCCGAGCCGTGTCTGGACCGGACCCGGTCGCGCCCATGCGATCGTGGCCGTTGATCGCACCACGTGGACGGTCCACCGTCATCGTCCCCGTCCGAATCCGCGCCGGATTCCTCCGCCGCGCCGCCATTCGATTAGGTTTCCGCCCCGGCGCGGACGCCGAGGTTATTTAAAGCCCGGTCACGCCCGAGGTTGGCCGCCGTTCCGTGCGCACTCCATTGCCCTAGCCGCCGCTCCTAGCTCACCGGCGCTTCGCAATAGCTCGCCATAGTTGGGCTTGCGCGTTTGATTTGTGCACGTTCGCCGCCGTTGAGCCGCCTCGCCGCCACCGAGCACGAGATCTAGAACCCCTAGGACGAGACGCACCAACCGAACCACCCACATCACCGAGGAGCCCCAAACGCCGCATCAAGTGTCGTCGTCCTCGATTCGCCGCGCCAAGCCGCGCCATCGCCGCGTCGCGAAGCTCTGTCGATCGTCCGATCAAGATCGCACGGCTAGGATCTCGCCACGTCACCCCACCGGTGAGATCTCGCTTTGAACTCGAGATCAATCCCGGCCGCTGGATCTAGATCCAACGATCCGAAATCAATGCGTTAACCCAAACGCGTCAACACTAGATCCAATCGCGTCGTTGAATTTCAAATCAACGGCCGAGATCGAGCCACGCGTCGGGAAGTTGGACCGACGCGGTCGGGCCGTTCGCGGCGTGGCGACACGCCGCCCGCGTGTCGTGGCTTGGTCAAAGCGCACCATGACGTCACGCCGACGTCATGGCGGGCTCAAGATGTCGGCCGTCCCAGCCAGCGCCGACGTCGGCAATGACGTCACCCATGGGACCCACCGCCGACCGTGGTGAGCCCCGCCGACGCCAAGAATGACGCCGTCGAGGGGACCCACTGTCGCTGACACGTGGAGTGGGACCGAGTCCACGGTAGACCCGAGCCAAGCGTGGACCAAGTCCATGGACCGACTGACGTCAGCCAACCAATCAGAGGCTGACACGTGTCCATGTTAACGCAATAATTAATTTCCGAAAAAGAAAATGATTTATTAATTCGAAATAATGATTTCAGATTTTGATTCAAACTTCAAACGCTTATAACTTTTGCGTTTCAACTCCGATTTGAGTGATTCAAATTTCTAAATTTGTATAAAATTGAGATCTACCTAAATATAAATTTTATTTAATTTTTGGACTAAAGTTTTTCTCTGTAAAATTATTTAATTGATTATTTAAACTTTAAATAATCATAACTTTTTTGTTTTAACTCCAAATTTGACGATTCCAGTCTCTAAAAATTCATAAAATTATGTTCTCTCTGTTTATGGATTTTATTTGGATGTTTGGATAAATTTTGCCTATTGTTTATTCGTGTATTTGCTATTTGCACGCTTTACGAGTAGACGTTGAAGTGCCGGAAGGATTCGAAGGAGAAGTATTGACTCAGGATCCAACTCAAGACCAAGAGCAAGTACTTTTTGAAGGCAAGTTGTGCTTTGACCATGTTGATCCTATTTCGAAATCTATTTTGATTTAACCTATTGCATGCTAGTTCAATTAGAAAATACTTTATTTAAATTTGGGGAATTAGATAAATACCAATTTGCTGTATGACACCTTGATTACTTAAGTATGTGCCATGACCCTTGTCACCCTAGTTGTGGTTTACTAGTTGGACATTATTAGCTTGCCAACATGGGTTTTAGACCGTTGTAGTAAAGCGCTTAGACTCACTACGTGCTCTGACATGATTTTGGACAAACAAATGTTAATATTGACTTAATGATATATTGAACCTGTTTTGGAAAGGTATCATGTGATGTTGATGGCACGTGGTGCATGGTAATCAACCGGGTTTGATAAATAGTTTTTCGGCCAGGGGCATGTGGCAAGAATAATCGGGTGGGCCGGTTGTGGCATTGGGGATGTTGATTTGGTTCTTGGGTAGTCTTGCCCTGGTCACCCTAAGGACTTAACCTTGCAAGCCTTTGAACTGGGTCTAACGTGCTACCACATGTCCGGAATGGGACGGACCTAGTTGATTAAGTTACGAATGACGTACCTGTGGGGCCTCAGGAGGTCAACTACACCCTTTGTGTAAGTTGTGCGGGGGCGTCTGGCCGAGGCCAGTACCCATCTAACGGTTGATTGGCCTAGACTTCACCTTAGCTAAGGGAAGGGTTAGTGTGCAATAACCGGGAGGACCACTTGTATTGTTAGAAGTTTCCGAAAGACTTTGTTACTGAACTTCGCCTTTGTGGTGTTTGACTGTATCTTGTGGGTAAAGTGCATAACCTCTGCAGAGTGTAGAATCTATTCGGATAGCCGTGTCCGCGGTATTGGACATCGCTCGGGGATTACAGTCAAGGGTTAGATTTTCTCAAAAATAACTTGGATTCGAAAGGTTGAGTTGGATTAATAATGATGTTGATGGAAATATGGATTAGGATGGGAAAGATGTTTACTAAATTCCTTGAAAAGTTATCTATGCTATACTTGCTTCTACTGCTTTCGAATCTACTTATGCTACTTGTCAAATGCTGTTTACTGCAAATATACCTTGAGCTATTCCTTTGTACCAAGCCATGCATATAGTATATTAGCTTGCATTCTGTGCATGACTTGCTGAGTACCAAGTACTCACCCTTGCCATAATACAACACCAGTTGAAGAGGAGACTGCACAAGCTTTGGAGGAGGAGTTCCAAGAGGATCCATCTACTTAGGAGCGAGCCCGGTCGGTTGCTGTGGTATCTTGGATGGCGCCACGAGTTTATTTGATTTTCATTCTTGCTATTTCTCTCTTAATAAGTTTCGCCTGCAAATCATACCTTTGTGACTTGACCATAAGGTCGAGTAACCAGTTTGACTATTTAAATAAAGTACTTTATTAGTATCGAGTGGTATGATTGTGATATTTACCGATGTTAAGACTGTGTGCACTAGCGCGTTCCTGGACTAGTGTTGAATACACAGAGGTTCCGGATTTGCAAATTCGGGGTCCCGATAGAGGTGGTATCAGAGCCAGGTTGACCGTAGGCTCAACCCTAAGCTAGAATGGTCGTAGTAAGGATAAAACTTATTTTCTAAAGCTAAAAGTTTGTCAAGACAAGAAATGACATCTCGACTCATCCCCTTCTCTCTTTCCTTGTCTCTTGCTGAATTTTTCCTTACCTTGTCACGATTTGAAAATTTCGAGTTCTTACGTGAGCACTCTTGTGACAGATGGAGGGAGAGTTCAACTACGTTGATCTGGGGGTTGGTCACGCCGCAGAACTTTGGCATATGCTTCAGACTCTCGGAGATTTTGAGAAGCCGTTATACCAAGTGGAAGTGATCAGACAAGCAGGATTGATCAAGGCTTGTGACGTGAAGATTGAGGTACCTGCTAGGAAGAAGGGCCTAGGCAATCGCCCGATACACTGCACTGCCAGGAGGTCTACAATGCAGATGGGTATCCAAGAAGTATCACGACGAGCGATGTGGCACATTACCCGTATCTACGCCAGAGAGTTGGAGAGCACGGTGTTCCGTTATCACCCGCGCAGCGATAACCTTCTTGACCCGAAGGCGATTCAGGATGAGGATGCCATGGTTACACAGTTGGCACGACTTGTTGTCGCCCAGGAGGATGTACTCGATGATACAAGCAAAGAGCTACAGAAGGCCCGCAAGGAGATCACGGCGAGAGAAGAAACGGATGGCGGGAAGCTCAAGAGTATGTGTCACACCTTCTGCGATGGATTGACGAGTTGGAGATGACTTTATACGGACCAGAACTGCAGCCGATTTCGAGCTACATGAGCCAGATCCGGAGGAGTCAGATCTCGATGAGGACACTGCTTCTTCGACTACCACAGATGACACAGTGGCTGGACACGGCAATCGTTTCGCGCCTATGCCGCAGCAACCGTACCCAGGCCGTGGAGGTTTTCTCGATGAGTGAGCATAGGTTCTATAGTGAGACTCCTTCGCCGAGTCGCGTCATAGAATAAAGAGTCACCCTTTAGGCGATAGACTCCAGTGTTAGTTCGATTTGGATTTTTCCTTGTTTGCTGAGTGTGCAGTATGTGTTGCAAGGCCCTTAGGCATTGTAAGCAACCATACCAAGTTATTGATATCATTAGTTAATAAAGTTGGACCTTAAAGTTACACCTTTCGCCCCGCATAAGTTCCATATTACTTGTCTATTCTTGATTCCCCCTCATCTCTAAAACTTAGAGCAAATCGACAGATGGTGAACACCCGCGGAAACTTTGGAAGCAATGGAAGTGGTTCTCGCCCAGCAGAAAACCCCAATGATGGAGCACCAGCACCGCCAGTTGATATGCAGAATTTTGGAGCATTTCTTGCTGCTCGCACTCGATTGATGCATGCTATGATGCAACAAATGCAACACGTCCTTTGCTCGAGGCCACGCCTAATCAAGTCAATCGGGGACAACGCCCGAGAATACAAGACTGCCGAGTTCATGAGGACTCACCCACCCACTTTCTCTGGGAATGCCAATCCATTGGAGGCCGATGATTGGTTAAGGTCAATTGAGAGGAAGCTACACATAGCTCAATGCATAGGAAATGAGAAGGTACTCTCGCTTCTCATCGATTTGCAAGGAAACGTGCCGAATGGTGGGAGAACTTCGTGCCACGCAAGAGAACCCTCAAGATATCACTTGGGAAGAGTTCACGGTGCATTCCGTCAAGATCACGTGCCGGAAGGAATCATGGATCTTAAGAAGGAGGAGTTCAGAGCATCAAGCAAGGTAATCAGCCGGTGGCCGACTACCGAACAAGTTCACACAGCTAGCACGCCACGCACTGAGGATGTAGCAACAGATAAAGCCAGGCAGTCTCGCTTCATGAAGGGACTTAACTCGGGACTACAAGTAGGGTGATCACCCACACCTTTCCAGATTTCCAAGAATTAGTGAATAAGGCGCTTATTCTTGAGGACAAGCGCAAGGAACCGGATGAGAACGAGAAGCGCGAGGATGCAACAAACAGGATCACGCCAGGAACGCATAAATGGCGTGAGAGTTGCACCAAATCAATTCTTGATTCCAGCCGCAAAATGCAACAAGGACACCGTCACGGCACCAAGACCTGTCAATCAAAACTACGGACCCGGCCCGCTAGAAACACTACTTCAGGTAGTCGGCAAGGAAACGATGAGACGCTACTACAAGCTGCAACGAGCCAGGACACTTTGCCAACAGCTTGTCCAAGAAGACAGCGAGGAGTGACCCGATTCGCTTCAATCTAGGAACCACCCAGCTAGGACGCCCGACCAGAGCCACACCCCAGACTGTGGTTAGAGGCCGAGTCAACCATGTCACCGCAGATGCACTGCAGAATGCTACGAACGTCGTACTGGGTAAGTTACTTGTTAACTCAGTACCTGCAACAGTTTTGTTTGACTCTGGAGCTTCGCATTCGTTTGTTTCTCAAGGCTTTGCTGCTAAAAATGAATTGGAGATTTCAAGGATTAAATGCATGCTTTTAGTTCAAACCCTTGGTTCCGAACTCCGAACGAAAGTAGGATGTTCCAGGGTGAGAATACTAATAGAAGGAATAGAGTTCCTAGCGAACCTTATAATTTTGGAGACCCAGACCTTAGACGTTATTTTGGGAATGGACTGGTTATCCAAGCACAAGGCCGTATTGGATTGTGGACGAAGGACTATCTCAGTTGAGAGCCCGTGTGGAAAGAAAGTGGAATTTCAAGCTACTGCCGTTAGAGAGGGACAGTTGATGGTTAACAGTACCAAGACAATCAGCATAGAGGATGTCTCAGTAGTGAATGAGTACCCAGATGTTTTTCCCGAAGATCTACCTGGTATGCCGCCAGACAGGGACATAGAGTTTGTGATAGAACTTGTACAGTACAGCGCCCGATAGCAAAGAGACCTTATCGGATGTCCACCGAGGAATTGGTAGAGATGAAGAAACAGCTAGAGGAGTTAATGGAGAAAGGATTTATCGAGGCCAGAGTTAGTCATTTGTGGGGAGCACCAGTTTTGTTTGTCAAGAAGAAGGACGGGAGTTTTAGGATGTGCATTGACTATCGTGCACTCAATGAAGTCACCGTGACGAATAAGTACCCGCTACCCAGGATTGATGATTTGTTCGATCAGATGAGAGGAGCCGGAGTTTTCTCCAAGATTGATCTGAGATCGGGATACCATCAGTTGAAGATCCGATCGGAAGATATCCCGAAGACTGCATTCTCGTCAAGATATGGACATTACGAGTTTCTGATTATGTCTTTTGGGTCGACGAATGCGCCAAAGATATTTCATGAATATGATGAATAAGGTGTTCATGGAATATTTGGACAAGTTTGTCGTCGTGTTCATAGACGATATCCTAATCTACTCTAAAACGGAGGATGAACATGCCGAACACTTGAGGCGAGTTTTGGAAAAGCTGAGGGAACAGCAACTCTTCGCCAAGTTCAGTAAGTGTGATTTTTGGAAGGACAAGGTGGAGTTTCTTGGACATGTAATGACCGCAGAAGGAGTCGCCGTTGATCCAAGCAAAGTAGAAGCTGTGTTACATTGGGAGCGGTAGGGGCGTGACCCAGATCCGGAGTTTCCTTGGAATGGCCGGGTACTACCGCCGTTTCATTGAAGGCTTTTCGACAATTGCGAAACCTCTTACGCAATTGCTGAAAAAGGAGAAAAAGTTTGCATGGACGTCGGAATGTAAGAAAGGATTTCAGGAGCTGAAGAAGCGATTGACATCAGCACCGGTGTTAGTTCTACCGGATGTTAATCAAAGCTTTGATATTTATTGTGACGCATCGCGCCAAGGACTTGGATGTGTCTTTGTCTGAGAATGGAAAGGTTGTCGCTTATGCATCAAGGCAGTTGAGGCCGCATGAGGAAAATTATCCGACGCATGACCTAGAGTTAGCTGCCGTAGTGCATGCCTTGAAGATATGGCGTCACTATCTGATCGGGAACAGATGTGAAGTGTATACGGATCATAAGAGCCTTAATTACATATTCACCCAGTCGGATCTGAATATGAGGCAAAGGAGATGGTTAGAGTTGATCAAGGACTACAATGTTGGAATCCATTACCATCCCGGAAAGGCCAACGTAGTTGCCGATGCCTTGAGTCGGAAAAGCCATACTGTGAGCATGTTGCTAGCCACATGTCAGGATGAGTTATGTGAGGATTTTCAGAGAATGAAGATTGAGGTGGTACCTAGCGGATTCTTGGCTGCATTAGAAGTAAAGCCTACCCTAGAGGACCAGATCTGGGAAGGACAGAAGGATGATGACAAGATCCGCAGGATTAAGTCCATCAAGGAGGAAGGCAAGGCAGAGGATTTCAAGTTGGATGAGCAAGGCACGTTATGGATGAAGGATCGGATTTGCGTGCCCAACAAGAAGGAATTAAAGCAACTGATTTTGGAGGAAGCCCATGACTCCAAGTATTCAATTCATCCTGGAAGCGCCAAAATGTATCAGGATTTGAAGGAAAGATTCTGGTGGCCGAGCATGAAGCGTGAAGTTGCCGAGCATGTTGCATTGTGCGACGTATGCCGTAGAGTCAAGGCAATGCATCGAGAGACCAGCGGGATTGCTACTGTACTGAAAATACGAGTGGAAGTGGGAGGAAATCGGAATGGATTTCATTACCGGTTTGCCTAAGACTCAAGGAGGTTATGACTCCATATGGGTTATAGTGGATCGCTTGACCAAGGTAGCCCATTTTATCCCCGTGAAGACCACTTACTCGGGAGATAAATTAGCAGAGTTGTACATGATCAGGATCGTCTGTTTGCACGGAGTGCCAAAGAGGATTGTATCGGACAGAGGTACCCAATTTACCTCAAGGTTTTGGAATAAGTTGCATGAAGCCATGGGAACCCGTTTAAACTTCAGTACAGCTTATCATCCACAGACGGATGGACAGACCGAAAGAGTCAACCAGATTCTGGAGGATATGTTAAGAGCTTGTGCATTGGCTTATGCTACCTCTTGGGATAAGAGTTTGCCGTATGCCGAGTTTAGTTACAACAATAGTTACCAAGCTAGTTTACAGATGTCACCTTTTGAGGCACTGTATGGTCGACCCTGTCGGACGCCATTGAATTGGAATGAGACCGGCGAGCGCCTTGTCTTCGGGCCTGATATTCTTCAGGAGGCTGAAGAGCAGATTGCCATGATCAGGGAGAGATTAAAGATAGCCCAATCACGACAGAAGAGTTATGCTGACAACCGTCGCCGAGACTTGAGTTTTGAACCAGAAGATTTTGTATACCTCAGAGTTACGCCGCTCAGAGGAGTTAAGAGGTTCCATGCCAAAGGGAAACTTGCACCCCGTTATGTTGGACCATTTAAGATTTTGAGCCGCAGAGGCGAAGTTGCCTATCAGCTGGAGTTGCCACAGTCGTTAGCAGGAGTACATGACGTATTCCAAGTGTCCCAGTTGAAGAAGTGTCTCCGAGTACCTGAGGAACAGACACCGCTAGAGTCAATTGAGTTGCAAGAAGATTTGACTTACAAGGAGCATCCCGTGAAGATTTTGGACACTATGGATCGAGAGACCAGAAATAAGTCAACCCATTTCTGTAGAGTTCAGTGGAGCAACCACACGGAGAGCGAAGCGACTTGGGAGCCCGAAGAGGATTTGAGGAAAGAGTTTCCAAACCTATTCCTTTAGTAAGCCCTGAATCTCGGGGACGAGATTCTATTAAGGGGGCGAGATTTGTAGCACCCCAAAATTTTGCTTTTCTTAAATTCATGTGTGATTTGGCACTTTGGTGAATTTTTGGAATTTTCTGGAATTTATTTGGATTTATTTGGAATTTATTTGAATTTATTCCATTTTGAAATAATTAAAGAATTAAACTTTGCAAATAAAATTTTGTTGGAAATATTTTATTTGAGTCCAAAATGATCCAAAGTATTTTCCAGAATTTTTCTGAGTCTTTTGCTATTTTTAATGAATTAAATGAATTACTGGGAATTATTTTAATTATTAAATCGCTGGAAAATGCGAGTGGGTTTGCACTGTTCATCCGACCGAGCCCGAGTCAGACTCGAGTTCGAGTCCGACCCGAGCCAGCCGACTCGACCAAACCACGTTCGAACCCAAACCCACAGGGACCGTTGGATCGAGATCCAACGGTCATGATCGACCTGACCAGGCAGAGCCTTGTTCGGACTGCACCGGTCGCGCCCGTCTGTCGTGGCCGTTGATCGTGCCACGTGGACGGTCCACCGTCATCGTCCCCGTCCGAATCCGCGCCGGATTCCTCCGCCGCGCCGCCGTCGTACTCGATTAGGTTTCCGTCCCGGGCGCGGACGCCGAGGCTATTTAAAGCCCGGGTCACGCCCCGAGGTTGGCCGTTCCTGTGCGCACCCATTGCCCTAGCCGTCACCGCTCGTAGCTCACCGACGCGCTCGCAATAGCTCGCCGTAGTTGGGCTTGCGCGCGTTTCGGTTTTGTGCACGTTCCGCCGCCGTTGAGCCGCCTCCGCCGCCAGAAACGCAGATCTAGAACCCCAGGGCGAGACGCACCAACCGGAACCACCCACGTCGCCGGAGGAGCCCCAAACGCCGCATCAAGTGTCGCTGCGTCCTCGATTAGGCCGCCGCTTCGCCGCCAAGACGCCATCGCCTCCTCGCGAAGCTCTGGCGATCGTCCGATCAAGATCGCGACGGCTAGGATCTCGCCACGTCACCACCGGTGAGATCTCGCTTTGAACTCCGGATCAATCCGACCGCTGGATCTAGATCCAACGGTCCGAAATCAATCGTTAACCCAAACGGCGTCAACACTAGATCCAATCGCGTCGTTGAATTTCAAATCAACGGCCGAGATCGAGCCACGCGTCGGGAAGTTGGATCGACGCGGTCGGGCCGCCGTACGCGTGTGACGCTGACACGCCGGGCCCGCGTGTCAGCGGCTTGGTCAAACTGCACCATGACGTCACGCTGACGTCATGGCGGGCCCGCATGTCAGCAGCTGTCCCAGCCGTGCGCTGACGTCAGCAATGACGTCACCCATGGGACCCACCGCCGACTGCAGTGGTCGAGCCTCACGACGCCAAGAATGACGCCACCCGAGGGGACCCACCGTCGATGACACGTGGAGCCGTGGGACCGAGTCCACGGTGAGACCCGAGCCAAGCGTGGACCAAGTCCATGGACCGTACCGACGCCAGCCAACCAATCAGGCTGACACGTGTCCATGTTGACGCAATAATTAATTTCCAAAAGAAAATGATTTATTAATTCGAAATAATGATTTCAGATTTTGATTCAAACTTCAAACGCTTATAACTTTTGCGTTTCAACTCCGATTTGAGTGATTCAAATTTCTAAATTTGTATAAAATTGAGATCTACCTAAATATAAATTTTATTTAATTTTTGGACTAAAGTTTTTCTCTTTAAAATTATTTAATTGATTATTTAAACTTTAAATAATCATAACTTTTGCGTTTTAACTCCAAATTTGACGATTCCAGTCTCTAAAAATTCATAAAATTATGTTCTCTCTGTTTATGGATTTTATTTGGATGTTTGGATACTTTTTGCCTATTGTTTATTCGTGTATTTGCTATTTGCACGCTTTACGAGTAGACGTTGAAGTCTTGGGAAGGATTCAAGGAGAAGTATTGACTCAGGATCCAACTCAAGACCAAGAGCAAGTACTTTTTGAAGGCAAGTTGTGCTTTGACCATGTTGATCCTATTTCGAAATCTATTTTGATTTAACCTATTGCATGCTAGTTCAATTAGAAAATACTTTATTTAAATTTGGGGAATTAGATAAATACCAATTTGCTGTACGACACCTTGATTACTTAAGTATGTGCCATGACCCTTGTCACCCTAGTTGTGGTTTACTAGTTGGACATTATTAGCTTGCCAACATGGGTTTTAGACCGTTGTAGTAAACTGCTTAGACCTGCTACGTGCTCCTAACATGATTTTGGACAAACAAATGTTAATATTGACTTAATGATATATTGAACCTGTTTTGGAAAGGTATCATGTGATGTTGATGGCACGTGGTGCATGGTAATCAACTGGGGTTTGATAAATAGTTTTTCGACCGGGGCATGTGGCAAGAATAATCGGGTGGGCCAGTTGTGGCATTGGGGATGTTGATTTGGTTCTTCTGTAGTCTTGCCCTGGTCACCCTAAGGACTTAACCTTGCAAGCCTTTGAACTGGGTCTAACGTGCAACCACATGTCTCAGCAATGGGACGGACCTAGTTGACTAAGTTGCTAATAACGCACTGTGGGACCTCGGGAGGTCAACTACACCCTTTGTGTAAGTTGTACGGGGAGCGTCTGGGTGAGGCCAGTACCCATCTAACGGTTGATTGGCCTAGACTTCGCCTTAGCTAAGGGAAGGGTTATTGTGCAATAACCGGGAGGACCACTTGTATTGTTAGAAGTTTCCGAAAGACTTTGTTACTGAACTCACCTTTGTGGTGTTTGACCTGTATCTTGTGGGTAAAGTGCATAACCTCTGCAGAGTGTAGAATCTATTCGGATAGCCGTGTCCGCGGTATTGGACATCGCTCGGGGATTACAGTCAAGGGTTAGATTTTCTCAAAAATAACTTGGATTCGAAAGGTTGAGTTGGATTAATAATGATGTTGATGGAAATATGGATTAGGATGGGAAAGATGTTTACTAAATTCCTTGAAAAGTTATCTATGCTATACTTGCTTCTCGCTTTGAATCTACTTATGCTACTTGTCAAATCTTTGTTTCGCAAATATACCTTGAGCTATTCCTTTGTACCAAGCCATGCATATAGTATATTAGCTTGCATTCTGTGCATGACTTGCTGAGTACCAAGTACTCACCCTTGCCATAATACAACACCATTTGAAGAGGAGACTGCACAAGCTTTGGAGGAGGAGTTCCAAGAGGATCCATCTACTTAGGGAGCGAGCCCAATCAGTTGCCTGTGGTATACTGGATGGCGCCACGAGTTTATTTGATTTTCCGCTGCTGCTATTTCTCTCTTAATAAGTTTCGCCTGCGAAATCATACCTTTGTGACTTGACCATAAGGTCGAGTAACCAGTTTGACTATTTAAATAAAGTACTTTATTAGTATCGAGTGGTATGATTGTGATATTTACCGATGTTAAGACTGTGTGCACTAGCGCGTTCCTGGACTAGTGTTGAATACACAGAGGGTCCGGATTTGCAAATTCGGGGTCCCGACAACCTCATTGCTAAAGCTAAAAGACAACCAAGGGTTCGTCTGGGGAGCCGATCAGCAGAAAGCTTTTGATGATGTAAAAGGCTATCTGATGAAACCTTCGGTTTTGGTTGCGCCAAAGAGTGATTTACCCTTCAGAATGTACATATCGGCTGAAGAAGAAGCAATAGGAGCAGTCCTGACACAAGAAGTTGATGGCAGAGAACAAGCCATATTTTATTTAAGCTGGCGCCTTTTGGATGCTGAAATCAGGTACCCCCTAGTAGAAAAGTTATGCTTGTCTTTGTATTTCGCTTGCACAAATTTGAGGCACTACATCCTGACATCAAAATGCACTATAGTATGTAAAACCGACATCATTAAGTACATACTATCCGCACCAATTCTACGAGGTCGACTCGGCAAATGGGCGTATGCTTTAATCGAGTTCGACCTAACGTACGAATCAGCTAAGTCCATCAAACGACATGTTATAGCCGATTTTCTCACAGGGAGTGCCACGCTAACTGGAATGGCCAATGTCACTCCTTGGCAACTGTACTTTGACAGATCAGTTTGCCAGGAGGGTGAAGGCATCGGCATAGTGTTAATCTCACCCAAAGGGCAGGAATTTGAATTCATGTATCGGCTAAATAGCCGATGTTCTAACAATCAAGCGGAATATGAAGCGTTGCTTAAAGGATTACAACTGCTAGAAAGCATGGGGATAGGAGACGTAGAAGCCTTTGGGGATTCAATGTTGATCGTACAACGGGTCAAAGGGGAATATCGATGCAACGATGAGATACTGGCTTAGTATTTGCATCAATGCCTCCAAGTTATCTAAACATTCACAACGTTCTCCATAAAACATATCCCTAGAGAGATCAATAATAAAGCAAACCTATTGGCACAATGGTCATCAGGGTAGAAAAGAAAAAGCTGATAGGAATCGACCGAGTTAAGCAATGGGTCGGTTATGTGTGTTCAACCTGTCGACTGGAGAACAGAAATAAGGAATTACTTGTTAGATCCGTCTAAGCCGACTGAGCGAAAAGTCCGATAGAAAGCGTTAAAATATGTTGTACTAGAAGAAACATTATATTTCCGAACATTGGAAGGTTTGCTGTTGAGATGTCTTGGAGCCGAAGAGGCCAAGGTAGCTATGGGAGAAGTCCATGAAGGAATTTGTGGATCTCACCAATCGGCTCATAAAATGAAATGGATGCTAAGGCAGACATGATACTTTTGGTCGACGATGTTGGAAGATTGCTTCAAGTATTACAGAGGATGCCAGACATGCCAAAAGTTTGGTAACATTCAGTCGGTGCCAGCATCAGCTTTGCATCCGATCATCAAACCATGGCCGTTGGGGCATAGATATAATCGGCCAAATATTCCCAGCATCTGGTAAGGGCCATAAGTTTATTCTCGCAGCAACATACTATTTTTCAAAATGGGTTGAAGACATACCACTCAGAAAGGTCACTAGCACGGAATTGGTCAGCTTTGTCAATGAACATATCGTCCATAGGTTTGGAATTCCGCAAACGATCACAACCGATCAAGGGACAGTATTCATGTCAAAAGAATTCCAAGACTTTGCAGCAAGCCTGGGCATCAAGACGCTCAATTCCTCGCGCTATTACGCTCAGGCTAACAGGCAAGACGAGTCATCGAACAAGACCCTGATAAAATTGATAAAAAGGAAAATCGAGGAAAAACCAAGGAACTGGCACTCAACGCTATCGGAAGCTTTATGGGCCTATCGACTATCTTACATGGATCGACTAAGTTGTCACCTTTCCAGTTAGTATACGGACAAGAAGCCATTCTGCCCGTAGAAATCAACATCTACTCGGTCAGGGTATCCGAGCAAGATAAGTTATCAGCCGATGAATACATACATTTGATGCTTGACAATTTGGATGACTTGGCAGAATTAAGGCTGATTATGTTGGATCGGCTTAAAAGGAATAAGGAAAGAGTCGCCAGATCTTACAACAAAAGGGTTGTGCCGAAATCCTTCGATCAAGCCGATTTAGTATGGAAAACCATGTTGCCTATCGGATCTAAAGATAGCTGATTCGGTAAATGGTCTCCAACATGGGAAGGGCCATATAAGGTAAATCGGCTAGTTGGCAGTAATTACTATATACTAGAAACACTTGAAGGGACAACGCTACCTAAGGCGATTAACAGGAAATACTTGAAAGCGTACTATCCTAGTGTATGGATCGGAACCTGAAAGCATCAAAATACAGGAAATAAGCAAGCCCAAAACAAAAAGTAATTAAAGCATAATGCATTGTTCACATCACAGCAATCGACTACATAGCCGATAAACATCAGGTTTTTACCCAAAATACAAAACAAAGCATTCAGACATCGTTCAATATTACAGCCCTGATCCGGGCAAATGGGCTCCCAAGCCTGACAACGCCGCCGCCGCCTTGCTGATGGTGCCCTGGATGCTGTCCACAAGTCTTTCGTCGAACGCTGCATCACCCGGGACAGAAACCACCTTGGCCGACTGGAGCTTGACCTTCGCGAAGACTTCACCGATCTGCCGTTTCTTATCCACCAGGGACGAAGTCGATTCGGCGTTTTTTAGTTGGCAGTCGGTCAGCTCCTTCGTCACCAAGGCCAATTGTTCCTCGAGTTTCCTCTTGGCCGTTTCCAATTCTTGGATCTTGCCCTTGGCTAGCTTAAGGGCTGCAGTGCCTTGATCAAATTCCTTTTTCTTAAGCTTGGCGTCGGCTACCAACGCGTCCAGAATCTTCTGATCGGCTCGCTCCACCTCCCTCTGGGCGATTCTGGACCTAGCTGCTTTCACCGCCTCCCGCCGGTCATCCAAGTGGCAAACATCTAGTAAGGCATCCATGGCCGCGGGGGGAAGATCGGCTTGTACAGCGGCCATTGCGTTCCGTAGTAGCTGGGTGCTCTCCAAGAGCCGGGTTTTGGGCTGCATAACTTCATGAAGGAGACGATTAAGCCTTTCCTACATACCCGGCTCGGAAGTAACGGCGGTCGATGCAGTGATGGAAGCATCAAGTATCCGCCGAATGTCAGCTGGGCAATCATTTGTGGCCATCACCTCAGGATCGCTCAGCTCATCCAGAATGAAGCCCAAGAAATTGGCAGGATCGGCTGAGTCGGGGGAGATAGGCACAACATCTATTGGTGGCGGTACAACGGGAAACGTCGGGGATAGGTAGGGTCTACCGTCGGCTCATGAAAATTAGGAAGAAATTGGGAGATGATAGCCGATGGGGACCTATCTAGAAGAAGGGCCCCTGCTATAGAAGCCCACCAGTGCGAGAAAGGACCCGATCGACGGGAATTAAGGAAGAAGTGTGGTAATTCTAGTATTTACAGGTCATCGGCCAGTTCGAGAACAATTTCCGCAGCTGTTTGATTGGTTACACAGGATCGGGGTTCGATTCGATCAAGCAGGGGAAAGCAGGGGATGGTTTGTCCGAAACCTAGTTGACGAGCGAAAACGGAAGGGTGATAGAATCGTACGATGGCTGGAAGGTTCGGTACCTGGTATTCAAGCCGACATGGAATATGCAAGGGGAGATGAAAAGTTTGTAGAGACCCAAGGTCGACTGGGGCATTTGGGAACTGTCGGCATCCAGGGATAGGAAGGAAGGCCACGGGTTATCGGCTGCCTCAACGTAACTAAAGAAATCTCGCTGGCCAAAGGTAGACTGGTCTAAGGTCAAAAAGAAGTTAAGATATTTGTGCAGACCAGCCGGAGTAGTTTTTAGCTCGCCAGCAGAGCACATTATGAATTTTTCCTCGAAAGATCGGCTAGCTCGATACTGGGGGTTTGAGGTCTCAGGATAATCTTCCCGCGGGAAGGCCGATTCGCCTAAAGGATCAAAAAGGATAGATCGGCTAAACATACAGTAGAGCCAGATCTGGATAAACCATAGGGACCCCCTACATTACCTACTACGTGATCGGCGAAACCAGAGAAAAGCCGACTACGGACGACATGCATCATTTGGTATATAGCCCCTAAAAAGATTTTTCCAAACGAAAGCCTACGGCCCTCCACCAATTGTTCTGCTATGAGTTCGAAAGTTTGGGTGGGACCCAGAGAGGCTCCGCAAAAAAGATATCGGTCGAGCCAGAGGTTGAGGAAAGCAATGTTTTCATCATCCGATACCAGCCCATTGACCTTGTTATTGTTTTGGATATATTTCTGCCACCCTTCCCCTTTGGATCGGATCAATTTGTATGAAGGCTTCCCACTAAAGGCTGATATTTGGTCACCATCTGGCCGAAGATAGCAAATGTAACACCCCGGCATCTAGTATGCCCGAATGCTACCAAACATGATAGAAGAAGCATCTAATTACCATAAATTAAGATAAATTACAGCAAATGAGTAAATGCTAAAACCAAAAATTTCGGCAGCATCTCCTTTGTTTTTCCATAAATTGAAGCAACAACAATATTAACATGTCAAGATAGCATAATGAACGATAGCAATAACATGATAAATCGGAAATTCAACCACCATACATCTAAGGATTTAAGTCTATCTGTCACATGTCAAACATGGACTAATCATTTACTTAACGACCAACGAATCATCAAAACCACAGTTTAGATCAATGAATTAACCATAACCATAAGGGAAGGAACATGTCAATGTTTAAATGTGTGATGCTAAGTGATGATGTGTGACTAGCTCCCTTTCCCGCATGTCAGTTTCATGGTACCTAAAAAAACAACATAAAACACAAGCGTGAGTTCATCACTCAGCAAGTATATTGCAACGGTACAACAAAAATAATTACATGGCTACAACAACTCACATCATGTATACCATCTCATTCATGATCACATATCATTATCATCATCATTATGTATGCAATGCGATGCGATGCTCATGTCTCCTTGGAAACTCATACCGGTATAGTTGAGTACACACCCGTTGGTGTGCACCCTCTCCCCCCTTCCATCCCGAAGATGGAGGGTGCCTACTGCTCGCTTCCCCACACCGCGGTGGATGGAATCACGATGTAGGACTTACTCATTGGCTCTCCGGAATAGTCATAACTTTCTCACCGACCTTCCCCGGACTAGTTATGACTTTCTCACCGCCTGGGCCATGTATCATGCCATGTATGCAAATATGCCAACGTCATAAATAACTTGTACATTAACACATGGCATCATCACATAATAAACATACTCATCATATCAATGGCAAACATTAAAGCATGGCATGTGAACATATCATATATTCAAATTTCTATCTCAATCAATCAAACAAACTACAACCCGCTACCCATTCCAATACACTTACCTCAACCACGGGCGACGGATTGGCAAGAAGTAGGAGGCACTCCCGGGGTCACACCACCTGCACATAGGTACCACACACTCACAATCATGTCCACAAAATAGTACGCAAACCCTCTTCTACCCCGACATCGCAAACTATTCGCAAAACCCAAAAACAGAGGTTCTGTCCCGTCGGGACAGCAGCCTTCCAAAAGGCATAACTCGGGTTCTAAGACTCCGAATCAATTAAACGACTACATCCTCGCGCAGCTTAGGAAATTTTCTAACTTTTTCTAAGTATATGAAAAAGCTGATTAGGAATCTAAAGTTGTTTAATCTACAAAATACCGTAATCTGTTCCAATCACGTCACAGATTTTAACACGCTCGGTAAAACAGGCATAACTTTCAAACGGCTGATCGAAATTTCACATTTTTTATACCCACTGAAAGGTATTGAAATTACCTACAACTTCTTCAACAAGCAGCCGACCAAATTCTGAATCTAAATTGACGAAAACCCAAACCCTAGGTCGACTTCTCATGCTGCCCGAAACAGAGAACGTGGCAACTTCTAGATTTCATCTAATCTACTCAATTCCAGCACCACCAATTGATCTAAAAACTTTATAATCACCCTTAGAACAGTACCTATACCAACCCCAAGGATTCCCATGGCCATACCTTCGCCCGACGCACGAAAACCCAATAGATCTCCTCCCGGTTCGCGCTATCTCCTTCCTCGCTCCAAATCCACCGGATCTCCTCGTCGCAGAGCGCTCCAATGGACGGATCTTCGAGGTGTTGAGGTGGAGAACTCCCCTAGGGGCAGCAAGGGAGGTGGAGAGGGGAGGGGAAAGGTGGTGGCGCCATGGGGGAAGATGGAGAGGAAGGGGAAGGGTGGAGGAGCATGGGGGGCTAGGGGATGGCGGCTAGGGTTGGGAAAAGGGAGTGGGGGCGCACCAAGGGGTGGGGGCCAGATTTGGCTGCCCAAAAGTCCCCCCCCCCTTGGGTCCAAACCCTTCCACTGGAGGCCCAACTCAACCCCCAAGGCCCAAAGTCCCCTGGAGAGGCCCAAACACCCGAAAACGGCCCAAAAACACGCTATAAACCTGCATAACGTAAAGTTTTAAACTCCGATTTCACATTTCATAATGTTTTTGACCTCAACATTCACATTTTATAATGTCACACCATTCCGTAGTGTCACATTCTCCCCCCCCCCTTAACTAGGATTCGACCTCGAATCCTGGGAATCGCCAAAAACAACAACAAAGACCCCAAGGTACAAATGACTTCTTTGCAACGCAAAACATTCACGCAAGGACTCAAACCGGGGCAAACGACAAACAAATTCCCAAAACCAACAATTAGCGACAAAGTGTTGATCTAGCTCAACTAAGGGCAACCCCTGACAGTTCCACCTTCCTCTCACGGTTCCACCTTCATTTCAATTCCCAAATAGACCACGAAAGAAAACGGTCTCACACTCCTCATTCCATGCATTCCTTGGCACTAAGGTGCCCGATCCCTTTAACCAAAGCCACTCTCCAGAAGGACATGGTACCAACTTCTAGATCTATCTTCCGCTCCCACGCACAAAAGTGATTCACGTCTCAACCTCTCAACTGTGGTTCGTCGTATTCAAGACGACGCAAACCAAGTGAGATACAACACGCTAAGATTTATAACTGCTCGAACCATCGGGGTTACATCCTGATCTTTTACAACAAGACCAACACCCACCCCACTACCACCGAAAGGAGAAGCCTACTTTATGACCAGAGTTCTGAAAACCCGCAAAATCAATAACAACCAAACAATCCACTTCAGTTGGCACAACACGCTCAATAGCCCGGCGACAAAAAGATCCAATACTCTTCAAAAACAGAAAGCAATTACTAGCAACCACCAAGTGGTCCACTAATAATTTGATCAACCCTATCGACGAACACCTCAATGACAATTCTCCAAGAAAATTTGAATTGGGTCATACCCAACCTTCCTTTACTCTTCACTTCCAACCTAGTTACGATCAACCACTAGCAACGCCTAATATCTTAGGTCATTACCAACCCACACTAAATTTTCCTTTCTTAGAAGGTGTCGCCCTCGCATTCTTCCTTTCAAAGAATCAGAACAAAGGGTACAATCATTGAGTAAGCTCAACCAAAACCCATGAACCCAAAATGATCCACATACAACAACTCGAACTCCAAAGCGCTAAAAGCCACTTTGGAAAGAATTCAGCAACAACCAAAGAGTACTCATCTTATTTTTTTTTCCTAAGCTAAGATGCAAAGGAAACACAAATCTCATACACCACAACCAACATACCAGAAAGAAATAGAAGTCTCGATTTATGACATGCATGCACACTTTTCAAGAGCACTCCGGATTAGTCATATATCCATATATGACTTTCTCATCTACCTGGCTCATCGACTCTTTCATCATTAAACATCTATAAACAATGTCATGCTTCCTTTTCACCATTCATTCTTCATGTAATAACAATACCGAATAGTCATCCACCAAAAGACTTCTTCCTCGGTATCACATGATTGAAACACAATTAACATCGATGGCTGCAAAATTCATATAAACTATGATGGCAACACCATTAATAGGAACACCACATCGTATAGGAAGCCACGTCCATTTGAAAACTAAACTTGCAAAACATTGCATTTCATCCAAATTCAACATTTTGGAAGAGAACATCAAAATTTTAAGTCAAGCATCTGCTCCCACAACCGTCACAAATTTTCTCAAGGAGAGGGAAACTCATTTCCAAAAGGGAACACCTCACTAACAAAATCACTTTATAAAACATTCATAAAATCCACTTTTTTGAAGCACTCGAAAACATCACACACATTATGCAAATAAATCCATCTCCAATCAAAAAGAGTTACAAATTAAATCTCAAGAGTTTCCAACACAACCCACTATGTCCATCTGCTTCCGTTAAAATTTATTCCAAAGATAATTCAGGGTGAACGCGAAGGAGCGCGATCCACTCAAAAACTTTTGGGTGTAAATCCATACTCATGGCACAAATTAAACAAAATAGCCAAAACCAAAGATTGGCACCAATAGCTACGGGTTTTAGGGAAACTCGGAAACACAACACAAGGGATACCTTGACCAAAGGCATTCAACCAAAATGGCAAACAACCACACAAGTTCAAAAGGTTTTAAACAACAGCTCAGCATGAAACCCACCATAACTTGTATTCCACTACACTTACCATTTAAGCATTCAATAATCACTATTTATTCATCTAGAGAGTCCAACCGGATTTAACAAGATTTACATAACAATTTCTTTCTCTAGTTACCATTCCCAACACTTTTAATTAAGGTTTAAGATGCTTATCACAAGGCACCCAACCAAGACTGCATTGACATGATCCCCACGGATCACCAAATCATATAACAACATATTCTATATTTCAAACATAGTACTTCAACAAATCTTTCAGCAAGATCAGCTTATAAATTTCATACCACCTATATGTTCACGTCTCGACAACCGAACCTTATTCAGTTAAACAACGACTTCAGCATGTAAATATTATCTCCACAGGGAAGAATTCGTAAGTGAGACTCTAAGTTATACTTTCATCAAGGATGAAATCATTCATGATGTTAATTATCCAAAGCTCACTCCATCGCAACATGTTAAAATTTTCCTCTATTTTAACTATGGTTTTCCAACGAGTAATCTAAACAGTTACCACCACTACTTAGTCATCAATAACAACAAATGGGCATAATCATCAACCAACAACATTACTTTTAGCTACCCTATACAAAGGTGATAACAAAATTACCACCACACAACATACTCCAACTATTTAAAATAGATTGCATACTAGCATTAACACTGCCCTTAACAACATCATTAACAATAAGTCTTACGTCTTCTCAATTGATATCAATACAAGCATTGTAGAGACACAACTACATACTTCCAAATATACTAGTAGTCTGCAACAATGTAAATAGCAACTCTAATCAACTTCCAAATTAAAGTCACTAGTCAACACGATTAAGTTTCTCTATTAATCCATTAGATTAGAACATCTTTAAACAACCAGCAAAGTTTCTTTAACAATAACAGCAGTCTACATCATCTTAATGTTTTACTTATGCATCAGGGTTTAAAACTTTAAACATTATCGGGGGTCATAAGCACTTTTATAACAAAGCAACAGATTCTAAGCATGTACATTAACACATTAAATCATTCTCGCTAAGAGTAAACTACAACACTAGTAGTCTATTTATTCTCAAGCTAGAGATAACAACCGCATTGAATTGTTTCAAACCACAAATTAACTTAACAATACGTCATCCCATAAACCACATTGGTACAAGCCACATAACATGCTAAACAACAATTCTTACTAGGGACAAACGATTTCAGTCAAAAGACTACTTACTTTGTTTGCAGCATTTTAGTTTTAAAACTCATCCGAAATTCATAAGGAAACTTGACTCTCAAAATTGCAATGAGACAAACCCAAACTTGGTCATGCAAAAGGAATTATCCAAAACACTTTTCAATCTCAAAGACTCCCACAGGAGGGAACCAAGCGATCAAATAAACCTTTGCGGACAAAGGCACAAAACATAAATCGACACAATTTAACTTTTTGCACATGCTTCAATAACTTCTTTTAAACTCAGAATAAGACACACAAGAACCAAAACTATACTTTTCTTTGCAAGGCAACAAACAAAACCGGTGTCAAAGCCAAAAGGTGACTAAAAAGGCGCAATGCTAAATTCCTCGTCTTCGTCTTCAACCAAGGAAGACAAAACCAAGAAACACCGAAGGGACTCTCTGCGAAAAATCCAATTCCAAACACTTTTCTTTTGATTTCAATCAACTAAAATCAAGGAAAACAACCAAAACCGACCGTCAGAACGGTAAAGAACATACGAAGGAATCCACCACCAAACTCTTCTATTTGACTCCAGTCAACTACCCGATTTACGACAGAAAGGGTAAGCACTCTTCTCCTACAAGGGTTAATAGTTCTTCGGTGATGGCTTTAACCGGCCATACCGTCAAACCACACCCTTACTATGAACAAAAGTGGTGACCGAAACCCTTCGGCACCACAACCCCACTTTATCACCCAACAAGCACAATTCAATCATTTATCTCATAGACATAGCAGCATACTCTATCAAATATAGCATTTAGCAACAAGGCTTAAATACAACATTTAAGCGTAAACAACGATACCCATATCCTTCCTACTGTGCATCCATTGTGTGTCAAATTTTAGATTACTTATACCACTTTTGCAAGTTTTAATGTTGCTATCCTATGACAAAATTTTATTTAAAACCTAAGCCATGTTTCTAAGTTGTTCCACATCACATTTTAGTTGTACCCTATAGCATGACACTAAAAATCACATTCCAATGACCTACAGCCCGCTCTGATACCAACTGTAACACCCCGACATCTAGTATGCCCGAATGCTACCAAACATGATAGAAGAAGCATCTAATTACCATAAATTAAGATAAATTACAGCAAAGGAGTAAATGCTAAAACCAAAAATTTCGGCAGCATCTCCTTTGTTTTTCCATAAATTGAAGCAACAACAATATTAACATGTCAAGATAGCATAATGAATGATAGCAATAACATGACAAATCGGAAATTCAACCACCATACATCTAAGGATTTAAGTCTATCCGTCACATGTCAAACATGGACTAATCATTTACTTAACGACCAACGAATCATGAAAACCACAGTTTAGATCAATGAATTAACCATAACCATAAGGGAAGGAACATGTCAATGTTTAAATGTGTGATGCTAAGTGATGATGTGTGACTAGCTCCCTTTCCCGCATGTCAGTTTCATGGTACCTAAAAAAACAACATAAAACACAAGCGTGAGTTCATCACTCAGCAAGTATATTGCAATGGTACAACAAAAATAATTACATGGCTACAACAACTCACATCATGTATACCATCTCATTCATGATCACATATCATTATCATCATCATTATGTATGCAATGCGATGCGATGCTCATGTCTCCTTGGAAACTCATACCGGTATGGTTGAGTACACACCCGTCGGTGTGCACCCTCTCCCCCCTTCCATCCCGAAGATGGAGGGTGCCTACTCCTCGCTTCCCCACACCGCGGTGGATGGAATCACGATGTAGGACTTACTTATTGGCTCTCCGGAATAGTCATAACTTTCTCACCGACCTTCCCCGGACTAGTTATGACTTTCTCACCGCCTGGGCCATGTATCATGCCATGTATGCAAATATGCCAACATCATAAATAACTTGTATATTAACACATGGCATCATCACATAATAAACATACTCATCATATCAATGGCAAACATTAAAGCATGGCATGTGAACATATCATATATTCAAATTTCTATCTCAATCAATCAAACAAACTACAACCCGCTACCCATTCCAATACACATACCTCAACCACGGGCGACGGATTGGCAAGAAGTAGGAGGCACTCCCGGGGTCACACCACCTGCACATAGGTACCACACACTCACAATCATGTCGACAAAACAGTACGCAAACCCTCTTCTACCCCGACATCGCAAACTATTCGCAAAACCCAAAAACAGAGGTTCTGTCCCGTCGGGACAGCAGCCTTCCAAAAGGCATAACTCGGGTTCTAAAACTCCGAATCAATTAAACGAGTACATCCTCGCGTAGCTTAGGAAATTTTCTAACTTTTTCTAAGTATATGGAAAAGCTGATTCGGACACTAAAGTTGTTTAATCTACAAAATACCGTGATATGTTCCAATCACGTCACAGATTTTAACACGCTCGGTAAAACAGGCATAACATTCAAACGGCTGATCAAAATTTCACGTTTTTTATACCCACTGAAAGGTATTGAAATTACCTACAACTTCTTCAACAAGCGGCCGACCAAATTCCGACTCTAAATTGACGAAAACCCAAACCCTAGGTCGACTTCTCATGCTGCCCGAAACAGAGAACGTGGCAACTTCTAGATTTCATCTAATCTACTCAATTCCAGCACCACCAATTGATCTAAAAACTTGATAATCACCCTTAGAACAGTACCTATACCAACCCCAAGGATTCCCATGGCCATACCTTCGCCCGACGCACGAAAACCCAATAGATCTCCTCCCGGTTCGCGCTATCTCCTTCCTCGCTCCAAATCCACCGGATCTCCTCGTCGCAGAGCGCTCCAATGGACGGATCTTCGAGGTGTTGAGGTGGAGAACTCCCCTAGGGGCAGCAAGGGAGGTGGAGAGGGGAGGGGAGAGGTGGTGGCGCCATGGGGAAAGATGGAGAGGAAGGGGAAGGGTGGAGGAGCATGGGGGGGCTAGGGGGTGGCGGCTAGGGTTGGGAAAAGGGAGTGGGGGCGCACCAAGGGGTGGGGGCCAGATTTGGCTGCCCAAAAGTCCCCCCCTTGGGCCCAAACCCTTCCACCGGAGGCCCAACTCAACCCCCAAGGCCCAAAGTCCCCCGGAGAGGCCAAACACCCGAAAACGGCCCAAAAACACGCTATAAACCTGCATAACGTAAAGTTTTAAACTCCGATTTCACATTTCATAATGTTTTTGACCTCAACATTCACATTTTATAATGTCACACCATTCCGTAGTGTCACAGCAAAGCTCAGCAACGTCAAGGATGGTTGGGCCGATGGGACCAATGGGGAAAAGAAAGGCATTGAAGGAATCAAACCAGAAGTAACATGCCGTGGCCACTAGCGGTTCGTTGGCATCGGGATCGGCTAAACTTAAGGGAAGACACTCGACTATGCCCATTCGTTCCCACTCTGATCTCTTTTGAGCCGATACCCTAATATACCAGGACCTCCACCCTTTCAAGGCTGTAGGCCAGGCTCTAAAACTTTTCCCCCATTCCTTTACATTATACCCCACAGCCGATAAGGGAAGTCTAGAGATTTCCTGATTGATCACGAAATCGGCTTCTATAGATCCTATGGGCCCAAGGAAAAATTGATCCATGCTTTGAGAGATCGGTATAAATACCTGGGTTGGGTCCATTTCGGCTGATTATGGAGAAGTCAAGACTTGGATGAATGAGCGGAGGAAGCCGACTGTTGAAGATTCGAGAGCTTGAAGGCGTGAAAATGACCGTGGGGACCTGCGTATTTATACTGCAGTGAAAAAGGTGAACAGGCGGGAACAGTTTTAGCATTAAAAGCGCACCGAGATTTTTACAGCGCCATTAATGGGGCAGGTGTCGAGGAGATATCCCTAGAAGCCAATCGGGAAGCTGATGTTAACAGTCAGCATTTTTGGAAGGTAACAAGTTATCTTCCAAAAATGGAGGGGCATATGTTTGCACCAAAACTTGGCGTACATGGTAAAATCGGTCCAATTCAAATATGGAGAGTTTATGGAAAGGATAAACCGGTACCAACAGGGAATCCGTCGCCAAAAAGGAAAGGAAATCGGATCAAAGCCGATACAGATATGGTTGCCATGTCCATGCAGGATTCGGATCGGCAGGAGCATATCAAAGGGGCAGACCTGGAGAAGAAAAGGGGAACCAACCAATCAACACAACCCTATTTACAATTTTCTGTTTCGTCTAGTTTTCGTAACAATCTTTCCTCTGTAAGTCATCGAGATCAATAAAAGTTGCGCATCACCGATTTGTTGCTCTCGTCGACTTGTTTTTCAGGTTCGATCTGCTTTGTTTGTTGCACATCGCCTTTCAAAGTCGATCTACCTTTACCTCTGATTAGCCCTAGTCGGCTGGTCTAGTTATCCCCCTTATCGGCTCAAAGCCGATTAGCGTTAAGCCGATAGCTTTGATTATCGGCTGGTTGTACTGATGATCATCACCTTGTCAATTTCAGGTCAAATTGACTAGCATGCTTTTAAACCCAATGGTTGCCCTGTGTGTTCGAGGCTAAGAATCCTTCATCACGTTTTAAGTGTGAACATGCCCCTAACGACCATTCTAACTAAGGTTACCCTACAGTCAGTATAGCTCTGATACCAACTTGTGAGACCCTGACTTGGGCACTATAAAAAGACAAGTTCTGAATATGCTTTCAGTGCAAGTCCCTGGATCAGTAGCCAGCACGCATATACACAAATTGCGATCACAACCATACAATTCATAATATTACCAATGTAGCGGAAGTAGTTCAAAATATTACAAGCCAAAAGTTCAAACGTCTTTAGCTTGCAGTATGCCAATTACCCATATTTCACAGGCAATTGACAAGGAAGACCCTAGTAACAAACACAGTTGTTATCCGCGTAACCTGCGACAACTTAAGTTTCCTCTAAGTATTCTAATCCTGCACCTAGAAACAACAAATATAGCAAGGGTGAGTTGTAACACCCCGGCATCTAGTATGCCTGAATATTACCAAACATAGACTAAACAACATCTAAATACCACAAATTAAAGTAAATTATAACAAAGGAGCAAATGCTAAAACCGAAAATTTCGGCAGCATCTCCTTTGTTTTTCCATGAATTGAAGCAACAACAATCTTAACATATCAAGGTAGCATAAAGAACGATAGCAATAACATGAGAAATCAGGAATTTCAGCCACCATACAACTAAGGATATAAGCCTATCCATCACATGTCAAATATGGACTAATCATTCACTCATGACAACCAACGAAGCATCAAAACCACAATTTAGTTCAGTGAATTAATCATCACAATTAAAGGAAAGAACATGTCATTGTTTAAATGTGTGATGCTAAGTGATGACGTGTGACTAGCTCCCTTTCCCGCATGCCGGTTTCATGGTACCTAAGAAAAACAACATAAACACAAGTGTGAGTTCATCACTCAGCAAGTATATTGCAATGGAACAAGAAAATACATTCCAATACCTTCATCACCACTTTTCACATACAACATCATAAAAATCTCATATTCAAAGTGTATGCATCTCATTGACATCATCATATATCATCATCATATAACATCATCATATGATGCAATGCAATGCACATGTCTCCTGGAAGCATATGCGGTGTATTGCTGAGTGCACACCCGTCGGCGTGCACCCTCTTCCACCTTCCATCCCGTAGATGGAGGGTGCCTACGCATCGCTTCCACTCACCACGTGGGTGGAACCACGAGGTAGGTCTTACAACCATGGCGCTCCGGATTAGTCATAACTTTCTCACCGACCTTACCGGACTAGTTATGACGTTCTCACCGACCGGGCCAGATTTCATGCCATGTATGCAACATATGCCATAAACATAAACATCTTGCATCAAACTGAACTAAACATGGCATAGCATCATAATAGTCCATTTTCATCATAACATACGCAAGCACTAATCATGGCAAGATATCACAACATGTAAGCAATTTACATCTAGTCACAACTAGCAACATACATTACACTACCCATTACAATACACTTGCCTTAACCGCGGGCCATGGATTGGCGAGAGGATGAGGACACTCCCGGGGTCACACCACCTGCACAAACATTCCACCCACTCAAAACGTGCCCCAAAAATAGTACGCAAAAGCTCGTCTACCCCGACTTCACAAACTACTCCCAAAACCGAAAAACAGAGAATCTATCCCGCCCGGACAGCAGACTTCAAACTATCATATCTTTAGTTCTAGGACTCCAAATCAAGTAAACGAGTATACCATCGCGAAGCTTAGGAAATTTCCTAGCTTTTTATAAGTATTTGGAAAAGCTGATTCGGACTCTAAAATTGTTTAATCTAGGAAACACTACGTTCTGTCCCAATTGCGTCACAGAATTGAACACGTTCGGTAAAACGACCATAACTTTAAAACGGCTAAGCGTAATTGGATGTTCTTTATGTCCAATTAAAGGTATTGAAGTTACCTACAACTTCTTCAACAGGCGGACAACCAAATTCCGACTCGCGAAAACTGAAGCCCTAGGTCGAGTGCACAATCTGCCCAAAACAGAGAACATGGCAAACTCTAGTTTTCATCTAATCTACCCAATTACAGCACCACCACTTGATCTAAAAGCATCCAAATACCCTCTAGCACAGCACCTAGACCAACCCCAAGAATAACCTCTAGCCATACCTTCGCCCGACGAACGATGGACCGACGAATCTCCTCCCGGTTCACCCGATCTCCTTCCTCGCTCCAAATCCACCGGATTTCCTCGTCGCGGAGCGCTCCAATGGTGAAAACAGTGGGATGGTGAGGTGAGGGACCCCCTAGGGCAGCAAGGAGGATGGGGAGGAGGTGGAGGGGGTGGTGGTGCAAGGGGAAGGGAGAGGGGGCGCCATGAGGGAAGGAGATGGGGAAGAGGGAGGTGGCGGCTAGGATGGGGGAGGTGGGGGCGCATGGGGGAACCCTAAGGGGAGGGTGGCAGGATTTCCCCTCTCATGGGCCAAAAACTCCCCCACCAACGGCCCACTTCATCCCCACCAAGGCCCAAATCGGCCCGGAAAAGCCCAAACTCCCGAAAACGGCCCGGAAACGCAATTAAACTTCATACCGTATAGTTTTAACCTCAAATTTTACATTTTATAACGTCACACTATCCCGTAGTGTCACATGAGTACATTTCGTATTCTGCAAGACTTGTAGTGTCTGCAAAACCTACTTATATGCAAGCTGAAACAAAGTGGGTCTCTACGGTTGATTGCATAAAGATGGATTGAAAGTAAATACTGAATAGTAAAGTGAAAGCATAATTGTAAAGCAATTTGATAAGTGAAATAATATGTAACAATAACAACATATCTCAATTGATCATAACCATCTCATCTCATCAACTTTTGGCCAACACATGGCACCATTACGCTATATCACCAACACACGACACAAATCCGCTATAGTTGCCAACTCATGGCACAATTTCTTTATAAGGCCAACATGAGACATAAATCCGCTATATTTGCCAACACATGGCACAACAGCTGAATTCAACCTTGCCAACGAATGTCAAGCATTGAATCATCTGCGGGGTAGATTCTCTATTCCATATCTTATCTTCCCATAAAATGTTCAAAACATCTAACTAGTGCAAGTTCACCAAGTTTCCCATAACCGCGAGCACGGCTTTTCGAAAAGATTTAAACTCTGCAGAGGTGTACAGCTTTACCCACAAGATATGTCCTCTCTTTTGCAATGCATACTAAACACACTTCCTTTGGTGTGCCGCAGAGAGTTCATAATAGAACCATTACATTATTCAATCCTAGCTTTGCACTAGCCTAGTACCGACAAACCCTTACTAATGGCGGTAGAAGATATTTGTCGGGACCCGGATTTACGAATCCGAAACCCTATGTGTATACTGCACTAGTCCAGGATGACGCTAGTGCACACAGTAGCAACAAAATTGACATAACAGTCCATCATCGAATTTACTAAGAAAGTAGCAAATAGTAACAACGGACCTTATAGTTAAGTTTACATAAATGCCTTAAGGCTTACGAAACAAA
The DNA here is from genome assembly GCA_036346355.1 of Rhipidocladum racemiflorum. Classification (NCBI taxonomy): domain Eukaryota; kingdom Viridiplantae; phylum Streptophyta; class Magnoliopsida; order Poales; family Poaceae; genus Rhipidocladum; species Rhipidocladum racemiflorum. The sequence goes on from CM070578.1 coordinate 41,821,629, forward strand.
TAAAACTCTTGCAGGGGAAGATAAAATAACTTGGGCCATACGACATGCCACAGGCAATCGTCTGGGGAGCGCCATCGAAGTTCACGTAGTCTTCATAATACTCCTCGTAGAACTCAGCATTTCCCTGTTCTTCTTCAGCAACTGATCAACAAAGGCATAAAGCCGTGAGTACAAAAGTACTCAGCAAGCCATAGAGAATGATGCAAATAATGTACGGCTTGACAAAGGATAGTCATATGGCTATTTTGCAGAAAGCAATAACTTGAACGTAAATACAATAAGTAGATTCAAAAGCATATTTGACAAAGATAATAATAACTGGTAAATCAATGGTAAATAATAGCACAAGATCGGTGAGGCATCACCCGTCACCAACTAAATCGTCATCAACCACTGAACTCAACAACATTAATAATTTAACATCGAAAATAATAGTGAACTCCCCGTTCACTTCCAACAATACCATCCCTCAACAATTTCTGAAAACACTATACCCCGTGTGAAATCCCCAGGCACGTCCATGACCGCGGACACGGCTATTCGAATAGTTTAACATACACTCTGTAGAGGTTGTACAGCTTTACCCACAAGACATGATCATCTCTTTAGTGCCTTGCGCAATTAACACACTTCCTTTGGTGTGCGGTAGAGAGATCACGACAAGGCCTTTACAATGCTTTGTCTAAACCCAGTACTGCCCGCTAAGGTTTCACCCCTCAGGGCCCCCTCTTGCGCCATGTGAGTCTACCCGTAGATCCCGGAACCCACACAACCACAACAGTACTTAAGTATAGACATTGCAAATTAATTAGCCAGGTCTGTCCCATACCAGACATGTGGTTGTACGATTAAGCCCAGTTCAATGGCGCACAAGATTAAATCCTGAAGTATACTCAGGCAAGTCAACCACATCCCAATTGTGCTAACAGCACCCCCTCTACTGCATGATCACTTTCCCGAGTGAAAAACAACTTTGTGTAACCAATACCAATGGCACACCCCGCCATGGTACAACAAATTTTACAACAGTGGCTACCCGCCACGATTCCATAACTCATTAAGTCAATATTATTAATTTATCATGTGACATGAATCCCATCGTACAACTAAACATGGCTAAGCACAGATACGCTAACCCAATGTTGGTACTACAATATGTCCAACTATTAACCAAGCCATCCTAGTGCAACAATGGATACATAGCGTCTCAACTATTCAAGGTGTCATAATGGCAATCAGGTGTTTAACTACTCCCATTAAATAATGGCTGTAAACAAATAGCATGCAATTGTATGAAGCAAAAATACTTTTGCAAACATAAGTCCAACATGGTCAAGGACTACCACTTGCCTTGTTGATCAACTGCTATCACTGAGTCTTGATCTTCGAATCCTACGCTCGCTCCCTGCGGATCAACGTCTACCGGAAAAGAATACAATAAACACAAATAAATACCAAAACATTAAGCAATAGTACCAAAAATTAAAATAAATGGCTCTGGAACGTAGATCTCAATTTTACAAATTTTTAGAAATTTGAATGGGCTCAAACGGAGTTCGTATGAGGGAGAATGAGCCTCTGGAAGTTCAAAAAACAGAAAAAAAGAAAAGGCTATTTTCGGGATTTATTTTTCTAAAGGAAAAAGGGGTTTATTGCGTCATCGCTGATGTCAGCAGGGCTGCAGGTTGACTGGGTCTATGGCTCGGGGTTGGCTCACGGTGCACCCGGTGCACATGAACAATGCCAGGGCTGAGGTGGCAAGCGGCTGACACGGCGGTGAAGTGGCACGGCGTGGCGCTGACGCGGCGAACACGCAGGCGCCGGTGCTGATGCGGCAGCCCAGGTGGAGGGATACGCGATTTCCACATCGGCTGGGCTGGGCTCGGGCCTCCGGCGAGGAAACCAGCGGTGAGGACCTACCGGACGCGAAGAAGATGACTAGGGGCACGGTGAGTCTCGGCCGAATCGAGGCGAAGAGCTGTGGTTTCGGTGGCGGTCGATGCGGCGCGCAAGAGGAGGCACTCGGCTACGCGTGGGCCTGAGGCGGGCTGCGGAAAAGAGTCGGAGCGGCGACGCGTGGCAAGCGGGCTCGAGGACCGGGCCAACGGGGATTTGGCCCACGAGGCTTTTTGGAATTTAAAAGCATTTTCTAAATAAAGAAAATTCCAAAAATTCAAATAAAAGCAAATAAATTCAAATAAATAGCAAATAAATTCAGAAAAATCTCAAAAATACAGAAATATTCCTTGAAGCACAAGCATTATTATGAGACATGCTAGATTGTGAGGTCAAAGCAATTGACTTGTGATCATTCTTCCTAGCAAGAACATCCAATTCATGAGTTTTCAACTTAGAATACAAAACATCTAACGTGAGTGTACTCATGACAGTTGATTCTCTAATGGATGTAACTTTCATCTCCCAAATTGACATGTCTAAAGCACTAAGCAATTTTCGAGCATTTGCAGCATCAGTGTAGCTAACTCCAACAACACGTAGATTGCTAAGAATTTTATTGAAGCGTGCAAAAAAGTCATCTACAGATTCACTAGGTTTCATCTCAAATCGCATATACTCCTTTTTGTAAATATCTTGATGAACCTCTTTGACAGTGCTAGAACCCTCATGATAATCACAAAGAGATTTCCATACCTCATATGTAGATCGAAGATGAACCACTCGATCAAAATCACTGGGTTCCAAACCTTGGATGATCAAGTTGCGCGCCTTGCTGTTTGCTTCAACATGTGCACGATTGGTGTCGTTGATGTTGTCGTTTTCAGGGACTTCATATGGCTTGTAAACCTTCTCCAAAATTACGAAGCCCTGAGCTTGGATGAACACCTCCATCTTGGCCTTCAAAAACTGAAAATTAACACCATCGAACACACACGGTTTTGTCGAATAACGATCCATTAATCTAATCACCGGTTAAGATAGATTTAGAAAAACCTTGCTCTGATATCACTTGTAGGATCGATATACACAGATATAGCAATCAGAGGGGGTGAATGATTGTGTGAAAGCTAAAACCAAATCTGTGATCTACTAAAAGTTCACCCCAAACCAAAACCAAACAATTGCCTCATATTCGACAAAAATAGATTGACACACATTTGGTAAAATGTGAATTCTTGGAAATCCAACCGTCAGATCGATCTGAAATTTTTACACAAGAAACTAGATTCTAATACGAATCGAACCCAAAATGAATCAGCTCGATCGGACTTACAGATCAAAAATTATGAACCTCGCAAGCTTGCTGTGATAGAAGATGACGAGAATTAATCTAACCAAAACTTCAAGATTAAACAAGAACGACAAAAGATTAATCAACTAAACTTTGAGGAACTCTAAATCAATACCCTAGAAAAAGGTTTTTGATGAATCAAATCAAGATAAAACTCAAGGAACAAAAACCAATCTAGAACTAGAACAATCGTACAAACAAGAACAAAACAGAGAACACTATAGCAATGTGGTTACTATAGCACGAAAGGATCTGGAAGAATTGATCTTTATTTCTTTTTGTCTAAAGTACTCCAAACAAAAGAGTACAACCCTAAAACCTGCCCAAGACTTGATACATAAACAGGAGGCGCCTCCCCCTATTTATACAGAGCCAACACATAGAGTCCTGAATACAATTCCTACTCCTAATCCTAGAAGGAGTCCCACTCCTAATCCTAGAAGGAGTCTGTATTCAACACAACTCAACTTAGCCCAACCTGGCCAAATACAGCTCTTGCACTCGTATGGCAACCCAGCCATACTCACGTGACTAACAACTCTTGCACGCGTACGGCCACCATGCCATACTCACGTGACTAACCATTCTTCATGTGCACCGTCCTCTAGCCCGAACGTCCCGCATGACATCCTTGACCACCAAGACCTCGGTTCCTCCCTGAACCTAGTCCTGAACCCCAGTTCCTTCATGAACCTAGTTCTGGTCTCATCATCGACCACGTCCGCCCTCGAGCAACACCTGCACATGAACAAACAAAACACACTTCCGAGCACAAGTCCACGACTTGACTCAAAGTCAATCCATTCAATCACTCACACGAGCATTGCATACAAAACAACTCAACCTAAGAAAAAACACGTTCACAACGGACCAAACATTGGTCCGGCGCACACAGAGAGCAAAACCCTAGAAAATCCATTCACGCCGGACCAAACACTGGTCCGGCGCAACTCACGACGGACCAAAAACTCGGTCCGGCGTACACGTGAAAGTCTCTGTTACTTGTCAAGTTGATCCAGCGCAAAAACATGTTCACGACGGACTAAAGGAAATTAGTCCAGAGTACATGCGAAATCAAACCTCAAAATGCCGTTCACGATGGACCAAAGAAATTGGTCGGGCGTACATGCAAAACTTACTGTTTTTGAAAGATTTGGTCCAGCACAAAATCATTCATACCATGTTCACAGCAGACCAAAGAAAATAGGTCCGGTGTACATGTGAATTTCACAACACAAAATCTTGTTCACCACGGACCAAAATTTTGGTCCGGCGCAGAAGGAAATTTGGTCCAGCGTCAAAAGTACAAACTTACTATTTTTTGAAAATTTTGGTCTGACGCAAATGACCCCAAATGCATGTTCACGGCGGACCAAAACGTTTGGTCTGGAGCAAACATAAAAACGGTCCGGCGCCAATGCAAAACTTACTGGTTTGGAAATTTGGTCCGGCACAGAAGAGAAACACATTCACATGCACATTTTGCAAATTCAATTCTTAAGCCAACTTTTCAGCACACGATTTCACATATTGTGACACTACGGAGTGACGGTACGAGTCATTTTCGATGTTGGCATTAAGGAACGACTAGGGTATCATGTTTTGGGGCCTTTTCCGTGAATTTGGGCCTTTCTGGGGGAGAATTTGGGCCTTTCGGGGAAATTTGGGCCTAGCGGGAGCTAGTTGGGCCTTAGAGGGTTGAATTGGGCTGTCAGTGGGGGGTTCTTTGGGCCCATGAGGGGAGGGAAACAAAAAAAAACCCTCTTGGGGCGCCCCACCTCCTCCCCATGCGCCCCACCCCCTCTCCCTCAACCCTAGCCGCCACCCACTCCCTCTCCCTCTCCCATGCGCCTCCACCTCCTAGCCGGCCCTAGCAAAGGTCCACGCCTCCCATTGCTGCCACGCTCCTCCTCTCCATGGTTCACTCTATTGGGAAGCTCCGCAACCGCGAGGATCCGGCGGATTTGGCGCGCGGAAGGAGATCGGGAGAACCGGGAGGAGAAGATTCGACGTTCGTTGTTCGTCGGGCGAAGGTATGGCTATGGGTAATCTTTGGGGATGGACTAGGTGCTGATATAGAGAAGGTTTTGGATCTTTTAGATCGAAAGGTGGTGCTGCGAATGGATAGAATTGATGGAAACTAGAGTTTTCATGGCGTTCTGTTTCGGGCAGATTGGACGTCCGACCTAGGGTTTGAGTTTTCGCAATTTTAGATTCGGAATTTGGTCGGCCGCCTGTTGTGAAAATTGTAGATAACTTCAATAAATTTAATTGGACAATAAGAACGTCCAATTCCGCCCAGCCGTTTGAAAGTTATGATCGTTTTACCGAATGTGTTCAAATCTGTGACGTGATTGGGACAGATCGGGTTGATCTGTAGATTAGGCAATTTTAGGGCCGAATAAGCTTTTCCCAATACTTAGAGAAAGCTAGGAAATTTCCTAAGGTTCACGATGATGTATTTGTTTTCTTAATTTGGAGACCTAGAACTCAAGTTATGTTTGTTGGAAGCCCGCTGTCCCGTTGGGACAGATTCTCTATTTTTGGGTTTTAAGGGTAGTTTGCGGAGTCGGGTTAGAGGTTCGATCTTGTACAGTTTTGTGGGCACGTTTTGAGTGTGTGGTACCTATGTGCAGGTGGTGTGACCCCGGGAGGGCCCTCAAACTCTCGCCAATCCGTCGCCGTGGTTGAAGGCAAGTGTATTGGAATGGGTTGGGTGTTGTATGAATTGCTAGACTTGCTTAGGTGCAATGTGATTACATGATATACTAACTTGCCATGATTGATGTTTGCCTATGACATGATGAACATGATTTCATATTGATCATGAATTCGTTGTATTAAATGTTTATGCCAATCTCTACATGTTTATGTCATATGTGCATTCAAAATGGAAGAGGCGTTCCATGCTGATGCGGGCCTCTGTGTTCACACGTAGTGAACACGAAAGTCCTACCTCGTAGTCCCATCCACGGTTGTGCATGGGAGCGAGTCAGTAAGAGTAGGCACCCTCCATCTACAGGATGGAAGGGGAAAGGGGGTGCACGCCGACAGGTGTGCACTCGGCAATACCGGTATGTGCTTCAAAGAGATGATTATGATGTTCTATGAGATGCATATGAAGATGTTTATTTGAGATGTTTATGATGATGTTATATGAGAGCATAAATGAAGTTCATGAGTTGATTCTCAGGATATGTGAATGGCATTAAGTATGTATGTGAGTTGTTATTGTTTTTGTATCATTACAATATACTTGCTGAGTGATGAACTCACGCTTGTGTTTTATGTTGGTTTTAGGTACCATGAAACCGGCATGCGAGAAAGGGCATTAGCACGTAGCTTCTCACTTATAGACAGTTTAATCATTTGGAGTAATGATAATAATGAATAGTGCCATGAAACTTGGTGCATGGCATGGTTTGAGCTTAAGTTCATCGTTTGATTCGTTATAATTTGTGGAATGGTTGAATTCCCTATTTTAGACATAAGTGATGCTATAGCAATTGTTATTGATGTTTTAGATGTCTCTTATCATGTTATATCTTGCCTTATTAGTATTATTACTATTGCTTCAATTCATGGAAAAACAAAGGAGATGTTGCCGAAATTTTCCATTTTAGAATTTGCACTTTCGCTGTAATTTATCTTTATTTGTGGTATTTAGATGTTGTTTAGTCTATGTTTGGTAACATTCAGGCATACTAGATGCCGGGGTGTTACAGTTGGTATCAGAGCGGGCTTTAGGTCCGTGGAATGTGAATGTAGTAATTTACTCTAGAGTAAACTAAAATATTGACTTGGAAAAGTAGAAACATGGCATAGTTTTACTTGTTAAAATTTGGCCTTAGGGCAATAACCTTAAAATCTGCAATAGTTTGGTTAACTAATTTAAAACTTGACACACTCTGATGCACAGTAGGAAGGGTATGGGTATCGATGCTATCCGCTTAAATGTTGTATTTAAGCTTTGATGTTAAATGCTGCATTTTGATGATGTATGATGTCATATTTATGAAAGTATTGATTGAGATGCTATATGTTTGATGTAGTGATGTGGTGGTGCCGAAGGTTTCCGGTCACCTTCTATTGTTTGTAGTAATGTTATGCGGAGTATTGGTGTGGCCGGTGAGAGCCATCACCAAAAGACTATTAACCTCCCGTAGGGAGAGTGCTTATCCTTTTTGTCGTAGACCGGGTAGTTGGTTGGAGTTGATTAGAAAAGTTGATGGTGGATCCTTTTGTATTTCTTTTACCGTTCTGACGATCGGTGTGGTTTGTTTTCTTGGTTTTAGTTGATTGAAATCAAAAGAAAAGTGTGTGGGTATTGGATTCTCGCAGATTGTTCCGTAGGCGGTTTGTGGTTTTGTCTTCCTTCGTTGAAGACGAAGAAGAAGAGTTGTGTGTTGCCCGTCTTTTGGCCGCAATCTTTGTTTTGACACTAGGTTTTGTTGGTAATGGTGGACTGTCTTGGGGAGGAAACATATGTGGTTGTTGTTCTCCCTATCTAAGAAAGTGTTGAAGTTTCTCCTTGTGCAGACCTTAAGTTGGGTGGCGTTAAGTTTGAATCTTTATCGAAAAAGATTTGGTGGAACATTTGTTTTTCCTGGTGCCTCCATCTTCCTTGTTGGAAATTGTAGATCTTGAGATTTCTTTAGGAGTTTTGGCTATCAGAGTTGGAAATTTGAGAGTTGAGCTCTCCTGCATGTCTGTTGGAGTTTTGTTTTTTCTTCCTTGCCTGGAAAGGAGAAATTGTTTATCGGTGATCATTCTTGTTCTTGAGCTGTGGTTTATGGAATGACGTGTTGCTAAGTTAAATTGTGAGTTGAATCAATTCAATGTGATTATTATCTCTAGCTTGAGAATAAATAGACTACTAGTGTTGTAGTTTACTCTGTAGCGAGAATGATTAAATGGGTTAATGTACATGCTTAGAATCTGTTGTTTTGCTTTAAAAGTGCTTATGATCCTCGTTAATGTTTAAAGTTTAAACCTGATGCATAGTTAGAACATTAAGATGATGTAAATTACGGATATTGTTAAAGAAACATTGCTGGTTGTTTAAAGATGTTCTAATTTAACGTGTTAGTAGAGAAATTCAATCATGCTGGCTTGTGACCTTAACTTGGAAGTTGATTAGAGTTGCTATTTATGTTGTTGCAAACCATTAGTATATTTGGAAGTGTGCATAAGTGTTCCTATAATGCTAGTGCCGATGTCAATTGGGAAAATATAGGTCTTGTTGTTGTTTTAAGAACATTGTGTTGATCTAACTTATTAAATTTATTTTAATAGTTGGAATATGTTGGGTAGTGGCAATTGTGTTATAACCTATGGATAGAGTAACTAAAAACAATGCGGTTGTTTTATGATTATGCCCATTTATTGATAATGATGACTTAGTAGTGGTGGTAATTGTGTAGATTACTTGTTGGAAACCATTGTTAAAATGGAGGTTATTGTAACATGTTGTGATGGAGTGAACCATGGATAATTATCATGAAGTAGAATTTTATCCTTAATGAATGTATATCTTAGAATCATAGTTACGAGCGTTGCCTTGTAGAGATAATATTTACTTGTTGAAGTCATTTATTGATTGAACAAGTTCCAATTGTCAAGATGTTGGCGTATGGATGGTATAAAATTGATAGGTTGATCATGCTTAAGTATCTGTTGAAGTACTATGTTTGAAATATAGAATACGTTGTATTATGATATGGTGATCCGTGGGGATCATGTCAATGTAGTCTTGGTTGGGTGTCCTTTTGATAAGCATCATAAACTTTAATTAAAAGTGTTGGGAATGCTAACAAGAGAAAGAATTGTTATGTAAATTTTGTTAAATCCGGTTGGACTTTCTCAATGAGTAAGTAGTGAATTTTGAAGTCTTTAATGGAAAGTGTAGTGGAACACTAGAGATGGTTGTATTTATGCTAAGCTGGTGTTTAAAACCTTTTTGGACTGGTTTGGTTGTTTGCTAGATTGGTTGAATGCTTTTGGGCAAGGTATTCCTTATGTTGTATTTCAAAGTTCCCTAAACTTGTAGTGATTGGTGCCAATCTTTGGTTTTAGCTAATTTGTTTAGTTTATGCTATGAGCATGGTTTTACTCCCAAAAGTCTTTGAGTGGATCGCGCTCTTTTGCGTTCACACTGAATTACCTTTGGAATAAATGCTTAAAAGGAAGCAGATGGTCATAATGGGTTGTGTTGGAAACTTTTGAGTTAAGCTGTAACACATCGGCATTTAATATGCCCGAATGCTACCAAACATAGACTAAGCAACCTCTAAATACCACAATTACAAGTAAATTACAGCAAAGGAACAAATGCTAATACCGAAAATTTCGGCAGCATCTCCTTTGTTTTTCCATGATTCGGAGCAACAACAAAGTATCACAAGTTATATCATAATAGAGAGCATTTAAAATAGCAATAACATGTGACATAGCAACAATATAAGTCCAGGATAAAGCATTCAACCACTTCATGAGCTAAACGAATCAAATAGTAAGACCGAGCACACAGATGAGCAATTCTCCAAGTTTCATGGCAATACTTTTATTATCATGACTCCAAATGATAACACTGTCTAAATTGTGTGGAGCTACGTGTAGATGTGTAGCTAACCCCTTTTTCCCGCATGCTGGTTTCATGGTACCTAAGAAAAACAACATAAACACAAGCGTGAGTTCATCACTCAGCAAGTATATTGCAATGGAACAAGAAAATACATTCCAATACCTTCATCACCACTTTTCACATACAACATCATACACATCTCATATTCATAGTGTAAGCATATCATTGACATCATCATAAATCATCCTCATATAACATCCTCATATAATGCAATGCAATGTAATGCAATGCGATGCACATATCTCCAGGAAACTCATAACGATATGGTTGAGTACACACCCGTCGGTGTGCACCCTCTCCCCCCTTCCATCCCGAAGATGGAGGGTGCCTACTCCTCGCTTCCCCACACCGCGGTGGATGGAATCACGATGTAGGACTTACTCATTGGCTCTCCGGAATAGTCATAACTTTCTCACCGACCTTCCCCGGATTAGTTATGACTTTCTCACCGGCCGGGCCATGTAACATGCCATGTATGCAAATATGCCAACATCATAATTAACTTGTATATTAACATATGGCATCATAGCATACTCATCATATCATAGGCAATCATTAAAGCATGGCAAGTGATCATATCATATAATCAAGTTCATCTAGTATCAAATAGCAACCTACAAACCGCTATCCATTACAATACACTTGCCTCAACCACAGGCAACGGATTGGCGAGAAGTAGAAGGCACTCCCGGGGTCACACCACCTGCACATAGGCACCACACAATCACAATCATGTCCACAAAACAGTGCACAAACCCTCTACTATCCCGACATCGCAAACTACTCGCAAAACCCAAAAACAGAGGTTTTGTCCCGTCGGGACAGCAGCCTTCCAAAAGGCATAACTTGGGCTCTACGACTCCGAATCAATTAAACGAGTACATTCTCGCGTAGCTTAGGAAATTTCCTAACTTTTTCTAAGTATACAGAAAGACTGATTCGGACTCTAAAGTTGTTTAATCTACAAAATACCATGATCTGTTCCAATCACGTCACAGATTTCAATACGCTCGGTAAAACAAGCATAACTTTTAAACGGCTGGGCGGAATTTAAAGTTCTTTATACCCACTGAAAGGTATTGAAATTACCTACAACTTCTTCAACAGCCGTACGACCAAATTCCAACTCTAAATTGGCGAAAAAACAAACCCTAGGTCGACTGCTCATGCTGCCCAAAACAGAGAACGTGGCAACTTCTAGATCTAATCTAATCTACTCAATTCGAGTACCACCAATTTATCTAAAAACATGATAATGATCCTTAGAACAGTACCTAGCCCAACCCCAAGGACTCCCATGGCCATACCTTCGCCCGACGCACGAAAACCCAATAGATCTCCTCCCAGATCGCTCCTCGCTCCAATGGACGGATCTCCGAGGCGCAGGGGTGGAGAGGCTACCCAAGGGCAGCAAGGGGTGGAGGAGAGGTGGTGGAGAGGTGGGGAGCAATGGGGGCAATGGGGGCGCATGCAAGGGAGAGGGGGAGGTGGGGGGTGGCGGCTAGGGCATGGAGGGGGAGGGAGGGGCGCACCAAAGGGGTGGGGGCGCAAGCAAGGGCAGGGGGGCTCTATTTACCAGCCCAAACTGGTCTCCTAGTCCTAAAAGGACTCAAACTCTCCCCCACCAAGGCCCACGGCCCTTTCCCCTAGGCCCAAACTCCCCCGGAAAGGCCCAAATCCCCGGAAACGGTCCGGAAACGCAAATAAACCTCATACCATATGTTTTTAACCTCCAATATCATATTTCATAAAGTTTTTTGACCTTAACATTCACATTAAATAATGTCACACCATTCCGTAGTATCACATTCTTCCCCCCTTCAACAGGATTCGACCCCGAATCCGAGACACGCCACTTCGCAAACAACCAAATCAAAGGGAGTTATGGTTCACGCCTCAGAACCCGCTTACAAGCCCCTACGATTTGCACCAGCCAGCACTCAGAGGCAAGGAGCTAAGGATCAAAGACTGACAGCTCTAATGATAATTCACAATCAAAACTTGCGAGAACTTTACTCAACATTGAAACACAAAGTACTCACACATGGTCTCAGCATGACCCCAAGCGATAAGATAAATCCTCAAACAGCCCACAAAAGAAAACGGTCTCATACTCCTCGTTCTAAGCATTCCTTGGCACTGAAGTGCCCGATCCCTTTAACTAATGCTACTCTCCAGAAAAACACGGTACCAACCTCCCTTCTGTGGTTCCTTGTACTCAAGACGACGCGAAACAGGAGAGACACAACGCTCTAAGATTACCACCAGAACGAACAACCTACTTTATATCCAGGATCCGTAAGACTCGCGTAACAGAAACGACCGAACGTTCCTCTGCGGTTGACATAACTCGCTCATTGCCCAACGACAAAAAGATCCAATACACTTCAAAAGGAAAAGCGATCACTAGCAACCACCAAGTGGTCCACTAATAATTTAATCAACCCTACCGAGGAACACCTCAACGACACAATCCTCCACGAAGGTTTGCATTGAGTCGTACACAACCTTCCACTCAAAGGACCACGATAAAGAGCACAATCATTGAGTGAGCTCAATCATAAACATGAACCCAAGTGGCCCTCATCCAACAACTCAAACCCCAAAGCGCTAAAACCACTTGGAAAGGATTCGACAACAACCAGAGAGTATTCATTTTAATTTTCTAAGCCAAAACGCAAAGGAAACACAAATCCCTTCACCACAACCAACACCAGAAATTATTCATCCTTTTCTTTTCATACTAGAAAGCAAGGGAAATCTCGTTTCATGGCATGAATGCACATTCTTCAATAGCACTCCGTAATAGTAATATCTCCTTATATGACTTTCTCACCGACCTGGCTCATCAACTCCTTTATGATTAATTATGCATAAACAATGTCTCGTTTTCCTTTTTCACCCTTCATTCATCATGTAACAACGGTACCGAATAGTCATTCACCAAATGACTTCTTCCTCGGTATCAAATAATGGAAACACAATTAACATCGAAGGTTGCGAAAATTCATATAGACTATGACGGCAGCATAGTTGACAGCAAAACACCACGTCGCATCACATCCCACATCAATTGAAAACTGAACTTGCAACACATTGCATTTCATCCAAATCCAACATTTTGGAAGCGAACATCAAAATTTCAAGTCGAGCATCTGCTCCCACAACCATCACAAATTTTCTCAAGGAGAGGGAAACTTATTTCAAAAAGGGAACACCTCACTAACAAAATCACTTTATAAAACATTCATAAATTTCACCTTTTTGAAGCACTCGCAAACATCACACACATTATGCAAATAAATCCATCTCCAGTCAAAAAGAGTTACAAATTAAATCTCAAGAATCTTCAACACAACCCACTAAGACCTTCTGCTTCCTTTAAAATTTACTCCGAAGATGACTCAGTGCGAACGCGAAGGAGCGCGATCCACTCAAAGACTTTTGGGTTTAAAACCATACACATAGCACAAATTAAACAAAATAGCGAAAACCAAATATTGGCAACAATAGCTACGGGTTTTAGGGAAACTCGGAAACACAATACAAGGAATACCTTGACCGAAGGCATTCAACCAAAATGGCAAACAACCACACCAGTTCAAAAGGTTTTAAACACCAGGTCAGCATGAATCCCACCATAACTTGTATTCCACTACACTCACCATTTAAGCATTCAATAATCACTATTTACTCATCAAGAGAGTCCAACCGGATTTAACAAAGTTTTACATAACAATTTCTTTCTCTGGTTACCATTCCCAACACTTTTAATTAAGGTTTAAGATGCTTATCACAAAGGCACCCAACCAAGACTATATTGACATGATCCCCACGGATCACTAAATCATATAACCACGTCTTCTATATTTCAAACATAGTACTTCAACAGCTACTTGAGCATGGTCAACCTATCAATTTATACTATCCTTACATCAAAATCTTGATAATTGAAACTTGTTCAATCTATAAAATGACTTCAACAATTAAGTAATATCTCTACAAGATAAAATTCGTAAATAGGATTCTAAGGTATGCATTCATTAAGATTAAAATCTTGCATCATGATTATTATCCATTGTTCATCCCATCACAACATGTACTTGACATAATACCACAATTTTACACTTTTTCTTCTATTGGATCAATGGTTTCCAACAATTAACAACACTACCAAAGCATCAATATCAATTCTTTGCATAATCATCAATCAACAACATTGCTTTTAGCTACCCTATACATCGGTTATAACAAAACTACCACCACACAACATACTCCAACTATTAAATTAGATTTAATAAGTTAGATTAGCACAATGTTCTTAACAACATCATTAACAAATAGTCTTATGTCTTCTCAATTGATATCAAAACTAGCATTGTAGAGACACAACTGCATACTTCCAAATATACTAGTAGTTTGCAACAACATAAATAGCAACTCTAATCAACTTCCAAATTAAAGCCACTAGTCAACATGACTAAATTTCTCTATTAACCCGTTAGATTAGAACAACTTTAAACAACCAGCAAAGTTTCTTTAACAATAACAGCAATCTACATCATCTTAATGTTGTAACTATGCATCAAGGTTTAAACTTTTAACATTAACAAGGATCATAAGCACTTTTAAAGCAAGGCAACAGATTCTAAGCATGTACATTAACCCATTTAATCATTCTCGCTACAGAGTAAACTACAACACTAGTAGTCTATTTATTCTCAAGCTAGAGATAACAACCGCGTTGAATTGTTTAAACTCACAAATTAACTTAACAATACGTCATCCCATAAACCACATTGGTACATGCTACATAACATGCTAAACAACAATTCTTACTAGGGACAAACGATTTCAGTCAAAAGACTACTTACTTTGTTTGCAGCATTTTAGTTTTAAAACTCATCCCAAATTCATAAGGAAACTTGACTCTCAAAATTGCAATGAGACAAACCCAAACATGGTCATGCAATGGAATTCTCCAAAACCTTTTAAATCTCAAAGACTCCCATAAAGAAAAATGGTTGAAAGACAATTTTCTTAAAGGAAACCAAGCGATCAAGTAATCCATTTCAAATAAAACCTTAACCTCAAACCCCAAACTTTCACGAAACAAGAAGGGCTTTCAAAGATGATTTCTCAAACCAGTAAAATGACGAAATCAAACATCATTTACTCCTACAAAGCCACAGAACTTCAGCCCGGACAACCAAGTCTGGCATAACGCCGCAATAACTCTTTTGACCTTGAAGAAAGACAAACACAGGAATAAATTGAATGCTTCTCCCCATAAAGCAATCAACAAACTAAGCATCAAAGCTAGAAAGGCGACCAAAAGAAGCGCAACACTAGACTCTTCTTCTTCGTCTTTAACCAAGGAAGACAAAACCACGAACCACATACGGAACAATCCGCGAAAATCCAATACCAAACACTTTTCTTTCGGTTTCAATAAACTAAAACCAAGAAAACCAACCGAAATCGACCATTAGAACGGTAAAGAGCGTACGAAGGAATCTATCACCAAACTCTTCTATTTGACTCCAGTCAACTACCTGATCTACGACAGAAAGGGTAAACACTCTTCTCCTACAGGGGTTAATAGTTCTTCCGTAATGGCGCTAACCGGCCACACCATCAAACCACACCCTTACTATGAACAAAAAGAGGTGACCGAAACCTTTCGGCATCACAACCCACTATATCACAAATAACAAGAACAATTTAATCATTTATGTCATAGACATAGCAACATGCATTATCAAATGAAGCATACAACATCAAAGCTTAAATACAACATTTAAGCGTAAGGAAACGATACCCATACCTTTTCCTACTGTGCATCCATTGTGTGTCAAATTTTAGATTAGTTATACCACTTTTGCAAGTTTTAATGTTGCTATCCTATAACAAAATTTTAGTAAAAACCTAAGCCATGTTTCTAAGTTATTCCACATCACATTTTAGTTGTACCATATAGCATGA
Organism: Rhipidocladum racemiflorum; assembly: GCA_036346355.1. Classification (NCBI taxonomy): domain Eukaryota; kingdom Viridiplantae; phylum Streptophyta; class Magnoliopsida; order Poales; family Poaceae; genus Rhipidocladum; species Rhipidocladum racemiflorum. The sequence continues at coordinate 41,837,507 of CM070578.1, forward strand.
CACTAAAAATACACAGTCCAAGGACCTATAGCCCTCTCTGATACCAACTGTAACACCCCGGCATTTAATATGCCCGAATGCTACCAAACATAGACTAAGCAACCTCTAAATACCACAATTACAAGTAAATTACAGCAAAGGAACAACTGCTAATACCGAAAATTTCGGCAGCATCTCCTTTGTTTTTCCATGATTCGGAGCAAAAACAAAGTATCACAAGTTATATCATAATGGAAAGCTTCTAAAATAGCAATAACATGTGACATAGCAACAATATAAGTCCAGGATAAAGCATTCAACCACTTCATGAGCTAAACAAATCAAATAGTAAGACCGAGCACACAGATGAGCAATTCTCCAAGTTTCATGGCAATACTTTCATTATCATGACTCCAAATGATAACACTGTCTAAATTGTGTGGAGTTACGTGTAGATGTGTAGCTAACCCCTTTTTCCCGCATGCTGGTTTCATGGTACCTAAGAAAAACAACATAAACACAAGCGTGAGTTCATCACTCAGCAAGTATATTGCAATGGAACAAGAAAATACATTCCAATACCTTCATCACCACTTTTCAAATACAACATCATACACATCTCATATTCATAGTGTAAGCATATCATTGACATCATCATAAATCATCCTCATATAACATCCTCATATAATGCAATGCAATGTAATGCAATGCGATGCACATATCTCCTGGAAACTCATACCGGTATGGTTGAGTATACACCCGTCGGTGTGCACCCTCTCCCCCCTTCCATCCCGAAGATAGAGGGTGCCTACTCCTCGCTTCCCCACACCGCGGTGGATGGAATCACGATGTAGGACTTACTCATTGGCTCTCCGGAATAGTCATAACTTTCTCACCGACCTTCCCCGGATTAGTTATGACTTTCTCACCGGCCGGGCCATGTAACATGCCATGTATGCAAATATGCCAACATCATAATTAACTTGTATATTAACATATGGCATCATAGCATACTCATCATATCATAGGCAATCATTAAAGCATGGCAAGTGATCATATCATATAATCAAGTTCATCTAGTATCAAATAGCAACCTACAAACCGCTATCCATTACAATACACTTGCCTCAACCACAGGCAACGGATTGGCGAGAAGTAGAAGGCACTCCCGGGGTCACACCACCTGCACATAGGCACCACACAATCACAATCATGTCCACAAAACAGTGCACAAACCCTCTACTATCCCGACATCGCAAACTACTCGCAAAACCCAAAAACAGAGGTTTTGTCCCGTCGGGACAGCAGCCTTCCAAAAGGCATAACTTGGGCTCTACGACTCCGAATCAATTAAACGAGTACATTCTCGCGTAGCTTAGGAAATTTCCTAACTTTTTCTAAGTATACAGAAAGACTGATTCGGACTCTAAAGTTGTTTAATCTACAAAATACCATGATCTGTTCCAATCACGTCACAGATTTCAATACGCTCGGTAAAACAAGCATAACTTTTAAACGGCTGGGCGGAATTTAAAGTTCTTTATACCCACTGAAAGGTATTGAAATTACCTACAACTTCTTCAACAGCCGTACGACCAAATTCCAACTCTAAATTGGCGAAAAAACAAACCCTAGGTCGACTGCTCATGCTGCCCAAAACAGAGAACGTGGCAACTTCTAGATCTAATCTAATCTACTCAATTCGAGTACCACCAATTTATCTAAAAACATGATAATGATCCTTAGAACAGTACCTAGCCCAACCCCAAGGACTCCCATGGCCATACCTTCGCCCGACGCACGAAAACCCAATAGATCTCCTCCCAGATCGCTCCTCGCTCCAATGGACGGATCTCCGAGGCGCAGGGGTGGAGAGGCTACCCAAGGGCAGCAAGGGGTGGAGGAGAGGTGGTGGAGAGGTGGGGAGCAATGGGGGCAATGGGGGCGCATGCAAGGGAGATGGGGAGGTGGGGGGTGGCGGCTAGGGCATGGAGGGGGAGGGAGGGGCGCACCAAAGGGGTGGGGGCGCAAGCAAGGGTAGGGGGCTCTATTTACCAGCCCAAACTGGTCTCCTAGTCCTAAAAGGACTCAAACTGTGACACTATGGTTTGGTGTGACGTTATAGAAGGTGAAACTAGAGAATAAAACCTTTCGGCTTAGGGTTTTCTCGCGTTTTTGGGCCGGTTGAAGTGTTATGTCGCCACGGAGTGTTGTAACCTTATTTAACGTGCATGATAACGTTAATAACATTATGAGATGTGGAATTAAGGTTAAAACTATAGGATATGGAGGTTAATAGCTTTTCTGGGCCGTTTCCGGGGTTTTGGGCCTTCCCGGGGGAGTTTGGGCCTTGGTGGGCTTTGGTGGGATGGAGTAGGTCTCCGTAACGGACTAGGTTTGGGTGTGGGGGCTGGTAAAAGGGGGTTCCCTACCCCTCCCTTGCGCCCACACTGCCCTAGGTGCGCCCCCACCTCTTCCCCATGTGCCCTAGCCGCCACACCTCTCCCTCCCCTCTTGTGCCATGCGCCTCCACCTCCCCCTTTGCCCCCATTGCTCCCCACCTCTCCACCACCTCTCCTCCACCCCCTTGATGCCCTAGGGTGGTCTCCACACCTCTGCACCTTGTGGATCCATCTATTGGAGCGAGGAGCGAGGAGCGTGGAGCGAGGAGCGATCCGCGAGGAGATGTATTGGGTTTTCATGCGTCGAGCAAAGGTATGATCATGGGGCTCTTCGGGGATGTGATAGGTACTGTTATTAGGGAGTTTATCAAGTTTTTAGATCAATTTGTGGTGCTGGATTGGAGTAATTTGGATTAGATCTAGATGTTGCCACGTTACTGTTTTGGGACAGCATGAGCAGTTGGGCTAGGGTTCTAGTTTTCGTCGATTTAGATTCCGAGTATGTCTGTACGGATGTTGAATAAGTTGTAGATAATTTAATTATCTTTCCGTGGACATAAAGCACGTTAAATTCCGATCAGCCGTTTGAAAGTTATGACTGTTTTACCGAGCGTGTTAAAATCTGTGACGCGATTGGAACAGATCTCGGTAATCTGTAGATTAAACAACTTTAGAGGCCGAATCAGACTTTCCTTATACCTAGAGAAAGTTGGGAAATTTCCTAAACTACGCGAGGGTGTACTCGTTTAATTCATTCGGAGTCCCAGAACTCAAGTTATGCTTTTTGCAAGGCTGCTGTCCCGTCGGGACAGAACCTCTGTTTTTAGGTTTTGCGAGTAGTGGGCAATGTCGGGTTAGATGGGGTTTTGCGTACTGTTTTGTGGGCATGATTGTGAGTGTGTGATGCCTATGTGCAGGTGGTGTGACACCGGGAGTGCCCTCGACTTCCCACAAATCTGTCGCCCGCGGTTGAGGCAAGTGTGTTGTAATGTATAGCGGAATCGTAGGTTGCTTGTGGAGATTAGATGAAAGATTGAATACTTGCTATGATCACTTGCCATGCTTGCTGTTTTCCAATGATATATTGAGTATGATTATCATGATATGATGCTATGTGTCTATACTTATCATGATTCGATGCCATGTGTTTATGTGTACTATGACATGATGCCATATGTTTATGTACAAATGAGATATGATAATTGGCATAGTTGCATGCATGTCATGAGATGGGGCGAGGGCGGTGAGAAAGTCATAACTAGTCCGGGGAAGGTCGGTGAGAAAGTTATGACTAGTCCGGAACGCCATTGAGTAAGACCTACATCGTGATTCCATCCACGTGGTGAATAGAAGCGAGGAGCAGGCACCCTCCATCTTCGGGATGGAAGGGGGAAAAGGGTGCACACCGACGGGTGTGTACTCAACCATACCGGTATGAGTTTCCAAGGAGATATGAGCATAACATTGCATTGCATTGCATTGCAATACATATTTAATGATGATGATGTTGTTATGTGCTCAAGTATGAGATGTTATATGTGATGTAAGGTATTATTGTCTTGTAAATGATCTTGTTGTCCATTACAATATGCTTGCTGATTTTTCGAACTCACGCTTGTGTTTTATGTTGTTTTTAGGTACTTTGAGATCGGCATGCGGGAAAAAGGGGTCTAGCTACACTTCTACACGTAGCTCCACCATCATAGTCCATAATTAATCACTTGGAGACATGATATTAAGAGTTGTGCCTTAAACTTAATGTATGGTTTAATTTAGCATGCTAGTGATTCCTTATTTGCTTCGTTATAGTTTATGAAGTAGTTGAGCGTAGTATTTTTTGGCGTAATTTGATGTTATGTCCATTTATGTTGATGTTATAGATGTCGTGTGCCATGTTATATCTTGCCATGATATTGATATTGTGTTAATTCATGGAAAAACAAAGGAGATGCTGCCGAAATATCGGTTTTAAGCATATGTACCTTTGCTGGAATTTATGTTTAAATGTGATATTTAGTTGTTGTTTAGCTTATGTTTGGTAGCATTCGGGCATATTAAATGCCGGGGTGTTACACAAACTCTCCCCCACCAAGGCCCACGGCTCTTTCCCCTAGGCCCAAATCCCCGAAAACGGCCCGGAAACACAAATAAACCTCATACCATATGTTTTTAACCTCCAATACCATATTTCATAAAGTTTTTTGACCTTAACATTCACATTAAATAATGTCACACCATTCCGTAGTGTCACATAAGCCCTTAATGTGTAACTCTATTTGGCTAGAGTTAGAGTTATTTGGAAAATGTGTCTGGTGTTTGCGTGTGCTTCACAAGGGTGGATTTCAGGAATGTTTCATAAGTGATTTTGTTAGTGAAGTGTTCCTTTTTTTGGAAATGAGTTTCCTTTTCTCTTTGAGAAAATATGTGGCGGTTGTGTGTCCAGATGTTTGACTTTGGAGTCGTTGCTCTTTTCCAAAATGTTGATTTTGGCTAGAATGTGAGGTTTTTGCAAATTTAGCTTCCAATTGTTGGTGGGTTATGATATGATGTGGTGTTTTCCTGTTAACGGTGCTGCCGTCATAGTCTATATGATTTTTTTTCGCAATCATCGATGTTAATTGTGCTTCAATATGGTGATACCGAGGAAGAAGTCGTTTGGTGAATGACTATTCGGTACCGTTTGTTAGACGATGAATGAATGGTGAAAAAGAAACATGACAACGTTTATGTACAATTAAACATAAAAAAGAGTCGACGAGCCAGGTCGGTAAGAAAGTCATATATGGATATGTGACTAATCCGGAGTGCTCTTGAAAAGCTGCATACATGTCATGAATCGGGATTTCCATCGTTTTCTTGTATGAAAAGAAGTAATGAATAACTTCTGGTATTTTGGCTGAGGTATAGGAGATGTGTGTTTCCTTTGAGATTTGGCTTAAGAAAATAAAATGAGTACTCTTTGGTTGTTGCCGAATTCTTTTCAAGGTGGCTTTTAGCGCTTTGGGGTTCGAGTTGTTCTGTGTGGATCAATTCGGGTTCACGGCTTAAGGTTGAGCTTAGTCAACGATTGTACCCTTTTGTGACACCTCGGAGTGTCGTATCCTTAATTTTTGAACATGATAAGGTTAAATACAGTATGAGATGTGGAAATAAGGTTAAAATCATAAGGATCGGGGGTTAATAACGTTTCCGGGCCGTTCGGCGTTCGGGTTTGGGCCTTCCCGAGGAGTTTTGGGCCTTGGTGGGCTTTGGTGGGATGGATTAGGACTCGTAACGGACTAGGATTGGGTTGAGGGCTGTTAAAAGGCTTCCCCAGCCCCCTTTGCGCCCCACCTCCTTATTGCGCCCACCTCCCTCTTGCGCCTCCCCAAGCCGTGCGCCTCCCAAACTGCACCCTCCACCTCTCCACCTCCACACCATCTCCCTCCACCCTTGCTGCCCTAGGGTGGCCACTCACCCCTCCACCTCGTGGATCCCTCCCGTGGAGCGCGGCGCGAGGAGCGAGGAGCGAGGAGCGAGGACCGTGGAGCGAGGAGCGATTCGCGAGGAGATTCATGGAGATTGATTGGAGTTTTGCGCTCGGGCAAAGGTATGATCTTGGGGATCCTTGGATTTGATCTAGGTACTGTTATTAGGTGTTTATCAAGTTTTTAGATCAATTGGAGGCGCTGGTTTGATGTAATTTGGGTTAGATCTAAACTTGTCCACGTTTCTGTTTTCGGGCAGATTGAGCAGTCGAACTAGGGTTCGAGTTTCCGTCGATTTAGAATCCGAATCAGACCGTACGGACTTCTAGGAAGTTGTAGATAATTTAATTATCTTTCCGTGGACGTAAAGCACGTTAATTTCCGATCAGCCGTTTGAAAGTTATGGCTGTTTTACCGAGCGCCTAAAAATCTGTGGACGTAACTGGAACAGATTGGTAATCTGTAGATTAAACAATTTTAGAGTCGAATCAGTCTTTCCTATAACTAGAAAAAGTTGGGAAATTTCCTAAGCTTCGCGACGGTGTACTCGTTTATTCGATTTGGAGTCCCAGAACTCAAGTTATGCCTTTTGCAAGGCTGCTGTTCCGCCGACAGAACCTCTGTTATTAGGTTTTGCAGTAGTTGGCAATGTCGGGTTAGATGGGGGCGTGTGTACTGTTTGAGGTTATGATTGTGAGTGTGTGATGCCTATGTGCAGGTGGTGTGACCCCGAGTTCCTCTTCTTCCCGCCAATCCGTTGCGTGGTTGAGGCAAGTGTGTTGTGATGGATAGCGAGTTGTAGGTTGCATGTTGTGATTAGATGGAATTGTTTACATGATATATGTTCACTTGCCATGTGTTAATAATTGATATGATATGATGAGCATGTTTAACATATTATGATGCCATGTGTTAATATGTGAATTGAATATGATAATTGGCATGGTTGCATGCATGTCATGAGATAGGCGAGGCGGTGAGAAAGTCTTAACTAGTCCGGCAAGGTCGGTGAGGAAGTTATGACTAATCCGAACGCCATTGAGTAAGTCTCTATGTCGTGATTCCATCCACGTGGTGGTTGGAAGCGAGTAGGCAATTCCCTCCATCTTCGGGATGGAAGGGAGGAAAGGTGCACACCGACGGGTGTGTACTTTCCCATACAGTATGAGGCTCCAGAGGGTCAGGAGCAATGCATTACATCGCATACAAATTGATGATGATATTGATAAGTATTCATGAATGAGATGTTATACATGATGAAAGATGTTATTGACTTGTTGTTATGCTTGTTGTCCATTGCAGTATGCTTGCTGAGTTTTCGAACTCACCCTTGTGTTTTCTTGTTGTTTTAGGTACCATGAGAACGGCCTGCGAAAGGGGAATAGTCACACGCCACACGTTGCTTCACCTTAATGTTTCCCAAGTCAATTCATTTAGTTGGATAATAAATTGCGTGTGATGGCCTTTAAATTAAGTCTTAGCTTGGTTAATGAGAGTTCTATTGTTTGTTTGACACTTGGAACCTTAAGAGCTTAATGTTAGTCTCTTATTGTCGTTAAGACTTTATTTATTGCTGTTTTAGATGGTTCTCTTATTGCCATATAATGCTATATTGTTGCTGTTCCTTAAATTCATGATAAAACAAAGGAGGTGCTGGCCGAAATCTCGGTTTTAGCCTATGCACCTTTGCTGGAATTTTTTATGTTAAATGTAGTATTTAGCTGTTGTTTAGCTTGTGTTTGGTAACATTCTGCATAGTAAATGCCTGGGGTGTTACAGCTTATCAGAAAGCGGTCAGAGGTCCTTGGAATGTGAATTTTTAGTGTCATGCTATAGGGTACAACTAAAATGTGATGTGGAATAACTTAGAAACATGGCTTAGGTCTTAACTAAAACTTTGTTATAGGATAGCAACATTAAAACTTGTAAAAGTGGTATAACTAATCTAAAATTTGACACACCGTTGCACAAGATGGGATGGGGTTTTGGTTCATCATTGCATTGCGCTTAATTATTTAATGAAGGATATGCTTATGATGATGTTTGATCTATGATCTTGATTGTGTGATTTTGTGTTTATGTTTTTGTGTTTGGATGGTTGTCTGCCCTGGCAGCCATGCCAAGGGGTAGAGGCCAGACGCCGTGGCCGTGGAGGCCCAGGAGGCTCCCGAGAGCTGCGAGTCTGGTCAGATAAATGATTGGATTGTTCCTGTTGTGGTGATAAAAGTGGGGGCAGTGGTGCCGAAGGGTTTCGGTCACCTCTTTTTGGTTCATAATGTGGTGAGGTTTGGCGGTGTGGCCGGTTAGCGCCATCACCGAAGAACTATTAACCCCTGTAGGAGAAGAATGCTTATCCTTCTGTCCTTGATCGGGTAGTTGACTTGGAGTCAAATAGAAGAGTTGATGGTGGTTCCCTTCTGATGTTCTGCTGCCTGACGGCTGGTTTGTTGTTTTTCTTGGCTTTAGTTGAGCCGAACCAAAAGAAAAGTGTTTTGTATTGGATTTTCGCGGATCGCTCGAAAAGTGCGGTGGTGAGCACCGTAGCCGAGTGTGGTTGGACCGGAGTTGCAACCACCGGCAAGCCTGGCCATATGGGGCGAGTGCCGGATGAATCCTGTGAGCCTCATCAAGTGGAGACGCGGTGCCTTCTCCTCCCACTCCAGCCGGGCGTCTTCCGGAGGATCGGTGCACTTGATGGCTGCCCTGCTTCTCACCCACCTTTTGCGTGGCGCCACCAGCCAGCGTCGGTGCCCGCGGCCTGGCTGCTCCTCCTCGATTGCCTCCTCCGCCCCAGCCTTCTGATTGGGCATCGGCTGGAGTCGGGGCTCCTTCCTGTCCACGCCACTGGCAGAGTGCGCTTTGCCGAACCGCCGAGTCACCTGGGCATCCGGAAGGTGGTTTTTACTCTGCTGTGGATTCCGTTGATGCCTTTGTTCTATTTGATTCCGGAGCATCCTATTCTTTTGTGTCGGAGTTTGCTAGTAGAGCTAAGTTGGGAGTTCATGATTTACGAGTCCGTGTTAGTCGATTCTCCTGGGGTTGATTGCTAGTTCTTTGGTTTGCCCTGGTTGCACCATTGCCATTGATGATGAGGTTTTCTTTGCCAATCTCATGGTGATCCAGTTAGGCTCCTTTTGATGTCATTTTGGGCATGGACTGCTGCATCAAGATCTGCTAAGATCTGTTGTTTCGAAGACAGCTTCATTGAGGGCCCCGTCCGGGAAGAGTTGACCTTTCGTGGTGGTATACCCTCCGATTCCGTCTTTGCTTTGACTAGTTTGTTTTCTGGTCTGGCGTTTGAGGCTATTGGGTTTCCTCATGACTTTGTCTCTGAGAAGCCATTTTCCTCGATTCCCATTGAGGAGATTTACGTAGTGAAGGAGTTCGTTGATGTGTTCCACTGACGAGTTGCCTCGGCCTACCTCCCGTGAGGAATGTGGAGTTTCGTATTGATCTTGCTCCGGCACTCGACCTATTTCTATCTCTCCATACCGCTTGGCTCGACCTTTTCAAGGCAGTTGAAGAAGCAGCTGGAGGATCCTGGCCAAAGGCTTCATTCGCGTAGCGATCGCCATGGGGAGCACTCCGCCCTCTCGCCTCAAGAAGGATGGAAGTTGGCGTATGTGCATTGATTATCGTGCTCTTAACCAAGCGATAAATCAAAAACAAGTATCCTTTGCCTCGATCGAGGATCTGCTTTGACCAACCAAGGGAGAGCAAAGGTGTTCTCAAAATTGATCTTGATCGAGGTATAATCAGATCCGTGTGAGGGAGCGAGGACATTGAGAAGACGCTTTCTCCACTAGGTATGGGCATTATGAATTTAAAGTTATGTCTTTTGGACTAACTAATGCTCTCGCTGCCTTTATGGAGGCGATGAACAATATGCTACACAAGTACCTTGATGAGTTTGTGGTAGTGTTCATCGATGACATTCTCGATTACTCTAAATCGGGAGGAGCATGAGCGACACTTGAGGCTTGTGTTTGAGTACCTGAGGAGAATCAATTCTTTGCTAAGGTTGAAAAAGTGCGAGTTCGATTTAAGTGGGTTTTCTTGGCCACATCATCAATCCGAGGGCATATCGGTAGATCCTAGCAAAGTCTCAGAGGTTTGGATTGGAAGAGGCCTTCCAATGTCAAAGAGGTGCGTAGTTTCCTTAGGTTGGCTGGATACTATCGGCGTTTGTGCAGATTCTCTATCATTGCCAAGCCACTTTCACAACCGACTCGAAGGGGATGAAGTTCCAGGTGGATCGCAGAGTGTGAGCACACTTCTGCACTTTGAAGGAGAAGTTAGTGATCTGCTCTGTTCTTACCTTCCCGAACCGGGGAAGCGCTTCACTTGCTTATTACGATGCTTCTCGGTTGGGACTTGGTTGTGCTCATGCAAAATGGCAAGGTGATTGCTTATGCTTGAGGCAGCTGAAAAAGCATGAGCGAACTATCCCACCCATGATCTTGAGCTAGCCGCCGTGGTGTTTGCATTGAAGATATGGAGGCATTATTTGTACTGGCGAACCTTGTGATATTTTTTTACTGATCATAGAGCCTCAAGTACATCTTTACTCAGAAAGATTTGAACTTGAGGCAGAGGAGGTGGCTAGAATTGATAAAGGATTATGACCTCACTATCCAAAGATCATCCGGGAAGGCAAATGTGGTGGCCGACGCTCACGCAAGACAATGCCCCCTGTTGTTGATTGTCTTGTTGCTGATTTTGAGCGTTTGGGAGTCTCCCTCTTTGCTATGGACCGTGCAAGCTGAAACTCAATTGATTCTTGAGTCGATTCCCGGCGTGTCACGCGGAGGCACAGCAGAAGATGATCGTTTGCTCCAGCAGGTGAGGAAACGCTTTGAGGATGGCAAGTGGAGACTTTACCGTTGATGATGCGGAGTTTTGAGGTTTCAGGGCCGTCATGCGTGCCCGTAAATCTCAAGTGAAAGAAGACATTCCGAGAGAAGCTCATCGCACTCAGCATACCGGTCCATCCTGGAGAGACCAAGATGTACAGGACTTGAAGAAGAATTTCTGTGGAAAAGGATGAGAGTGGATATTGCCAAGTATGTGGCGTCTTGTGGGATCCGAGAGAGATCAAAGGCTGAGCATAAGCGTCCATGAGCCTCATGCAGCCATTGGAGGTTCTCGTGTGGCCATGGGATGACATCTCCATGGATTTCGTGGTTGGTCTACCTCGCTCTCCACGAGGGAAGGATGCCTGTTTGAGTTGTGGTGGACCGTCTCGGCCAAGTCTGCGCATTTCATTCCCATCCTGACGACCAATTCAGCGAGTTGGCTCCCATCTATGTGCGGGAGATTGTGAGATTGCATGGTGTACCCAAGACCATTATCTCTGATCGGGATGCAGTTCGGTCTCAAGTTCTGGGAGAGTTTGCAGAGTGCTTTGGTGCACGCAGCTTTGCCTTAGTACCGCTTTTCACCCTCAGACAGATGGGCAATCGAGCGCACCATCCAAACTTTGGAGGACATGCTCAGGGCCTGTGTGATGGCTTGGAAGGAGTAGGCTGGAAGACCATTTGCCCCTTACAGAGTTTGCTTACAATAATTACCATTCCAAAGCATCCGGGCTGCTCCTTATGAGGCATCAGATGGTCGGAAGTGCAGATCGCCACTTTGTTGGGATGTCAGGCGTGAGAGCTATTCTTGGGACCGGATTGGGTCCAGCAGACTGTTGATCGCGTGTCGGAGGTTCAGAACCTTCTCAGAAGCAGAAAGGCATGTAAGAGCTATGCTGATGTGAGGCCGAGACTTGGAGCTTGAGGTGGGTGATAGCGTACTCTTGCGAGTATCTCCCACCAAGGGTGTGGTGCGTTTTGGCACCAAGGAAAGCTCACCCAAGGTATGTTGGGCCTTTTCCTATCCTGCCTCGGAGTTGGCAGGTTGGCCTATCGCCTAGAGCTACCTGGAATCCATGCAAGGTGTGCATAATGTGTTCCATGTCTCGATGTTGAGGAAATACTTGCACGATCCGGAGGTTGGTGGTTCCATTGGAACCATTAGTGCTTCAGCAGGACCTCACCTTCAGTCCCGTCTGTGGAAATTCGGGACGCCGTCGGAGCGAGTGATGAAGAACAGGACGCTTAAGTTTGTCAAAGGTCCTGTGGTCACATCGACCGAGAGAGAAGCGACTTGGGAGCTGGAATCTCGTACGCGCGAGAAGTATCCCGAGCTTTCACCTCGTATGTGATGTGAAAATCAGCTGTCTTTAGTTTCTTTTGGGTTTCGTGATTGGTGCGTTTAGATTCGAGGTCGAATCCTGTTGAAGGGAAGAATGTGACACTCCTCGGAGTGTCGTATCCTTAATTTTTGAACATGATAAGGTTAAATACAGTATGAGATGTGGAAATAAGGTTAAAATCATAAGGATCGGGGTTAATAACGTTTCGGCCGCTTTCGGGCCGTTCGGTTTTGGGCCTTCGGAGGAGTTTTGGGCCTGGTGGGCTTTGGTGGGATGGATTAGGACTCCGTAACGGACTAGGATTGGGTTGAGGGCTGTTAAAAGGGCTTCCCCAGCCCCCTTGCGCCCCACCTCCCTTATTGCGCCCCACCTCCCTCTGCGCCCCTCCCAAGCCGTCGCCCTCCCCAAACCGTGCACTCCCTCCACCTCTCCACCTCCACACCATCCCCTCCACCCCTTGCTGCCCTAGGGTGGCCACCCCACCCTGCACCTCGTGGATCCATCCCGTGGAGCGAGGAGCGAGCGAGGAGCGAGGAGCGAGGAACGTGGAGCGAGGAGCGATTCGCGAGGAGATTCGCGGAGATTGATTGGAGTTTTGCGCTTCGGGCAAAGGTATGATCTTGGGGATCCTTGGATTTGATCTAGGTACTGTTATTAGGGTGTTTATCAAGTTTTTAGATCAATTGGAGGCGCTGGTTTGATGTAATTTGGGTTAGATCTAAACTTGTCCACGTTTCTGTTTTCGGGCAGATTGAGCAGTCGAACTAGGGTTCGAGTTTCCGTCGATTTAGAATCCGAATCAGACCGTACGGACTTCTAGGAAGTTGTAGATAATTTAATTATCTTTCCGTGGACGTAAAGCACGTTAATTTCCGATCAGCCGTTTGAAAGTTATGGCTGTTTTACCGAAGCGCCTAAAAATCTGTGACGTAACTGGAACAGATTGTGGTAATCTGTAGATTAAACAATTTTAGAGTCCGAATCAGTCTTTCCTATAACTAGAAAAGTTGGGAAATTTCCTAAGCTTCGCGACGGTGTACTCGTTTATTCGATTTGGAGTCCCAGAACTGCATGCCTTTTGCAAGGCTGCTGTTCCGCCGGGACAGAACCTCTGTTATTAGGTTTTGCGAGTAGTTGGCAATGTCGGGTTAGATGGGGGCGTGTGTACTGTTTTGAGGTTATGATTGTGAGTGTGTGATGCCTATGTGCAGGTGGTGTGACCCCGGAGTCTCCTCTTCTTCCCGCCAATCCGTTGCACGTGGTTGAGGCAAGTGTGTTGTGATGGATAGCGAGTTGTAGGTTGCATGTTGTGATTAGATGGAATTGTTTACATGATATATGTTCACTTGCCATGTGTTAATAATTGATATGATATGATGAGCATGTTTAACATATTATGATGCCATGTGTTAATATGTGAATTGAATATGATAATTGGCATGGTTGCATGCATGTCATGAGATAGAGGCGAGGCGGTGAGAAAGTCTTAACTAGTCCGGCAAGGTCGGTGAGGAAGTTATGACTAATCCGGAGCATGCCATTGAGTAAGTCCTATGTCGTGATTCCATCCACGTGGTGGTTGGAAGCGAGTAGGCACCTCCATCTTCGGGATGGAAGGAGGAAAGGGTGCACACCGACGGTGTGTACTTCATACCGGTATGAGGTTCCGGAGAAGGTCGAGCAATGCATTACATCGCATACAAATTGATGATGATATTGATAAGTATTCATGAATGAGATGTTATACATGATGAAAGATGTTATTGACTTGTTGTTATGCTTGTTGTCCATTCAGTATGCTTGCCGAAGTTTTCGAACTCACCTTGTGTTTTCTTGTTGTTTTAGGTACCATGAGAACGGCATGGGGAAGGGGAATAGTCACACGCTCACACGTTGCTTCACCTTAATGTTTCCCCAAGTCAATTCATTTAGTTGGATAATAAATTGCGTGTGATGGCCTTTAAATTAAGTCTTAGCTTGGTTAATGAGAGTTCTATTGTTTGTTTGACACTTGGAACCTTAAGAGCTTAATGTTAGTCTCTTATTGTCGTTAAGACTTTATTTATTGCTGTTTTAGATGGTTCTCTTATTGCCATATAATGCTATATTGTTGCTGTTCCTTAAATTCATGATAAAACAAAGGAGGTGCTGCCGAAATCTCGGTTTTTAGCCTATGCACCTTTGCTGGAATTTTATGTTAAATGTGGTATTTAGCTGTTGTTTAGCTTGTGTTTGGTAACATTCAGGCATAGTAAATGCCGGGGTGTTACACCTTTGTTCTAATCCTTTGAGTGGAAGAATGTGAGGGCGAGACCTTCTAAAAAAAAGAGAAATCTAGTGTGGGTTGGTAATGACCTAAGATATTAGGCGTTGCTAGTGGTTGATCGTAACTAGTTTGGAAGTGAAGAGTAAAGGAAGGTTGGGTCTGACCCAATTCAAACTTTCCTGGAGAATTATTTCGTTGATGTGTCCCGTGGTAGGGGTCTTTTCCTTGGTGATTAAATTATTAGTGGACCACTTGGTGGTCGCTAGCAGTTGCTTTTCCTTGTCGAAGTGTATTGGAACTTTTTGTCACTGGGCTATGCGCGAGTTGGGTCTATCAAGTGGATTGTTCGGTTGTTACTGTTCTTGCGGGTTTTAAGAACCCTGGTTTCAAAGTAAGCTTTCCCTTTCGGTGGTAGTGGTGGGTATTGGTCTTCTTGTGAAAGATCAATCTTCTTCAAGGTTATAACCCCGATTGTTCTAGCAGTTGGTAATCTTGGAGTGTTGTGTCTCTCTTGGTTCGCGTTGTCTTGAGTACGATGAACCACAGAAGGGAGGTTGGTACCGTGTTCTTCTGGAGAGTAGCATTAGTTAAGGGATCGGGCACTTTAGTGCCAAGGAATGCATAGAATGAGGAGTGTGAGATCGTTTCCCCTCGTTGTCCGTTTGGGATTCTATCCTATTGCTTGGGACGTTCTGAGTCCTTGTGTAGTGCTTTGTGTTTCAGTGTCGAGTAAGCTTCTAGCAAGATTTGATTGCGAGTTATCATTAGAGCCGTCAGACTTCGAGCCTAAACTCCTTGCTTTTGATTTCTGGCTAGTGCAAATTGTAGGGATGTCTGAGAAGGTTCAGAGAAGTGAACCTTAGCTCCCCTCGATTTGGTTGTCTGCAAAATGGTGTGTCTTGGATTCGAGGGCGAATTCTGTTGAACGGGGGGAGAATGTGACACTACGGAATGACAGTATGAGTCATTTTCGATGTCGGCATTAAGGAACGACTAGGGTGTCATGTTTTTGGGTCTTTTCCGTGACTTTGGGCCTTTCCGGGGGAGAATTTGGGCCTTCCGGGGAAGTTTGGGCCTAGCGGGACTAGTTGGGCCTTAGGGGGTTGAATTGGGCTGTCGGTGGGGGGTTCTTCGGGCCCATGAGGGGAGGGAAACAAGAAAAAAAAACACTCTTGGGGCGCCCCACCCCTCCCCATGCGCCCCACCCCCTCTCCCTCAACCCTAGCCGCCACCCACTCCCTCTCCCTCTCCCTCTCCCATGCGCCTCCACCTCCTAGCCGGCCTAGCAAAGGTCCACGCCTCCCCTTGATGCCACGCTCCTCCTCTCCATGGTTCCCTCCATTGGGAAGCTCCGCAACCGCGAGGATCCGGCGGATTTGGCACGCGGAAGGAAATCGGGAGAACCGGGAAGAGAAGATTCAATGTTCGTTGTTCGTCGGGCGAAGGTATGGCTATGGGTAATCTTTGGGGATGGACTAGGTGCTGATCTAGAGGAGGTTTTGGTTCTTTTAGATCGAAAGGTGGTGCTGCGATTGGATAGAATTTATGGAAACTAGAGTTTTCGTGGCGTTCTGTTTCGGGCAGATTGGATGTCCAACCTAGGGTTTGAGTTTTCGCAATTTTAGATTCGGCATTTAGTCGACCACCTGTTGAGAAAATTGTAGATAACTTCAATAACTTTAATTGGACAACAAGAACGTCCAATTCTGCCCAGCCGTTTGAAAGTTATGATCGTTTTACCGAATGTGTTCAAATCTGTGACGTGATTGGGACAGATCGGGTTGATTTGTAGAATAGGCAATTTTAGTGGCCGAATAACCTTTTCCCAATACTTAGAGAAAGCTAGGAAATTTCCTAAGGTTCGCGATGATGTACTCGTTTACTTAATTTGGAGAACTAGAACTCAAGTTATGTTTGTTGGAAGCCCGCTGTCCCGTTGGGACAGATTCTCTGTTTTCGGGTTTTAGGGGTAGTTTGCGGAGTCGGGTTAGAGGTTCGATCTTGTACTGTTTTGTGGGCACATTTTGAGTGTGTGGTACCTATGTGCAGGTGGTGTGACCCCGGGAGTGCCATCAACCTCTCGCCAATCAGTCGCCGCGGTTGAAGGCAAGTGTATTGGAATGGGTTCGGTGTTGTATGAATTGCTAGACTTGCTTAGGTGCAATGTGATTACATGATATACTAACTTGCCATGATTGATGTTTGCCAATGACATGATGAACATGATTTCATATTGATCATGAATTCATTGTATTAAATGTTTATGCCAATCTCTATATGTTTATGTCATATGTGCATTCATAATGGAAGAGGCGTCCAATGCTGATGCGGGCCTCTGTGTTCACACGGAGTGAACACGAAAGTCCTACCTCGTAGTCCCATCCACGGTTGTGCATGGGAGCGAGTCAGTAAGAGTAGGCACCCTCCATCTACGGGATGGAAGGGGAAAGGGGGTGCATGCCGACGGGTGTGCGCTCGGCAATACCGGTATGTGCTTCAAAGAGATATGTGCATTGCATTGCATGAATTAAGTGGTTTATGAGATGATTATGATGTTCTATGAGATGCATATGAAGATGTTTATTTGAGATATTTATGATGATGTTATATGAGAGCATAAATGAAGTTCATGAGTTGATTCTCAGGATATGTGAATGGCATTAAGTATGTATGTGAGTTGTTATTGTTTTTGTATCATTGCAATATACTTGTTGAGTGATGAACTCACGCTTGTGTTTTATGTTGGTTTTAGGTACCATGAAACCGGCATGCGGGAAAGGGCATTAGCTACACTTCTACACGTAGCTTCACACTTATAGACAGTTTAATCATTTGGAGTCATGATAATAATGAATAGTGTCATGAAACTTGGTGTATGGCTTTGTTTGAGCTTAAGTTCATCGTTTGATTCGTTATAATTTGTGGAATGGTTGAATTCCCTATTTTAGACATAAGTGATGCTATAGCAATTGTTATTGATGTTTTAGATGTCTCTTATCATGTTATATCTTGCCTTATTATTATTACTGTTGCTTCAATTCATGGAAAAACAAAGGAGATGCTGCCGAAATTTTCGTTTTTAGAATTTGCACTTTCGCTTAATTTATCTTTATTTGTGGTATTTAGATGTTGTTTAGTCTTTGTTTGGTAACATTCAGACATACTAGATGCTGGGGTGTTACACATATTTCATAATTTTTGGATGTATATTGCAAAAGTTATAGGCGTTTGAATCTCTAGGTTTGAAAAGTTTCCGAAAATGGAAAGTATGTTTTCCAACTGAGAAAGCGCATTTCCTTTTCTGGCAAGTTTCCAAAATCGGCGTGCTGACATGCGGGACCCACTCGGAAGTGGCTGGGTGCTCGCGCAGGAGACTGACCACCGGGGCCCACATGTCGGCGACTCAGCGCGCGTGAGAGAGGGACAGCGTGGGTGGCTTACAAGCGGGGCCGGCTTGTTAGCCGCCTGAGGCAGGGGAGCTCGGTGGCGCGGCTCACCGGCGTCGAGCGAGGGCCGAAGAGAGCAAAAGAGCTCCACAGTTAGGTTCAGTACGTTATTGCGCACACAGGGAACCCATTGAAGGAGTCCAAGCATGACCGGAGCACATAATTCACCGGCGGCTAGCGGCGGTTCACGGTGTTGCTCGGCGTGACTGCGAGGTGGCGTGAATGAAGTCCAATGGACAGGCGTATGAGCATCAGTGAGTGCTAGGGAGTAGGATGAGATGTCTCACTGTCGGGACTCGAATTTGCAAATCCGGACCCTCTGTGTATTCAGCACTAGTCCAGGAACGCGCTAGTGCACACAGTCTCAACATTGGTAAATATCACAATCATACTCAACGAAATAATAAGGTACCTTAAATAGTTAACCAAACGGGTTGCTCGACCTTAGGGTCAAGTTACAAATATATGCCACGCAGGGCGAAAACTCAATAAAAGAGAAATAACTGCAGCGGAAAATAAGATAGCTTCGTGGCGCCATCCAGTATACCATAGGCAACTAACTGGGCTCGCTCCCTAGTTAGACGGTTCCTCTTGGAGCTCCTCCTCCAAAGCTGGTGTAGCTTCTTCTTCAACTGGTGTTGTATTGTGGCAAGGGTGAGTACTTGGTACTCAGCAAGTCATGCAAAGAATGCAACTAATATACTACATGCATGGCTTAGTACAAAGGAGTAGCTCAGGGTATAATTGCGATAAAACAAAGATTTGACAAGTAGCATAAGTAGATTCGAAAGCAGTGAATACAAGTATAAGATCAATAATCTTTCCAAAATTTAAATAAACATCTTTTCCAATCCTAATCCACATTTCCATCAACATCATTATTAAACCAAACCCAACCTTTTAAAACCAAGTTATTTCCAAGAGAATCTAACCCTTGACTGTAATTCCCGAGCGATGTCCAATACCGCGGACACGGCTATTCGAATAGATTTTACACTCTGCAGAGGTTATGCACTTTACCCACAAGATACAGCCAAACACCACAAAGGCGAGTGTCCGTAACAGAGTCTTTCAGAAACTTCTAACAGCACAAGTGGTCCTCCCCGGTGATTGCACACTAACCCTTCCCTTAGCGAAGGCAAAGTTTAGGCCAATCCACCGTTAGATGAGTACCTGGCCGCAGCCCCGGTACGCACCCCCGTACAACTACACAAAAGGTATAGTTGACATCCTAAGGTCCCACAGGTACGTTATTAGCAACTTAATCAACTAGGTATGTCCCATTACAGACATGTGGTTGCACGTTTGACTCAGTTCAAAGGCTTGCAAGGTTAAGTCCTTAGGGTGACCAGGGCAAGACTACCCGAAGAACCAAAACAACGTTCCCGGTGCCACAACTGGCCCGCCCGACCATTCTTGCCACATGCCCCGGTCGAAAACTATTTATCAAACCCCCAGTTGATTACCATGCACCACGTGCCATCAACATCACAACACATGACACCTTTCCAAAACAGGTTCAATATATCATTAAATCAATATTAACATTTGATTGTCCAAAATCATGTCATGAGCACGTAGCAGGTCTAAGCAATATACTACAACGATCTAAATTCCCATGTTGGCAATTTAGTAATGTCCAACTATTTAATCCTCAACTAGGGTGACAAGGGGTTCATGGCATTCAAATATCCATGTCAAGGTGGCATATAGCAATTAGGTAATTAACTAATCTCCCAAAATCAATTGAAGCATTTTATAATTGAACTAGCATGCAATAATTTAAATCAAATTAATTTCAACATGGGATCAACATGGTCAAAGCACAACTTTCCATCAAAGAGTACTTGTTCTTGGTCCTGAGCTGGCTCCTGAGTCAACACTTCACCTTCGAAGCCTTCGTGCACTTCAACGTCTACTCGTAAAGCGTGCAAATAGCAATAGATAAATAAACAGTAGACAAAAAGTATCCAAAACTTCAAATGAAATTCACAAACAGAGAGAGCATAATTTTATGAATTTTTAGAAACTGGAATCGTCAAATTCGGAGTTTAAATGCAAAAGTTATTATCGTTTAAAGTTTAAAGAAAGCATTAATTAAATAAAAATAGAGAAATATTCATAATCAAAAATTAATTAAAATTCATATTTGAGTAGGTCTCATTTTTATGAAAATTTAGAAATTTGAATCACTCAAATCGGAGTTGAAACGCAAAAGTTATAAGCATTTGAAGTTTGAATCCATTTTTGAAATCAATAATCCGAATTAATAAATCATTTTCTTTTTCGGAAATCAATTTATTGCGTCAGCATGACACGTGGACCAATCAGGGGCCGCCACGTCGCCTCGGGTCCATGGATCACGGCGCCGCAGCGGCAGTCCACCGTGGACCCGGTCCACGGCTCACGTGTCTCACTGACAGGTGGGCCCCTCGGATGACGTCAGCAGTGACGTCATCATGCACGGCTGAGGGATGGCTGACAGCTGGGCCCCACCGTGACGTCATGGTGCGGTTGGCTGGGCCGCTGACACGCGGGCCCCACGCTGACGTCACAGGTGACGCGTCGGTGACCGGCGGCGATCGTGGCCGACTGCGGTCAGACTTCCGCCCACGTGGCTAGATCTCGGCCGTTGATTTGAAAATCAACGGCCCAGATCGGATCTGGCTTAACGCGTTAAGGAAATCGCTCGGCTGGTAAGGACCGTTCGATCTTGATCGGACGGTCAAGATCAGCCCTAGAGTTACAACGTGGCTAACCCTAGCCATTTGATCTAGATCTAACGGCTGAGATTGGATCTAGTACGGTGCGGTTCTAGCTACGTGGCATAATCTAAACCGTTGGATCTAGATCCAACGGCTGGAAATAGATCTGGAGATTAGCACGTGGGATCTCACTGTGGCGACGTGGACGAATCTGGGCCCTCGGATCTTGATCGGACGGCTGAGGGAGTTCGCGAGGCGGAGTTGGTTCGCCGGAGACGAGGACGACAACACGCCCGACGGCGTTTGGGCGCGATTCCAGCGAAGTGAAAAGTCCCCTTCGACGCGGCTGGTCCTTGCGGTTCCGGATCTGGGCTAAACGGCGGCGGAGGACGACGGACGGCGGTGGAAACAGCGATTAACCACGGCGGAACGCCAAACCAACTACGGCGAGCTTGCGCCGGCAAACGGCGGCGGCTCAGGCGACGTGAGCTAGGGCTACGGGTGCGCACGGAAGTCGGCAACCCGATGGCGGCGGCGACGCTTTAAATAGGGGCCTCGGCTTCCGTGAAAAGCGCGGAGACCGAGGCCCACACGCGGGCGGCGGCGGAGTCCGACGAGGACTCGGAGAGGGTGACGTGGCTCAACGCGAGCTGTTGGATCAAGATCCAACGGTGCGGGGTTTGGGCTCGGGTCCGGCTCGGGCGACTTGGCTGGCTCGGTCGGGCTTGGGTTCGGGTGATGTGGCTCAATCTCGGCCGTTCGATCTTGATCGGACGGTCGAGAGGGTTAGGGTTAGGTTGGGTTCGAGTCGGACTCGGACTCGAGTCAGACTTGGGCTCGGTTGGTGGAACAGTAAAACCAACTCGATTTTCAGCGATTAAATAATCCAATTAATTCCCAGAAATTTATT
Source organism: Rhipidocladum racemiflorum (assembly GCA_036346355.1). Lineage (NCBI taxonomy): Eukaryota > Viridiplantae > Streptophyta > Magnoliopsida > Poales > Poaceae > Rhipidocladum > Rhipidocladum racemiflorum. Next base: position 41,858,881 of record CM070578.1, read on the forward strand.
TAATTAATTAAAAATAGCAAAACACTCGGAAAAATTCCAGAAAAATTCTAGAAAATATTTTGGAACATTTTGGACTCAAATAAAATATTTCCAACAAAATTTTATTTGCAAAGTTAAATTCTTTAATTATTTCAAAAGGGAATAAATTCCAAATAAATCCAAATAAATTCCAGAAAATTCCAAAAATTCACCAAAGAGCCAAATATTAATTAAATTCAAGAAAAAAAAATTTTGGGGTGTTACAAACCTCCCCCCTTAACAGAATCTCGTCCCCGAGATTCAGGGCTTACTAAAGAATAGGTTCGGAAACTCTTTCTTCAAATCCTCTTCGCGATCCCAAGTTGCTTCACTCTCCGCATGGTTGCTCCATTGAACTCTGCAAAAACGGGTTGACTTGTTTCTCGTCTCTCGATCCATTGTGTCCAGAATCTTCACGGGGTGCTCCTTGTAAGTTAGATCTTCTTGTAGCTCAATTGACTCTAGCGGTGTCTGCTCATCTGGTACTCGGAGACACTTCTTCAACTGGGACACGTGAAACACGTCATGTACTCCTGCTAGTGATTGCGGTAACTCCAGTTGATACGCAACTTCACCTCTACGGCTGAGAACCTTAAATGGTCCAACATATCGCGGCGCGAGTTTTCCTTTGGCATGGAATCTCTTGACTCCTCTGAGAGGTGTAACTCTGAGATACACGAAATCTTCTGGTTCAAAACTCAGGTCTCGGCGACGGTTATCGGCGTAGCTCTTCGCTTGATCGTGCTATCTTGATCTTTCCGGATCATGGCAATCTGCTCTTCAAAGATCTTGAAGAATGTCCGCCCAAAGACATGGCGTTCAATTGTCTCATTCCAATCAACGGTGTTCGACAAGGTCGACCATATAGTGCTTCAAATGGTGACATTTGCAAACTTGATTGATAGTCATTGTTGTTAATCGAACTCAGCGTCTGAGACTTTTATCCCAAGAGGTAGCATAAGCCAAAGCACAAGCTCGTAGCATGTCCTCTAGAATCTGATTAACTCTTTCGGTTTGCCCATCCGTCTGCAGGTGATATGCTGTACTAAAGTTCAAACGGGTTCCCATGGCTTCATGTAGCTTATTCCAGAACCTCGAGGTAAACTGGGTACCTCTGTCCGATACAATCTTCTTCGGCACTCCGTGCAAACAGATGATCCTGGTCATGTATAACTCGGCTAACTTATCTCCCGAGTAAGTTGTCTTTAAGGGAATAAAGTGAGCGACCTTAGTCAAGCGATCCACTATGACCCATATGGAGTCATATCCACCCTGGGTTTTCGGCAAACCGGTAATGAAATCCATTCCGATTTCCTCCCACTTCCACTCAGGTATCTTCAACGGCTGTAGCAATCCTGCTGGTCTCTGATGCATTGCCTTGACCCTCTGGCATATGTCGCACAGCGCAACATGTTCGGCAACTTCACGTTTCATGCTCGGCCACCAGAATCTTTCCTTCAAATCCTGATACATCTTAGCACTTCCCGGGTGAATTGAATACTTGGAGTCATGGGCTTCTTCTAGAATCAGCTGCTTCAGCTCCTTCCTGTTTGGCACACAGATTCTATCCTGCATCCATAACATGCCTTGCCCGTCCAGTCTGAAGTCCTTTGCCTTGCCTTCATCCATGTTGGACTTAATCCTGCGGATCTTGTCATCATCCTTCTGTCCTTCTTGGATCTGATCCTCCAGGGTAGGCTTTACTTCTAATGCGGCCAAGAATCCTTCTGGTACTACTTCAATCTGCATTCTCTGAAATTCCTCACATAGCTCATCCTGACTCGTGGCTATCAACATGTTCACAATATGGCTTTTTCGACTCAAGGCATCGGCCACCACGTTAGCCTTTCCTGGATGGTAATGGATTCCAACATTATAATCCTTGATCAACTCTAACCTTCTCCTCTGTCTCATGTTCAGGTCTGATTGGGTGAAGATGTACTTAAGACTCTTATGGTCCGTGTATACTTCACATCTGTTTCCAATCAAATAGTGACGCCACAACTTCAAAGCATGCACTACGGCAGCTAACTCTAGGTCATGTGTTGGATAATTCTCCTCATGCGGCCTCAACTACCTAGATGCATAAGCGACGACCTTTCCATTCTGCATCAGCACACACCCAAGTCCTTGGCGTGATGCATCACAATAGATATCGAAGCTTTGATTGACGTCCGGTAGAACCAACACCAGGGCTGATGTCAATCGCTTCTTCAACTCTTGGAAACCTTTTTCGCACTCCGACGTCCATGCAAACTTCTTCTCCTTTTTCAACAATTGCGTAAGAGGTTTCGCAATCGTCGAAAAGCCTTCAATGAAGCGGTGGTAGTAACCTGCCATACCAAGAAAACTCCGGATCTGGGTCACGATCTTCGGCTACTCCCAATGTAACACAGCTTCTACCTTGCTTGGATCTACGGCGACTCCTTCTGCGGTCATTACATGTCCAAGGAATTCCACCTTGTCCTTCCAAAAATCACACTTGCTGAACTTGGTGAAAAGTTGCTGTTCCCTCAGCTTTTCCAGAACTCGCCTCAAGTGCTCTGCATGTTTATCCTCTGTCTTGGAGTAGATTAAGACATCATCTATAAACACAACAACAAACTTGTCCAAATATTCCATGAACACCTTGTTCATCATATTCATGAAATAGGCTGGCGCATTCGTCAATCCAAAGGACATAACTGTAAACTCGTAATGTCCGTATCTGGACGAAAATGCGGTCTTCGGAATATCCTCTGATCGGATCTTCAACTGGTGGTATCCCGATCTCAGATCAATCTTGGAGAAGACTTCGGCTCCTCTCAGCTGGTCAAACAGATCATCGATCCTGGGTAGCGAGTACTTATTCTTCACGGTGACTTCATTGAGTGCACGGTAGTCAATGCACATCCTGAAACTTCCGTCCTTCTTCTTGACAAACAAAACTGGTGCTCCCCACGGCGACGAACTCGGTCTGATGAATCCTTTCTCCATCAACTCTTCAAGTTGTTTCTTCATCTCTACCAATTCTTCGGTGGACATCCGGTAAGGTCTCTTTGCTATCGGGGCCGTACCAGGTACAAGTTCTATCACAAACTCTATGTCTCTGTCTGGCGGCATACCAGGTAAATCTTCAGGAAAAACATCTGGATACTCATTCACTAATGATACATCTTCTATGCTGATTGCCTTGGCGCTGTTAACCATCAACTGTCCATCTCTTATGGCGGTAGCTTGAAATTCCACTTTCCTTCCACATGGGCTTTCAACCGAGATGATCCTTCGTCCACAATCTAGCACAGCCTTGTGCTTGGCTATCCAATCCATTCCCAAAATAACATCTAAGGTCTGGGTTTCCAACATAATAAGGTTCGCTAGGAACTCTATCCCATCTATTAATATTCTTACCCCAGAACATCCTACTTTCGTTCAGAGTTCGGAACCAGGGGTTTGAACTAAAAGCATGCATTTAAGTCTTGCAACCTCCAAATCATTTTTAGCAGCAAAGCCTTGAGAAACAAACGAATGCGAAGCTCCAGAGTCAAATAAAACTGTTGCAGTGCTTGAGTTGACAAGTAACTTACCCAAGATCGATGTCCGTGGCATTCAGAGTGTCTCGCGGTGACATGGTTGACTCGGCCTCTCACCACGGTGCAGGGTGCGGCTCTGGCTGTCTTTGTCCCTCGGTTGGCTCTGGTGCAGCGTCCTAACGGTGTGGATCCCAGTTGAAGCGGTGGGGTCACTCCTGCTGTCTTCTTGGGCATTTGTTGGAAAAGTGCCCTGGCTCGTTGCATGTGTAGCAAAGATCTCACTGCCCCTCGTTGATCGCCTCAAGCGGCGTTTACGCTTCGGGCCGAGCTGGGGTCTGATAGTTCTGATTGACGGGTCTTGGTGCTGGCGAATGTGTCTTCGCTGCATTCTTTGGCTGGAATCTGAAAAACTGATTTGGCGCAACCCTCAAACGTTGCTGCACTCCCTGACGTGATCCCTGCTATTGCATCCTGCACTTCCTGTTGTCGTCCAGTTCCTTGCGCTTGTCCTCAAGAATAAGCGCCTTATTCACCAACTTTTGGAAATCTGGAAAGGTGTGGGTGATCAGTCCCACCTGCAGTCCTGAGTTAAGTTCCTTCATAAAACGAGACTGTCTGGCTTTATCTGTCGCTACATCCTCAGGTGCGTAACGAGCAAGCTGTGTGAACTTGTTCAGGTAATCAGCCACTGGTTGGCTGCCTTGCTTCAGAGCCCTGAATTCCTCCTTCTTGAGGTCCATGATTCCTTCAGGCACATGATACTGGCGAAACGCGGCTGTAAACTCCTCCCAAGTGATGTCCTGAGGGTTCTCCCGCGTGGCGCAGAAGTTCTCCCACCATTCTGCGGCGGTCCCTTCCAACTGATGAGAAGCGTAGAGTGCCTTCTCATTTCCCATGCATTGGGCAATGTGTAGCTTCTTTTCTATTGACCTTAACCAATCATCGGCCTCCAACGGATTGGCATTCCCGGAGAAAGTGGGTGGATGAGTCCTCATGAACTCTAACAGTCTTGAATTCTGGCGTTGTCCCTGATTGACTTGATTAGCGGCGGCTGGCGGTGGACGTCTTGCATCTGTTGCATCATAGCATGCATCAACTGAGTCTGTGCAGCAAGAAAAGCTCCAAAATTCTGCATGTCAACTGGCGGTGCTGGTTGGGGTGCAGGTGCTCCATCATTGGGGTTTCCAGGTGGGCAAGAACCACTTCCATTGCCTCCAAGGTTTCCGCGGGTGTTCACCATCTGTCGATTGCTCCAAATTTTAGGGATAAGGGGGAAACAAGCATAGACAAGTAATAGGGAAACTATGCGGGGAAAAGTGTAACTCAAATTCCTTTTTAATAATTAAACCAATAATAACTCGGTATGGTTGCTTACAACGCCTAAGGGCCTGCAACACATACTGCACACTCAGCAAGCAAGGAAAAATCCAAATGACTAACACAGGAGTCTAACACCACTAAGGTGACTCTTATTCTAAACGCGACTCGACGAAGGAGTCCTAACAGCAAAACCTACGCTCACTCGTCAAGAAAACCTCCACTGCCTCCTCGCGGCGGGTGCGGCGGCATCGGCGCGAAACAATCGCCATGCCCCACAACTGCAGCTGTGGTTGACGACGTGGCGTCCTCCTCTGGTTCTGGATCTGGCTGCTACTGTGGTTGTGGCGCGGGTGCAGGTGGCGCCTCTTCTGATTCCTCCTCTGGCTCTAGGGCTTCCAACTCCAACACTGCATCGGGGCCTTGCCCACACAGTGCGGTCTCCAGTTCTGCGATCCTTTCCGCAGCATAAGCGACGTACTCACTAGCATTCTCTAAGTGCTTCTTCTCCTCCTCAACCTGCTCGCGAGCCTTCTTCAACTCCTGGACTGTGTCATCGATCAGCTCCTCCTGAGCGGCGACGAATCTGGCTAAGTGAGTGATGGTAGCATCCTCATCCTCTATCGGCTTCCGCTGAGCTCTGCTGTCTCGGCGTGGGTGGTGACGGAATACTGTGCCTTCCAGCTCCCTAGAGTAGGTGCGAGCAATCTGCTGCATTGCTTGACGCGACACCTCTTGGATTCCCATCTCAAAGGTAGACCTCCTGGCGGTGAAGTGGAAAGGGCGGCTGAACTTCGTCTTCTCTCGGGCATACACTGTGATCCTGACGTCCCATCCTATGACCACTCCTGCCTGCACGAGTGTAGTCCCTCGGTAGAGCGGCCTCTCAAAACCTCCAAGAAACTGAAGCATACGCCACAACTCGGCAGCGTAGCCACCTTCACGCTCGGCGTAGTTGTTCTTCATCATCATCTGCCAAAAGACGCTCGCGTAAGAACGCAACATTTTAAAATCAATGTGGAAGACAAAAAGAACTCAGCAAGGGGTATGAACAAGGAAGAAAGGGGTAAGTCGAGAATTCATTCATTATCTTGACCAAATTTTTATCTTTAGAAAATAGGTTTTATCCTCACTACGACTAATCTAACTATGGGTGAGCCTACAGTCAGTATGGCTCTGATACCACCTCTGTCGGGACCCGAATTTGCAAATCCGGACCCTCTGTGTATTCAGCTCTAGTCCAGGAACGCGCTAGTGCACACAGTCTCAACATTGGTAAATATCACAATCATACTCAACGAAATAATTAGGTACCTTAAATAGTTAACCAAACGGGTTGCTCGACCTTAGGGTCAAGTTACAAATATATGCCACGCAGGGCGAAAACTCAATAAAAGAGAAATAACTGCAGCGAAAAATAAGATAGCTTCGTGGCGCCATCCAGTATACCACAGGCAACTGATTGGGCTCGCTCCCTAGTTAGACGGTTCCTCTTGGAGCTCCTCCTCCAAAGCTAGAGTAGCTTCTTCTTCAACTAGTGTTGTATTGTGGCAAGGGTGAGTACTTGGTACTCAGCAAGTCATGCACAGAATGCAACTAATATACTACATGCATGGCTTAGTACAAAGGAGTAGCTCAGGGTATAATTGCAGTAAAACAGCATTTGACAAGTAGCATAAGTAGATTCGAAAGCAATGAATACAAGTATAAGGTCAATAATCTTTCCAGAATTTAAATAAACATCTTTTCCAATCCTAATCCACATTTCCATCAACATCATTATTAAACCAAACCCAACCTTTTAAAACCAAGTTATTTCCAAGAGAATCTAACCCTTGACTGTAATTCCCGAGCGATGTCCAATACCGCGGACACGGCTATTTGAATAGAGTTTACACTCTGCAGAGGTTATGCACTTTACCCACAAAATACAGCCAAACACCACAAAGGCGAGTGTCCGTAACAGAGTCTTTCGAAAACTTCTAACAGCACAAGTGGTCCTCCCCGGTGATTGCACACTAACCCTTCCCTTAGCGAAGGCAAAGTTTAGGCCAATCCACCGTTAGATGGGTACCTGGCAGCAGCCCCGGTACGCTCCCCCATACAACTACACAAAAGGTATAGTTGACATCCTAAGGTCCCACAGGTACGTTATTAGCAACTTAATCAACTAGGTCCGTCCCATTACAGACATGTGGTTGCACGTTTGACTCAGTTCAAAGGCTTGCAAGGTTAAGTCCTTAGGGTGACCAGGGCAAGACTACCCGAAGAACCAAAACAACGTTCCCGGTGCCACAACTGGCCCGCCCGACCATTCTTGCCACATGCCCCGGTCGAAAACTATTTATCAAACCCCCAGTTGATTACCATGCACCATGTGCCATCAACATCACAACACATGACACCTTTCCAAAACAGGTTCAATATATCATTAAATCAATATTAACATTTGATTGTCCAAAATCATGTCATGAGCACGTAGCAGGTCTAAGCAATATACTACAACGATCTAAATTCCCATGTTGGCAATTTAGTAATGTCCAACTATTTAATCCTCAACTAGGGTGACAAGGGGTTCATGGCATTCAAATATCCATGTCAAGGTGGCATATAGCAATTAGGTAATTAACTAATCTCCCAAAATCAATTGAAGCATTTTATAATTGAACTAGCATGCAATAATTTAAATCAAATTAATTTCAACATGGGATCAACATGGTCAAAGCACAACTTGCCATCAAAGAGTACTTGTTCTTGGTCCTGAGCTGGCTCCTGAGTCAACACTTCACCTTCGAAGCCTTCGGGCACTTCAACGTCTACTCGTAAAGCGTGCAAATAGCAATAGATAAATAAATAGTAGACAAAAAGTATCCAAAACTTCAAATAAAATTCACAAACAGAGAGAGCATAATTTTATGAATTTTTAGAAAGTGGAATCGTCAAATTCGGAGTTTAAATGCAAAAGTTATAATCGTTTAAAGTTTAAAGAAAGCATTAATTAAATAAAAACAGAGAAATATTCAGAATCAAAAACTAATTAAAATTCATATTTGAGTAGGTCTCAATTTTATGAAAATTTAGAAATTTGAATCACTCAAATCGGAGTTGAAACGCAAAAGTTATAAGCGTTTGAAGCTTGAATCCATTTTTGAAATCAATAATCCGAATTAATAAATCATTTTCTTTTTCGGAAATCAATTTATTGCGTCAGCATGACACGTGGACCAATCAGGGGCCGCCACGTCGCCTCGGGTCCATGGACCCGGCGCACGGCGCGGCTTGGTCCACCGTGGACCCGGTCCACGGCTCACGTGTCTCACTGACAGGTGGGCCCCTCGGATGACGTCAGCAGTGACGTCATCACGCACGGCTGAGGGACGGCTGACAGCTGGGCCCCACCGTGACGTCATGGTGCGGTTGGCTGGGACGCTGACACGCGGGCCCCATGCTGACGTCACACGTGACGTGGCGTCGTGATGGCCGGGCGGCCGGCCGCATGGCGGCCGATTTCCGCCACGCGTGGCTAGATCTCGGCCGTTGATTTGAAAATCAACGGCCCAGATCGAATCTGGCTTAACGCGTTAAGGAAACCGCTCGGCTGGTAAGGACCGTTCGATCTTGATCGGACGGTCAAGATCAGCCCTAGAGTTACAACGTGTCTAACCCTAGCCATTTGATCTAGATCTAACGGCTGAGATTGGATCTAGTACGGTGCGGTTCTAGCTACGTGGCACAATCTAAACCGTTGGATCTAGATCCAACGGCTGGAAATAGATCTGGAGATTAGCACGTGGGATCTCACCGTGGCGACGTGGACGAATCTGGGCCCTCGGATCTTGATCGGACGGCTGAGGGAGTTCGCGAGGCGGAGTTGGTTCGCTGGAGACTAGGACGACGACACGCCCGACGGCGTTTGGGCGCGATTCCGGCGAAGTGAAAGGTCCCCTTCGACGCGGCTGGTCCTTGCGGTTCCGGATCTGGGCTCAATGGCGGCGGAGGATGACGGACTGCGGCGGAAACAGCGATTAACCACGGCGGAACGCCAAACCAACTACGGCGAGCTTGCGCGGGAAAACGGCGGCGGCTCAGGCGATGTGAGCTAGGGCTACCAGTGCGCACGGAAGTCAGCAACCGATGGCCGCGGCGGCGCTTTAAATAGGGGCCTCGGCTTCGGTGAAAAGCGCGGAGACCGAGGCCCACACGCGGGCGGCGGCAGAGTCCGACAAGGACTCGGAGAGGGTGACGTGGCTCAACGCGAGCCGTTGGATCAAGATCCAACGGTGCGGGGTTTGGGCTCGGGTCCGGCTCGGGCGACTTGGCTGGCTCGGTCGGGCTTGGGTTCGGGTGACGTGGCTCAATCTCGGCCGTTCGATCTTGATCGGACGGTCGAGAGGGTTAGGGTTAGGTTGGGTTCGAGTCGGACTCGGACTCGAGTCAGACTCGGGCTCGGTCGGTGGAACAGTAAAACCAACTCGATTTTCAGCGATTAAATAATCCAATTAATTCCCAGAAATTCATTTAATTCATTAAAAATAGCAAAACACTCAGAAAAATTCTAGAAAATATTTTGGAACATTTTGGACTCAAATAAAATATTTCCAACAAAATTTTATTTGCAAAGTTAAATTCTTTAATTATTTCAAAAGGGAATAAATTCCAAATAAATCCAAATAAATTCCAGAAAATTCCAAAAATTCACCAAAGAGACAAATCTTAATTAAATTCAAGAAAAACAAAATTTTGGGGTGTTACACTCACCATGCGGTTGAAGCTTCAGAAGGGTGTTTGTGACGTTCGCCGGAGTTGAAGAAGAGGGGTACTTGGTGCGGGAGCTTACCGGAGGGAATGGACTGAAATGGACATGCGCAAAAGCTTCGAGAATGTGTGAGAATGCTCCACGAGCAAGGAATTGGGACAAAGCTCACCGGAGTTCACCAATTCGATTTTCCCCCTCTTTCAGGTCTTCGCCGGTGATGGGGAAGAAAGAGAGGAATGATTGTTCGGTTTCGGCAGTGGAGTGTGGAGATGAAACGGAGTAGTAGTAGGGGGTGTTCTTGCGACTTAAATAGAGGAGGGAGATGCTCGATTGAGGCTTGGATCTCATGGCTAGGGGCTATGGTGGCCGAGCGTGGGCGTGACATCGAGGCATGGCCGCGGGACATGGCCACGGGGGCGTGATGGCAGCAGTGCAAGGGGCGGCTCCAAGTCCCAAGGTTTGACGGCCTGACCAGCGAAAGCAACGGGGGGAGAAGGTCACCAGCTCCCCCCGGCTTCACGAGGAAGAAGGAGGGGAGGAAGAAGAAAGAGAGAAGAGAGAGGGAGGCCGACAGGTGGGACCGGGCCCACACGGCAGTGAGAGAGAAGGGGAAAGAGAAGGGAACAATGCCGTTGATGCGTGTGGGGTAGCCGGGCCCGCCTGGCATTGAGGGGAGGAGGGGGAATTTATTTTCTTTAACTTTCTCCCCCGAATAGTGGCGCACTACCAAATAATTCATGGGACAAATTGATTTGAAACTTTTCAAAAATTTTAAATTAAGGTACTGGTAAAGTTTTCCTACTACTGTAAAGTTTTAAAGTCTAATTTCCCAATAGTTTATTTTCTAAAATTCTGACAAGTGGGGGTCGCTCAATTTTCCAATTTTAGGAAATATTTAATTGAGGGGGTTAAAATGCAATATAAATTTTTGATAATTTTAACTAGTGTTTGGAATGATACTATTGATCTCCAGTAAAAATTTCAAATCATTTTGATTAGTATTTAGTTTAAAACAAATCATTTTGTACATTTTTCAAATTTAGACCCCTACTATTTTTGAAATTTTAAAAATAATAAAATAGTTATTAACTTCTAAAAAAATTTACCAGAGGTAGAAAGTACTAAGAAGAGTTGGTGGTAAAAGTTTTGGATTTAAATGAGTTGTACAAAATTTTAATTAAGCCAACATGGCTTATCAAATCAAATAACTTTACATTCATTTACCTCAATTAATTGCTCCAATTCACTTTTGACTTTGGAAAAAGGCTATAGCAAGCCAAAGTTACTTTAGTGAAAACTTATTACCATTTTACTCTCACTCTTTTACTTTTTACCTTTTTACTAATTCATTTGTTGATTTTCTTTTTGAGCTAAAAACCTAATCAAAGAATAGAAATTGAGAATTTCAAATTGTTATACTTTCAAAAGTTTATTTTATTTAGGTAATATGTCAGGATGTTACAACCAAGTAGGACACGGCTTCTGTTTACAACTCGGACACGGATGGACTCTACATCTACAACTCCATATTATACCATGTATACAAAATTAGTTCTAACATTCACCCCCTAATTTTGTAACGTCTAATTTCTAACATAACTCAAACTTGTTGAGACAATCGGTCTCATCTACGATTTGTCCAACACTTTTATTCGACACCCCGTACTCAACTTTCTTAATTCAAGATGGCGAACACATCTCTTCTACGTCTTGGACTCATCTTTGATGGACATGAATTTGAACGGCGAACACACCTCTTCAACACCCCAGACTCAGCTTTGACGGACTTGATTTTGGACGATGAACACATTTCCTCAATGTCCCGGACTCAACTCTCTTACTTGATAAAGCATGAAAGCAACGCCGGTTCATCGTTACCTTGAGCTTTAACAAGGAGCGCCTTTTCCTCCTTCACCTTGTGGCACTCTGAAGCAAAATACCCATAATCATTGCAATTATAACATCTCACTTTTGACTTGTCGAAATTTTGATTCTTGCGGCCTCATTGACCATCACCTTTCGAGCCACCAAATGAGCCCTCATCGTCGCGCCTCGACGATCTAGCCTCCCACTCGGCGTGCATCAGGAGTAGGTGTTCTTCTTCACCGTTGTCGAATCCCCTAATACATTCCTTGTGTGCCTTCAAGCGACTGATCAACTCCTCGATCGTCATCACCTTGAGGTCGCTGAACTGCTCAATGGTAGAGATGATTTGCAGGATCCTACCAGGGACAGTACGAAGGAATTTTCTTACCCCATAACTTTCCTCCATCTTGTCGCCAAGTGCTTTGATTTTGTTGACAAGGCCAAATTCTCCCCCGGAAAAGCCCAAATTCTCCCCCGGAAAAGCCCAAACTCACAGAAAAGGCCCAAAAACATGACACCAAAGTCGTACCTTAATGCCGACATCGAAAATGACTCATACGGTCATTCCGTAGTGTCACAGAATCAGTTTTCACAAATACTTAGAAAAATATGGAAAATTTCCTGAGGTTCGAGAAAATGTACTCGTTTACCTGATTTAGAGTTGTTAAACTCAAGTTATGACTGTTAGAAGTCTGCTCTCCCATTGGGACAGATTACTATTTTTCGGGTTTTAGGAGTGGGTTGCGAAGTCGACGTAGTTTTTTGGTCTCGTGTTGTTTTGTGGGCATGTTTTGAGTGTTTTGTACCTATGTGCAGGTGGTGTGCCCCCGGGAGTGCCATCAACATATCGCCACTCCGTCTTGCGAGGTTGAAGGCAAGTGTGTTATAGTGGTTGTGGCTTGAGTGGCCATATTACTGTAACACCCTGGCACCTAGTATGCCGCGAATGTCACCCAAACGTTACTAGAAGCAACCAAAACACTTATTTAACGATAAATTACAGCAACTACGCTAAATGCTTAACTGAAATTTCGGCATCATAACCTTTGTTTTTCCATGGTTCGAAACAACAATGTTAATATCATAACACAATAACATAAAGGATGACATCTAAACATGAATAACAGGAGTTATAGCGTTATTTCAAGCCCAGAATATAACCTCAAACGTTTCATGAACCCATATGAAGTGAACAATAAAACCAAGCCCACAAAATAGCATAACCCAAGTTTAGCGCAACTAAATGAATCATCACAACTACGAATGAGAGTGTGTAGATGTCTAGATGAGTGAAGACTAGGTGAAGACATGGCACTAACTCCCTTTCCCATATGCCGGATTCATGGTACCTAAAAACATCATAAAACAACAAGCGTGAGTTCATCACTCAACAAAATGTATTGCAATGGACTAAAACAATAACAATACACATTATCAACATCAATAACATCTCATAATGCATCATCATACGCATCTCATAAGCATCTTGTAAACTTTTTCATTCATGCAATGTAATGCACATGTCTCTTTGCTTAGCACATACCGGTATTGCCGAGTGCACATCCGTCGGTGTGCACCCTCTTTCCCTTCCATCTCGTGGAGGGTGCCTACTCTTACTGACTTGCTCCCATTCACAACTGTGGATGGAACTACGAGGTAGGTCTTTCTCAGCGGCGCTCCGGATTAGTCATAACTTTCTCACCGATCTTACCGGATTAGTTATGACTTTCTCACCGACCTGCCCTGTCCTCATGCCATGAATGCACACATGCCATAAACATGAATAAACTTGCATATGCACTCAATTCAACAATTGCATAGCCATAATTAGATACATAATCATCCTCACATCCATAACATAGCATTTCATAATCATCTAATCAATTGCAAGAACAATTCATAGTAAAGTAACACATCATGAAGTTGATTCGCAACTATATCAATTCATATGGCCACCAAGCCATATTCACCACAATACACTTGCCTTCAACGGCGTACGACAGAGTGGCGAGATGTGGAAGGCATTCCCGGGGTCACACCACCTGCACATAGGTATAATACACTCAACAACATGCCCACAAAACAACACAAGAACTATCGGCTACATCGATTTCGCAACCCACTCCTAAAACGCAAAAAATAGAGAATCTGTCCAACGGGACAGCAGGCTTCCAACAAGCGTATCTTGAGTTCTAAAACTCCAAATCAGGTAAACGAGTACATTTGCTCAAACCTTAGGAAATTTTCCACCTTTTTCTAAGTATACGCAACAACGGATTCGGCCTCTAAAATCCTATAATCTACCGTTGAACACAATCTGTCCCAATCACGTCACAGATTGGATAGCGCTCGGTAAAACAGCCATAACTTTTAAACGGCTGAATGGAATTTAAATTTTTTGGTGTTCAATTAAAGGTAATTGAATTACCTACAACTTTCATAAAAGCCGTCCGACCATATCATGAATCCTCAAAAATGCGTTCGAACGCCGGCTGTCAAACCTGGCCGAGAGCCACTCACGAGACAGATCTAGAATCCAACTTATCCCATCTAATCACAGAACCTAAAAGAGAGTTCTAGGCATGGACCCTCCCATCTAACAGCACTTAGAACACCACAAAAGAACCACAATTTGTTACTCTTCTTGATGAACCACACGAACGAAGAACTTCGCCTCCTCCCGGCCCGATCTCCCTCTACTCGCCGAAATCGTCGGATCGCCTTCGATGGATGGCTCCCAAATGGAGAGATAAGGGGAAGGGAATGGCACTAGGGCCGGCTATGGGGTGGTGGGAGGCACAAGGGGGGAGGGTAAAGGGCGCGGCGCAAGGGGAGAGGGGGGCGCATGGGGAGGGGTGGCGGCTTAGGAGGAGGGAAGGAGTGGGGGTAGCTAGGGTTCTTGGGGGGCGCATGGGCAGGCTTGCTGCCCCCTTTCCTCCCCCACATGGGCCGGGAACCTCCACCTACGGCCCAATTAGGGCTCCCACGTGGCTTCTACCTCAGTGTGATTACTCCACTGGACCTTGAGCTTCTTGACCGAGTGATTGCGAGTGTGGAATTCGGCTTCATCAAGGATGCAAATTGAATGCTCACGATATGAAAGATCAAGTTGCAGATCAATAGTGTCCAGAGGAGCCATTTCAGTGAGAGCTCGAAGACATTTCTTTAGCTAGGACACGTAGAACACATCATGTACATCTGAGAGCTGAGGTGGTAGTTCAAGTTGATATGCCACTTCACCTCTTCTTGCAAGGATTCGGTATGGACCGATATATCGCGGGGCCAATTTCCCATGAACTCGAAATCATCGAGTGCTGCGTAACAGTGAGACCTTGAGATAGACAAAGTCACCCACCTCAAAGCTCAGCTCGCGGCGACGATTATCGGCATAGCTCTTTTGTTGTGATTGAGCCTCTTTTAACCGATCTTGGATTAGATTGACATGGTCCTCAGCTTCTTGTATTATTGCTGGACCAAAGAATTGCCTTTCACCGACCTCGAGCCAAAACAGAGGTGTTCTGCACTTTCTCCCATAAAGTGCTTCGAAAGGTGACATTTGGAGACTTGCTTGGTGTCGGGACCCGAATCTGCAAATCCGGACCCTCTGTGTATTGTGCACTAGTCCAGGATCACGCTAGCGCACACAGTCATAACAGGGATGAAGTACCACAATCATACACAGCAGAAATATAAATAAAGTACTTCAAACATTAATATAAACTGGTTGCAAGACCTTAAGGTCACCTTACAATAGTCTGCCCCGCAGAGCTTACAATATTAAAGATGATTAAACATTAGCAGCGGAAAATAAAAGTCTTGATAGGATCATAACATCGCCACAGGCATCTGACGAGGCTTGCTCCCTAGTTCCCCTGGTCTTCATTGTACTCCTCCTCACAAGCGGGTGTTGACTCTTCTTCTGATGTTTTGTTGATGGCAAGGGTGAGTATACAACATACTCATCAAGTCATGCACAGAAAATGAAGTTCTAATACTATATGCATGGCTTCTTCCAAAGGAATGGCTTAAGTGGTTATTTTGCGTCAAGCAATAATTCCTTTTACCAAATAATCTTAATGGATTCAAAGGCAACGAAACATTATAGTAGTGATAATAAGTTCTCAATTTCTTTCCAAACAGTTTGGCACACAGCCCTAATTCACTTAGCAATTATCACTAGCACACAGCCTCCCTTTCCACATTTTATTTTTTAAGATCTAACCCTTGACTGTAATCCCCGAGCATTGTCCAGTACCGCGGACTCGGCTATTCGAATAGTTTTGACACACTCTGCAGAGGTTGTACACTTTACCCACAAGATACAGTCTCTCACCACACGGGTGATTAACTGTAACAAAGTTTTTCAGAGACTTCTGTCTCAATGTAGGAACCTCTCCGGTGTTGCCTTCACTACCACTCCCCTCACACAGAGTCGAAGGTAGGACCAACGAACACCGTTGGATGGGTACCAAGCCGTAGCACAGGTACGCTCCTTCGTCTAATATTTGAACTTCAAGTCTGGATGGAGATGATACCTCAAGAAATGCATGTCTACACACTTGGCGGCTTTAGGAAGAGCAAGGGTGTTAGCTTCAGACTAAGTGTAGCGGCTTTGACAGATTAAGCTGCCAAGTTGATCTTGGCATCCGTTGCCTTCGTGAGGTAATTGTTGCCATTCAGGCTAGCTCAGTAAATTCCCTCTTTGTGATGTTTGATATATCCTATATGCAAGCAATATTGAATTTTACTATTGGTAAAATATAATATTGCATGTTTATCATTGAATCAGTAAATTTTGATTTATATCTATTTAGTAGATAATCATCTAAAATTTTTTAGAATTTTTCTAGCATTTTTCATAATTTTCTGCAAATTATCAAGTAATTTTTAAAATTATAAAAAATAACAGAAAATAAAAATATCATCATTGAATTATGCAAGAAAAAATAAACACAGATATATAAAGCTTCCAGAGTGTGCTATGTCTACGGTTCAACAATTTACAACAACCCATAAACCTAATAGATTAATTTCTAGGATTAAATATAAATTTTCAAAAGTTATTAACTATTTTTCTAGAATTATAGGTAACTTCAGGGTCTTTACAGAAATATTCTCATGGCTAACCATAAATAACCAGAACTTTAAGGGTTAAACGAAAATAGCCATTTTTTTATTTCCTTTCAGCTTCTTCTCCTGTCTAGAAAATAGATGTCCTGTATGGCCCATAGGCCACACTTGTGGGCTACCGCGGCTCACAGAGACCGCGAATCATGAGCTGGATGCTAGGGTTTTTAACCCTAGATGCAGTGATGAGTCGGTGCGGGTCGGCGCAGCAACGAGTCGATATGGGTCAGTGCAGCGAAAGAATTTGAGCGCAAGGGAGGCAGCCACGTCACCTTTTTGTTTGAAAATGCCCTCCAGAAATTTCAAAATCGTGAATAAGTCTTTCCATCGGTTTTTTTTTGCAAAAACGACTGTAGTTCCGCAGATTCATGAACCGCTTCTCCCTCGGTTTTTTTTTTGCAAAAAAGACCCTGTGATTATGCAAATTCTCCAACGGCTTCTAGCTAGTCTATTTTTAAAAACTCACCAAAAAAATCAAAATTATGTTAAGGTTCTACCATTTTTTTTTTGCAAAAACACTCATAATTCCACAAATTCGCGACTAGATCATTCACTCTTTTTTATTACAAAAAGGACTCGTAGTTACGCAAATTCACCGACGACTCCTACCCAATACATTTTTAATCTATCATTTTTGAAAAAATAATTTCGGACCAATTTTCTTGCGCGACTCTACTAGTTGTCTTGGTATTAGGGGTGGCAACGGGGGCATTCCCCGCCGGGGAGTGCCTCCCCATCCCCGTCCCCGCGACATGAAATTTTTCCCGTCCCCGTCCCCGTTCCCCGTCTCGGGGGAGAAAATCCCCCCGTCCCCATCCCCGTTCGGGTATCGGGGCCCCGTCGGGGACCCATCCCCGCGAAAAGTTCACACAAGAGAAGAGCTCTTATAGCTATTTTAACTCTAAAATTATATCAACAGGCAAGGAAAAAAAGAATGCATGCATTCATTCAAAATTATGTTGTCCCGTTTATGAAAATGTGATTATGATGGGCTAGAAAATATGTTTGCAATCTAACAATTAAATTGGACTAAACTAAATTCGGTCCCAATAGGATCCTCATGGGAAAGAAATTCCCCATCCTCGTCCCTCGCATCTCCCGGGGAATCATTTTCCCCGTTTCCATCCCCGCGGGGGACGATTTCTTTCCATACACGTCTCCTAATAGAGAAATTCCCCGTCGGGGATCGGGGAACGGGTCCCCATTACCACCCCTACTTGGTATCCGATGCACGTATTCATGCCAATCCGATGTCAGTTCCCAAGGCGCGTTCAGCCAGACATCGGCATTTACCCGGTTGGGCCGAGTAGAACCCGGCCTAGTTCCTGTCGGGTTGTCACGCTACCAACTCGTGGGCTCGTTAACGGGATGTAACTAGGCCTCCATTATCACTGTTTATGGCCCTGTAAAACAGCGGGTGCGGGCCTGGATTCGCCTCTGCCGCCGACTCCCTCGCTCTCTACGGCCGCCGCGCCCCGTCCTCTCCCCGAATCTCCGCCGCCGCCGACTTCCCGTCCTCCTCCGGCGACTTTTGTCGATGTCGAAAACGGCACCCACCGAGCGCGGCCAGCCCTCCGGCGGCGGGGGCGATATCACGTACGTGAGCTACGGCGGGGAGCAGCACCTGCCGCTGGTGATGTCGCTGGTGGACGCCGAGCTCAGCGAGCCCTACTCCATCTTCACATACCGCTACTTCGTCTACCTCTGGCCCCAGCTCACCTTCCTCGTACGCCCTTCGCGCACCTCGTGCTCTCTCTCCTCTCGTATTGCTCAGTGTTTGTGAATCTTACGTGTTCTTGATGGTTTCTTGGTTTTCTTGGGGGATTCGTCTGTAGGCGTTTGATGCCAAGGAGGGTAAGTGTGTGGGGACGGTGGTTTGCAAGATGGGGGAGCACAGGGGCGCCTTCAGGGGGTACATCGCCATGCTCGTCGTCCTCAAGCCCTACCGAGGCCGAGGAATCGGTGAGTCCGTTTACATTCCTAAAAATAGGTTTCCTTTTCGTTGTCTAGTTCTTGAATGTGTAAGGCGTGATCTTGCTTTGCATGTATGTGTAAGGTGGCAGTATTAACTTAGCGACATTTATTGGAAATTGCTAGTCTTGCTTGCTTATAAAGCGGTTAGAAGATCATTTACTAGGCCGTAGAGATCTTTCTTGCATACATGGAATTGTTGAATTACACCTGAAATTAGTGGTTCTACAAGGTTTTATCCATAGTACTGTCGTATCCCCTTGCTAAGGGCGATCGCCGCGACGTGAGATCGGTGAGACTACTGAAGGATCGAGAGATTAAGCAGTACAAAGGAAGAACAGAAGAACACGCATGGAGGAGAAACAGAATTGATTCATGTAAATTTTCTCAATGTCTTTACAACCTCCCGATTATCCTTTTAACAAGTAAGCCTACGTTGGTCCCTCCCTATTGGGCCTCCTGTCCAACTTGCTTTAGACTTCATTCGCTTCACAGCCCAACGCCGGCCCTGTTCACCGTCCAGCACAACTCTCGCTTCAGTTTTCCTTCACCTCTTGATCCTTGCTCTGTCATCCTGACATTACCCCCCACAGGAGGAATTGCTTGCCCCCTAGCAATTGAATTAGGAAACCTTTTGGATAACACATTTAAGTCCTCCCAAGTCACAGCTTCCCGAGGTATTCCCGACCATCGAATCAACCCTTGAGGGATTGCCACATTGCCCTTCTTCACTAAGCGGCGTTCCAGAATTTCCTCCGGCTCTGGATTAATGGTGTCGAGCTTTGCCACCTTAGGTAAATTGGTGAAGACTGGTGTATAGTTCGGGGTGAAACTCTTCAGTTTGGAAACATGGAACACAGGATGTATTTGAGCTCCCTTAGACAAATTGAGACGATAGGCTGCTGCTCCAATCCTCTCCTTAATCTCATAAGGACCATAAAACTTGTAAGCCAATTTCGGAAAAGGCTGGTTCACCACTGAGCTTTGGGCATACGGCTGTAACTTGAGCAACACCTTGTCTCCAACCTAAAACTCTCTATCCTACCAATGTTTATCGGCCTGCATTTTCATGCGGTTTTGGGCACTGGACAAATGCTTCCGAACCAACTCAAGATGAGCCTGTCGCTCAGTCAAAAGAGCTTCAACAGGGTTATCGGCAGTTTATATGGTGAGCAGCCTAAGGATGTGTGAAAGCTAGTATTATACCAAAACTCCGCTAAGGGTAGCCAATTATTCCATTTTGCCGGAGAATCGTGAATCGCACATCGGAGGTATTTCTCAAGACATTGGTTAACCATTTCACTTTGCGCGTCCGTTGGAGGATGATAAGCAGTGCTATAATGAAGTTTAGTGCCCATTAGCTTGAATAGCTCCTTCCAAAAAGTACTTGTAAACACTTTGTCCCTGTCCGACACAATGGATTGAGGAATGCCATGTAATTTGACAACTTGGTCTAGGAAAACCTGGGCAACCTTGAGAGCAGTATAGGGGTGCCGTAGGGGCATGAAATGTGCATATTTAGACAGTCGGTCAACCACAACCATTATCACATCATAGCCATCTGATTTTGGTAATCCTTCTATGAAATCCATCGTGATATCCTTCCAGACTCTAGTTGGGATAGGGAGTGGCTGCAATAAGCCAGCCGAACGGCTGTGCTCCCCTTTTGCTTGATGACAAATTCCACACTGTTTCACAAAACTTTCAACAGTCCGTTTCATTCCCTCCCAAACGAACAACTTCTTTAAGCGTTGGTATGTTGCCAATGTACCGGAATGACCCCCAAGCGCACTGGTGTGAAATGCATCAATCAGTTTGGTTTGTAAAGAAGAATTCTCCCCTATCCAAATCCGTCCTTTGTGCCTTATCAGCCCTTGTGTAAGTTCATTTCCATGAGCATCTGGACTACTCACTGCTAGCTGGGCTAATTTCTCTTGGGCTCTGCTGTCGGTCACATACGAATTCAGAACTTCTTGTACCCACATCGGGCGGATTTCAGAAATGAATTGCAAGGCCATCAAATGTCCAACCCGGGAGAGTGCGTCTGCAACCACATTTTCTTTACCCTTCCGATACACGATCTTGAATTGAAGTCCCATTAATCTAGTCATCGCCTTCCTTTGCATTGCTGATTGTAACTGCTGTTGTTCCAAATAGCTAAGGCTCTGATGATCAGTGCGTATAATGAATTCTCCCCTCTGTAAGTATGGCCGCCAACACTCTACCGCCATAATCAATGCCAAAAATTCTTTCTCATAAATGGACAGATTTTGGTGGATCATTCCTAAAGCCTTGCTGAGAAATGCCATCAGATGATCCCTTTGCATTAACACTGCTCCTATTCCCCCGTCACAAGCATCCGTTTCGACAATAAAAGTTTTGTCAAAATCTGGCAAGGCTAAAACCGGAGCAGATGCCATAGCGTGTTTCAACTTCCCGAATGCTTCTTCAGCCTGCTCGCCCCATATGAAGGCCTTTTTCTTCAACAAATTGGTTAAAAAGGTTTAGCAATGATCCCATAATTACAAATGAACTTGCGGTAGTAATCGGTTAACCCCAAAAAGGCCTGCAACTCAGTCACCGTGGTAGGAGTCGGCTAGCTGACCATTGCCTGCGCTTTTTGAGGGTTGGTAGCAACCCCTTGATTAGAAATAACATGCCCCAAATAATCCAGTTGTCTCTGAGCAAACGAGCATTTTGACCTTTTGACGAAGAAGTGATGCTGTTGCAATCGTTCCAGAACAAGCTTCAAGTGCTCAACGTGCTGTGCTATGGTAGGACTATATATTAGGATATCATCAATGAATACGAGAACAAATTTTCTCAGATAAGGCTGCAACATTGAATTCATGACACATTGGAACGTTGCCGGGGCATTTGTGAGTCCGAAGGGCATAACCCAAAACTGATAATGACCTTGCTGAGGGCGATCGCCGCGACGTGAGATCGGTGAGACTACCGGAGGAACGAGAGATTAAGCAGTAGAAAGGAAGAACAGAAGAACACGCAAGGAGGAGAAACATAATTGATTCATGTAAATTTTCTCAATGTCTTTACAACCTCCCAATTACCCTTTTAACAAGCCTACGCTGGTCCCTCCCTATTGGGCCTCCTGGCCAACTTGCTTCAGACTTCATTCACTTCACAGCCCAACACCGGCCCTGTTCACCATCTGGCACAACTCTCGCTTCAGTTTTCCTTCGCCTCTTGGCCCTTGCTCTGTCATCCTAACAAGTACCCAGAAACGTGATTCGTCCGAGTCACGGTATGGGATTCAGGTTCGCCACCTTTTTTTTCCAATTTCCTCTGTGAACATGAACCCTGTACCCCAAACTGGTTCGGGTTCAACAAATCCGATGCGTGATTTGCGGGGGTTTACAGAAATCTGGTAACTATAGTTTTATCTAGTGGATGGAGCTGCTGAGGTGTTGTTTACTCATGTATAAGGTGTTTTCTTTGATTCTTTCATTCCTGAGGTTTTTGCAAGGTTACAGTGTCGAATCCTACTGTAGAAGGGCAAAATTAACTGTTGTTTCTTCCCTTAAAAAAAGACTAATTGTTCTTACATAAGCATTTGATTCGTTGCAAGGGGTTGTTTCACTTGTTTCCTGTTTTTTCTTTAAAGATAAGCTATCTGCTTGCTGTTAACTGAAAGGTGTCAGGAGTTCTCTGTTTGTTTGATTGATTTGGTTTGCATGGGAGCAATCTTTCCTTAATGTTTGCAGTGAGAAGTATTCCAATTTGTTTATCTGCTTGGTCTGTCTCAAAAGGAACCACTCGTGTGCTCCGCAAGAGCCCAGAGCGCACCTAACTTTGACGTAATGCATTTTCCCATGTCTGTTTGTACCTCCTCAGGAACCCAACTTTTAACCAACCTACAAATTAAGCGTAAGGTGCAGGTTTTTTGTTCCAATTTGGCTAACATGTGGATGGTAGAGTGGTGAGGTTTAGTTAAAATCAACAATCTTCCACCAATTGCCATTCGCTGTTCTTGATACTTATGTTCGTATGAGATAAGCTTTCTTTTCCTTGTTGTGTTTGGATAAGTTCCTCTCATTATCACTTTTGTTTGTGTCAAGAAACGACTAACAGGAGCCCTTTTCTTAATCTTCCTTCTGCACTTCTAATTGCTTCTTGTTCTCTCTATATGTTATCTTTATGTTGGTAAGATTTATGTTTGGCCTAACATTGGCATAGAAACATGTTTAGTGAACTCAATGTTTTTCCAATTTTTGTTCAAAGGAGCCATTTATGTGCAGTTCGTTTCTTTAACATGATGTTGGTTGTTTTGTAGGAAATTATTAATCTTAGATCGTTCAGTAGGTTCTTGGAATGCTTAGCTTTCAATATGCTTTATCTTTTGTAAAAAAGAAGCTGCTGCCTTAAGTATTTTAGTTTGGTATATTTGAAGTTGTGTCTGCATGATTTGCGGAAAGGAAAGGCATATTTGATTACTTCTTAGATGTTAGGTTAATTTCTTGACAGTCGACAAGCCTTCTCATGCTACCTTTTCTTGAACTATATAATCTTCCTTGGCTATTTGCAATTGAGATTTGTATCGTTATTCAGATGAGAAATTAGCAAACTTTAGTGAAGCAGCTGTCTAGTATTGTGTAGGTGAAGTAATGCTCTGCACCTCATATAAGGTAGTACAGTCTGTGCCACATCAGGGCATTGTTGATTCCAATAAGAAAATAGTGAAGCTGCTTAGTACCACATAGAACTAATCTTTTGTCAACTCCTTGTGTTGGAACCCTCGCAATTTCAACCTTGGCAGTTTTAATTTGTATATTAGGATGATCTTAATCAACTAACCAACTATTTCTTCATGATGCAGCAACTGAGCTGGTTACTAGATCCATTCGGGTAATGATGGAATCTGGCTGTGAAGAGGTAATTATACTACCATTTATATTAGTCAGTCTTTCCTAAATTTTCATTTGATTTTGAAATTTTGACATGTGAAAAACTTATGACCTATCATACTCTGTTGGCCAACATCTAACTTGCTTGCTTTAAAGATGGTTTATAACCTCTTTGAAAAGAAAAATGAAAACAAGGTTGACAGCTTAGGCCCTGGATTAATCTGATCTGCAACTTCCTGGAGTGTCGCTTTATTGTCGTTTAAGCGATGGGTGGGGGGGGGGGGGGGGGAATTCGCTAGACATGCCTATAGCGTTCACCTTACGGCCAAGGGCGTCGCTTAGGCGGATTATGGTGTCGGAAAAATGGCTGAGGGATGAGAGGATAGGGGGAGAGCTAGCCTCAGTTGCTGCCCTTGCTTCCTGTTGTTGCTACCGCCATCACCGTGGTCGCTTCTTGCAGAAGCTGTCGCTCATCTTCATCGATGTGTCGCCGTGGGAGAGCAGCAGGAGGAGGCCCCACGTGGGGAAGAGTTGGGAGGACAGGAGCCCGCCGCTGCGTTGGACGTGGGAGAGAGCTAGGGTCTGATTATTCTTTTTTTAATTTTTTTTTTATGTTATTGAGCTAGGTTCTTCTGTGGTTAAATTCTGTGTACGCAATACAACGTGTGATTTGTGTACGGCGTTGCCTCACCACCCATCTTAAGATTTTTGACAGTGAAAAGGTGGTGAGTTGTCTCGTCTTCACTTATCGCTTTAATAACTATGGTTTCCATAAGAATATATATATGAAAAAATGAGGTGTTTGACGTCTTACTCGTGCTTGTAATCCAGGTGACACTTGAAGCCGAAGTTACAAATAAGGGCGCCCTCGCTCTGTACGGTCGCCTTGGTTTTATCCGAGCAAAGAGGCTGTACAGATACTACCTAAATGGCGTGGACGCTTTTCGCCTCAAACTACTGTTTCCCCGACCCGACCCTGGCCTACCTCCGATGATGATCGGCAACCAGAGAGATGACCAGCACATGGATTCTCCTTACATGTGATAGAATCCTGGTCAAAAGCGGAATCAGTTTGGAAACGAAGCCATTCTGTTCCTTCTTTTTTTTTTTCCTTTTTCATGCTTTGCATGTAACATGTAACATTATTATGTTTGAAAATAACTTATTGCGGCATTGTCTTTCTATCTGCCCCTATGCTGTTGCAAAGCTTGCCTTGTTACGTTTTGCCAGTCTAAATCTGCATTTTTTTTAGGCGCCATCAACACACACGCACGCGTTGTGAATCTTTATGATTTTGTGGATATAACAAATGAACCCTAAGAAAAAATCATTTCTCTTGCACACTAACCGAGCAATTTTTTTTTTCAATTTTTAAATTTATTTGTACTAATAATTCTTCACCTAATTTATTTCCAAATCTAACCTTTCTGCGTAGCAAACAAGACTACCAATTCATTACGACTTACTGGCATCTTCACACTAACAGCCACGGCCCACAACATCGGCCCAACAATCACACCAGTGAATACTGAGTTTAGCTTGTACAACGGAAGGGAGTTGGCCCGCATGATCAATTGGTCACCACAGATGTGCTGTATATTCGAGCAATACTTCTCAATATAAATTGTATAAATCTTAAAACAAAATATTTTCCCTCTCAATACAAATTATATAAATCTTAAAGAAAACAAAAAAATAAGTAATCTTCATATATCCTTCATTTATGATTTAATATTTATACAATTTTAAAAAAAATATAGAAGCTTCTCTCGCACTAATCTCTTATATATGCTTCCAACTTGAGAGATCGGATGAGTGATCTAACCTTCCTCTCTCAGGTGAAGCTAAAACCTTTGCTCTGTTCTTTGTTCTTATTTCCGATTGATGTCATCCTCTCACACATTAGTTAATTGCCAGTAGAATTAATTCTTAAAACGCCAAAACTTGCATTTTGTTTGTATGCGCCGTTTCTAGTACATTTTTGTTGTTATTATTTCTTAGAGCTAGATGAGCATTCGATTGATCAATGATAGATCCCTCCTTTTCCCTTGCGGTGCTAGTACGACCTTAAGTAATTACCACTCGGATTGACATGGATCATATGCAGCACTTTAGGTTGCGTTTGGTTCATCGGATGAGGTTGAATGGGATGGAATGGTTCTGTACCATTTGGTTCCATTATTTTGGGTGAATGGGATGGTTCAGCATCTAGAGAGAATATTCCTCAAATTTGTATTACTTGATCGAGAATAGGATGATTCCATTCAAGCAACCAAACGCATGAATGACTTTTTTCTTGAATCATCTCATACATGTACCACTTGGTACAGGCAACCAATGGACGTTTATGTTCTTGATTATTGCAATCTCGTTTTGTCAGATCTAGTATCTCTTAATTTCTACATTCAAACAGCAAATTGAATCTATGCACATCATTCCGAATCTGTTTGTCCACGGATGCGTTGCAATTTCTTCTTCCAAAAATTTAAGAAAAGCATCGTCGAACACATTACAAATGTTGATATGTTAAAAGTAACATCTTGATGTGCGTGCTGGTGGCATAGCACTCCTGCAGCTGCTTGCCTTAATTGCAGAAATTTTGTTACTTTATTTGCCCCCCAGGTGAGGCGAGCCTACAAATACGGATCTAATGACCAGCTCGAGATTAACCTAGCTGGCTAATCAACCAACTCGTCCATCGCATCGTCATGGCCGCCACGACCGCCGAGACATCGCCGCCGGCCACGTACACTCCCAAGAGCATCCTCATCACCGGCGCGGCGGGGTTCATCGCGTCGCACGTCGCGAACCGCCTCGTCCGAGACTACCCGTCCTACCGCGTCGTGGCCCTCGATAAGCTCGACTACTGCGCAAGCCTGAACAACCTCGCCCCCGCGATGGCGTCCCCAAACTTCCGCTTCGTCCGCGGCGACGTCGCCTCCGCCGACCTCGTCCTCCACCTCCTCGTGGGGGAGCACGTCGACACCGTCATGCACTTCGCCGCGCAGACCCACGTTGACAACTCCTTCGGCAATTCCTTCGACTTTACCAAGAACAACGTCCTCGGCACCCACGTCCTCCTCGAGGCCTGCCGCCGCGCAGGCCCCGGCGCCGTGCGCCGCTTCGTCCACGTCAGCACCGACGAGGTCTACGGCGAGACGGACGAGGGCGCCGCCGTCGGCAACCACGAGGCTTCGCGGCTGCTCCCCTCCAACCCCTACTCAGCTACCAAGGCCGCCGCCGAGATGCTCGTCATGGCCTACGCGCGCTCGCACGGCCTCCCGGCGATCACCACGCGCGGGAACAACGTCTACGGCCCGCACCAGTTCCCGGAGAAGCTCGTCCCTAAGTTCATCCTCCTCGCCATGCGCGGTGGGCCCCTCCCCGTGCACGGAGACGGCTCCCACGTCCGGAGCTACCTCTACTGCGAGGACGTCGCTGAGGCGTTCGACGTCGTGCTGCACCGGGGCGAGGTCGGCAGCGTCTACAACATCGGCACGACGAGGGAGCGGCGCGTCGTCGACGTCGCGAGCCACATCTGCGGGCTCTTCGGCCTGGACTCCGGCGAGGCCATCCGAACGGTTAGCGACCGGCCGTTCAACGACCACAGGTACTTCATCGACGACCAGAAGCTCAAGGCACTGGGGTGGTCGGAGCACACGCCGTGGGAGGAGGGGATCAAGAAGACGGTGGACTGGTACGTCAAGCACGGCGCCGACTGGTGGGGCGACGTATCCGCCGCGCTGCTGCCACACCCGAGGATGCTCATGCCGCAGCAAAACTTCGACGCGGCGTCCATGACCAACTTTGATTTCAATTGATCCACACTATATACTCCATTTAATTAGGTATGTACTTATCAATTACTACAATCACATCTCAATTAATCCAAGTTTAATTGCAACCAAACAGCGCTCATATATATGATTCATGGAGAAAATTAATGGACAAGAAAATCTCACCATTACTACATATAGAAAGCTAGATATATATGAAGAAGTATCTGAGTTGCATAATGAAGTAGTACAATCACAATAGATATAGATGCATAGCATTGGTGGTGCCAAGCCTTAATTATGGGATGAAATTAATTGTGCATGCACACAGATACAACATTCATGAGAAGTTCTAGTTATATATAATTTCACAGTTATATAGATAGCTAGCTTCAATCTCACTTGAAGGTACATGATAGATCGAGATAGCAGCAGCATGGATCCATTCACCTTTCATCTGCAAGGCAGAAGATAATTTAGCAAATAATCATCAAGTTTCAAACTAGCTAAATGTTGACATAGTCACCAAATCGATAGTACTATCGTACAAAATTCAATTCTTAACTCTATCGATGGTTGGAGAAACGAACAAAGCAAAGTCACTGAAAAATAAATTAAGAAGAGATGAAAGGGTGAAAAAAGATAGGCACTACTCACTGCAGTTCCATCTTTTTCCTGTTTCTGCTAGCCCCTATAGACTTAGGATTTCGAAATTATATCTCATTTTTGCAACCATCCCTCCTTTTAAATTTTTTAATGATAATTTGACATGTTACTTACGAGGATTCGCGTGCATTTCGAAATATGAAAGATGAATTTAAATGCATACACATACATATATAGGCTAGAAGAATAATTTGCCTGAGTTGAAAGCTTTTCGGTCCTCCTGCTGCTGGGAGTAATACTGAGGCTGCTGCATGAATAATTGCAGGAAGTTTCTTGGATCGTAATGAATATTTTGCTCGTACTCGCTTGTCGAAGCCGCCTCCATCATGTTCTCCGTCTGCTGCCCCCTTTCATTCTCAGCAACCTGCATTGATTAGTGTGATGACTTAGAATTTCAGTAACTAAACAGTTCAGATTTGTTATGTAGGGTGGTCACATTCTTCTTGTTTTTCATGGGGTCACATTCTTCTTCTTTTTCATGGGGTCACATTCTTCTTTATAATGAAGAACAGATTACTTACTTTGCTCTTTAAGTACAAGTTGTCATTCTGCAGCTCCACTTCCTGAAAATAAGTCATGTTATATTTTTTTATGTCAAGAAAAGCAAAGCAAAAAGGAAAAAATGCAAGAAGAAAAGTGCTATTGTTTTGTTGTTTACCCTTCTCTGCATGTACTCGATTTCAGCACAAAGCAATTCGTTCTGCAGGTAATGAAAAGCTCATGAATTGCACAAACAAATAGTTATTTTCAACACAATCCACTGATAATAGCACATATTGTACCCTTCTTGCTCTGATCTTTCCTAAGCCTTTGTCCAGCCTAGCCTCCAGCTGCTTAAGGTCTCTGTGGGTCATGGTGGCGATAGAATCACCCACTAGGGTCCTAATAATGCATCAAGGGAAGTACGAGTTAATTTACAAAAATATAACATCTTTGTTATGTTGAAATTAACAATATGCTAAGTTGAGAGAAATACTGAACCTATTGGAGTTCTGCAAATTGGTGATTTGCTGCCTCAGCTTAGCAGATTCCTGCTGGTAGTGCTGCAATTTTGTAATGTGAGCTTGAGTGTTATTGGTTGTTACTGATAATTAACAAATATTTCAAGTTTTTCTTGGCAACTTGCTTAATGTGAATTTTCACTCTTCCATGCTTATACTCTTCAGATGTGCACCCAAACCATGAAATCTTAGTGTGTGCTGCTTACAAATCAACATGAAGCATGCAGGAATATACATGCGACATTGTAACAAAAGCGCTTGTCCCCCTTTTTTTTTTTTTGGAAAACGCACTATTAGTACACCATGCTTGGAACCAGGGTTCACTAAATCGTTCATGCGATTTAGTAATTTTCGATAATCGCAAAAATCGGGTCGAAAATCGGCCGAAAATCGTTAAAAACCGGATGAATTCGAAAACCAAATTTTTTAAAAAAAATTTCAAAAATCGTCGATTTTCGTGGAAAATCGACCGGTTTTCGTGGAAAATCGACGATTTTGTGTGGAAAATCGACGATTTTGTGTGGAAAATCGATGAACTTGTTGAATTTTTTGTGCGATCGATTTTTGTAGCGATTTTTGACGAAAATCGACCGATTTTCGACGGTTTTTGACACGTAAATTTTTTCGAATTTTTGAATTTTTTTGAATTATTTTTTGAATTGGATCGGTTTATCGACCGGTTTTTGATATCGGGCCGCGGCGATATGACCGAAAATCGCACGATTTTCGTCGATTTTGTGAACCCTAGTTGGAACTCATTATAAGGTGTAATCATGTAAAGTAAATGCAAATTTTCTAATCCAATCTAGTTATTTCATGCAAAACTGTGTTCCAGGAAGAAAAAAAATATCACGCAGTAGCAGAGATCTATTGTGCGCATGCAATACACCCGCTTTCATATGTAAGCATCCTTAAAATCCCACATAAAAGATATACTCAAACTGAAATCAATCAGTAGAATCAAGCTAGCCCCATATATAACATATAACAACGCTTGGAGGAGTCATAATATAGTACACAATCATATGCATACATCAATGAAATTGGTTTAGAGTACTCATTTTTCTCTTTCAAGCTAGTAAACATGACCTAAAAAAAAAGATTTCTTGAGTCTATATAGCTGAAGTTGATATGTTCCAATATACCTACCAACTAAATATAATCTATCATTCAATTAATCTAAACCAAAGACTTGATTAAAACCCACACCCTACAATTAACAGATTAAGAGCATTTACCATCGAGATGTAGGTGTTTCCTATTTGCTAATGCACAATGTTCTTGCTGTCTTGTCCAAGATATGCATGACATCCCCACTCCCTATTTCAAGCATGAAATTATCGGAGCTGTCCCATGGACAACTAGATACATATTACATATATGATCTGCTGGTCCAAGTATGCTCTCTTTAGATTTAATGTCACTGGAATTTCCACTGTGCAATGTCCAGAACGTCCTTGTATTCAGGATGTCCAGTCTGAAGATTGTGCTCAGAGAAATCATTTTTGACACTAGAGCACAGTTACAAGGAATGTTGCCTACTCTGAATTGAAGTTCCATAGTAGGACTGCATGCAATCTAGGGGCCAGGCCGGTCTAGAAATATTCTGTGTCGAGTGACATATGATGTTACCTGGGCATTGATCTCTGCAACTGTACCAGCGTTGGAGGTGTCACTGTTGGCCTTCTTGTACCTCTCAATGGTTGCTTTCACGCTGCATTTGTGTACACAAGTGCACCACTGGAGTTAGTACGTGTATGCATTTGCGTATAGTAATCAAAATTCTTTTTAGGAGTTCACAGTAAACTTTTCTAGAAAAAAAACTTAATTTGGTAAATGATATGGAAAATGTACAGCCCAAATCTGATCTTCAAGGATGTCATTCTAATTTCCACATTATTAATGAAATTATTGACATCTCGAAGACACTAATAGTTCAACATACCCTTGCCTAAAAATAAGGTTCAACATACCCAAAATAGACCAATTCAATTGCATGGCATACTTTACAGACACTGTGCATAAAGTTTTCTGCTGTCTTGACTCTTGAAGAACAATGTGAAACCTATCAGGTCCAGGCAAGATGAAAGAGTACAAACATCAAATGTCATAGAGACCCAAGATGTCTGCTCTAAGATCTCACGAGCTAGCTCCTACGGTGGTTGCTCTTTACAGAGAACTTCTTTGCCCATTTTACTTGGATTTTGCGGATATATAATATCTGCCGTGCATGCGTATATCGCATGTGGTTCGGGTGCCCCTTCATATAGTTTATGGAGAATTACATACGATGTGCTTTTTTCTTATGCTATTGAATTAATGAGCGGTCAGCATGCGGATGTTCTTCTTTTGTTCGCTCAGAGCACATTTTGATCCCACAACTTTATCAAGAGAATTTTTCAAAAACCTTATTCGAACATGTGATGGGCATAAATGAATTGGATACACAGTTATGACATCATATTATCATAAACGTGGCATGAATATTAACATGTCAAATTAGTAAGTAGTAAATAAAAATAGCACCAACGCTTGTCAAAGTAGGCACTGCAGCTTTGCATTTACGTTTTAACGTAATATTGCAAAACAAAACATCAGCTAGTTCTTATAGGATAAGAAATGTTTTCCTGTAGATTAAGACACGGGGGGCTGTGGTGTAGTCATATATGTCAACCTAATGGGTGAAGCGATCTTTTAGCTCAAGACTCTTGATAGAGAAATTTTCCCAAGTAAAAGAAAACAAAGACAAATATGTAACTTAGCATGACAGATTATTTTCTACATGATAATATAAAAACACATTCATTAATCATTATGATAACTGTCACATAAACATAGTGAATTTTTTAAGTCAATTAATTTAATGGGAGCAATAACGTTTTTGGCATGTCAGGAGTAGTGCGGCAATATAATTTTAATTCCATATATATAAACGATTGTATGAAAATGTTTGTGCTTCAAGGAAAAATATAACTACATAGATTTTTAAAAATATAGAGTTTAAGGGATTGATCTGAACCAATTCATTAGTACTCACAGGGTATTATTAGTGTTCTCTGGATTTACTAGTAAATTCTTCGCTAATATTAGGCTATTAGCACTAGCTAGCTGCAGAGAGCTCCGCTGCATTATCAGCATTAACTATATTTTGTCCTGAATCTTAGCTAGAGAACTCATGCTTAATAAGATAGAGTACATAGAAAAGTGAGATTGATGCCTACCACTCTACCTTGGGCTTTCATAGTTTGAACTTTAGGTAACCCCATTTATTAATCTCAGTATCGTATACTCTAGAAATAGTACTACAAAAGGTGTTTATTATGTACTAGTCAATGCTCTACAGAAATCAGTTACTGGAAAAGGTGTTTACTTCATATACTAGTAAGATAGAAAACCTTTGGCATCATTCTAAAATTAAATATCTCTTTAAGCTACTAAATGTAAGGAGAGTCTGAACCCTTTTTTAACAAACGAAAAAGTTTCAATTTTATTTTTCCAAACATTGTTTCAAGGAAGGAAAAACTTTTGACAATATTATTAATTTCCGTAAGAAAAACAAAGGTAATTTATTCATAATCTAATTAAAATAAACATAGTAGTGTTAGTAAGAAAATTAAGGAAGATAGTAACAAAATTAGCAACAAAGAAATGCACTGTTTCATTAATAAACTTAATTAGTTGTATACGCCATAGAATTTTTTCTTTGTTTTCGTACAGAAGATCCATGTGTGTGTGTGTGTGTGTATATATATATATATATATATATATATATTAGAGAGAGAGACTCATGCCATTGTGCCAGTCAATTTTACTAAATACCTCCGTATAAAATACATCTACCCGCACCGTAACTTTCAAGAACATTTTGTTGAAATAAAAAAATTATGTCAATAATGGGGAAAAAAGAGTTCCGGATATGTCTCAAAATTAAATGATGTTTATTCAGACTGACAAGTGACAACAATATAATGTCTTGAGAATTACTGGACATATACATGCATTGCATGTGCTTGCCTGTGATCACTGCAAAACTAAGATATCTTAAAATGTTCTCAAAAGACATGCATATTACTCTCTATCTCAGTTTATTCTTGCTATTCAAATTTCACAGACAAGATCATTTGGTCACATCTTTAACTCCGTCCCTTTGTCCATCCATCCATCCATCCCGGCATGCCCATATGCAATTAGTATACCCACAAAAGAAAATAACGAAAAAACTATCACGTCACTTCCCTTTTCCCCCCTATACCCAACACTACAAGAAACGAGCTCAGTGTCCTCGGCCGAAATATTTGTGTCCTCGGTAAAATTGCCGACGACACAAAATTTTACATCTCTCGACGGCGTCAATAAAAATCGACGACATATACACGCCTGCTGTAGCTATGTCGCTTGCAAGACCTAAAACCGCCGATACATAGAGAGATCTGCGGTCTCTGGTCCAATTCTAGCCTCGACCGGCAGGGAGATCTCAGGTCCTCCGCCTACCTACCCCGCCGACACAGAGGCACTGTCCTCACCCACATACCCCACGACACAGGGAACTCCACCCCAGAGGGGAACATCGGGCGCTGATGAAATTTGAATTTCACATCCCGCCAACACAAGCCGTGTCCTCGGCCCACATACCCGCCGACACGTGCATGCGCAGCCGCGTGTCCTCGGCCCACCTACCTCGCCGACACAGCACTCCGACATGTGGGACCAACATGCAGGATGCTCAGTCTGACTAAGGCAAGAAGACTCTTTGTCGTCGGGAAGAAACAAATGACGACACAAACATTTCTATGTCGACGGACAAAGCTAGCCGACTACACAGAGAACATTTTGTCCACGGCTTTATTTTAGTCAATTTATAATAATAATTCCAGATTAATTCAAAACCAATTTGAAAATGTTTTTTTGTTTTTAAAATTAAGAAAATGAAATAGAGCTTTAGAATAGTTGTTAGGCAACATACATATATATGACATGTAATTTTTTATTATTTAATTAATTGGTATGTTACTTATTTGTGTGTATGTGTCTCCGTAATGCGTTACCTCGAGTACTTTGAGTAGAACCTGTGACGATCCAACGCACCAATTGAAAGAGTGAGGAATGACTGGAATAGGTCGTGGAGTGTTGTAAAACCTTTAAATGACCAGTACAAATGTCTCGTTCGACCGTCAGAGGCGACAAAAATATCAAGAACGTGACGGCTCGCAGGTGGTGATGACTCGTTACTCTCCTTGAGTTTTCAGATGAATTTGTTGTGATGATGAAATGCCGGGCGAAAGAAGAAGCGAGCAATTAGTCGAATAGGTTGTGCATGTTCTAAAACCTTAAACCGGCCTTAAAAATCTCGGGAGAAAGAAGAGCGAGCACGACACAGGTCCCAAAGATCTCACGGCCCATGAGGTCGCTCTGTGGTAATCCACGGCAAACAATGTTACCGACGACACAAGATGTACCTGTAATCCTCGGCTCTAACAATGCCGACGACACAAGATAGCCCCCGTGTTCTCGCACTGATGCGTCGTCGCTTGCATAGTTAAAGCCGAGGACACAGATAACACTGCGGTCCCCGGCTCTAACCATGCCGACGCGACACAAGATATCTTCGCTTTTGTGTTTCAAAATGTCGAATATTATATAAAGTTGAACCTCGTGTCCTCGCTCTAACCATGCCGACGCACAAGATAGCCCCTGTGTTCGGCACGAGGAAGTCTGTGTCGCTTCGGCATAGTTAAAGCCGAGGACACAGATCACCGTGGTCCCGGCCCTAACCAAGCCGACGACACAAGATAGCCCCAGGTTCGCACGGCAAGGTGTCCGTGGTCGCGGGCATAGTTAAAGCCGAGGACACAGATAATCACCCCGTGTCCTCGGCTCTAACCATGCCGACGACACAAGATAGCCTCTGTGTTCTCGGGCACCGGAAAGTGGGTCTGTCGCTTATTATAGCTCAGGCCGAGGACACAGATGTAGCTAGTAGGTAGCTAGTTCGATCTTGGATCCAACTATTAAAATTGGACACTTAATTAAAATTTGAAGCACCCATATCATAGTAAAATTGAACACTTAGTTGAAATTTGAAGCATCCATGCCATGGTAAATTCAAAATATAAGAATACTAAAATTAGAGTTTTGGTCATTTGTGAGGTTAAGAGGAGGGGGACACGTTATATTTCAAATGTGATCATACCAACACTCTGGTACTAGATCATATAAGAATTCTGAAGTTAAGCGTGTTTGGCTGAGTAGTATTAGGATGGGTGACCTCATGGGAAGTGCTCATTTGCATTAAAATTAGTGGTAGAACTCACTAGTTAAGCGTGCTTAGCGAGAGTAGTACTAACTAGGATATGGGGTGAGGGTTGATCTCTTGGAAAATATCTTCGCTTTTGTGTTTCAAAATGTCGAATATTACATAAAAGTTGAACCTGGTGGTCTCGCTCTAACCATGCCGACGACACAAGATAGCCCCCAGGTTCGCACGGAAGGGTCTGTGGTCGCTTCAAGATAGTTAAAGCCGAGGACACAGATCACCTGTGTCCTCGGCTCTAACCATCCCGGGACGACACAAGATAGCCCCAGGTCTCCGCACCAGAGGGGTCCGTGGTCGCCGCATAGTTAAGCCGAGGACACAGATGTCACCGTGTCCTCGGCTCTAACCATGCCGACGACACAAGATAGCCCCAGGTTCCGCACCGTATGGGTCCCCGTGGTCGCTTCGGGATAGTTAAAGCCGAGGACACGTAGATGTCCACTCCTGTCGGGCAAGATTAATTAGGCCGAGACACGATGTCCACTGTGGTCGGCAAAGATTAATTAGGCCGAGTGACGTATGTCTCCTCTCAGATCGGGCAGCTTTAAGTTCGCCGACGACAAATGTCCGGGTGTCGGTCGGCCCCCGGATGGCATCCGTGGTCGCCGGGATTTATTGTGGCCGTGGACATAGGTTGGTTGTGTCGTCGACTCTGTGTCGTGGGACTTGTGTCGTCGGGAGCCCGACGACACAGCCCTGTGTCGGCGGTTTTGGCATCTGTGTCGTCGGTAAAAGCCGAGGACACTGAGCAAGATCCTTGTAGTGCAACATTAAACAGAATGCTTCGAAGACTATCATTACTACTACTACTATCATCTACTACACCGGATGAGAGCCAATTTCACATCACGAATGCATCACATATAATAATGCCAAGCTACTATTCCCAAGGACCAAGTGAAAAAGAAAGAGCACCCCCTCTCTCTCTCTCTCTCCAAAAAGAGCACACAACTTTCCCTCTCGCTGGCACTTACAACTACTGTTCATTGATTTTTCTCACTGAAAAAGAACTAAACCTTAGCATCCTCGAGCATGCTATTGGCTGGGCAAGAGGAGCCATGCTCGCACAAGGGAACAGCACACAGCATGATTGGCTGCAAACAGTGAACATCTATTACCCAATGGTTACAGAGAGAACCAGGGTCTCAGCTTTTACCCAGCTCTAGCTAGCCAGGGACTTACCATTCTGACCCCTTCACCAGCTTTTTTTCCTCTCTCTTGTAGTCTCCCAATGCAACGCTGGCTTTTGGTACTGACAATGCCATTGATCCCGTACACATGCACATCATACTTCACATCTCCCTCTCTCTCCCCCCCTCTCTCTCTCTCTCAAGAACAGACAAACTGCGGTTATGGCTCCCATGGTTTGTCAAGAGGTTGAATTCACTAATTATGCTCCAGGTAGTAGCATACTACCATCTGTTCCAAACTAACTAGTCCTAAACAAAAAATTTTGGCTTTACTTTTCCTTTTTATTCATATATCACATAGAAAAACTTTTAGTTTAATTTCATCCCCTCTAATACGACTCTTAATTTTAGGTGTACAATGTATAGATTTTATTATTAATTTATGCATTTATACAATTCTTTGCTTGATGCTTTGTAGGTTTATTTTTCCCTTGGAATTGTCCCATAAAGATCGTGAGAATTACCGTCTATATCGTTATATGGGGTCAATGTTTTACTACCTCCATTCCTAAATAGATATAGATGACATTTTAGGATTTTACACTTTGACCAAGGCACATGTAGAAATGATCAAACCATACTCCTACATTAGCTCACTTATTGTTCTTTGATGGTGTATGTTATTCTATTTTACAGTAATAAATAACATTGGTAATAATGAATGATAAGGATGTGCAAAGGAAAAAATAGTTAACAGTTGTCTCAAAATTGTATAATGATATGTATTTAGAAATATAATTTGAAAGCTATTCAAGAACAGAGGGAATACCTTTCATTATGCGACACTTAACCGGACCACTTTGTTTTACTCAAGACAAAATAAGCAAAGTTCTTGTCAAATAAAAGGGAGTCTTTTCAATTGCTTTTTCTTTTGCTTTTAGATAGACAAGCACAAAAACAAGTCTCAATTCTACAAGTTGACCAATTGCAATGCATAAAAGGGTATCATACGATAATGTTCAAGATTAAATATTGTTATCTACAAGATATGAACATTCGATTTGTATCATGCTGATTTGAGTTTCAGATTTTTTTTTTTTTTGAAAAAAATAAAGGTAGACCCAAATCATCAATCTCAAAAATATTAAAAGGAAAAAACATGTCATGCATATAAAAAATATGTATATATTTACTTAAATTACTATTAACAGTATATGCATGCATGGATGCGGTCCTTATTTAGGGGGATCATTCACCAAAACTTGTTAAGACTTTATGGGGCCATGGAAACTTGAACAATGTAGAGATAAATACATAAACATAAACATAAATAAAATGCATATTTCCCATGCTATTTGTATACTGCCATTCTGTTTCAGATCATCAGCCATTAGACGCATCGAAAATGCTAAGATAACTTATTTTGTGTATACTACTAAACTGTAAACCTTTCAGTTAAATATATACCAGCGGTTAAATCATACACACACACACACACAAAAAGCTATTAATAATGTTTCTGTGCTTTCCCTCCCAATATAAATTGCACAAATTTTGAAGCAAACGAAGATAAATCTTAAAGCAAACGAAGACATAAGTAATTATTATCTACCTTTCATTATTCATGCTTTAATATTTATGTAATTTTTAAAAAGAAAAACGAAGATGCACCTTCAAAAGCTACACTACTGCATTCTTTTCTTCTTTACTGTTGCCTTCACTGTTTTGGCACCTCAAAAGTACAGTGGTGCTGTCAGAGGGTAGGGACCCAGAGCTCTTGTGATGGGCATGGTTTAACACAAGGACACCACACATGGCTCCCATGAGAAGATAAGTACGCAGGGACAACAGTAACATCTACAGCAAGATAGAGAGAAAGAGTGGGAGGACCACATGGGACGAAACCCTAACCCTAACCTCCCATTGGCTGGGAACAGAAGATGATGCAAAAGAATTTGAATGATGTGCCTTACGTCTTTTACATCTGGAAATTACCTCACACAGGGACAATCTTGCATACAGTTACCAAGTTACTGCACAATTGTGCATATACATAGCCAAGAGAAATATTGCTAATAGCCTAGTAGATCTGCTTCCATCAATAAAAGGGAAAGAACGTGGCTTATATTTTGTGCAAATATGTTTGCAATATATCATGAGGTGTGAGGAATCTAAGCCTCTAAGGCTCCCTCCCTCCACCTCTCTCTCATGCATACACACAAAGAAAGGAAAGAACATAAATGGAGCAAGAAAAGAAGAGGACAACCAATCAAAAGCAAACACAGGCACCCATTACACACACGAAAAGCTTAGAAGCATGTACATGCTTCACAAAACATGCACTGTGCTGAATCTATGGACATCTAGCTCACCTCACAGAAACACAAAAGAAACCAGAAACAAAACCACATTAGAACACACCCCCACACCCCCACAAAGAACTGCTGCAATTTCTTTCACTTGCTACAACCTCCAGAAGCACAAAAATAAACAAGACAGTTAATTAACAAAAGTGTAACAAAAAGATGCAGCTCCCCTTTCACCATCCCCCTCTTTTGACACAAGAAAGCCAGGAGCTAATTTGCTCCGATTTGGACAAGATCACATGAATTCAAAAAAATAATTATCATCGAAATAACCTTTAGCATAACTCACATATGGCCGCCTTCCTTGATTATTATGCACATGTGCAAATATCAAGAGAACGCACCTGTTGTTGGAGTACTCGTAGAGGCGTCCACGGCTGGAGAAGACGATGAGGGCGATCTCGGCGTCGCAGAGCACGGAGAGCTCATAGGCCTTCTTGAGGAGTCCGTTGCGGCGCTTGCAGAAGGTGACCTGCCGGTTAGTCGTGTTCTCGATGCGCTTGATCTCAATCTTTCCCCTCCCCATCTTCTCAGCTCCCACAGACCCTGAGACCGGCGGCGATGAATCCTTCACCTTTGAGGCACCCAAAATTCCAGTTAGTCCCCAACAATAACACTAGCAAATCAAGAATTGCGAGCGCAAGGGGATGTATGCATGGAAGATGGATCTAAGGCAACAAATCAAGAAGTGCCAGAGATATCATGGCAATCTTTAAATATATATGTATATACCAGCTCCCTTGAATTGCTACCTCTTGGACCATTATTTGGAGATCAAAAGAAAAGGTGAGGCCGTGATGCATTTCCTCTCTTGTGCCTTTCTTTTTGTTGCTTGCTTAAAGAGTAGAGATCACTAGCCGTTTCTCTCCCTCTTCTTGCCCATCTAGCTATTTCCCCACCAGATAGTAGCTAGCCATGATTCTACTACCCATATACATGCATCTAAATCTCAACCTTTAGCAAGATAGATACTGAAACAAGGAGCTAGTTTCAAGGCAAGAAGCAATTACCATTAGGCCTGTGGATGGTGTAGCTTGCTCTTTGTGTATGTACATGTTTGTTCTTGTGTGCGCTAGAGACGGAGAGGGAGAGAGAATGAGGGGGAGAAGAAGAGAGAGGGGTGTGTTAAAGGTTGGAGGGTGGGGGGGTGGAGTGGTAGTTGCTGTGGACAGTTTTTATGCCCCTTGGTGTTTCAGCAGCTTCCTGCTGGACACTTCTTTCTTTCTCCTCTGGGCAGGGGTTTAATTAATTCTTTGCCTCTCCTTTCATTTCCTTTGGTGTTGTTTGTGAAATGTCAGAATTGTACTAATTAATTTACCGCGAGTTGCATCCTTAGTTTGTAAGTTGGGCAGATTTTTGTAAACAAGTTTGTAACAATCGTGAGACGCAAACGGTTAGGGGAATTTCAGACCGGCCTATTTCTTGATTCGTTCTTTTGTAGTTTTAGCTAGCTTAGCAAAGTAGGTAGAAAGATACCTGCTCAACCAAGCAATTCACGTTTGTAACTTTGCAAGACTAAGGGAGGCTTGTGTAGATGGATATTCTCTTTTAGGCCAAAAGCTGTTATGAATCTGGTCCTTAAAGATGGCTGTGTTCTTTTCCCTCGAAGCAAAATGCAAGACACTCGACATAGTCATAGCTTAATTTACAATCTATAATCTGACTAGTCAAATTTCTTGAATATCATCAAATTATTACGCAGCAGGAAAATAGGTTCCTTCTAAACCGACCAATACATGGGAAATTTTTTTAAAACATTCAGAATAGCCAAGAAAAGCACAAACAGATGGTTGTAAGATCAGTGCGGGTAATGCGTACTAATTAACTACTCTTAGGGTGCGCTTGGTTGTCTGTACCAAGTGGTACATGTATGAGACGGTTCAAGAAAAAAAGCATCCATGCGTTTGGTTGCTTAAATGGAATTATCCCATCCTGAATCAAGTAATACAAATTTGAGAAATATTCTCTCTAGATGCTGAACCATCTCATTCACCCAAAATAATGGAACCAAATGGTACAGGACTATCCCATTCCATTCAACCTCATCCCATAAACTAAACACACCCTAATACGAGCATGGTAAAAAGTCTCCTCTTAATTATGTGCACCATTTCGACATGACTTTAGTAGCCACACATACAGTTGATGTTATTGACTAGTACGCAACCATTGTCAATTGCTACACGCGTAATCCTTTTAACGATTCTAATCCTTCAGCCGGCCATGTACACTGCCAGTTTGAACGTACTAGATCTTCCCAGATCAGCTTACAATTTCAATATACACACTAAGAATCACCAGAAACAAACAGCTAGCATCAGTTGGAACAAACGACGTTCACATTCCAGGCTCAATTAATCGTGATGGCTACCAAGACTTACCAAGGCATTACTGACCGATAGGGCAAACAACATTGGGTAGCTAGCATACGGCCATGCCATGTGATCTAGGCCGGCACAAACCCGCCTGTCCCATTGACGCTAGGGGGGACACACCCACGCCCACACATGCCAACGGATGCAGGTATGAGCACCCTTCACAAGTGTCCTCTTTACCCCATTCTCCCTCCGGTTGCCCTCCCGGGGCCCAACCGGCCTCGCCGTCTCCGTGCCTGCCATCGACGTCGTGGGGCCGCCACCGCCAGCAATGGCGGTGACGATGACCGATTGATCGATACGCGCATTGGTCTCTGCTTACATACGTACGTACCGCGTCGCGCATCGATCATCCCAGCAACCTCACCCACCAACCGGTCATGATCTATGGAGAAACCGGCCGGCGACCTAGTCAGTGCGCTCTAGCTACCGTGCGGAGTAATTATCATCGACGAGCTGTCGAGATTTGATGCGGTTTGCGCCTCCATCACGCCCCGTTTTCGGCACGGCTAGCTGAACTGCAGAAGCAATGCCGTTTCGCTGTCAGGTGACAATGCCTGGAGATTGGTTGGTGTAAGGGAGCCATCAGAGCTGGAAGATGACCATGGATATGTATATGGTCTCACACTCTCACATGCAGGTATGTTTAGTACAACTGTACAGGCTAGCTTGCTCCTTCAATTGCTCCATCTTTCATGCAATACTTGTGTGTGTGTGTTTTTCACATGACGATCGACTCGTTATGTCAGTATAAACTCGTAGCCATGGATACATATTTTGGTGCAAATGTTAATTACCTGGTGAGATTGGGCAAGGTTCAGAAAGGATTTTTTTTTTCTCCTTTCAGAAGGAGCAGGAGTGTTGACAGTTGAAACTACGGGCATGCATATAGTATTTAACTCATCTGAATCTCTCAATTACATGTACATATAAACTCCGTTGCCTTCAGACTCAAATGCATTTTTATTCAGTATAGCATGCCTAAAAGCAACGTGTATACCCTGCTAGTTAACAACTGGTGTCATAAAATGCAAACATTTATGAACAGTAGTACAACCCACGTTAGATCCTATCTGCATCCAAAGATCCAAGTGTCTTTTTACCACTACTACTACCAAACACCTCAATATTTAAACCGATTGATTGTTCCACATCCATGGTGACAACTGACAAGAAACTGTCGACACCCCTCGTTCTGCCGTGAAATACTGAGAAGGTATTTCGTATATACAGCATTAGTTGAAGACCCTATTTTTTATGATAAAGTATAACATAAAAAATATTCTAATATGCATTCAATATTAGTCCCGTGATTATTGACTAGTAAGCACTTCCACAAATTGAGGCCACAACCATACATAATATTTTATTATATATTACAGCGGAAACAGTTTTACATATATTATTCTTACAATCCAAAATAAACATATTGTGAAAATATTTTTATTGTGTAGTGTGCCTTTAAACCTATCATTCCCACAAGCAACTGACAAGGTTAACCTAGAAAAACTCGTCGTTAATATCCCTGTATCCTGTGTTAGAATAAGTTTCACTACTACAGAACACCAAATAGGAGTCGGTCTATCAGTGTCCGTTTTTTTGGAACCGACACAGTAAAGTTTTTTGTGTCGGTTCCAAAACTCAAATCGTGGACAGGACTATTTGTGTCGGTTTGTAATTGCAACCGACACTAATACTTATTTATCAGTGTCGGTTTGTAATTAAAACCGAAACAAATATTATTTGTGTCGGTTTGTAAATAGAACCGGCACAAATAAGAACTTATTAGTGTCGGTTGTAATTACAAACCGACACAAATATTTTTTTCGATTATTAGTGTCGGTTTGTAAATGGAACCGACACTAATAAGTAATATTTTGTCGATTCCATTTACCAACCGACACTAATAACCACACCTATAACTACCCCTGTCGCTGGCAGCTCCTGCTCCATTCCCAATCGTCACCTACCTCCCGATCAACTGCAAACCGAGCTCGTTGTTCTTCCTTCCATATTTCCTTTGAAGCATTTTTGAGTGTTTGTACTCCCTCTAAGTGTTTCAAGGTGAGTAAATTGTTCTCCTCTCTTAATTTGTGGTTATCTAGATGCAATTTAATGTTTAGATTTAGTACATTGAAGATTAATTAATTTATATGAGCTCAAATTATGGTTTAGATTTATTTTGTTTTTATTGATCGAGCATTTTATAGATGTTGAATTTATTACCTAGCTCCATTAGATGAACTTTTGCGTAGCTTTATATAATATGGATTAAAATTATGTCCATCTACTATTGTTAGCTAATTAACTATTATCAAACATATATTAAATTTTAGTAAGTATTGATTTGTAATGATCTAGTTAAAATTTAATGTTTATATCTAGTTCAATTAAGGTTAATTTATATGTTTGTATTGATCTAGCATTTTGTAGATGATGAATTTATTACCTAGCTCCATTAGATGAAGTTTTGCTTAGCTTTAATTATATAGTATAGATTAAAATTATGTCCATGTATTATTGTTAGCTAATTAATTATTATCAAACATATATTAAATTTAAGATATTAAATTTTAATCACATCTAATTCAATTAAGGTTAATTTATATGTAGTTCATATTATGGTTTAGATTTTGTTTCTTTTTGTTGATCTAGCATTTTGTAGATGATTAATTTATTACCTAGCTCCATTAGATAAAATTTTGCTTAGCTTTGTATAATATAGATTAAAATTATGTCCATCCACTATTGTTAGTTAATTAATTATTATCAAACATATATTAAATTTAAGATATTAAATTAAATTTTAATAAGCATTGATTTATGGTGATTTAATTGAAATTTAATGCGTACATCTAGCTCAATTAAGGTTAATTTATATGTGGTTCAAATTAAAGGTTTATTTTTAGTTTGTTTTTATCTACCTAGCATATTGTAGATGATTAATTTATTTAATTAAGATATTATATTTTAATAAGCATTGATTTGTGGATTCTAGTTGTAATTTAATGTTTAGACCTAGTTAAATTAAGGTTAATTTGATAATCGTTTATGTTAATTAGTTGTAGATGGACTGGAGATGGATGTACAGTGCAGACCGTTACAGTCGAGAATACATCGACGGCGTCTCTGCTTTTCTAAGATTCGCCGAGGAGGACAAGTTGCAAAAGAAAAAGGAATACATACATTGTCCATGTATTGATTGCAAGAATGAGAAGATGTTTTTAGACAAAGAGCATATCCACTTACACTTGATTCGAAGGGGTTTTTTACCTGGCTATACATATTAGACAAGGCACGGTGAAGAACAGATCATACATGAAGGTGATAACGTCATCAACGACGATGGAGCTAGCAACATGGTAGCTGACATCGGTTACGGATCCGATGAGGATAGGTTGCTCGT
Organism: Rhipidocladum racemiflorum; assembly: GCA_036346355.1. NCBI lineage: Eukaryota > Viridiplantae > Streptophyta > Magnoliopsida > Poales > Poaceae > Rhipidocladum > Rhipidocladum racemiflorum. Next base: position 41,903,346 of record CM070578.1, read on the forward strand.
CGATGATGACAATAATCTGGCTCAGATCGATGTTGCGCGATGCAGAAGGAAACTATACACTAGTTAGAGAGAGTTTAATCAATTCCAGGGTTTGATGGAGGACTCAGACAAACCTTTGTTCCCGGGTTGCAAGGAGGAATACACAAAGTTGCACACCGTGCTTGTACTACTAAAATTGAAGGCAAGCAATGGTTGGTCCGATAAGAGTTTCACGGTGTTGTTACATCTCTTAGCGGACATGCTTCCAGAGGGAAACGTATTGCCTGAAACCACATATCTTGCAAAGAAGGTTGTATGTCCCTTGGGATTGGAAGTAGAAAGAATACATGCATGTCTAAACGACTTTATACTCTATCGCAAAGAGTATTTAGACATGCATGCATGTCCGGTATGCAAAGCATCGAGATACAAGCGTAAGAGTGATGACAGCAATGTCATCGAGGTGAAGAAAGGACCTCCTGCTAAAGTGGTATGGTATTTACCAGTAATCCCTCGGTTGAAGTGTTTATTTGGAAACAAAAAGCACGCCAAATTATTGCGATGGCACTCAGAAGAGCGTAAGAGGGATGGAAAGCTGAGACACCCTGTTGATTCTGCCCAGTAGAGAACCATCGATAGGCTCTTCAGGAACAACTTCGGAAATGAACCTAGGAATATAAGGTTTGGATTGAGTACAGATGGAATGAATCCTTTCGGTAATATGAGTAGCGTTCATAGCACTTAGCCCGTGACTCTCTGTATCTACAACCTTCCTCCTTGGTTGTGTATGAAGCGAAAGTACATTATGATGTCGCTGCTTATTCAAGGGCCGAGACAACCTGGCAACGATATTGATGTATACCTGCAACCATTGGTGGAAGATCTTCTGATACTGTGGAACGAAGGTGTGCAGGTATGGGATGAGTACAAACGAGAGTACTTCACGCTACGTGCATTATTGTTTTGCACCATCAATGATTTTCCTGCCCTAGGTAACATATCTGGCCGTACTATAAAAGGAGCCAAAGTCTGTCCACAGTGCTTGGATGAAACAGATAGTGTGTGGCTCAACAACTCAAGAAAAACTATGTATATGCGTCACCGTAGGTTCCTTCGAAGGAATCACCCCTACCGCAATATGAAGAAACAATTTGACGGAACAAAGGAGAACGGTTTAGCTCAAAGGCCTCATCGTGGGGAAGAAGTATATGATATGGTTAAGGATATTAATGTTGCACTTGGAAAAGGTAGTAATAATACATCGAGATCCCGAACTGAGAACACGTGGAAGAAGAGATCGGTATTTTGGGACTTACCCTATTGGAAAGACTTAGAAGTTCAACACTGCATCGATGTCATGCATGTAGAGAAGAATGTATGTGACAGCTTGATTGGTCTTTTATTGGATATTCCTAGCAAAACCAAGGATGGACTCAAGTCATGAAAGGACCTAGAAGATATGAAAATCAGATCCGAGCTACATCCTCAAGACAACGGATTAGGCTGATTTTATCTTCCCCCAGCTTCCTACACTCTATCCAAGAAAGAGAGAACAGAACTTTGCAAGTGCTTGCATGGTGTGAAAGTTCCGTCTGGTTATTCCGCAAACATCAAAAAACTGATCTCGATGAAAGATTTGAAGTTAATTGGCATGAATTCTCACGGTTGCCATGTGATGACGACACAAATGCTTCCTGTTGCAATTATAGGTATTTTGCCTGACAAAGTCCGAGAGACAATAATGAGGTTATGTTTCTTCTTTAATGCAATTTCACAGAAGGTCATCGATCTCGTTGGACTATGTGAACTACAGGATGATGTGGTGAAGACTCTATGCCAACTAGAGATGTATTTTCCTCCATCATTTTTTGATATCATGGTCCATCTCATTATTCACATTGTGAATGAGATAAAGATATGCGGCCCCGTATTCTTGCATCAGATGTACCCGTTCGAGAGATACATGGGTGGTCTGAAGAAATATGTATGTAATCGATCTCGGCCGGATTGCTGCATTGTAGAAGGTTATGCAACCTAAAAAAGAAATAAAAGTTAGGGTATACCATGCCAGGATCATTTTCTTTCAGTCAAAGTGTGCACTAGCATTTTCTTTTCAGTCAAAGTGTGCACTAGCATCCTTAGGAACCCCTGAACGTGTTGCGCATGTTAGCTTAACCGGGAATAGCACATAGCTTCTTCGTGCCCGAGATCACCTTAGACCTCTGCTAGCCACCGCCGTGAGCTCATTTCCTCCGAACACCACCCATAGGCAAATGTTTCCCCAAATGTGCACGGTCATGTTGATGCTGTAGGTGCTTATCCCCGAGCTTCAACAGCGCCGGTTTGCCGCCGGTGAACTCGGGAGTAAAGGCCTCTACTCGGAGTCACTGTCTTGTGGTCCCGTAGTGTCAGTCGCCGCACAAGGCCTTGTGCCACTGCCGCGCTGGGCCCGCTGGGCAGCCTAACAAGCTATGGCTCGCTGACGGCCGGACCCACACGTCAGTCGCTCAAGGCGCGCGCGTTATCACCTTGCGCGAGGCACTGACTGGTGGGGTCCCACAGTCAGTAGCAGCGGTTCGGTTTCAAAATCTAGCCGCGCAAAGTGCTAAGAATGCGTTTTCCTTTAAGGAAAACGTATTTTCTCATTTTCTGGATTTTGTTAAACCAACAACTTCAAATTTGAATAACTTCTAAACTATAGTTCCAAATTGAATGAAACAAATTTCTAAATTCATGATAAATCATCTAGTTTCATATTATGCAAAAACATTTTAAACTTGTTTAGCAAATTAAATTTGAATTTGAATTTAAAGAGAGAAATTTGGATATACTCCATAAAGAAATTTTGCAAATTAAGTCCAAATTGAGTGAAACAAATTTTGTTTGAATCCTTATGTCAAATACTGTCCAAATATGTGATCATATTTGAATTTGAAGTTGTTTTGTGAAAACTTCCTATTAGGATTGAATTCAATGCACTAAATTAATACAATTGCTATAACTTAACCAAAAATCATCCAAATTGAATGAAACTTGTTTTATTGTGCTAGTTATGTTATTTAGAACCAGATTATGAAATAAAAGTTAGGGTATACCATGCATCTTTTTATCAAAAGTAAATAGGTTGCTTTATATACTAGATGAAATTAGTAAAAGTAACAATGCAACCTGAAAAAGAAATTTTATAAGTTTAATCTTACAATCCTAGCTTCCTGAATTCATAGATTAAAATAAAACATTACACAAAAGAAAAGTGGTTAGATGATATGTAAACCTAAGCCGTAATATTAGGATAAAACTTTACCATCTAACTACTGTATGAAATAAGGAAGTTTGATTGCTATTTTGATTGTCTATAGAGTGATTCTATTTGAATCTTTCAATTTCTGCTTTGCCGTTAATGAATTTGCTTCTTTTGCCGATATTGAATTATTTCATTTGCCATGTTCTTTCTTCGACGCGTAGACGTTGATACTACCGACATCACCGTTGACGACGTCGATCCAGCTTACGCTACTGAAGAGCAAGGCAAGCACCCCCTTGAACATCTTGAACCCAGATTTCATAACCAGATAAAATGTGATTAAGAATCTTCCCGCATGCTTATATTTTCATAAATCATTATTTCATGTTATCTGGTAATTATAACCCAAATTGATGGATTACCTCAATTATGTTGACATATGCCCCATGATAACCCTAGGTATGGGTAGATTCATACATTGGATGGGATATCACGATTAATAATTGCATTTGTTTAGCGGTGCTTAGAAAAATGTCAGCGATATTTACACCCACCCACTTTTCTTTATGAAATCTTTTATGGTTTATTTGAACAGTAAAGGATAATAGTAGTTTGATTAAAAATGAAAATAAAATTATCGTTTTGACGTGGGTGATTATTGGCAATAGCCGGATGTACATGTTTTAACGTGTACGTAGCTAGGGTGGAGTTATCGCCCATGTCACTTTACGGGCCGAACGTAGTGTTGCATGATCCAAGTATAACCGTACATCCACAAGTACTGGAATGGGACAGTCTTAACTTATTAAATTATTTGGGAATTGGCTTTGCACATTGGTAGGCAGTTGTAGCACGGGCATTCCGGATATAGGTCTGCTCGAGGGAGGTGTCTTCACTGAGGTGTTGACACTTTCCGATGTAACGGTGTACGCCTAGCTATAATTTGGGGCTGTTATTATTCCTGGTGGGTCACTGGCTCCGGAATGATTTTTACCTTTTTAGCTTCCATCATAGTCAGGGTGAGTCGACATCGGGCTAGTGCAAAGCTAAGGTTCAGATAATCAAACGGTTTCGTTATGAACTCTCTGGCGGCACACCAAAGGAAGTGTGTTAAATGCGCTTGCCACAAAGGGAGGACATATCTTGTGGGTAAAGCTGTACAAACTTTGCAGAGTCTAAAACTATTCGAATAGCCGTATCCACGGTCATGGATGACTTGGCAAACTGACACTAGTTAGTTGTTTTCTAATTTCAAAAACTTTGGTTAAATGATTCGGAAAATAATTCACATCTGTTAATGTCACTTATTGTTATATTTATTCGTGTAAGACCATGGAGGGTCTTTTCCGTTCTCTTTACTCACAAAGGGCCGTGAGTAACTTTCTAGTATTCATCTTGATACATGTTATTTCAAGTACTTATCAAACTGTTTTAAATTCAATTTATGCTTTCCATTACTATTCAGTATTTACAATTCAAATTTTCGCTTTACGCAAAACAACCGTAGAAACCCACCTTCTATTCAGCTTGCATCTATTTCAGGTTTTGTAAACACTGCAAGTCTTGCGAGTACCAATGTACTCAACTTGCTTTAACGTGGTTTTTAGGTGATGAGCAAGAATATCCCGTTGACGATAACGATAACGAAGAACTCGTTATTTATGGCGACGACTGTCCTCTCTAAGTTCATCTCGTCTGTTGCCTGTGGAATTTTGGGTTTAGTAGGCAAACAATGAGATGTGGTCTTTTATTACTGCTACTTTTGGGATTTTAATATTAATATCGAACATCTAATGTAATAAAAGTTTGAACTTGTGTATGGCTGTAATTCCAAATTGTGTATTGTGCGTGCCAACCACTGATCATGGGAATGGCACCGAAAGCACTTAAGAACCTTGTTTTTATGTTACTTGGTGACATAAAAATGAGGGTCTCACAATACGTTGGTTATGAGAGTGCATCCATAATCAGGTATTTGCAACCCATGACTGGAGACTTGCATACAACCCGATTCGCTGATTGCATCTTTGACGAGGACCGTTTCCCATCATTAGAGGGAGAGAATCAACCATTGGATGAAAAATGCCAGGAAATAATATGGCATTCCACTGGGATTCCCACGCATGACCCTCGCACTAATGCTTGATCATTTTTGTGATCTGAAGAGCGTGGCTAAGTCGCATGTACCTGCAAGAAATGGACTAGAGAGGGTGGAAATACCAAAGAAAGCAAAAGGTATCCCTCATCCAGTTCAGAGGCCTCAAAGAAAAAAAACAGGAAATCTGGCTTCTCAAACCCAAAGTACCCGGAGACGTCTGAGGAAAACTTGGCAAGAGGATTTACCACAGCCAACCACGAAAATGCCCCAAAGCAAGAAGGGGACCCAGTTGAGACCTGGCACTGGAAAGAAGCTTGTGGAAAAGCAATTCCAGATCTGAACCTTTCATTGGAAGAAACCACCGGAAATAATGTGTGCGCACACATTGGCGGAGAAAAACTAAAGGAACTTGCTCCTGCGATGGGAAATAGCAAAGAAGAGCAAGTAGAAGTGCATGAAGCACCCCATGACGAAATGGCCATAAACTTTGTAATAACAGGAGAATCGATGAATAGAGCAACAACCAATGTCGATGCATAATTTGCAAAGAAGATTACCACGATCATTGATCATGATCCCGAGCCCGCATCTCTCGCGGAGTGCAAGAAAAGGCTCAATTGGGAAGAATGGAAGAAGGCAATCACTGCAGAGTTAGTCTCTCTGAACAAAAGAGACGTGTTTGGGCCTGTGTGCCGCACGCCTCCCCATATAAACCCCGTACGTCACAAATGGGTTTTTGTTTGGAAAAGGAATGAAAACAATGAAGTTGTAAGTTACAAGGCAAGGCTTGTCACTCAACGTTTCACTCAACGTCCTAGGATTGATTATGAAGAAACCTACTCTACGGTCATGGGAGGAATTACCTTTAGATACTTGATCTCAATGGCAGTCAACTTGAAGTTGAGAATGAAGCTAATGGATGTTGTCATAGCATATGTGTATGGAAACTTAGATTCAGAGATATACATGAAAGTACCAGAAGGTATACCTATCCCGAACCAAGACAGAGCAAATAGAAACCTATACAGTATGAAATTGGAGAAATTACTGTATGGACTGAAGCAGTCAGGAAGAATGTGGTACAATCGCTTGAGTGACTTTCTTTGCAAGAAAGGCTACACGAACAGCGAAGATTATCCATGTGTGTTTATACAACGATCCCCGAATGGATTTTGTATAATCTCCGACTATGTAGATGACTTGAACATCATTGGGACAGATAAATAAATTGAAGAAGCATGCTCATACTTGAAGTTTGAGTTTGAAATAAAAGACTTGGGTAAAGCCAAGTTCTGTTTAGGCTTGCAGCTTGAACATGTCCAAGGCGGAATCTTGGTATACCAATCATCCTACACGCAGAAAGTATTAGAGAGATTTGGTTTTGAAAAGGCATACCCTGCAAAGACCCCAAAGGTCGAAAGGTCACTCCAAGCAGACCTAGACCCATACAGGTCTAGAGAAGAGGGGTGGAAGTCCTGGGAGCGAAATTACCATATTTGAGTGCAACTGGAGCACTCATGTACCTTGCGAATAGCACTAGGCCGGGCATCTCATTCGCCGTGAATTTGCTAGCACGGTACAATGCAGAACCCACCAAAAGGCATTGGAAAGGGGTAAAGGACATCTTCCGTTACCTCCAAGGAAGCAAAGATCTTGGCTTGTTCTATAGAAGAAATAATGAATTGAATTTGGTTGGCTATGCCGATGTCGGATACCCATCGGACCCGCATACTGGCAAGTCACAATCCGGGTATGTTTTCCTTTGTAGTGGAACAGCAATTTCTTGGAAGTCGTCTAAGCAGACTCTTGTCTCGACATCAACAAACCACTCGGAAATCATTGCCTTGTATGAAGCCTCTCGAGAATGTGGATGGCTTCGAAGAATGGTTGACCACATCCAGAATTCATGTGGTTTGAACATGGAACAAACCCCCACTATTATCTATGAAGATAATGCAGCTTGGGTTGCTCAAGTGAAAATGGGATATGTGAAAAGTAACCTCACGAAACATATCAACCCCAAGTTCTTTTATGCTCATGAAATGCATAAGATGAACGAGATAAAGATACTGCATACTAAGTCGTGTGAAAATCTCGCAGATTTATTTACTAAGTCACTTCCGGCATCTTCCTTTGAAAGATGCGTTAGAGGAATCAGGATGATGAGACTTAGAGAAGTGTAGATTTCAGGGGGAGAATTTTCACATACTCCTACATAAATCTCGAACATGAAGTTTGAGTACCCAACGTGAATCTAGAAGATTAATATTGAAGTTTGGGTGGATTGTACTCTTTTCCTTATTAAGTTTTTCATTGAAGTTTTCTTACATAAGGTTTTTGATGAGGCAATCCGTGCAACACAGCAAGCGTATGCTATGTATTCTTCCTCCAAGTATTTTTCCCGCTGGGTTTTTCTAAAGTTTTGATGAGGCATTTGCATCTCGCGGTGAAAAGTCCAAGGGGGAGTGTTAGGAAACTTGGCCCATTGTGGCCTACGTGGACTCTCCCGAAACCCTAGCTATAGGTTATAAATATCGTATGATTTGCCCTACTTCCTCCGTTTTAGCTCGAGCCTTTTCCTTCATTGGACAACAGCTGCCGATAGGATTTTAAATCTTGTTTTCGGACTATATCTCAGAGGGATCGAAAGGTGAAATTTTGGTGAGATATTTCAAACAAAATTCAAAAATTGAATTTCAGAATTTCGGTGAGATTTTAGAATTTCAGACGAATTTCAGACTATAGGATTTTCTAGATTTATTTTACTCCTGGTAAATTAAGATTATGACATTAGCATGACGTCGTAAGTAGAATTTCTTTTTAAAAAATAATTCAGTCGAAATCCAATATTACTTGTGGTGTCATCATCGAGCAATAATTAGATTTTTTAGTGAAAAAATAATTTGGTTAATTAGGATTTATTCTTTTTCAGTATTTTCCTGGATTTCAAAATTTTGAAAGCCGTTATCACTCATACAAGCCCTGATTGAGGTGATTCTAGTTTATAAAAATTTGTAAAGTTGAGCTCTTTTTAATGGTGAATTTTATTTAATTTTTGGTATTTTTTGCTCTCTATTATTGATATTTATTACTATTTTATCTCGATTAGCGTAAACGTTGAAGTGCCCGAGTGAGGAGTTTAACCAAGAGTAAGGTCCAAACCATGAATAATATCTTTTTTTAAGGTAATTTGTGCTTTGATCATACTAAACCCAGCTTTTCAAAAGTTATATTCACTATTGTGCACATCAATATCACAGACTGTTCACAAACCACATCACAGACGATTTTGTGAACCGTCTGTATCAAACTGTCAATGATGACTATAAGTCATCACAGACAATTTTCCAACCGCCAGTGAAAAAAATCATGACAGACGGTTCCAAATTTCGAACCGTTTGTGATGTGGGCTCATCAAAACAGTTCCAAAGTAGAACCGGGAACCGTTTGTGATGTGGTACCATCCTAGACGGTTCTTCTTTAGAACCGTCTGTGATGTTGATTTTCTTTTTCTTTTTTAGTAATTTTGGTTTATTGGCTAACCTTAGGAAATGCTAGCCATGTCATCTGGGGGTAAGTCGTGGTTTACCTTTTGCCTTCCTTTTCCTTTTAGGTCCGTAGCTAAAAGGAGAAGATTCGGGGACGAATCCTTTTAAGGTGGGGAGATTGTGATGCCCTAGAATTTGAGAGCGATCCTAGGGTTTTCTTTCTTGGTTGTTCCAAAAAGAAAGAGGGTTTTGTCGGGGAATGAAATAATTAAAGAATATGCAGCAATTTAATATTAAAATTAGAGTTTGAGGCTAGTTTTAGCTGGGCTAAGGCAACCTGGGCCTGGGCCGGGAATTCCCTTCCCACCTTCCCCCTCCCCACGCCTTGGTGGGCCGGCCCACCTCTCCCTTAGTGGCGCCACCCCCTCCCCAAAACCCTAGGCGCCACCACTTCCTCCCCTTGGCAGCCACCACTCCCTCCCCTAGGCAGCCGCCCCTCCCCTTCTCCTTCCCGGCGTGGTGGTTCGAGGATCCACCGCGGTTCACGAAGGAAAATTCGAGAGGAGGACAGATTTCCGTGTCGGGGATCGTTGTGCAATCTTTGTGGGTTCTCAAGGGAGAACTCAAGGTAAAATTTCCAATCTTTTACCCCTGTTCTACCTAGGGATTTGGAGTGTATTAGATCTGTTGGTGTTTGGTTTGGATGGATTTTGATGGGGGAGAAGGGTAGTTGTTCACGTGATGCTGTTTCTGAAAGGGGAAATTGTGCAGCGCGGATTGTTTCGCGGTTTACATGGCATAGATGATTTTTCCTGCAGAAATCTATAACTAGAAAGTTGTAGATAACGTCGAGACCTAGCTTTTGTATTTTGTTCAGAATTTTTGGGGAATTGGTCTGAGAGTTATCGCTGTTGGAAACTAACGAACAGAATCTGGAAACAGATTTCGTCCACTGTGTTGGACGGTTGTTTAGGCATGTTTAACAGCGGAATTGAAATTTTTGACCTTCATGAAAGTTGTAGATCTCGTCATTATCTATCTATTGTAATTTTTTTGTATTTTTATGAATAGTATAAAAAATTTACGAAATTGGGAAGAGAGGGTGCTGCTGTTCGATCCGGACAGATCGGGGTTTTTGGCGTTTAAACGGGAACGGGGAGTAGGAAGCGTGTGTTTGAATTGTGTGATGAATTGTGATGTCGCTATGTACTGAAATAATGTTTGTTCAGGTGGTGCCACTGCTGGGCGCAACTAGGTTCATCGTTCACGTCGGTAAAGGCAAGTAGAAGTAGTTGTATTGTTAAGCTATACATCGTTGTTTGCTTTGCCTTCATTATAAACTCCAATTACAGCAATCATACATGGTTTAATCACTTGCTTTGAGGATTGCAATATCTTGACTGGCATTGTGATGTTGTGGTTTAGCTATGAATCATGAGTAAGGTGAAGAATGATGTTGTTTTCCGGATGAATTGTCTAAACATTTCATCTCAATGATATTTGCTTTCTATCCATGCTATATGATGATATGCAAACATGTGGACTCAGTGGGGGAGGTTATGAATGAATTCATGCATGAAGCATTAACTGCATAATCATGCATTGGAAGTTTGTCGACGCCAGCGTGCGCGACCGTACCGGTACAACACCGTGTGTTCCTGAGAAAGGGCACGGTGAGGAGGAACATGGCATAAGCATGCGCATCAATCATATGCATTTTACTAAAGTGGTGTGGACTCTTTGATGTGGTATTATATATGAGGAATGTGGAATGCTAGATATATGGTGGATGTGTTATTTTTATTAGTTGTTCCGCTTGCTGAGATTACCCAATCTCACTACTTGCTGTTTTGATGTTTTCAGGTAGCGCACGTGAGTCGTAAGCATGAAGGGTGGGCTAGCAACACAATAAATTTTCTGATGTCATCACGACTCTCATGATCTAGTGCTTTGAAATAATTCATTAGTTGGATGCAATTTTATTACATATAGAACCTTTGTTGTTCCCTTTAAACTTGTTCTCGTTTATGGTTGTCCCATTAGAGATGTGTTATATTTATGGTTGATACCTGGTTGAATTAGACTCGTTGTCTCTAGTATTGATGTCATGATATTATTCCTATTCGAATTGCTTCCGTATTATCCTGTTTTAGGGGAAATGCTGTCGAATTGTTCTTGTACAACAGTTGAGATTTATGGGGTGTTACACAACTGGATGAAATATTTACCCCAGGTTGTGGGATAAAAGTATGAATTTTTTGTCCTATTGAGCCAGCAATACTTTTTCTAGGTACTCGTGGATGACTTGTAAACCAGGTCTACTTCTTTTCCGATCTTATTGTGCATCGCCTTTTTTTGGGAAGAATGACTTTTATCTTCATCTAATCAACTCCACCAGGTTGATTAGATCGATCGGTTACTATAGTTTATATCGGCTTAAACGAGCTGATAGGGATTAATTGTCATCAAAACTTTAGATCGGTTTTATAACCAATTTACTGACATTACTCTCTTACCAATTGCAGGATCAAATCGGCTGGCACGCTCTCACCCTGAAATTAAACCCGGTGTTTGCGTATGTTGGTTGTGATCAATCCGTCATCAAGTTTTTGATGCCAACACAGTTTCTTGGACATTTGGGCGACCCAAGCAAACTCTGCTCTTATCAACTCTTTGTGTCATATATGCTTCCTTTGCTCTTGTTATTGCAAGTGAGAAAATTTGAATCTTTTTATTTTGCTAACGTGATAAGAATTTTGTAGCCGAGAATTAGGAATAGAGGAAACATATCTGTGTTCTGTTCTTAAAGACATGCGCACTAAAATTTTGATTTGTAATTTTGTAGCATGCATAACAATTATATTCGGTTACAATTGTGCTGTAATAATTATATTTCGTTGCAACGCACGGGTACCTTACTAGTTACAAGTTACATAGAACTAATCCCACCACAACAACCTCATATAGGCCACATGAGCCACTATATTAACATACCAGGATATTTCACTCACCCCTTTTAAGAACTGACACCTTACACCGCGTGCATGATATATACCAAGAACCAACCCTCAAGCAACATTCGTGCCGTGGGTTCCCGTTAAAGAACTACATATATACGTACCTATGCAGCGAGAGTTGATGCTCTGATACTCACCGTAACACCAGAATCATCACGGAGATGAGAGAAGGGATGGAGCCCGTTCTATTCCCAAAAGTTTTCCGTGCAAATTAAACATGCGCTGCATTATTCAGAGTCTCCGCCTAAATATTGAACACAAGAACCAACAAAGACATTAGAAAGCTCCTAGGCCTATACGCGAGAATTGATTATATCAAATTTGATCCCAAAAGACATACACGTTAGGCTAAAGGTTGTTATGGACAAAGTTAATTATAGACATATCGTATGCCCCAAAAAGAAAAAAAAAAGGAAAAGAGAAACATGGCAAAATATTATTACAAAGGGGTTAGCACCTGGGCCCGTCTACAAGTGCTGGGCCGAGACAGGCCTTTAATTATTCGTGGGCCTTAACATGGGCCTGTTCACGCACAATTAAGTAGCTTGGATTGTCTGGATGTCGATCCGGCCTTTTAAGCCCAAGAGCGTACTGGTTCACGATCACCGATGAGGATTAGCTACTCACAATCACTGGAAGAGAAATGCATGCAAGTGTAGCTGGAACATCACCATTCACAAAGTAATAAGGCTCGGACGGCCGTACGAAATAATTCCTATGTTTCAGACAGATCATGCGTATATTCCGATCGACATAGAAGGATGTAGCTCAAGGCCGGTGTTGGCGTTGATTAATATGAGGCAGGGAGTCATTCTATTGTATACATGCAATCAGAATTATAAAGCAGAGCAGTTTTTCCTCATATTGTGTCTCTCTTTCTCTCTCTGTTCTCCAGTTTAGATCTATTAAGTAACCCCGGACTATTCAATAGCGAGATTGTATAACACTTACTTCCAGTGTCGCATTAGGCCAGTCTTCACCGACCATAGCCGAGCCAGGCCAAGTTCCACCGCTCCCAATTGCCTCTGGTCAAGCCACGCTGTTGGCCACACGACTCCATGCATGCCGCGCTCGCTCTCCCGGTATTGCCACGACCAAGCTCCCTTCACCCTTGTGCTGCCGCGACCAGACTACCAGAGAAGTCACCGACTGACCGAATTGTTGTCGCCTCATCTAAGCATTTGAGAAACCGATTAACTAAGCTATAAGGCTTCTCGAAGGCAAGCCGCAAGCTCTGTAAGCCAAAGCCAAAGCACCGGATGATTGATTCGATACAATTTTTGGTTTCTTCTCCAAGTCCGGCCATTGCTCTGCCGCCGGCCAACTCCATAATATATGCACCATCCTTCAATTACTACCACTGAGGGCAACACCTTCTGTTAGAAATTGGCCCATGGCCTATTTCCTTTAATTCCATAGCATGCATGATTTAGTACCATATTGCCTAGCCAAATGGAGGAAGGGCAATTTAAAAGGTGGAGTCTTTTCCACCTCTTGATTAATGTGACATTTGGCATGGAGATGGCATAGGGTGAATACTGTCTAAACACGTACGCGCATGCGTATTCGTGTATTTTCGGGAAGGTGCCACCGCCGCCGCTCCTCTTCGTCGCGCCATCATCTCAGGCCACCTCGGCTTTGGCCGCTGCCTCATACAGCTTCAACAGGGTACCGGGAAGCTGTTCTAGCCGTCACTTGCAGTCCATGGTGCTTGCTTTGTCGCCGGTCGTGCACACCTGAGCCACGCCGTGAAGCTTCCTGTACGCTTGTTCTTGCCTCCTCTCTAATTTCTTCCCTCTTACATGTGGCCCCACCTAGAGATAACAGCATCAAGACATCTTAATTGATTAAAACTACAAGTTAAAATGATACTTGGTTGAGCCAAATAAGCCATGTTATAAATATATATGTATGCATAAATCCTCAAGCAGGAGTTTCAAAGTCAAAAATAAAAATGAAGATAAACAGTAGGCAAGTTCAAAAAAGTTCATGAATCTGTTTGGGGTGATTAGCTTATTAGGTTTAATTAGCATCTCCAAACCAAAAGCCAATTACTCCTAAACTCAATTGTCAAAATCATTTGTGAATGTTGATTAAATCTTCACTTCGAATATTAGAGGCTTAGCTTAAAATAAACCCGACAAAAGTTTGATTAACTTCTAAATTCGTATGATAAGATTGAAAGCGAAATGATATTCGATTGAGCTCAAACTTATCCTGTCTTAGATATACATGTATCCTTAGTGTTCTGTAGAGCCTGCGCCAAACTTCCTTCTTTGTCGAGCACTTTATTCTCGGAAAATGTAAGCCACTTCTTAGCTTCCAACAAAATGTAGCACCGACAAAGTTAGTAATTTTTATTCTTGAAATCACTCGGCCACCATTTGAATGGCTAAATGTTCATAGTCTGTACCCATTTCCTCTTGTCAAGGAGACTACAGATATCCTCCTAGATTGCTTTTGCTACTACACAATCAAAGAACAAATGATGTACATATTCTTCAGGTTATCCACGTTTTGCCTCAATTCTTCCAGATAAGTCCGACCAATATATATATATATATATATATATATATATATATATATATATATATATATATATATATATATATATATATATATATATATATATAGGAAGCCTTTTCCGTACTCTTGGGAGTGCGTACTCCCACCTCCAGTATACCACTTAAACGAATACGTTATACTCCTTTATCACTTTCAGTATACTCTAATAATAATTCTAAGATACTACAATGCGATATTGTTGAAAAAAATTGATCAGAGCCCTTTATTTTTAGCTATATACTCTTTTCATATGTAAAAGAGTATATAAAACAAATTATGCTATAAAGGGTAGACTTTAATGAAATTTTTCGTAGAATTCACTTTGAAGTATCTTATAATCAGTATTAGAGTATACTTAAAAGGATAAAGAGGTATAGCAACATCATTTAAGCGGTATATTGAGAGTGGGATGCATTACACCAGTATGGAACCATTTTCCTATATATATATATATATATATATATATATATATATATATATATATATATATATATATATATATATATATATATATATATATATATATACACACACACACGCCCAAATTAAGCTGCTCATAAGCTTATCTTAGGTTAACTAGCCAATTCTTCTCTCAAGGAGGAGGAGAGGATGAAGCAACTAGCTTATAAGTTATACTAGTTATATGCCCGTGCGTTGCTACGAAAAACAAAATTGATAACAAAAAATAAAGATTAAAAAATAAAAAAATACTATTTCATAAGATCAAACATCTATCTTTAACGTTTCGTTTCTTGCAGGGCAATTAAGCAGGGCAATTAAGTAGGGCAATTAAGTAGAGCAATTAATGTGACGTGGGAAGAAACTCTCACTTTATATAGTAGAGACTAGAATCAATTCTTGCATTGGAAGCTAAAATATATATTTTTGTCTTACCTTGTTGTTGGGGCGTCGCATGCAAACACCCAATTCCAATTCCCTCCTGCCAACCTTCCTTCCTTGTTGCCAGCCGGTCCATGACCATCATCTATATCGGTCAGGGCCTTCCTAGCCAGCTAGTTGTTTAGCCTATGAACATTCATAAACAGAGAGTTTGGTACGAGCTATTACTTGGTAGTAACTAGTTCAAGACTTGGACTTTACACACACACACCCACTTTAGTTTGATGGCTGTCGGCATCTTGTAGTTCATTTAAACTAGTTATATGCCCGTGCGTTGCTACGAAAAACAAAATTGATAACGAAAAATAAAGATTAAAAAATAAAAAAAATACTATTTCATAAGATCAAACATCTATCTTTTACGCTTCGTTTCTTGCAAAAGCTGGCTAATTAAAGCAACGTTTCGTTTCTTGCGTAGAGCAATTAAGCAGGGCAATTAAGTAGGGCAATTAAGCAGAGCAATTAATGTGACGTGGGAAGAAACTCTCACTTTATATAGTAGAGATTTAAACATGCATAGCCATCGTAAGGGAGCTTTAAAGAGTTGTACGACTAAACCTATTAAAACCTTGTGATCTCACCCCAGGCAAATAATCAGGCTTAAAACTTATTTCTAATAAGATTAAAGCTATCCTTAAATGAAAATCAAGATAAGATGTTTAGGATTAAACACTGGTTATACAAAACCTATTATAGAATGGTATTGTCTTATTCCTATATTAATTCAAATGATCTTAGCTTCTTGAATTTGAAATAAAGCATATAAATTTACATAATCTTAACTTCTTGAGTTCGTAAACTAAAAATAAATAATTCATAAAGAACAAGTAGTTGTGCCTCAGCCTAACCTAGAACTCGCCGAAATTAAGTTAAAAGCTAAAAAGATGAACTACTTTACTTGTACATGAAATCATAACACCCTAACCGTAAATCACCCTTACTTATACTTTGTAATGATTTGATTTTTCTATCTGTATTCTTTTTGCTCTTATTGGAGTTTACTCTTTGCTATGTATCACGGTATGACGAATAGAACCAGGCATAGACCCGGCGCACGGCTCGGCTCGGGCCCACCGTGGACCCGGTCCACGCGCACAGTGTCTCCGACACGTGGGACCCACTGCTGACGTCATCGCTGACGTCAGCGGGGCTCAGCCGAACGGCTCTGACACGCGGGCCCCACTGTGACGTCAGCGGGTGATGTCATGGTGCGGTTGGCTGTCCCGCTGCCATGCGGGCCCATGCTGACGTCAGCGACGATCGGGTGACGCCCGCGTGGACCGTGTCGGTTCGCCTCCCGAACACGTGGCGCAATCTGGGCCGTCGGTTTGAAATCCGACGGTCCAGATTAGATCTAATCCGCCACAGTGCGGATTAACGCGGTTCGATTAGGACCGTTTGATTCGAATCGAATGGCTGAGATCGTGTCTAACGTTTCAACGCGGGCTAAATCTAACCGTACGATCTAGATCTAACGGCTGTGATTCGATCTAGCACGGTGCAGTCTAGGGGCTACGTGGCTCAATCTAGAGCGTTGGATCTAGATCCAATGGTTGATATTAGGGGCCTGTTTGGGAGAGCTCTGCTCCTCAATTTTTAGCTCCACTCCAAATTCGTGTAGCCAAACACCTCAGGTCCATAGAACTCTAACTCCAGGAAAAATGCGAATCTAGGGGGTTGCTCCATGGTTTTTGTGGAGCTCCTCAAGGGGTACTCCAAGAAACACCGTTTCATACCCACTCATGAAGTTGCTAGGTAATTACTCACCTTTGCCACTGGTTACACATATATATGTGGTAATTACCCACCTTTGCCACTAGTTACATCAACACCCAAGGGCATAAATGGATATCCACACCAAAACCATTTATTCTTGAAGCTGGATCTAATTTGCAAGCCAAACACCTCCCTTCACTACTTCAACTCTATGGTGGAGCTACTCAACGGTGGAGTTGATGAAGTGGAGCTGATTTTTTTGGAGTGGAGCTCTCCCAAACAGGCCCTAGATCTAAAGCCGCAACGTGGAATTTACACGGGGGTGACGTGGACTCTCCTTGATCGTTGGATGAAGATCGAACGGCTGCGGAGCTTCGCAGGGTCGGTGATGGCATGGCGGAGCTCTGGCTGCCGGAGACGAAGACAATGATCACCCGAACGACGTTCCCGTGCGTCTCCGGTGAGGTGAGTGGTATCCCCAGACGCGGCTCGTCGCGACAGTCCCTAATCTGGCCACCAACACGGCGGAAGACGGCGGACGGCGGCGGAACTACGCGGAAACCCAAAGCTAACCCTAATTAGCTACGGCGAGCAATCGTGGGCACGGAGGAGCTCTACGGGCAGCGGCTAGGGCAAACGAAGCGCACGTCAAAGGCGATCCTCGGGCACGCATCCACCCATTAAATATCGGCATCGACGTCCGGATTCGGCGCGGGATTCGCGGAACTGCCGAGGCGACGGCGGATTTCGACCAGGACACGGAGAAGGTGACGTGGCCAGATCTCGGCCGTTGGATCGAGATCCAACGGTTGCGGTGTTCGTGTTTGGGGTCTGGCTCGGGTCTAGCTCGAGCGGCTCGGTCGGGCTCAAGTCCGACTCGGACTCGAGTCTGACCCGGGTTCGGTTGGATGAACAGTGAAACCTGTTCGGATTTTCCAGCGATTAAAAATCAAAATAATTTCTAGAAATTCAAATAATTCAAGAAAAATAGCAAAATAATCAGAAAAATTCCAGGAAAATTCAAAAAAATACTTTGAGACATTTTGGACTCAAATAAAATATTTCCAACAAAATTTTATTTAAACTTTTAATTATTTAATTATCTCAAAAGGGAATAAATTCAAATTAAATCCAAATAAATCCTAGAAAATTCCAAAAATTCTCAAAAGTGTAAATTTCATTTAAATTCATGAAAAGCAAAAATTGGGGTGTTACAGTTTCCAACTAGCATAACTTGAGTTCTAAAAGTCCAAATCAAGTAAACGTGTACATTTTCTAGAATCTTAGGAAATTTCCTAGCCTTTTCTAATTATTCGCGAAGACTGGATCAGCCTCTAAAATTGTCTAATCTACAGATGAACACGATCTGTCCCAATCACGTCACAGATTAGACAACGTTCGGTTAAACGGCCATAACTTTTAAACGGTTGGACGGACTTTAACGTTCTTGGTTTCTAATTAAAGATAATTCAATTACCTACAACTTTCGTAACAGCCGGTCGATCAGGAAACGCTTCTAAAATTGCCAAAACTCCACCCCTAGGTCGTGGTGCAAATCTGCCTGAGGACAGAACGTGGGACACATTGCAAATTTCATATTCTCATCTAGGAACATCACCTAATTAATGATCTTAGGAATGGAATCTCCCTTCTAACCAGCATCATAGCCCTACAAAAGGATCTACCAATACTTACCTCCCTCGAAGATCCGTTCGAACGACGAAACCTTTTCCTCCCGGTCCCCCGATCTCCTTCCTCGCGCCAACTCCGCCGGATCCTCTCATCGCAGAGCTTTCCAACGGTGAGGACAATGGAATGGAGGGGTGTGGTAGCAAGGGATGGGGATGGATACCTCCTAGGGTCGGCTAGGAGAGGTGAGGAGGTGGAGGAGCAAGGGGGAGGGGGTGGAGGCGCAAGGAGGAGGCTAGGGCGGCTAGGGTTGGAGGAGGATGGGGGGGCGCAAGTGGGGAGGGGGTGGGCATGGGCAGCAGCCTTGCTGCCCAAAACCCTTCTCCAGTTGGGCCAAGAATCCCCCCAACTTCGGCCCACAAAGATCCCCCAAGCCCAAGTTAGATCCCCCAAGGCCCAAACTCCCCCAGAAGGCCCAAATTCTCCCCCGGAAAAGCCCAAACTCATGGAAAATGCCCAAAAACAATATACAAAAGTCGTACCTTAATGCCGAAATCGAAAATGACTCATACCGTCATTCCGTAGTGTCACATTCTCCCCCCTTTAACAGGATTCGACCTCGAATCCAAGACACGCCACTATGCGAAACAAACAACACAAAGAGAGCTAAACTTCACGGTTCATACCTGATGAGAATAGCTCTGGGTATTTCTCGCACATGCGAGACTCCAACTCCTAGGTCGCTTCCCTCTCAGACTGGTGCGACCACAGGACCTTGACAAACTTGAGCATTCTGTTCTTCAACACTCGCTCGGAATACCCTAGAATTTTCATAGGCCAGGACTCGAAAGTGAGGTTCTGATCAATCACCAATGGCTCCAACGGAACCACCAACTCCGGGTCATACAAGTACTTTCTCAGCAGCGAGACATGAAACTCATTATGGTCCCCTTGCATCGACACCGATAGCTCCAAGCGATAAGTGAACTTACCAACTCGAGCTATGATAGGAAATGGCCCAACATACATCGGACTGAGCTTCCCTTTGGTGCCAAATCGAACCACACCCTTGGTGGGAGATACTCGCAGGAGTACACTATCATCCACCGCAAACTCTAGATCTTGCCTTCTCACATCAGCATAGCTTTTCTGTCTACTCTACGCTGCGAGAAGGTTCTGTCGCACCTCTGCCACCCGAATCTCCTCTTTCTAACAATCTATCAAGATTCATAAAACTTAAAATGACATAATCATTATGAGACACATCCCTTTAACAAGCATTTAACCCTTTTTCACCATTAGTATTAGAACGGTCAACTAAGGTTCCAAACTTGAACCCCCAAAGAAACATTTACGCAAAATCCCATCTCTTCCAATTATTTGACCTTTTTCGCAAAGAATCAAAATTAACTAATGTCATCTACGTACATAGCCTATATCGACCATACTTTCCTTTCGACTACAAACCACGTTACACTTTCATTCTATCCTCTCCCAGGCATAACCACACCCAGGGACAACTAGCTAAGACAATTTTCACGACAGAACACTTTATTTCAAATTACCATCACCTTTTTAACAACCAACCATATTCTCAACAAAATTTGAACCGACATCACAAGCTTCCATCAAGACCACCTTTGG
The DNA here is from genome assembly GCA_036346355.1 of Rhipidocladum racemiflorum. Taxonomy (NCBI): domain Eukaryota; kingdom Viridiplantae; phylum Streptophyta; class Magnoliopsida; order Poales; family Poaceae; genus Rhipidocladum; species Rhipidocladum racemiflorum. Next base: position 41,923,626 of record CM070578.1, read on the forward strand.
AACCACAACCAAAGTTGTACGCCTAGCCCAAGCTAGGGCTGTAAATTCTTACGAAACCACAACTGGTTCTTTTCCTATGAGGGTCTCGCCCTCACATTTTCTCACTCAAATACTACCAAGCCCATGAGTATAATCCTCCATTATACTCAACAATTCCATAAACATTCCTATACTTATCTCAAACTAAAATGCCATCAACATAGCAATCATCTTTAACCGGATGAACCACATTCATCAACTGGAACCCAAAACGTCGCAAACCACTTTGGAAAGAATTCGACTGACACCACGGAGTGTTGAAACCTTATATAATGTGAATGTTGAGGTCAAAAACATTATGAAATATGGAATTGGAGATTGAAACCATACGCTATGAGGTTTATTCGCGTTTTCGTGCCGTTTCCGGGGATTTGGGCCTTTCCGGGGGAGTTTGGGCCTTAGGGAAAGGGTCGTGGGCCTTGGTGGAGAGGAGTATGAGTCCATTTAGGAGTAGGAATCCTGTTTGGGCTGGTAAAAAGGGCCTCCCCCTTCCCTTGCTTGTGCCCACCTCCCCTTGTGCGCCTCCCCCACACCCTTGTGTGCCCTAGCTGCCACCCCCAACTCCTCCTCCTATCCGCACCAGCTCCCCCTTGCTCTTCCCTTGCGCCACCACCCCCTCCACCACCTCTCCACCTCCCTTGCTGCACCTAGGTGAGTTCTTGACCTCACCACCTCGAAGGTCCAACCGTTGGAGCGCTCCGCGACGAGGAGATCCGGCGGGATTGGAGCGAGGAAGGAGAACGCGCGAACCGGGAGGAGATCTATTGGGTTTTCGTGCGTCGGGCGAGGGTATGGCCATGGGAATCCTTGGGGTTGGTCTAGGTACTCTTATTAGGGTCATTATCATGTTTTTAGATCAATTGGTGGTGGTGGAATTGAGTAGATTAGATGAAATCTAGAAGCTGCCACGTTCTCTGTTTCGGGCAGCATGAGCAGTTGACCTAGGGTTTGGGTTTTCGTCAATTTAGAATCGGAATTTGGTCGTACGGCTGTTGAAGAAGTTGTAGATAATTTTAATACCTTTCAGTGTGTATAAAGAACGTCCAATTCCACCCAGCCGTTTGAAAGTTATGATCGTTTTACCGAACGTATTAAAATCTGTGACGTGATTGGAACAGATCACGGTATTTTGTAGATTAAACAACTTTAGAGTCCGAATCAGTCTTTCTGTATACTTAGAAAAAGTTACGAAATTTCCTAAGCTACGCGAGGATGTACTCGTTTAATTGATTCGGAGTTTTAGAACCCGAGTTACGCCTTTTGGAAGGCTGCTGTCCCGACGGGACAGAACCTCTGTTTTTGGGCTTAGCGAGTAGTTTGCGATGTCGGGTTAGAAGAAGGTTTGTCTACTGTTTTGTGGACATGTTTGTGAGTGTGTGGTACCTATGTGCAGGTGGTGTGACCCCGGGAGTGCCTTCTACTTCTCGCCAATCCGACGCCCGTGGTTGAGGCAAGTGTATTGTAATGGACAGCGGTTTGTAGGTTGCTAGTTGAGACTAGATGAAATTGATTATATGATATGATCACTTGCTATGCTTTAATGATTGCCAATGATATGATGGATATGTTTATTATGTTATGATGCCATGTGTTAGTGTACAAGTTATTTATGATGTTGGCATGTTTGCATACATGGCATGTTACATGGCCCGGGCGGTGAGAAAGTCATAACTAGTCCGGGGAAGGTCGGTGAGAAAGTTATGACTAATCCAGAGAGACAATGAGTAAGTCCTACATCTTGATTCCATTCACCGCGGTGAACGGAAGCGAGGAGTAGGCACCCTCCATCTTCGGGATGGAAGGGGGGAGAGGGTGCACACCGACGGGTGTGTACTCAACCATACCAGTATGAGTTTCCAATGAGACATGAGCATCGCATCGCATTGCATACATAATGATGATGTTATTGATATGGGATCATGAATGAGATGATAGACATGATATGAGTTGTTGTAGCCATGTATTTGTTCTTGTGTACCATTACAATATGCTTGCTGAGTGTTGAACTCACGCTTGTGCTTTCTTGTTGTTTTAGGTACCTTGAGATCAGCATGCGGGGAAGGGAAATAGTCACACTTCTACACGTAGCTTCACTCAATTGTCCCACAAGTCGTTCAATTGGGTTTTGACAATAAACTAGTGTGATGCTTAATGCTTTATGGTTTAGCTTTGCGTTATGAGAGTCTTTTTGTTCATTTGGCTCATGGAGGCATTGAATGTTTGGAATTAGACTTATTTGGTTGTCATACCTTTAATTATTGCTATTTTAGATGTCTCTCATATTGCCTTATATTGCTATGCTATTGTGTTTCCTTCAATTCTTGTTACAACAAAGGAGATGCTGCCGAAATTTCGGTTTGTAGCATTAGTGCCTTTGCTGTAATTTACTTGTAATTGTGGTATTTAGAGGTTGCTTAGTCTATGTTTGGTAGCATTCGGGCATATTAAATGCCGGGGTGTTACATCGACAACATCCAAAGATCACTCTTTTTCTCTTCCTAAGTCAAGCCGCAAAGGAAAAAAACTCAAATCTCAAATCAATGCGATTCAATTCGCATCGGGGAGCACTCAAACAAAAGAGAGACTCCACACAAATCTTTGACAGAAGTTCTCAACAATCAAAGACAACTCGACTCACTTTCACCACAACCAAACATCTCATTTTAACCAAAATCAACATTTTGGAAGAGAAAACTGATTCTCAAATCAAACAAAAGAATCCGCAACTGCCGCAAAACTCTCAAAGAGAAAAGGAAACTCAATTCTCTTACAGCATAGCCAAATGCCAGAAATTATTCACTCTTTCCTTTCATGCTAGAGAGCAATGGAAATCTCGATTTATGACATGAATGCAAACTTTTCAAGAGCACTCCGGATTAATCATATATCCCTATATGACTTTCTCACTGACCTGGCTTAACAACTCTTTTATTTAGGCAACTCATTTTCACAAAGGCAAACACCAAGCCTTTACTAAGCCAAAACATCTCTTGAACAACCACAGAGCATTTATGAACAATCATAAGTTCACACTTTTGAAACACTTGAAAACACCACACACTTCTTCAATTAAACCAAACTCTAGTCAAGATAGAGTTACAAGAATTTTCAACTCAAGAACTTTCAACACAACTCGTTAGGTTTATTTGCTTCATTTAAATACTGATTACAAAGATAATTCAGGTTGCACGCGAAAGGACACGATCCACTCATATACTCTTGGGTATAAAACCCCATAATCATCACATAAGCTAAACAGCTTAGCCAAATACAAAGATTGGCACTTTTCTAATAACCACCATCGGTCATTATATCATAAACTCTAAACCATGTGTATCTTATGACAATCCACAAGGAGAACAACGTCCTCACAACTTCGGCATAATTAACTTACCAGTTAACTCAACATAAGACTCATATCAACTTCTTCTTTTGGCCTACCAACCAATATGACTCATCATTCGTACAACTGTCTATCCCAAGCTTAAAACACATCTCTTCATCACTTATTTCGACATAAACAACAAATGTCTTTCGCACAATCCCTAAGTTATTTACTCAATATCCCTAGTTCATTCAACCAATGAATGATTCTAACCACTCAATACAATCCCCACTAGACATCTTTCATAACTACCGAACCTAGACAGACATCTGTCAAGGACAATTTCAACTTTTCCTACAACCATTCCATATCCTTATTGTTTGATTACACATCAATTAAGTCATTTTGCCGATTCACAGTTTACTCGACCCCTTAAACAATAAAACCCAACAATCCTCAAGGCTTTACACCACCCTACTCGGGTGCTTTACACCATAACCCTGCTATCCTAACTTTTCACTCAGAAAAATTCTAGACCTTTTCAACTGGAATCAATACTTACTAATTTCGAACTTCCAATAACTCCCATAACTCACAACACTTTACATAAGACACTAATCGACTTTCACTTTGGATCACTTATCATCTCGATTAATCATCTCTATCAACACAATAGTTTAGGTTGTCTTTAAACAACCAACACAATCACTTTAACAGAATCAATAACCCACATCATCTGAAAAAAAACTCTAACTCATTGTCATACACTTAACTTCTTGAACATCCACGTGGGTCACGCACCCAACTCTTAAGAAAAACCACAGTTTCTCAAACAAAGAACAACACCCAAAAAAACACATTTCTTTCCAGAAAACTCAACAATAAATCACAAGAGAAGTCAACTCTTAAATTCCCAAATGCTGACACGCAACTACTCCACAAATCTCGAGATCAACAACTTCCACGAAGGAAGATGGATGCAAGAGGGAAAACCAAACAATCAACCAAATCCTTTTTTGATAAAGCTTTAGACCAAACTTCAACCTTCCACGAAAGAAAAGGTTTTTTTTTCAAAGATGAACTCCCAAACAAGTCAAACGGCGAGATCAAAACCCCCCTTACTCTTACAAAAACACAGAACTTCAGCCTTGACAACCAGGTCTGGCACAAAAACCGCAATAACTCTTTTAACCTCAGAGAAAGACAAACACAAGAATAAATTGAAAACTTCCTCCGTAAAGCAACCAACAAAACCGGGCATCAAAGCTGGAAAGGCGACCAAATGAGGCACAACCCTAGACTCTTCTTCTGTGTCTTCAACCAAATAAGACAAAACCAAAATCCGTCGAAAGAAAAATCAGTGAATACTCAATACCAAACACTTTTCCTTTGATTCCAACCAACTAAGACCAAGGAAAACAACCAAACCGATCGTCAGAACGATAAAAGAAATCCAAAGGATCCACCATCAACTCTTCCATTTGACTCCAGCTAACTACCCGATCTACGACAGAAAGGATAAGCGCTCTCCCCACGGGAGGTTAATAGTCTTTCGGTGATGGCTCTAACCGGCCACACCGTCAACCCCAACCTTACTACGAACAAAAGAAGGTGACCGAAACCCTTTCAGCACCCAAACCAAGCTTAATCACAATAATAAGAAAAACTCAATCAATTCTTTCATAAACATAGCAACATACCAACTTAACATTCAACATCAAGGCTTAAATACAACATTTAAGCATAATGCAACGATACCCATACCCTTTCCTACTGTGCATCCACGTGTGTCAAATTTTAAATTAGTTATTCCACTTACACAAGTTTTAATGTTGCTATCCTATGGCAAAAATTTTAAGTATAACCTAAGCCATGTTTCTAGGTTATCCCACATCAAAATTTTAGTTAACCCTATGGTATTTCACTAAGTTCATACACCACGGACCTGAAGCCCGCTCTGATACCAACTGTAACACCTCGGCACCTAATATGCCCAGAATGTCACCACAAAGGATACTAACAACAACAAATACATTTATTTTGTGACACTACGGAATGACGTGACATTATAAATGGTGAAATTAGAGAAAATAAACACTTACGATATGAGGTTAAATCGCGTTTTCGGGCCGTTTTCGGGAATTTGGGCCTTCCCGGGGCGATTTGGGCCTTAGGGGGGGACCCCACAGGGCTGAAGGTGGAGTTTTCCGGCCCATGTGGGGGAGGGGGTAGAAAAAGCCCTGCCATGCGCCAGCCCCCTAACCATTTGGCGCGCCCCCACCTCCTCCAACCCTAGCCGCCGCCCCCCTCTCCTCTTTGGCGCCTCCACCCTTCCCCTTCCTCCCCACCACCTCTAGCCGGCCCTAGGCAACCTCCACCCCTACCCCTTACTGCCACGCTCTCCCACACCATTGCCGTCGCCATTGGGGAGCTCCACGATGAGTGGATGTGGCGGGATTGGCGCGTGGAGGAAGATCGGGCGATCGGGAGGAGTTTTCGTCGGTTCATCGTTCGTCGGGCTAAGGTATGGTGATGGGACATCCTTGGGGTGGATTAGGTGCTGTGTTAATGGAGTTTTTTATGTTATTAGTTCAAAAGGTTGTGCTGCCATTGGTTAGATTTGATGAAAACTAGAGTTGTCATGGTGTTTTGTTTCGGGCAAATTGGACGTCCGACCTAGGGTTTGAGTTTCTACATTTTTAGATTAGGAATTTGGTCATCCGCCTATTGAGAAAGTTGTAGTTAATTTAAATACCTTTCAGTGGACACCAAGAACGTGAAATTCCGATCAGCCATTTGAACGTTATGGCTGTTTTACCGAACGTGTTCAAAACTGTGACGTGATTGGGAGAGATCGTGTTGAACTGTAGATTAGGCAATTTTAGAGGCCGAATCAGTTTTTCCCAATACTTAGAAAAAGCTAGGAAATTTCCTGATCTTCGAAAAAATGAACTCGTTTATGTAATTTGGAGTCTTAGAACTCAAGTTATGCTCGTTGGAAACCCACTGTCCTATCGGGACATTTTCTCTATTTTCGGGTTTTGGGGGTAGTATGCCAAGTCGGGGTAGAGGATTGTTCATATACTATTTTGTGGGCACGTTTTGAGTGTGTGGTACCTTTGTGCAGGTGGTGTGACCCCGGGGGTGCCCTCAACCTCTCGCCAATCCGTCGCCTGCGGTTGAAGGCAAGTGTATTGGAATGGGTTGGGTGTTGTATGAATTGCTAGACTTGCTTAGATGCAATGTGATTACATGATATACTAACTTGCCATGATTGATGTTTGCCTATGACATGATGAACATGATTTCATATTGATCATGAATTCGTTGTATTAAATGTTTATGCCAATCTTTACATGTTTATATCATATGTGCATTCATAATGGAAGAGGCGTCCCATGCTGATGCGGGCCTCTGTGTTCACACATAGTGAACACGAAAGACCTACCTCGTAGTCCCATCCACGGTTGTGTATGGGAGCGAGACAGTAAGAGTAGGCACCCTCCATCTACGGGATGGAAGGGGAAAGGGGGTGCACACCGACGGGTGTGCACTCGGCAATACCAGTATGTGCTTCAAGGAGATATGTGCATTGCATTGCATTGCATGAATGAGAATAATTATGAGATGTTTATGAAGATGATCTATGAGATGCTTATGATGATGTGTTATTGTATGTGATATTGATGCTATTGAATAATGTGGTTATTCTATCCCATTGCAATACACTTTGTTGAGTGATGAACTCACGCTTGTGTTTTATGTTGTTTTTTTGAGGTATCATGAAACCATCATGCGGGAAAGGGGAATAGCGGCACTTCTTCACATAGCCTTATTCACCTAGACAACTACACACTCTCATTTGTAGTTGTAATAATTATCGTATTGTGCTAAACTTGGTTTAGGCTATCGTATGTGCTTGGTTTTAATGTTCTCTCCATATTTGTTCATGAACTTTGGAGTTTATGTTATGGGCTTGAAATGATACTTTATCTCCTGCTAGTGCTGTTTTAGATGTCATCTATTATGCTATTATGATGTGACAATGTTATTGTTGCCTCAAACCATGCAAAAACAAGGGAAGTGCTGCCGAAATTTCCGGTTAAAGCATTTACGCCCTTGCTGTAATTTATTTTTATTTGTGGTATTTAGATGTTGCTTCTACCATGTTTGGTGACATTCAGGGCATACTAGATGCCCGGGTGTTACATATTTATCATTAAATTCCAACAACTGCGCTAATTGGTTAAACAAAACTTCGGCAACATATACTTTGTTTTTCCATGGTTTTCAGCATCGATAGTAAATTCACAACATAACAGCATGATAACAGACACTAATAACATGTTAACCAAGGTTGCATCAACCATTTACCAAGGGTACACTTAAATATCAAGAGCACAACTACGAGTTAATCAAATAGTTAAAAGCCATCAACACGACATAGTCCACACATTAGTTCATTAGATCAAACCATGACAACTACGAATAAGGGTATGCAATTGTCTGTTCGAGTGATGCCAAGTGATGGCGTGTGTCTAGCTCCCTTTCCCAAAATGCTGAACTCAAGGTACCTAAAAAGAAAAACATAAAACACAAGCGTGTGTTCATCACTCAGCAAAGTGTATTGCAATGGGACAAGCAAAACAGTTTTCAATATCATCATCAATACATCCCATATTCAACATCATAAACATCTCATGATTCATCATATAAACATCTCATTTTCATCATCCAATATGCAATGCAATGCACATGTCTCCTTGAAGCACATACCGGTATTGCCGAGTGCACACCCATCGGTGTGCACCCTCTTTCCCCTTCCATCCCGTAGATGGAGGGTGCATACTCTTACTGACTTGCTCCCATACACAACCGTGGATGAGACTACGAGGTAGGTCTTTCGTGTTCACTACGTGTGAACACAGAGGCCCGCATCAGAATGGGACGCCTCTTCCATTATGAATGCACATATGCCACATCATGATATAACTTGCATAAAGGAAACTCAATATAACAACGGAATATCCTTTAAACGAAACATGAACATCATAACTCATGCAAGGATCAACATGGCAAATAAGCGCATCATATAGTTTCATAGCAAAGCTACACATCTAGTTGATCGCCCAAAACCCCAAGTCCATCCCAATACACTTGCCTTCAACCGTGAGCGACGGAGTGGTGAGAGGTTGAGGGCACTCCCGGGGTCATACCACTTGCACAAAGGAACATTACACTAAAAACAAGCCCCCCAAAATAGAACAAGAACGATCTTCCACACCGACCTCACAACCCACTCCAAAAACCCGAAAATAGAGAATCTGTCCCATCGGGACAGCGGGTTTCCAACTAGCATAACTTGAGTTCTAAAACTCCAAATCAAGTAAATGAGTACATTTTCTAGAATCTTAGGAAATTTCCTAGCTTTTTATAAGTATTCATGAAGACTGAATCAGCCTCTAAAATTGTCTAATCTACAAATGAACACGATCTGTCCCAATCACATCACAGATTTGACAACGTTCGGTTAAACGGCCATAACTTTTAAACGGCTGGATGGAATTTAATGTTCTTGGTTTCCAATTAAAGATAATTCAATTACCTACAACTTTCGTAACAGTCGTCCGATCAGAACGTGTGACAGCATTGCAAGGGGGAGGGGGTGGAGGCGCAAGGAGGAGGCTAGGGCGGCTAGGGTTGGAGGAGGATGGGGGCGGCGCAAGTGGGGAGGGGGTGGCGCATGGGCAATAGCCTTGCTGCCCAAAACCCTTCTCCACTTGGGCCAAGTATCCCCCACCTTCGGCCCATGAAGATCCCGAAGCCCAAGTTAGATCCCCCAAGGCCCAAACTCCCCCGGAAGGCCCAAATTCTCCCTCGGAAAAGCTTAAACTCATGGAAAAGGCCCAAAAACAAGATACAAAAGTCGTACCTTAATGCCGAAATCGAAAATGACTCGTATCGTCATTCCGTAGTGTCACACTAATCACATTCAAGAATAAAAGTATGGTAGCACATCATATCATTTCTATCCTACGGGTAAGTTATAAACAAAGGTGGGCATTACCATAACCTTCAAATTCATAATCAATTTAGCTTTTCTCTTTCACCCCTATAATGCAACATGCAGTCATTTCAATCTCTTTCAATATACGCATACTCACAAATATACCATTATTATTAGCATAAACATAATTATAATGGTTAGAAAGTAATCGACATCCTAGCATCATACTAGTTGATACACTTGCCTTTACCCACTCGGAATGCAATGGCAAGAGGTCACGGCCACCCCTGAGGTCACATTCCTTGCAAAAATCATATATGCATTCATCTCAAAACAATGCAAATTATGTTTCAAATGACAAATAATAATAACACTTTCGCTCCTATGCTTAACCGCGCTTTAAACTTCCTCCAGAGACCAATTAATCCATTCACAACTAATCAACTCAAATTCATTTCTTACACTAGTGCCAAACTACTACCACACTGGACAGTAGCCACTAAAACAATTATAACTTTTCATTCGCTTATCCAAATTGAGTGAACTCAGTCTCTAAATGACCGCAAGAGGATAATATACAATTATATCATACCCATTCATGCAGGAGATGCATCAATCAATCCAAGATTTGCAATGAACAGAGATCAATTGCATTAACTCAAATTCTGGACAGTCTGTACTAAAATTAACATATCTCCCAAATGGCTAAACCAAAATTGGAGTTCTTGTGCTCTAAATGACCACAAGAATATGATCTACAATTATTCTATACCCATTCATGCTGGAGATATATCAATCATTCTCAGATTTGCAATGAACATCAATCAATTGCATTAACTCTAGTTCTGGACAGTTTACACTAAAACAATCATATCCCAAATGGCTAAACCAAATTTGGAGTTCTTGTGCTCTAAATGACCACAAGAAGATAATCTACCATTATCACATACCCATTCATGCTAGATATACCTCAATCAATCCTAGATTTGAAATGAATATCGATCCTGAACTACCCCAAACTTCTGAATTTCGAAAACTTTTAGTTTGGGATAGCTCACTTCAACATAGCATAACTTTTGATTCTTAAATCTAAATCAAGCAAACAAATACATTTTCTTAATCTATAGAAAATTCCCCATCTATCTCTAGGCAAATAAAAATTCTAATTCGGCTTGCTTCTAGACCTAAACCGCAGTTCAAAATTACAACTACTCACATAAGCACATTCAGAGCAACCCACACTAAAAAAGATCATAAATTTTGATTTGCTGAATGGAATTTAGTGCTCTTGTGCTCTAAAGAAACTTAAGAACATGAGATACAACTTTCTCTACATTCAAAGATTCAGGAGATACTTCTACAAGCCTCAAACCGCAGCTCCAAAATCAGCCTTTACAACTGCTCGAAAAACAACAATCTCCCTCCAACCCTAGAACCACCTACCCTCCAAAAATACCCAAAATCTAAGAACCCTAGAGCCATGGCAATGTAACACTATAGAACGTGACAATATAGTTTGTGGCATTACGGTACGAGTTATTTCATGATGTTGGGCCCTTCAGGGTGTTTGGGCTTCTCCGGGGGAATTGTGGGCCTTGGGGGTTTGAAATTGGGCTTTCGGTGGGATGGTTTGGGCCTAAGTGGGCTGGTTTGGGCCCAAGAGGGGGTGCTTGGGGCAGCAAACCCTAGCCTTCCCCCCTTGGGCTCCACCCCCTTTCCTCCACTTCCTCCCCCTCCTAGCCGCCACCCCCTTCCCCCCTTGAGCCTCCCCCTTAGCCCTTTCTCCCCTTGCGCCTCCCACCACCCCTAGCCGGCCCTAGTGCCATTCCCTTCCCCCGATCTCTCCGTTTGGGAACCATCCATCCGAGGCGATCTGGCGATTCCGACGAGTGGAGGGAGATCGGGCCAGGAGGAGGCGAAGATCGTCATTCGTGTGGTTCATCAAGAAGAGGTACGTTGATGGAAAGTGCTTGGGGTGGATTAGGTACTTTTCTAATGGGGGAATCTAGTGCTAAGATTCTCTTTTGGTGTGCTGCAATTAGATAGATTTGAAGAAAACTATATCTGTTTTGGTGTTCTGTTCTCGGGCAGATTAGGGGTCTGACTTCGGGCGTGATTTAGAGAATTTTAGATTCATTTTCTGGTCAGCCGGCTGTTACGAAAGTTGTAGGTGATTCAATTACCTTTACTTTGACACAAAAAATGTTAAATTCCGTCTAGCCGTTTAAGAGTTATGGTTGTTTTACCAAGCACTGTCCAATTTGTGATGTGATTGGGACAAATTGTGTTCAACTGTAGATTAGAGTATTTTAGAGGCCGAATAAGTTTTCAAGTATACTTAGAAAAAGGTGGAAAATTTCCTAAGGTTCGAAAAAATGTACTCGTTTACCTGATTTGGAGTTGTAGAACTCAAGTTATGCTTGTTGGAAGCCTGTTGTCCCGTTGGACAGATTATCTGTTTTTGGGGTTTTAAGAGTGGGTTGCGAAGTCGATGTAGATGATTGTTCTTGTATTATTTTGTGGGCATGTTTTTGAGTGTATTGTACCTATGTGCAGGTGGTGTGACCCCGGGAGTGCCCTCAACATCTGGCCACTCTGTCTCGCACGGTTGAAGGCAAGTGTATTGTGGTGAATATGGCTTGGTGACCAAATGAATTGATATAGATGCGATTCAATTTTATGATGTGTTGCTTTACTATGAATTGTTCTTGCAATTGACTAGATGATTATGAAATGCTATGTTATGAATGTGAGAATGAATTATGTATCTAATTATGGCTATGCAATTGTTGAATTGAGTGCATATGCAACTTTATTCATGTTTATGGCATGTGTGCATTCATAATGGAAGAGGCGACCCATTCAGATGTGGGCTTCTGTATTGACACATAGTGAACATGAAAGACCTACCTCATAGTCCCATCCACAGTGGTGAATGGGAGCGAGTAAGTAAGAGTAGGCACCCTTCACGGGACGGAAGGGAAAGAGGGTGCACACCGACGGGTGTGCACTCGGCAATACCGGTATGTGCTAAGCAAAGAGACATGTGCATTCATTGCATGGATGAAAAAGTTGATGAAGATGTTTTATGAGATTTTAATGAAGATGTTTCATGAGATGTTAATGAAGATGTTTCATGTGATGTTAGTGATGATGCTAATGAATACTGTTATTGTTTTATTCCATTGCAATACACTTTGCTGAGTGATGAACTCACGCTTGTTGCTTAATGTTTTTTTAGGTACCTTGAGTTCGGCTTTTGGGAAAGGGAGCTAGACACACGCCTTCACTTGGCATCACCCGAATAGAAAATCTCATACCCATTCGATAGTTGTGATGGATTACTTTATTGAACTGGATCTGGTTTATGACGTATTATTTGCTATGATTAATTGTTCCTTCCGTATTGGTACATAAAACGTTTGAGGTTATAGTCTTGGCTTGATCTGATGCTGAAATTAGTGTTACTCATGCTATGGATGTCCTCTAGTTTGCCATTGTGTTATGATGTTATAATTGTTGCTTCAAGCCATGAAAAAAAACAAAGTATATGATGTCGAAATTTGGTTTAAACTATTAGCGTAGGTGTTGTAATTTATTGTTAAACATGTGTTTTTGGTTGCTTCTGGTATCGTTTGGGTAACATTCACGGCATACTGAGTGCCGGGGTGTTACAGGCAACCAGCTAGAACCTCCATTAGAGCAGCAAGCACAGCTCCAAGCCCAAGAAAACTCACCTCCATTACCCATTTTGAAGAAGAAAGAGGGGGGTTTGCTGCTGCTGCACCAAGTGGAGGAGGAGCCGCACTGATTTGGTGAGGGAGGCACCATGGAGGGGAGCTCCAGGGGGGAGGCGCCAAGAGGAGAAGCCAGGAGGGAGAAGGAGGCGCTACTATCGAATGGGGGAGGAAGAGGAGAATTCAGACCAGGAGGAAAAGAAATGGGGACAAGGAGAGTTCGGATTAGGAGGAAAACAGCCAGGTGGGGGAGAAAAGGAAGAGGGGAAAATTAGGTGGAGGGGTAAAACTGGAAATTTTACTCCCATGCAGTTAATTTTCCAGCCATGCGTTTCTAAAAAATTCCCAAAACACTCCAGACTAAAAATTCCCACACCTGAGAAAGATCTACGATATTACACCTAAATTCTTCTATCCTCACAAACGCCAGAAGAATGGTGAGATAAAAATGGTGCAAACGAAGTGTTGTGAAAATCTAGCAGATTTATTCATAAAATCCTTACCAAATACCACTTTTCAAACGTGCTTTAATGGCATTGGAATAAGGTGAATTAGAGATTTGCATAGTTTAGAGGGAGTAAATCCCTGAACCATAACCCCTTTTGTATGATCCTGAAGATCATACTTTATATCATGAAGATTATAAGTTGTACTCTTTTCTCCTTAGTGAGTTTTCCTGAAGTTTATCACATAAAGGTTTTTAATGAGGCAACTAGTGCAATATAGAGTGTGAGTGCAATGTACTCTTTTCTCTATCCCTTTTTTCCACTGGGTTTTGGGGGAGTTTTTAATGAGGTATGCGCATTACGCGGTATTCGCCCATGGGGGAGTGTTATGATATGGATAGAATCCGTGTCCCTGTATGGAAGAATTCTATCCTTTGGTGGACGAATCTAAATTGATTTCTAGGGATTTTTCTCTTATATATTGGGCATTGCCTTGTATAGAAATCTTAATCTAATAAAGAGAGGGATTTTCCCCTTACATTGTGTGTGCTTCTACTTGTGCTCCTACTTCTATTCATGTAATTGCATTGGTGTGATGTTATTTTTTGCAGGTGAATGACAACGTTTTACAGCAAGACTAGGCGCTGGCTGGTTTTTGATATACAATTCAGAACCTCGATTCTTGACACGTATTTACTTAGGGATGAAAACGAAGTGGATAATATCAGGACCGTATCCGTATCCGGTATCCGTTTTTAGGGAAATGGCAAAAGAATATGATATTCGTCGGATACGGATACGTATATGGACAATTATCCGGATCGGGCAGCCGGATACCGGAGCGGATATGGGGGATGTGATATCCGATGGATACGAAGTGGATACGAATATCCGGTATTCGGATATCCGTATACTCAGAGCAGGGCAGCAGGCTGCACAATCTGCACTGCAGGCCCACCATGGTACCCTAAGGCCCAAGCTAGCGTCCAAGACTGAAGACTCCAAGTCTCCAAGCAGCGGGCAGCGGCAGCCCATGCGCCGACCCTAGCCGAATCCCACATTTTATTTGCAAATTATCTATGAACATTGAACAATGTGCTCCTATGTTAAGATTTTGTTACGTTATGTTTGTTTTTTCTATAAGTTTTGTTATGTTTGTGGATTATGTACTCTAAATCCTAATATTCTGTGTTGAAACTTGTGTTTTGGCATTTACATATTATCCGACTAAATATTCGGTTTCATTTTCGTTTTCGATCCGACTCCGATTACTATCCGTTTTATTATTATCCGATATCGATTCAATATCCGATCCGTTTTTAAATTATCCGTATCCGCATCCGCATCCGAGTGAAAAAAATGTGAGCGGATATGAAAATATCACTAACTGGCCGAATCCGCTCCGTTTTCATCCCTATGCATGCGTGTGTCCTTGCTCGACTACATGTTTTATGTTGGCGGATGGAAAATGTTGGCGAGAGCGAAAGGAGTCCATGGCTGTGAATTATGGTGTACTTCAAGCCCAAAAATATGACCTAGAGTTGTATATGGACTCCGTTGGCACCGCCTACCGGCCCAAAAAGGTACTACAGCACCAGCCGATCTGTGTTGGCGATGGGCTTTGATGTCAACACCTTGTAGAAACGAGCAGAATCACAAGTGAAATCCGGGTTTTATTCTTCTAAACTCAAAAGGAAAGAAAAAGTAAAGAAATACGTTTTCAAAATTTTTAATTTTGACAAGACCTTGCTCGTAAGGTCGGAGTCAGTATCGGCAAAAAAAGGCTCGAGGTCACTGTTAACTACGATATATACTTGGAGCCAACAGGTAGAGACGATAGTACCGTTAAGTGACAATTAATCTCTCTTTGGAGAGCAAGGGTTTCACTGGAGTATCATATGAATCTTACGTGAAATAGTTCAATTCTTACATACTAGATATGATGAACATTAAACAGGATATTCTTATATACTAAATCAGGGATGATTTAGTTCTCTTAACGGATTGCCCGGTAAGAAAAACGATAGCTTCGCACTCAAAATCCGTTCAAAACGGCACAGATCTAAAAGAAATCCTACGGTACACAGCGTGAAAGTAACTACAAACAAAAGTAGAAAATATTTATACACGCACACGCACGCGAGCTCATACAGTATGTGTGCACATCATTTTCAGCGCCCATATGGGTCGGAATCGATGCTTCTGTAGATACGAATACGGCCGTCATACACGGCCATCCTGATGGATGACATGTGACGAGCGATGTCGTCAATAAATAATCAAGTTGTACGGTAATGGTTTACCGTTTTAGCCGGTCTAAAAATAGAAATTAGCAACGGAGGTAAAATTCCTAATGTATACTTAGATTAAGATCACATCGTCTAGGAAGAGCAAATCCCAAAGATAATGTGGCCGCTAAATATATATATATATATATATATATATATATATATATATATATATATATATATATATATATATATATGCTACGCCCGATACCAAATGAAGGTGCAATGAGAAAATGATCTTAGGGTATCAGCTTTTGCTGCCTTTCAAATAAAAAGAAGGACCCTGTCACCCTAGTGCTATTGTTTATTCCTACTATTCCTCTTAAGGTCTTATTTAGAAGATATATTTTCGACCAGGATCTATATAATTTTAGCCCATCCACAGTGGTCTATATTGTTTTAGTTTATCCATATATATCCCAATTGGGAATGGACTTCTCAAACAATGGCTAATTGCTCCTTTAGTTCACTTTTATAAGACTTATTTTTTAATGATATTGTTCATAAATTTAACACTTGCATATAGATTTAATGAGGCCTTTCCTTCTATACTCCTATTTATTCTCTCCCAACTATATATATTTATTCATTACTACCTACACAAAGTATATATTTCATCTTCCAAGATAATTAAGTGAGGGCATCTAAATCATTTTCTGTCATACCTTTCTCAATTTCAACGCAACATTAATCCTTGTGTAACGTCAAAATACGCCTTATAAAAATGAACGGAGGGGTATATGTTAGTATAAAAGTTGGATCAGCTCAAGGGTATGTACAATAAAACCACCTTAACTTGTTCTTAGCCTGTACATATCAGGTTTGATCTATGTGAAAGGGTGAGAAAAAAAGAGAAAGAAGAGAGTTGGCTCTTAAATAAGCGTCAACTTTGCACGGGAGTATAGATATATTCATGTAAAAAAAAGAAGAGATAGTTGTTGCAAAACATTTAGAGACAGTTATTATACAAGTCCGCTTTTAACTTATTTTAAATGATATAGATGAGAATTAGAATAAATAATGAACTTTATTACTGTATTTGCTCTAAAATGTTTTTGTGCGGAGGAAATGGGAAATTTATGGGGTTGTTGAGTGCTAAGCAGCAGTGTATTAACTGTCTAAAGTGAGCAGACAGATGAGCCCACTGACGATCCGGCACGTGTTTAGGTGCCGAGGCTGCCACGCTTCCGCTCTCCTGGCCACTCGTGCTACCACCGAATCCTTTCTGTGACAGCATCTGCCGTAGCCTAGTATGTGGTCACTCTCTTCCGACTTCCGGAGTATAAATTACTTTTTCGTGCATTGACATGTCAAGTAAAACTAATGAACATGAATATATGAAGCGGCTCGTAGGTAAAAACAAAGTCGGCTTCTAACGTAATACATTAACCGCACCATTAATTTAAGGTTATGCCGTCCTATTAGTATTTAGGTACGACAAATAACCAACTTTTTAGTGTTTTTCTTTACTATGCATAGCTCTAGGGAACTGTAAATTTTTATTAGGTCGACAAATGCCGTCCTATTAGTATTTAGGTACGACAAATAGCTCTAGGGCACTGTACGACAAATAATCAACTTTGTGTCATTCTTAACTAGTACTCTCCATCCAAATCTGTAGTGCACATTGTGTTAATGGGTTTGTCAATAAATATATGATGTATTTCATATTTTAATGCAAATTAGTGTGATATTTGTTTTATATCCCTAATAAATATCTAGATTTATTTGATATTTTCTACATGCATTCATTGCATATAGTACTTAGATATAATAATTAGGGTAGTATAGTCATTTTAAATATCTTATCGGTCAATATGTCAATAGAAAATACATCCTACAAACTTGGACGAAGTGTTGAGACCCCTTTCTAGTGTGAAATACCAGAGGGTCTCTTGTGCATATTGTACTAGTTCCATGATCAGTGGCTAGTACGTATATTTACAATATAGTTATCACATCCATTGTAACACCCCGGCACCTAGTATACCCAGAATGTCACCACAAAAGATAAAAACAACAACCAAATAACATTTTTAAAAGTAAATTATAGAAACTACGCTAATGATTTAAACAAAATTCTAGCAGCATGCTCTCTGTTTTTCCATAGTTTTAAACATCAACATTAATAGCATAACAAGACAGCATAATAGAAGGCAACCATAACATGGCAAACTAGGATTTCAACATCAATTCAAGCCCAAAACATAAATTTAACCGCCACTTAACCAATAAGGAATCAACGTTTATTCATGACAACCAACGAGGCAATTATTCCAAAGTTTAGTTAAATAAGATAACCATAACAACTATAGAAGGGGTATGACATTGTTTAAATGAGTGATGCTAAGTGATGTCATGAATCTAGCTCCCTTTCCCACATGCCGGATTCAAGGTACTTAAAAAAACATTAAACAACAAGTGTGAGTTCATCACTCAGCAAAGTGTATTGCAATGGTACAAAACAATAACAATTCACATACATACTTTATGCCATTCACACATCATTAGAAACAACTCATAAACTTCTTCATTTATGCCCTCATTTATGTAATGCAATGTAACATGTCTCTTTGCTTAGCACATACCGGTATTGCCGAGTGCACACCCGTTGGTGTGCACCCTCTTTCCCTTCCATCCCGTGGAGGGTGCATACTCTTACTGACTCATTCCCATTCACCACTGTGGATGGGACTACGAGGTAGGTGTGGCGGTGTTGAACCACCGGGTCTCTCTTTCTTTTCTTTGTGGGATTTTTTTCTCGTCTTTTCGGGGGACTCTCTCTTTTCTTCTTTCTCCTCCCCTTTATAGGGCAGGCTTGGGAACATGCACGTATGGGTCGGCCCTGTCTTTCCTCTCTGTCCTCTGCCAAGGGCTAACTAGACTCTTCATTGAGTCATTTCACCCGTATATTCGGTTTTTATCCTCTATTCGCTCACCTTTTATAGGGGCTCGACGGGGATTTTACTTATGTTGGGGCCCCAGATTAGCCTGACACATCCTCGCGTGTTCAGGAGGAGTTGTTGGGGGGTGTCAGACCTTGGTAGTTCGTGCTATGTTTGCGCTGGAAGGAGACGTAGCCGAGGGGAGTTTCCTCTGTTTTTCTCCCTCGCTACGGAGGGAAACTTCCCCTCGTCGCGGAGGGGAGCGGTCTTTATTCTTTTTTACCTTTTTCCGAGGAATGGACTCCCAGGGTTTGAACTCATTGCTTCGCTAGTGGGAGGGATTGACAATCACAGACCCATTCGTATAAGCCGCCAGGTAATGGAAGCCTCGCTTCGCTGATCGAGGTAAGATGAGTCTGTTTGGTCCACAACACTAGCCCCGCATGTCAGTGGGTAGACGTCGTTCTGCCTGCTGAGATATTCTGTGGGGACAAGGTTTTCCGACTTTTGGGAGGCCCTATTTGCTTCGTGTTCCTTTGCCTCTTCTACTCGTTCGTGTTCTCCTCTGGCATCGTCTCCCTGATTCACCACTGATCTAGATCTCCATGGGGCCTCGGCGCGCTCCTAAGATAAAGTTGGTTTTGAGTAGGGAGGATGCTGCGGGATTATCCCCCGCTTTAGGGCGGTCGACCTTGAGCTCTGCCGACCTTGACATATTAGCGGGGGACTTCGGGGTGATGCGCCCTTCCATGCGTCTTCCTGGTGATGAGGAGACCCCTCGGCCCCAAGCAAATGAAGCCGTGGTATTTGTGGCGTTTCTTGAAGCGGGTCTTCGTTTTCCGTCTGCCCCTATGTTGGCATCAGTACTCCGGGCTTTCCAAGCGGAGCTTTCGCAACTTACCCCCAATGCTATTGTGCGATTGGCGGTACTGGAATGGGCATTCCGTCCGGCCTGGATCAAATTGATGGGGCGCCTGTTTACTCTTATAGAAGATGCATTCTGGCAACCAAAACAACAGAAAACAGGGAGCGAAGGCCGTAGGTCATGTTTTGGTTCTCTGAATTTTCAGACGAAGAGGTCCCTTGTAAAAGAAATCCCAGTAGCGGCTGCCAAGGGGAAATGGGATTCAGGGTGGATGTCACGATGGTATTACCAAGTCCTCGAGGGTCCAGACTCTCCCCTTCATACTTCGATGGGTCCAGTTCGTGCAATTCGGTCCCCTAATTGGAGCGCAACTACGGAAGAAATTAGGTGTCTTGATTATTTGAAGGCTCTTCGCGGTCAGAGTACGATGCGGGACTTGGTTGAAGAATATTGTTTGTGTCGTATTGACCCCTTAGCCAGGAGCTCCGCCGTTATTCTGGAGCGGTCGTCGGGAGGCACGGTATCCGTGGTTCGACCTGAGGGGATACAAGATTTGGGGCGCGGGGCAGCTGAAAAATTGGCTCGCAGGCTTCTTGGTCCTTGCCAGGCAGTTGAGTACGAGGCCGCTATGAGTGCTATTGGGGCCACCCGATGTTCTCGTTTCATTGATTGGGGGCGCCGAGCGATCCCTCATCCTAGAGGGTCAATCGGTTCTCCTCGTCCTACTAAACAGGTGAGGTTGGCTCGTGTGGCTCTACCCCAGGTTGCAGCTACTTCTGGCGGGAGCGAGGATTTGGAAGATGACGACGACGAGGATGGGGATTGGGATGAGGAGGAGTCCAGCAACGAAGGTGATTCTTCCGGCTCCATTGCGGCTACGTCTCTCCTGCCGCCGCCCCTTTCTGATCCTGCTGACGCTATGGGGTCCTCTGAAGCGCTACCCTCAGCTATCGCGGACGAGCCCTCAGGTATGCCTATTGTTCCCGAGGCGGGTCTACCCGAGGCTACTTCAGTCCCAATTGTCACGGAGGTGGTTCCCTCGGCCCTTATACTTGATTCCTCCGTGGATATGCGTGTTGGTGGGGGGCAATCCCCCGGGTATTCGTTTTTAGCGATTCCCGGAGTGGAGACTATTGATTTGGGCGATGGAGATGACGATGATTCTCTGGCCTCGGAGGGTGCACAGGAGCAGCCTGAAGGTATGGCCGGCCCGTGATAGGGGAGACTCGTGGTCTTCGACTAAATGTTTCCTCTCCTGATACCCCCATCGGGGCAGAAGGTCGTACTCCTGACACCTTTCCTGCCAGCTCGTTAGGGTGTGTTGTCCTTTTAGGTTTTGACGAAGTCGATGCAGGAGGTGATAATGCGGAGGCGACGAAAGCATTAAAACCATTGGAGCAGGTCCAAACTGGAATGTCTGCCGCTCCTCCGCCTGTCGCGGAGGAGGAGAATCAGGGGCCTCCGATTCTTACTCCTCAAGATGATTCCCTTTCGGGCGGAGGAGTTTTGCCTTCGGACCAGCAGACCCCCGCGGGTGGCGCTGTTCCTCTTTTGTCCGGTTTGATTTGTCAGATTTTTCAACTTCAGATTTTGAGAGGGGGGGCGTTACAGCCCCGACTTTAAGGAAAATGCGCGTAGCCTTTTCTCCCTATAGAAAATCCGTGGCTCTATTCGAGGGAGTTAATGACCTTTCTTTTTGTAAAATCTCCATGGATCATCATTTGCAGGTATTTTCCCTTTTGAGCTTATATTACTGATCTCTTTGTCTTTCAACATTTTTCTTCTTCATTTCTAGGGGTCATTGCCGCTTGGAGTATTAAGCGTCGATTTCGGGCGTATCTTGACAAGTTTAACAATGGGGTCCAGGATTGTGATGCGGCGAAGGAATGGGTGGCGGAATTAGAAGCAGAGAAAACTAATCTTTCAGAGGCGCTCCGAGACTCCAAGGAATCATTGGCTAAGGTACAGGCCGAAGCATCTCAGAGTCAAGACTTAGCAGCAAAAAATGCAGAGCTTGAGGGAGTAGTTTCCTTGATGCGGAACCGTCTTGCCGAAGAGGAGCGGGCTCGCATGGCAGCAGAGCGAAATGAGATGAAAAAAGATGACCGGATAGAGGAATTGAAGAACCTGTTGGCGGTTGCAGAGGAGGGTAAGAACATACTGAAGAAGCAAGCGGAAGAATTCCCTTCTCAAATTGCAACGGCGCGGAGCGAGGTTCAAACGCATCTTCGTAACACTCAACGAGCGGAGGAACGTTACGAAACGGTCCGGAAGGAATTAGAATCCATTGTCTCTGGGGTTCACGGAGCTACGGAGGCCTTTCAGCAGCAGCTCCCCCGGTTTGGCATTGATGCAGCCCCGAGCCGTATTCCTTCATCCAGCTTGAAAGCAGTCTCCTTTCTTGAGAAATCGACTAAGATATTTGGGGATTCGGCGCTGACTTTCGGTGATTACTGCGCGAGACTGGGCTCCGTCAAAACCGCTCAATTGTTGGAAGCGAAGGGATGTACACACATTCGTGAGCACTTCGGTTTTTCTTCTGCTGCTCCATCGCTACCAGGGTTCGGAGATATTCCTCCGTCTGGGAAGCCTTCCTCCGCCGCATCCCGACTATCATCAAGCTTCATGTCGGATTTCTGGAAGCAACACGGTGAATCTACTACGAGGGAGTCAGTACGTCGAGCTCGTGTCGTAATGCGTGACTCAGCGAAGGGCAAAGAGAAGCCGCCTCCTTCTTAGCTCGTATATTTTTGTATAATGGAATCCTTATGAACACCTAAATTGGATTATGCATCCTACCGAATGCGTATGTACATTCGTTCGCTTTGCGTGTCTTTTCGCCTGAAGAATGTTCAGGAGCTCCCGACGGGGACCAGATTGTCAGTGACGAGTATTGGGGGGGATTAAGGATTCAATTAACTTCTCGGGGGACGCGGGGACGCCTTGTGTCGGGACCCCGAATTTGCAAATCCGGACCCTCTGTGTATTCAGCACTAGTCCAGGAACGCGCTAGTGCACACAGTCTTAACATCGGTAAATATCACAATCATACCACTCGATACTAATAAAGTACTTTTATTTAAGTAGTCAAACTGGTTACTCGACCTTAAGGTCAAGTTACAAATGTACGCCTCACAGGGCGAAACTTATTAAGAGAGAAATAGTAGCAGCGGAAAATCAAATAACTTCGTGGCGCCATCCAGTATACCACAGGCAACTGACTGGGCTCGCTCCCTAAGTAGACGGTTCCTCGTGGAGCTCCTCCTCCAAAGCTGGTGTAGTCTCCTCTTCAACTGGTGTTGTATTGTGGCAAGGGTGAGTACTTGGTACTCAGCAAGTCATGCACAGAATGCAAGCTAATATACTATATGCATGGCTTGGTACAAAGGAATAGCTCAAGGTATATTTGCAGAAAACAGCATTTAACAAGTATCATAAATAGATTCGAAAGCAGTAGAAATAAGTAAAGCATAGATAACTTTTCAAGAAGTTTAATAAACATCTTTCCCAGCCTAATCCATATTTCCAATTACATCATTATTAATCCAACCCAACCTTTCAAATCCAAGTTATTTTTGAGAAAATCTAACCCTTGACTGTAATTCCCGAGCGATGTCCAATACCGCGGACACGGCTATTCGAATAGATTCTACACTCTGCAGAGGTTATGCACTTTACCCACAAGATACAGTCAAACACCACAAAGGCGAGTTCCCGTAACAAAGTCTTTCGGAAACTTCTAACAATACAAGTGGTCCTCCCCGGTTATTGCACGCTAACCCTTCCCTTAGCTAAGGCGAAGTTTAGGCCAATCAACCGTTAGATGGGTACCTGGCCTCAGCCCCGGTACGCTCCCCCGTACAACTTACACAAAGGGTGTAGTTGACCTCCTGAGGTCCCACAGGTACGTTATTAGCAACTTAGTCAACTAGGTCCGTCCCATTACAGACATGTGGTTGCACGTTAGACCCAGTTCAAAGGCTTGCAAGGTGAAGTCCTTAGGGTGACCAGGGCAAGACTACTCGAAGAACCAAATCAACATCCCCAATGCCACAACTGGCCCACCTGATTATTCTTGCCACATGCCCCTGGCCGAAACTATTTATCAAACCCCGCTTGATTACCATGCACCACGTGCCATCAACATCACATGATACCTTTCCAAAACAGGTTCAATATATCATTAAGTCAATATTAACATTTGATTGTCCAAAATCATGTCATGAGCACGCGTGTGCTCTAAGCAACATACTACAACGATCTAATTTCCCATGTTGGCAATTTAATAATGTCCAACTAGTAAACCACAACTAGGGTGACAAGGGGTCATGGCACATATTTAAGTAATCAAGGTGTCATACAGCAAATTGGTATTTATCTAATTCCCCAACGGTTCGGCCAATTTCCGACCGTTGGATTTCGATCCAACGGTTCGGATCGATCAAGGTTCGACCGGATCACGTGGCTCGGGTCGGACTCGAGTCCGACTTGGGTTCCGACTCGGTCGGATGAATAGTACTTGACCCAACTCGAATTTCCAGCGATTTAATAATTAAAATAATTCCCAGTAATTCATTTAATTCATTAAAAATAGCAAAAGACTCAGAAAAATTCCAGAAAAATTCTGGAAAATATTTTGGATCATTTTGGACTCAAATAAAATATTTCCAACAAAATTTTATTTGCAAAGTTTAATTCTTTAATTATTTCAAAATGGAATAAATTCAAATAAATTCCAAATAAATCCAAATAAATTCCAGAAAATTCCAAAAATTCACCAAAGTGCCAAATCACACATGAATTTAAGAAAAGCAAAATTTTGGGGTGTTACAAACCTCCCCTTAATAGAATCTCGTCCCGAGATTCAGTGGCTCACTACAGAATAGGCTTGGAAACTCTTTCTTCAAATCCTCTTCGCGCTCCCATGTCGCTTCGCTTTCTTCATGATTGCTCCACTGAACTCTACAGAAACGGGTTGACTTATTTCTGGTCTCTCGATCCATAGTGTCCAAAATCTTTACGGGATGCTCCTTGTAAGTCAAATCTTCTTGCAACTCAATTGACTCTAGCGGTGTCTCTGTTCTCAGTGCACTGAGACACTTCTTCAATCGGGACACATGGAATACGCTATGCACTCCTGCTAACGATCGCGGGCAACTCCAGCTGATAAGCAACTTCGCCTCTGCGACTCAAAATCTTAAATGGTCCAACATAACGGGGTGCAAGTTTCCCTTTGGCATGGAACCTCTTAACTCCCTTGAGAGGCGTAACTCTGAGGTATACAAAGTCTTCTGGTTCAAAACTCAAGTCTCGGCGACGGTTGTCAGCATAACTCTTCTGTCGTGATTGGGCGATCTTCAACCTTTCCCTAATCATGGCAATCTGCTCTTCAGCCTCTTGAAGAATATCAGTTCAAGACACGGCGCCACGGTCTCATTCCAATTCAATGGCGTCCGACAGGGTCGTCCATACAGTGCCTCAAATGGTGACATCTGTAAACTAGCCTGGTAACCATTGTTGTAACTGAACTCGGCATACGGCAAACTCTTGTCCCAAGATGTAGCATAAGCCAATGCACATGCTCTTAACATATCCTCCAAAATCTGATTGACTCTTTCGGTCTGTCCATCCGTCTATGGATGATAAGCTATACTGAAGTTCAAACGGGTTCCCATGGCTTCATGCAACTTATTCCAGAATCTTGAGGTAAATAGGGTACCTCTGTCCGATACAATCCTCTTTGGCACTCCGTGCAAACAGACGATCCTGATCATGTACAACTCTGCTAACTTATCTCCCGAGTAAGTGGTCTTCACGGGGATAAAATGGGCTACTTTGGTCAAGCGATCCACTATAACCCATATGGAGTCATAACCTCCTTGAGTCTTAGGCAAACCGGTAATGAAATCCATTCCGATTTCCTCCCACTTCCACTCAGGTATTTTCAGCCAGTAGCAATCTTGTCGGGTCTCGATGCATTGCCTTGACTCTCGGCATACGCCGCACAATGCAACATGCTCGGCAACTTCACGCTTCATGCTCGGCCACCGAATCTTTCCTTCAAATCCCGATACATTTTGGCGCCTGTGATGAATTGAGTACTTGGAGTCATGGGCTTCTTCCAAAATCGCTTGCCTTAGCTCCTTTTGTTCTGGCACACAAATGCGATCCTTCATCCATAACGTGCCTTGCTCATCCAACCTCAAGTCCTCTCGCCTTGCCTTCCTCCTTGATGGACTTAATCCTGCGGATCTTGTCATCATCCTTCGCCCTTCCCTGATCTGGTCCTCTAGGGTAGGCTTCACTTCCAATGCGGCCAAGAATCCGCTAGGTACCACCTCAATCTTCATTCTCTCGAAAATCCTCACATAACTCATCCTCGACTTGTGGCTAGCAACATACTCACGGTATGGCTTTTCCGACTCAAGGCATCGGCAACTACGTTGGCCTTCCCGGATGGTAATGGATTCCAACATTGTAGTCCTTGATCAACTCTAACCATCTCCTCTCGCCTCATGTTCAGATCCGACTGGGTGAATATGTATTTAAGGCTCTTATGATCCGTATACACTTCACATCTGTTCTCGATCGAATAGTGACGCCATATCTTCAAGGCATGCACTACGGCCTAACTCTAGGTCATGCGTCGGATAATTTCCTCGTGCGGCCTCAATCGCCTTGATGCATAAGCGACGACCTTTCCATTCTCATCAGACAAAGACACATCCAAGTCCTTGGCGCGATGCGTCACAATAAATATCAAAGCTTTGATTAACATCCGGTAGAACTAACACCAGCGCTGATGTCAGTCGCTTCTTCAGCTCCTGAAATCCTTCCTCACATTCTGGTGTCCATGCAAACTTCTTCTCCTTTTTCAGCAATTGCGTAAGAGGTTTCGCAATTGTCGAAAAGCCTTCAATGAAACGGCGGTAGTATCCTGCCATTCCAAGGAAACTCCGGATCTGGGTCACGATCTTGGTCGCTCCCAATGTAACACGCCTTCTACTTTGCTTGGATCTACTGGCGACTCCTTCATGCGGTCATTACATGTCCAAGAAACTACACCTTGTCCTTCCAAAAATCACACTTACCGAACTTGGCGAAGAGTTGTCGTTCCTCAGCTTTTCCAAAACTCGCCTCAAGTGTTCGGCATGTTCATCCTCTGTCTTGGAGTAGATTAGGATATCATCTATGAACACGACAACAAACTTGTCCAAATACTCCATGAACACCTTATTCATCATATTCATGAAATATCTTTGGCGCATTAAATTCGCTACCAAAAAACATAATCAGAACTCAGAATGTCCATATCTTGACGAGAATGCGCCTTCGATATCTTCTGATCGGATCTTCAACTGATGGTATCCCGATCTTAGGTCAATCTTGGAGAAAACTCCGGCTCCTCTCAGCTGATCAAACAAATCATCAATCCTGGGTAACGGGTACTTATTCCTCACGGTGACTTCATTGAGTGCTCGGTAGTCAATGCACATCCTGAAACTCCCGTCCTTCTTCTTGACAAACAAAACTGGTGCTCCCCACGGCGACGAACTCGGTCTGATAAATCCTTTCTCCATTAACTCTTCTAGCTGTTTCTTCATCTCTACCAACTCCTCGGTGGACATCCGATAGGGTCTATTTGCTATCGGTGCTGTACTAGGTACAAGCTCTATCACAAACTCTATGTCCCCTGTCTCGGCATACCGTAGATCTTCGGGAAAAACATCTGGGTACTCATTCACTAATCGAGACATCCTCTATGCCGATTGCCTTGGTATCAAGTTAACCATCAACTGTCCATCTCTAACTTGGCAGAGCTTGAAATTCCACTTTCTTCCCACACTGCTCTCAATCGAGATAGTTCTTCGTCCACAATCCAACACGGCTCGTGCTTGGATAACCAATCTATTCCCAAAATAACATCTAAGGTCCGGGTCTCCAAAATAATAAGGTTCGCTAGGAACTCTATTCCATCTATTAGTATTCTCACCCCTAACATCCTACTTTCGCTCGGAGTTCTAACTGTGGGTTTGAACTAAAAGCATGCATCTAAGTCTTGCAATCCTCAAATTGTTTCTAGCGGCAAAGCTTTGTGAAACAAACGAATGCTAAGCTCGAGTCAAACAAAATCAAGGTGCATCGAGTTAACAAGTAACTTACCCAAGACGACGTCAGTAGCATTCTCGCAGTGCATCTGCAGTGACATGGTTGACTCGGCCTCTCACCACGGCCGGGATGTGGCTCCTGGTGCCGGGCGCCCTAGCTGGGGTGGATCCTAGATTGAAGCGAATCGGGTCACTCTCGCTGTCTTCTTTGGGCAATCGTTGGCAAAGTGTCATGGCTCGTTGTAGTTGTAGCGCGTCTCACGGTTCCTTGCCGATCGCTCGAGCAGCGTTTCTAGCGAAGTGGGTCCGTAGTTCGATTGTGTCTTGTGCCGGTGACGGTGTCCTTGTTGCATTTTGTGGCTGGAATCAAGAATTGATTTGGTGCAACTCTCGACGCCGCTATGCGTTCTCGGCGTGATCCTCGCCGTTGCATCCTGTGCTTCCTGTTCTCATCCAGTTCCTTGCGCTTGTCCTCAAGAATAAGCGCCTTATTCACCAACTCTTGGAAGTCTGGGAAGGTGTGGGTGATCAGTCCTACTTGTAGTCCTGAGTTAAGTCCCTTCATGAAGCGAGACTGTCTGGCTTTATCTGTCGCTACATCCTCAGGTGCGTAGCGTGCTAGCTATGTGAACTTGTTCAGGTAGTCGGCCACTGGCTGATTACCTTGCTTCAGTGCTCTGAACTCCTCCTTCTTAAGGTACATGATTCCTTCAGGCACGTGATACTGACGGAATGCAGCCGTGAACTCCTCCCAAGTGATATCTTGAGGGTTCTCTTGCGTGGCACAGAAGTTCTCCCACCATTCGGCGGCTGTTCCTTCCAACTGATGAGAAGCGTAAAGTACCTTCTCATTTCCTATGCATTGAGCAATGTGTAGCTTCCTCTCTATTGACCTTAACCAATCATCGGCCTCCAATGGATTGGCATTCCCAGAGAAAGTGGGTGGATGAGTCCTCATGAACTCTGACAGTCTTGTATTCTGGTGTTGTCCCTGATTAACTTGATTAGCAGTGGCCTGAGCAGTGACGTGTTGCATCTGTTGCATCATAGCATGCATCAACTGAGTCTGAGCAGCGAGAAAAGCTCCGAAATTCTGCATATCCAGTGGCGGTGCTGGTGCTCCATCATTGGGGTTTTCTGCTGGGCGAGAACCACTTCCATTGTCTCCAAGGTTTCCGCGGGTGTTCACCATCTGTCGATTTATTCTAGGTTTTAGAGATGAGAGGGAAACAAGAATAGATAAGTAATATGGAACTTATGCGGGGCGAAAGGTGTAACTTTAAGGTCCAACTTTATTATTGATATTAATAACTTGGTATGGTTGCTTACAATGCCTAAGGGCCTTGCAACACATACTGCACACTCAGCAAACAATGAAAATCCAAATCGTACTAACACTGGAGTCTAACGCCTAAAGGGTGACTCTTTATTCTATGACGCGACTCGGCGAAGGAGTCTCACTATAGAACCTACGCTCACTCATCGAGAAAACCTCCACGGCCTGGGTACGGATGCTGCGGCATAGGCGCGAAACGATTGCCATGTCCAGCAACTGTGTCATCTGTGGTAGTCGAAGAAGCAGTGTCCTCATCGAGATCTGACTCCTCCGGATCTGGCTCGTGTAGCTCGAGTACTGGCTCTGGTTCTGGTCCGTACAAGGCCATCTCCAACTCGTCAATTCTTCGCAGAAGGTGTGACACATACTCTTGAGCTTCCCGCCACCTGTTCTTCTCTGTTGTGATCTCCTTGCGGGCCTTTTGTAGCTCCTTGCTTGTATCATCGAGTACATCCTCCTGGGCGACAACAAGTCGTGCTAACTGTGTAACCATAGCATCCTCATCCTGAATCGCCTTCGGGTCAAGAAGGTTATCGCTGCGCGGGTGATAACGGAACACCGTGCTTTCCAACTCTCTGGCATAGATACGGGTAATGTGCCGCATTGCTCGTCGTGATACTTCTTGGATACCCATCTGCATTGTAGACCTCCTGGCAAGGTCAGTTGTATCGAGCGATTGCCTGGGCCCTTCTTCCTAGCAGTACCTCAATCTTCACGCTACAAGCCTTGATCAATCCTCGCTTGTCCGATCACTTCCACTTGGTATTGCGGCTTTTCAAAATCTCCGAGAGTCTCAGAGCATACGCCAAAGTTCTCAAGGGCGTGACCAACCTCCAGGTCGACGTAGTTGAACTCTCCCTCCATCTGTCACAAGAGTGCTCACGTAAGAACTCGAAAATTTTAAATCGTGGCAAGGTAAGGAAAAATTCAGCAAGAGACAAGGAAAGAGAGAAGGGGATGAGTCGAGATGTCATTTCTTGTCTTGACAAACTTTTAGATTTAGAAAATAGGTTTTATCCTCACTACGACCATTCTAGCTAGGGTTGAGCCTACGGTCAAGATGGCTCGATACCACCTCTGTCGGGACCCCGAATTTGCAAATCCGGACCCTCTGTGTATTCGGACTAGTCCAGAACGCGCTAGTGCACACAGTCTTAACATCGGTAAATATCACAATCATACCACTCGATACTAATAAAGTACTTTTATTTAAGTAGTCAAATCGTTACTCGACCTTAAGGTCAAGTTACAAATGTACGCCTCACAGGCGAAACTTATTAAGAGAGAAATAGTAGCAAATGAAAATCAAATAACCCGTGGCGCCATCCAAAGATACCACAGTAACCGATCGGGCTTGCTCCCTAAGTAGACGGTTACTCGTGGAGCTCCTCCTCCAAAGCTGGTGTAGTCTCCTCTTCAACTGGGTGTTGTATTGTGGCAAGGATGAGTACTTGGTACTCAAGAAGTCATGCAATGAATGCAAGCTAATATACTATATGCATGGCTTGGTACAAAGGAATAGCTCAAGGTATATTTGCAAAAACAAGATTTAACAAGTATCATAAATAGATTCAAAGCAGAGAAATAAGTAAAGCATAGATAACTTTTCAAGAAGTT
The DNA here is from genome assembly GCA_036346355.1 of Rhipidocladum racemiflorum. Taxonomy (NCBI): domain Eukaryota; kingdom Viridiplantae; phylum Streptophyta; class Magnoliopsida; order Poales; family Poaceae; genus Rhipidocladum; species Rhipidocladum racemiflorum. Next base: position 41,954,279 of record CM070578.1, read on the forward strand.
TAATAAACATCTTTCCCAAATTTAATCCACATTTCCACTAACATCATTATTAATCCAACCCAACCTTTCAAATCCAAGTTATTTTTGAGAAAATCTAACCCTTGACTGTAATTCCCGAGCGATGTCCAATACCGCGGACACGGCTATTCGAATAGATTCTACACTCTGCAGAGGTTATGCACTTTACCCACAAGATACAAGTCAAACACCACAAAGGCGAGTTCCCAGTAACAAAGTCTTTCTAAACTTCTAACAATACAAGTGGTCCTCCCGGTTATTGCACGCTAACCCTTCCCTTAGCTAAGGCGAAGTTTAGGCCAATCAACCGTTAGATGGGTACTGGCCTCACTCCAGACGCTCCCCGCATAACTTACACAAAGGGTGTAGTTGACCTCCCGAGGTCCCACAGTGCGTTATTAGCAACTTAGTCAACTAGGTCCGTCCCATTACTGACATGTGGTTGCACGTTAGACCCAATCAAAGGCTTGCAAGGTGAAGTCCTTAGGGTGACCAGGCAAGACTACCCAAGAACCAAATCAACATCCCCAATGCCACAACTGGCCCACCTGATTATTCTTGCCACATGCCCTGGTCGAAAACTATTTATCAAACCCCAGTTGATTACCATGCACCACGTGCCATCAACATCACATGATACCTTTCCAAAACAGGTTCAATATATCATTAAGTCAATATTAACATTTGATTGTCCAAAATCATGTCATGAGCACGAAAGTGTGTCTAAGCAACATACTACAACGATCTAATTTCCCATGTTGGCAATTTAATAATGTCCAACTAGTAAACCACAACTAGGGTGACAAGGGGTCATGGCACATATTTAAGTAATCAAGGTGTCATACAGCAAATTGGTATTTATCTAATTCCCCAAATTTTTCTAATTGAACTAGCATGCAATAGGTTAAATCAAAATAGATTTAAAAATAGGATCAACATGGTCAAAGCACAACTTGCCTTCAAAAAGTACTTGCTCTTGGTCTTGAGTTGGATCCTGAGTCAATACTTCTCCTTCGAATCCTTCCGGCACTTCAACGTCTACTCGTAAAGCGTGCAAATAGCAATACACAAATAAACAATAGGCAAAAAGTGTCCAAACATCCAAATAAAATCCATAAACAGAGAGAACATAATTTTATGAATTTTTAGAAACTGGAATCGTCAAATTTGGAGTTAAAACACAAAAGTTATGATTATTTAAAGTTTAAATAATCAATTAAATAATTTTACAGAGAAAAACTTTAGTCCAAAAATTAAATAAAATTCATATTTAGGTAGATCTCAATTTTATACAAATTTAGAAATTTGAATCACTCAAATCGGAGTTGAAACGCAAAAGTTATAAGCGTTTGAAGTTTGAATCAAAATCTGAAATCATTATTTCGAATTAATAAATCATTTTCTTTTTCGGAAATTAATTATTGCGTCAGCGAGGACACGTGTCGGCTCCTGATTGGCTGGCTGACGTCAGCCGGCTCATGGGCTCAGTCCACGGCTTGGCTCGGTCCACGGTGGACTCGGTCCACGGCTCAGTCGGCGACAGCGGGATCCTCGGGTGACGCCAAGATCGACGCCATCGTGCGGTTTCGGACGCTCATCGACATGCGGGCCCCACCGTGACGTCAGCGGTGACGTCATGGTGCGGTTCGGTTGTCCCGCTGACACGCGCTCACGCGCGCGTGGCGCGGCTAGGCACACGTGGCACGATCTGTGCCGTTGATTTGAAATCCGACGGCACGGATCGGATCTAGGGTTCACGTTCAAAACTACACGGTGATCGCGGGCCGTTCGATCTAGATCGGACGGTCCAGATCTACCCTAGGCTAACATCGTTATAAAGTACATAGTGATCGTGGGCCGTTGGATCTAGATCCAACGGTACCGATCTGATCTAGGTTTTAGGGTTTTGGTTGCACGTGGGCTCACCTGGATCGTTGGATTTCGATCGGACGGTTGACGTGCTTCGAGGGCGACGATGGCGTTGTGGTGGCGCTGCTCCGCCGGAGTTGGGGAGGCGACCACGGCGACGGCGCCTTGGGGCTTCTCCGACAAGATGAAAGGCACTCTCGGGTCCGTCTCAAAGCGAGGAATCCGGATCTGTGCTCGGTGACGGCGGAGACGGCTCGACGACGGCGGGCGCGGCAAACCGGGCGAGAGAGGGAAGGAACTACGGCGAGGAATTGCAGCTACGCGGCGGCGGCTAGAGCTCTGAAACTTGAGGCGAAAGATGCGCACGGCAAAGGGCTTCAACGGGGTGGCCTCGGGGCTTTAAATAGTGCCTCGGCGTGCGCGCAATCCGTGAAACCCTAACGGACACGGCGGCTACGCGGCGGCGCAGTCCGAGCCGGACTCGGGAAGACGACGAAATCGTGGCCGTCCGCGTGGCCCCGATCCACGGCCGAGATCGCGCGGCGCAACGGGTCCGGGCCGGATCCGGTTGGATCGGTGCGGCCAATTTCCGACCGTTGGATTTCGATCCAACGGTTCGGATCGATCAAGGTTCGACCGGATCACGTGGCTCGGGTCGGACTCGAGTCCGACTCGGTCGGATGAATAGTACTTGACCCAACTCGAATTTCCAGCGATTTAATAATTAAAATAATTCCCAGTAATTCATTTAATTCATTAAAAATAGCAAAAGACTCAGAAAAATTCCAGAAAAATTCTGGAAAATATTTTGGATCATTTTGGACACAAATAAAATATTTCCAACAAAATTTTATTTGCAAAGTTTAATTCTTTAATTATTTCAAAATGGAATAAATTCAAATAAATTCCAAATAAATCCAAATAAATTCCAGAAAATTCCAAAAATTCACCAAAGTGCCAAATCACACATGAATTTAAGAAAAGCAAAATTTTGGGGTGTTACACCTTGGCTTCCCGCGTTCATATTTAACCCAGGCCCTTCGCCTTCCTTTCTCTGGCCGACATTGCTGGTTTCAGAGTAAACGGTTACTCTCCAACTCTATTTTCTTTTATTTTTTCGATGGCCGACATCCCCTGGGACTTCCTGGAGGAAGACCTCATTTTCGCCGACCTCGGTGAGGAGCCGCCAGTGGCGGAGGTCCCACCGCTGCTAGGAGAGGAGTAAGCCCTTGTCTTGGTCCTTGACTTCCCAGATGACGCCCCCGCTCTCGAAGACCTTCCAACCCCCGGCAATCATGAGGCCTTTATCGAGGGGCTGTGGGCAGACTTCAACATGATCATGGCCGAGGAAGAAGCGCTTGCCCGTGATCTTGCCAACCTCGACGTGTTGATCGGGATGGTGCCGAGGTTGCTGGAGGCCAAGGATGCTCTTGCGGAAGTTGTGGCGCGTGCACATCGTGTTTAAATCCATTTTAGTATATATAGAAGCTTTTGTTAGATTATTATATCATGTATGACTGGGATGGCATTAGGTAGCCCTCTGCTGTGGGTTTCTACCGACGTTTATTTTTCATCCTATTTTCTTAAATTCTGTTTGGTTATGCATTCTTAGCCCCCTACTGAATTTCGATCAAGAATAAGGAAATCCTCGATCCTTCACTCGGCCGATGCAGGGTTAGAGTATGAGGACAGGTGTGGCCACGTAACGCGCGAGCACCTTCTCCTTCACAGCCGAAGGAAGCATAGGATATTGGCCCGGTTGTGTGTTCTCAACTATCCAGATGATGCAACGCGGTGTGTTCTCGGGGCTGGGGGGGGGTAACTGAGGTTTTTTAGCTCCCATAGGCTCCTTGCTAAATCCTACACGGAGCGGAGCCCCTATTCTTCGGAGCGAAGGAGAGGGTGGGGAGTTAGCCCGACCAATCGTCTCGCTAAGTTGTAGCCGGGGCAAAGGATGAGTGGCGGCGTTGGCCCGACCAAATATCTGTGAACTCCTATGAGGCCACGGGTCTCCGGAGAGAAGGATGGGTGGGACGTTAGCCCGACCAAGCATCCACGAACTCCTACCCGGCCCGAGGCAACGGGTCTCCGGAGCGAAGGATGGGTGGGACGTTAGCCCGACCAAGCATCCACGAACTCCTACCCGGCCCGGGGCAACGGGTCTCCAGAGCGAAGGATGGGTGGGACGTTTGCCCGACCAAGCATCCTCGAACTTCTACCCGGCCCGAGGCAACAGGTCTCTGGAGCGAAGGATGGGTGGGACGTTTGCCCGACCAAGCATCCGCGAACTCCTACCCGGCACGAGGCAACAGGTCTCCGGAGCGAAGGATGGGTGGGACGTTTGCCCGACCAAGCATCCGCGAACTCCTACCCGGCACGAGGCAATGGGTCTCCGGAGCGAAGGATGGGTGGGACGTTTGCTCGACCAAGCATTCGCGAACTCCTACCCGGCACGATGCAACGGGTCTCCGGAGCGAAGGATGGGTGGGACGTTTGCCCGACCAAGCATTTGCGAACTCCTACCCGGCACGAGGCAACGGGTCTCCGGAGTGAAGGATGGGTGGGACGTTTGCCCGACCAAGCATCCGCGAACTCCTACCCGGCACGAAGCAACGGGCCTTCGGTTTTGAATATCGGGGAATATAGAGATGACCTTCGTTCACAATGTCTTCTCATTATTTCATTGATAAATACCGGTACACATTTTTTTTTGCCTTTGTATCCCATCATCTACGGGTAAAATTTCTTGAGTGCGTCGGTGTTCCATGTTCTTGGTATCTCCTCGCCATCCGGAGCGATGAGTTTGTGCGCTCCCTTCGCGGTTGACTCTCCGATAATGTAGGGCCCTTCCCATGTTGTTTACAGCTTCGCGAAGGCCGGAGCAGCTCTCTTGAGCACCATGTCCCCAGGATATAGCTCACGTTTCTTCACCTTCTTGCTGAAGCTTCGAGTTGAGGCCTTTGCATAGGCTTTCATGATCTTCAAGGCTTGAAGTTTTTGTTCTTCCTCTAGATCACGCGTGATGTCGACTTCCTCGTAGGTCAGAGTTTTGATCACTCGCAAGGATTTTGCACGGATTTCTGCAGGTGAGACGGCCTCTTCCCCGAAGAGGAGCCGGAACGGAGAGAATTCGGTTGCTCTTGAGGCTGAGGTGCGGGTTGCCCATAAAACGTGGTCAAGCTCATCGGGCCTGAGTCCCTTTTTAGAGTCGTACAGCCTTTTTTTGATGCCATCAAGGAGCAACCCGTTCGCTCGTTCCACCGCCCCGTTTGACTGAGGGTGACCTACTGAGGCGAAGCAAATGTTTGTCCCGATATTGTCACAGTAATCGCGAAATTTCCTGTAGTCAAATTGGGACCCATTGTTGGTCACGATCTGGAAAGGGATTCCATATCTACAAATGATTATTTTCCATAGAAACTTGATGGCAGCGTCAGCGGTTATCTTTGCTACCGGCTCTGCTTCGATCCAGCGGGAGAAGTAGTCGATGGCGATAATTACGAACTGAAGATTTGCCCGGGCTTTAGGAAGCGCTCCAACAATATCCATCCCCCACTTGGCGAAGGGCCAGACCGGGGGCACCACATGCAGTTCGTTGGGGGGGCCTTTTTTGCTTGGTCATCCATTGGCACGCGTGACAGTGTTGAACCATCTGTTCGGCGTCTTGTAATGCCGTGGGCCAGTAAAGTCCCATTCGGAATACTTTTCTTATAAGATTCCTGGGGGCCTGGTGTGCTCCGCAATCTCCCTGGTGGGCTTCACGCAGAGCCTGCGTCCCCTCCTCTCGTGAAATGCCGCGGAGCCATGGAGCGCAGAGGCCGCTGCGGAATAGAAACCCATCAATGATGGCATATTTCTTCGCTCGCTGTAACACCTCGGCACCTCACGTGCCCGAAGTGCTACCAAAACCTATCAAATTTTCACTAAAAATTTTCGCAAGACCTCCCCTACTAAGTGGACATCCACTCAGCAGGCAAAAGAGATCACAATTATCAATATAGCAATAATAATTTCAACATGTCATGGAATCAATCAACCATCATGACATGTAGGCAATTAACACTACCAAAGAAAAATCCATTCATTAACAACTCAACTTAAATACCACATGATTACACAAATGGATTAACTAGTTACAAATTTACTAATTGATTCCAAAAGTCTGAAACATGTCGTGAGACACAGTGGAGGTGCAGCTACGCCCCAAACCCGGCAAGTCGCTCTTCCGAGTACCTAAAAATATTTAACAAACAAGCGTGAGTTCGAAAACTCAGCAAAGTGCATCAAATCAATATGAATAACAAGTTAGCAATTCCAACCCATCATTAAGAATGTAACTCTTACAAGATTCAACCAATACATAAACAATTGTACCGCTACCACTTACCTCATTGCCCTTTTCATACACACACCTCATTGAATCTTTTTGGGTGAGTCCACGACTCGATCCCAACTCTTCACAACTCCATTTAACACACAAAACTCAATTGTTAGCGATGCAATGCACATGTATGCTCTTTTTAGATGCACGTTGTGATGCCCTAGAACTTGAGAGTGATTGTAGGGTTTTTCTTCCTTGTTTTTGTTTCGGAAAGGAATGATGGTTTTGTCGGGGGATGAAACAATTGAAGAAAATGCTGCATTTTAATATTAATTTTTGTGTTTCGAGCTAGGGGAAAAAGGCCGAAGAAAACCTGGGCCTGGACCGGGAATCCCCCTTCCCACCTCCACCTCCCCACCCCCCTCGTGGGCCGGCCCACTTCCCCCACCAAGGGGTGCGCCCCCACCTTGTGGCCGGCCACCCTCCCCAAACCCTAGGGTGCCTCCCCTTCCTCCCCTAGCAGCCACACCACATCTCCTCTTCCTCCCCTGCGTGGTGGCTCAAGATCCGCCGCGAAACGCGAAGGAGAAAGCGAGAAGAGGATCCGTGGAGGTGTGGGGAACAAGCAGATTCCGTTTTCGGTGATCACCGCGTGTTCTTCGTGGGATCTCAAGGGAGAACTTTAAGTAAAATTCCCAATATTTTACCCCCTATTATACCTAGGATTGGGAGTGTTTTAGATCTGGTGGTGATTGGATTGGATGGGATTTGAAGGGGGAGAAGGGTAGTTGTTCACGTGGTGCTGTTTCTGAGAGGGAAGATTGTGCAGCGCGGCTTGTTTCACGTTTTACGTGACCTAGACGATTTGTCCTGCAAAAACCTCTAACTAGTAAGTTGTAGATAACGTCGAGATCTAGCTTCTGTAATTTTTTCAGAATTTTTGGGACGACGGTCTGAGAGTTATCTCTGTTGGAAGATGATGAACAGAATCTGGAAACAGATTTCGTCCCCTGTGTTGGACGTCTGTTTAGGCATAATTAACAATGGAATTGAAATTTATGGTCTTCATGAAAGTTGTATATCTCGTCAATATCTAGCTCCTGTAATTTTTTTATATTTTTCTGATCTGTATAGAAAAAGATACGAAATTGTGAAGATTGGTTGCTGCTGTTTAACCCGGACAGATTGGGGTTTTTGGCGTTTAAGAAGGGAACGGGGGTTAGGAAGCACGTGTTCGAGTTACGTGATCATTTGTGTTGTCGCTATGTACTGAAATAATGCTTGTTCAGGTGGTGCCCCTTCTGGACGCAACTAGATTCGTCTTCAACGTCGGTAAAGGCAAGTGGAAGTAGTGTTATGGTTGAGCTATACATCATTGTTTGCATTGCCTTCGTTATAACCTCCGATTACATTAAACATACATGGTTTAATCAATTGCTTTGATGATTGCAATATTTAGATTAGCATTGCGATGATGTGCTTTGACTATGATTTACGAGTAAAGAGAAGAATGATGTTGTCTACCTGTTGAATTGTCTAGATAGTTCATCTCAGTGTTATTTGTTTTCTATCCATGTTATATGATGGTATGCAAACATGTGGACTTAATGTGGAAAGTTGTGAATGAATTCATGCATGAAGCATTAACTGCATATTCATGCATTGGAAGTTTGTCGACGCCAGCATGCGCGACCGTACTGGTACAACACCGTGTGTTCCTGAGAAAGGGCACGGTGAGGAGGATCATGGCATAAGCATGTGTATAATCATGAGCATTCTACTGAGGTTGTGGGAATCTATGTTGTGGTATTGAATGTGAGGCTTGTAGTATGTTAGATTCATGATGGAAGTGTTCATGTACTAATTGTTCCGCTTGCTGAGATTACCCAATCTCACTACTTGCTGTTTGATGTTTTCAGGTAGCGTGCGTGAGACGTAACCATGAAGGGTGGGCTAGCAACACAATAAATCTTCGAATGTCATCACAACTCTCATGAACCAGTGCTTTAATTAATGCATTAGTTTGCTGAAATTTTATTACACTTAGACCCATTGTTGTCCCTTTAAACTTGTTCGTTTATGGTCTGTTCCTTTAGAGGTGTGTTATGTCTTTGGTTGATTCCTGGATGGATTAGACTTGTTGTCGCTAGTATTGAGGTCATGTTATTATTTCTGTTTGAATTGCTTATCATGAATTGCTTCCGTATTGTCCTGTTTTAGGGGAGGTGCTGTCGAATTTTTTTTTCTTGTTCAACAGTTTAGTTTTAAGGGGTGTTACAGTTGGTATCAGAGCCAGGTTTTAGGTCCTTGGTGTAAGAATCTAGGAAAAGATTCTAGCATGAACTAAAATTTTGCTGTGTGAAATTAGTAACATTGCTTAGGTTTAACTTTTAAAATTGCCATAGTATAATAAACTTTAAAAATTGAATAAGATTGTTAATCAACCTTAAAAATTGACACACTCGCACTATTAGGATGGGATGGGCTGCATTGCATGGCATGCGTATGTTCGGCTATATTTATTGTTTGATTGTTGGTGATTTTGGGTTATGCTTTTGTTGTTTTTTTGTGATTGTTTGTTTGTGGCTTGTTTGGGTGCAGTATGCCACCAAGGACGCGCGCGACAGGTCGTTCGGGAGGCGACGCTCCCGAGCCGTCGGAGGCAGCCGAGCCTACCCAGGTTGAGGGTGGTGTTTCGGCGGAATTAGTGGCCACCATGAGAGCGATGCAGGAGGAGTTGCGGGTGCTGAGGCAGGGCGCACCGGCCGCCCCTGCTGTGGGCGCGGCTACAGCACCTGTGCCAGCTGTTGGCGCGGCAGGCGGTGGCATCAAGCTGCGAGAGTGGGTTGGACTGAGGCTGGACAGCTTTGATGGTGCGGGCACTCCGATCCAGGCGGCGGATTGGCTGTCCTTTATGGAGTTGCAGCTGGACGCTTTTGAGGTGGCGGCGCAAGATCGTGTCCGCTTTGTAGCACAGCTCTTGAAGGGAGAAGCCCAAATCTGGTGGAGGGGTGTGCTGTCCTCGAGGGGTGCGCAGGGGGACTCCTCTTGGGAGGAGTTTGTCCGGCAATTTGAGAGGCGATTCTTTTCCGCCACCTTCCTCGACAAGATGCAGATTGACTTGGGACGGTACACCTAAGACAAGAAGACTGTGGTGGAGTACGAGGTTGGCTTCAACCAGATTGTACGTTTTGTGCCCCATGTGGCACGTGATGAGGTGGAGAAGGCCAGCGGTTCGTGCAGGACTTCGTCCCGCCATTCGTCATATGTCGGGCGCTTTTCCCATTGTTGATTTTCTGACAATGGTTGAACAAGCTCTTGGTGTAGAGCTGCGGTGAACTACACCGAGGAGCATCGCAAACCTCCCATGGGAGAGCAGGATAGGGCCCCCGTAAAAGAAGGGCCAATCCTCCGGTACTTGGAACAAGAAGGGGAAGAGCTATCGTCACCACCCTATGGTGGCCGTCTGCTCAAAGAAGACACCTCGGGGGAGGTGCGCCCCAATACCGTGCCATCGCTACTCCTGGCATGGGAATGGTATGTTTTCGTTGTGGCGATTCCCATCGCCGCAGCCGAGTGCTCATGGAAGGGAAGGTGCACCATCTCGTGGTCGGGAGGATCACAAGGATGTGGTGTGCCTTGGGAAGAACCCCAACGGCAAGGCTGCGTTCGAGCCGGTGACATCCTCACCAGGTGGGCCGTCGAGGCGTGATGCATATGTTGCCATCAGCTCCTACCCCGCAGTATCTCCCGGCGCCTACTTCGACTCCTTCGTTCTACCACGCACCACCTCCAGGGACTTACTGGATGCCCCAGCTTCCACCGCCGCCTTCTTCCGGGGCTTCGCCGTGGGTCCCTGCGCTGACTTATCCAGAGGCAAGGGCTACTCCATCTCAGTCTACCTCGGGGGTCCACGCTTTGCCCTCTTCGGGGGAAGTGGATCGTGGCAATGTGGTGACAGGTACTATTTCTGTTAATTTTGTTGTTGCCAATGTGTTGTTCGACTCCGGCGCTAGCTACTCGTTTGTCTCTGTGGATTTTGTTTTTCGGGCTGGACTGCCAGTGCAGAGCTTGGGTGACGCCGTGGTGGTTAGTGCACCGCAAGGCTTGATTTCTAGTTCGAGGGTCTGTCAGGGTTGTCACTTTTCTGTTAGCTGATGAGGTGTTCATGGCGAATCTGGTGGTGATCTCCTTGGAGCCGTTTGATGTTATCCTTGGCATGGACTGGCTATCCCAGCACCAGGCGATGATTGATTGTGCTTGGAGGACAGTTACTTTGCATGCTCCTTCTGGGCAAGAGATAACTTTCCAGGGAAGTGCTATGCGGTACTCCCTCTCCTTTTTGTGTAAGCTATTCCCAAACTCCCAGATGTTGAAATCAGGGGTCCTCTGGTCCATGGTTGAAGGTCGAGAGGAGGAGAAGAGTTTGGAGGGCATTGCTATAGTTTGCCGTTATCCGGATGTGTTTCCCAGTGAGCTTCCGGGATTGCCTCCAGAGCGGGAGACTATTTTCCGCATTGACCTTGTTCCTGGTACGAGGCCAATCTATAAAACCCCGTACCGGATGGCTCCAATAGAACAAGTTGAGTTGAAGAGGCAATTGGATGAACTCCTAGCTAAGGGGTTTATTAGAGTGAGCTCGTCTCCTTGGGCGGCCCCGGTCTTGTTCGTGGAGAAGAAAGATGGCACCAAGCGGCTATGTGTGGACTACCGGGCGCTCAATCAAGTTACCATTAAGAACAAGTACCCATTGCCTCGTATTGATGATCTTTTTGATCAATTGAGGGGTGCCAAAGTATTCTCCAAGATCGATCTGCAATCTGGGTATCATCAGTTGCGGATTAAGGAGGAGGATATTGAAAAGACGGCTTTCAACACGAGGTACGGGCATTTTGAGTTCGTAGTCATGTCTTTTGGACTAACGAATGCTCCTGCCGTCTTTATGGAAGCCATGAACAGGATGCTCCATGAATATCTTGATGTCTTTATCGTCGTTTTCATTGACGACATTCTTGTCTACTCGAAGTCCGAGGAGGAGCACGCCATACATCTCGGTCTAGTTTTGGAAGCTCTTCGTAAGAATCAATTCTATGCCAAACTCAAGAAGTGCGCCTTCTGGTTGTCGGAGGTGAGTTTCCTTGGGCATGTCATCAACCAAAGTGGTGTCACAGTTGACCCAAAGAAGGTTGCTGCTGTGGTTGAATGGCGAAGACCGTCTAGTGTGACGGAAATCAGGAGTTTTCTTGGGTTGGCAGGTTATTATCGGCGTTTCGTGCACAATTTTTCCATCATTGCTAAACCGATGTCAAGGCTCACATAGAAGGGGGTTCCTTTCATCTGGTCAGAGGAATGTGAGGCTAGTTTCCAGACGCTAAAGAGCAAACTGGTCAATGCACCTATTTTATCCTTACCTGTGAATGGCAAGCGTTATACAGTGTATACAGATGCCTCCAGGATTAGTTTGGGTTGTGTGCTCATGCAAGAAGGCTGTGTCATCGCTTATGCTTCAAGACAGTTGAAGACTCATGAACAGAATTATCCCACCCATGACCTTGAGTTAGCCGCCGTGGTTTTTGCCTTGAAATTGTGGAGGCACTATCTTTATGGGGAGTCTTGTGATATTTTCACTGATCATAAGAGCCTTAAATATATATTCACCAAATGAGCTGAATCTGTGCAACGTAGATGGTTGGAATTGATAAAGGACTTTGATGTGTCAATCCAAGTATCATCCCTAAAGGCTAATGTCGTATGATGCCTTGAGTAGAACGGGAGTCCCCAAGACTGCTATGCCTTTGGTTGCAGAGTTGGAAAGAGGACAGTCACTTCGCTTTGTCAAGTTGCGCAAGAGGAGACTCGAGATGATCATTCAGTCTTGCATACCTGAGCGGGTGCATGAGGCTCAGTTGCAGGATCGTTTGCTTCAGGAGGTTCGGTGGAGGATTTCCGAAGGGAAACCTCGGGAATTCAGTATAGACGAGCATGGTTCTATTCGGTTTAGAGGCCGTCTCTGTGTGCCTCAGAAATCGGATGTGAAGATGGACATTCTAAGGGAAGCCCATAGGACTCAGATTCCGCTCATCCCGAGAGACCAAGATGTATCGGGATCTGAAACAGAAGTTTACAGTGGAAGAGGATTAGGTGGATATTGCCAAGTATGTGGCTTCTTGCGGAGTATGCCAATAGGTAAAAGTCGAGCATAAGAGACCTCGCCAATTGCTACGACCATTGGAAATTCCAGAATGGAAGTGGGAACACATCACTATGGACTTTGTGATTGGGTTACCCCGCTCACCGCGAGGTAGAGATGCCATTTGGGTGGTTGTGGATAGACTCACTAAGTCCGCACATTTTATTCCAATGAAGACGACCAATTCGGCACCAGATCTAGTTCCCTTGTACATGAAGGAAGTGCTTAGACTCCATGGTGTGCCTAAATCGATTGTCTCCGATCGAGACACTAGATTTATGTCCCTGTTTTGGCAGAGCTTGCATAGTGCTTTGGGAACAAAACTCTCTCTCAGCACATCTTTTCATCCTCAGACCGATGGCCAGTCTGAGCGGACCATCCAGACTCTAGAGGACATGCTTCGAGCTTGTGTTCTTTCTTGGAAGGGAAGTTGGGAGGATCACTTGGCCTTAGTAGAGTTTGCCTACAATAACAGTTACCAGGCTAGCATCAGAATGGCTCCATTCGAGGCACTTTATGGCCGAAGGTGTGTTTCTCCGCTTTGCTGGGATACAGTTGGTGAAAAATCAATGCAGGGTCCGGATTGGGTTCAACAGACCTTTGAGAAGGTGCAAGAGATACGGCGGAATCTCCTGGCCGCCCAGAGCCGTCAGAAGAGCTATGCCGATAATGTAAGACTGGATTTGGAATTTGCAAAGGTGATCAAGTTCTCCTCAAGGTATCTCCATCAAAGGGTGTTGTTCGTTTTGGTACCACCGGCAAGCTTAACCCGAGGTACATTGGTCCATTCCCGCTGTGGCTCGACAAGGCAGTTTAGCGTACCGTCTGGAGTTGCCAGACTCTTTGAAAGGAGTGCATGATGTCTTCCATGTCTCTATGCTACGGAAGTATCTCCATGACCCAGAGCATAAGATTGATCTGGAGCCAATTACGATTGAGCAAGATTTAACTTTGGAATGCCATCCCCTTCGAATTTTGGACTCTTCAGAACGAGTCATGAGGAGGAGAACCATCAGATATGTAAAAGTTCTGTGGAGCAATCAATCTGAGCGGGAGGCAACTTGGGAACTTGAGGACCAGATGCGGAAGAAGTATCCTGCACTCTTTGAGGATGCTGAAGGTAAATTGTTGTTTACCTTTTTGCCTTCCTTTTCTTTTTCTTTTTCTTTCCGTAGCTAAAAGGAGAAGATTCGGGGACGAATTTTTTTTTAAGGAGGGGAGAATGTGATGCCCTAGAACTTGAGAGTGATTGTAGGGTTTTTCTTCCTTGTTTTTGTTTCGGAAAGGAATGACGGTTTTGTCGGGGGATGAAACAATTGAAGAAAATGCTGCATTTTAATATTAATTTTGGTGTTTCGGGCTAGGGGTGTAACACCCCGGCATTTAATATGCCCGAATGCTACCAAACATAAGCTAAACAACGTCTAAATACCGCATTTAAACATAAATTCCAGCAAAGGTACATATGCTAAAAACCGATATCTCGGCAGCATCTCCTTTGCTTTTCCATGAGTTAACACAATAACACAATCATGGCAAGATATAACATGGCACACGACATCTATAACATCAACATAAATGGACATAACATCAAATTACGCCAAAAATACTACGCTCAACTACTTCATAAACTATAACGAAGCAAATAAGGAATCACTAGCATGCTAAATTAAACCATACATTAAGTTTAAGGCACAACTCTTAATATCATGTCTCCAAGTGATTAATTATGGACTATGATGGTGGAGCTACGTGTAGAAGTGTAGCTAGACCCCTTTTTCCCGCATGCCGATCACAAAGTACCTAAAAACAACATAAAACACAAGCGTGAGTTCGAAAACTCAGCAAGCATATTGTAATGGACAACAAGATCATTTACAAGCCAATAATACCTTACATCACATATAACATCTCATACTTGAGCACATAACAACATCATCATCATTAAATATGTATTGCAATGCAATGCAATGCAATGTTATGCTCATATCTCCTTGGAAACTCATACCGGTATGGTTGAGTACACACCCGTCGGTGTGCACCCTTTTCCCCCTTCCATCCCGAAGATGGAGGGTGCCTACTCCTCGCTTCCATTCACCACGTGGATGGAATCACGATGTAGGTCTTACTCAATGGCGTTCCGAACTAGTCATAACTTTCTCACCAACCTTCCCCGGACTAGTTATGATTTTCTCACCGCCCTCGCCCCATCTCATGACATGCATGCAACTATGCCAATTATCATATCTCATTTGTACATAAACATATGGCATCATGTCATAGTACACATAAACACATGGCATCGAATCATGATAAGTATAGACACATAGCATCATATCATGATAATCATACTCAATATATCATTGGAAAACAGCAAGCATGGCAAGTGATCATAGCAAGTATTCAATCTTTCATCTAATCTCCACAAGCAACCTACGATTCCGCTATACATTACAACACACTTGCCTCAACCGCGGGCGACGGATTTGTGGGAAGTCGAGGGCACTCCCGGTGTCACACCACCTGCACATAGGCATCAAACACTCACAATCATGCCCACAAAACAGTACGCAAAACCCCATCTAACCCGACATTGCCCACTACTCGCAAAAACCTAAAAACAGAGGTTCTGTCCCGACGGGACAGCAGCCTTGCAAAAAGGATAACTTGAGTTCTGGGACTCCGAATCAATTAAACGAGTACATCCTCGCATAGCTTAGAAAATTTCCCAACTTTCTCTAGGTATATGGAAAGACTGATTCGGCCTCTAAAGTTGTTTAATCTACAGATTACCGAGATCTGTTCTAATCGCGTCACAGATTTTAATACGCTCGGTAAAACAGTCATAACTTTCAAACGGCTGGGCGGAATTTAACGTTCTTTATATGCACGGAAAGATAATGAAATTATCTATAACTTATTAAAAGTCCATACAGTCAGATTCGAACTCTAAATTGGCGAAAACGCGAACCCTAGCTCGACTACTCAATCTGCCCGAAAACAGAAACGTGGCAACATCTAGATCTAACCCAAATTACTCAAATCCAGCGCCTCCAATTGATAAAAAAACTTGATAAACTCCCTAATAACAGTACCTAGCTCATCCCCGAGGAGCCCCATGATCATACCTTTGCCCGACGCACGAAAACTCCAATCGATCTCCTCGCTCCTCTTTCCTCGCTCCTCGCACCTCACTCCTCGCTCCTCGCTCCTCGGATGGATCCATGAGGATGCAGGGGTGGGGAGGTCACCCTAGGGCAGCAAGGGGGGTGGAGGAGAGGTGGTGTGCAATGGGGAGCAATGGGGGCGCCATGGGGGCAAGAGATGGGGCGGCTAGGAGGTGGAGGGAGGAGGAAGGGTGGCGGCTAGGGTTTGGGGCGCATGGGGCAGGGGTGGACGCCCCAAGGGCTGGTGGGGAGCCCTTTTACCAGCCCCCACACCCAAACCTAGTCCGTTACGGAGACCTACTCCATCCCACCAAAGCCCACCAAGGCCCAAACTCCCCCGGGAAGGCCCAAAACCCCGGAAACGGCCCGGAAACGGCCCGGAAAAGCTATTAACCTCCGTATCCTATAGTTTTAACCTTAATTCCACATCTCATAATGTTATTAACCTTATCATGCACGTTAAATAAGGTTACGACACTCCGTGGTGTCACAACACTTCAAAAGGCCCAAAAACGCGAGTAAACCTCTAGCCGTAAGATTTTCTTCTCTAATTTCACAATCTGTAATGTCACACCAAAACGTAGTGTCACATTCTTCCCCCCTTCAACTGGATTCGACCTCGAATCCGAAGGACACCAAAAACAACTACCAAGTCCCCAAGGGACAAAAGGCTTCTCAGCCGCAAAGGCTCCATCAACCCAAAACGCTCGAATCCTCACGACAAACATTTCGCACTTCTATCACAACCAACCTGACTACCACACTCCATCAAACTCAATCATGACACATAATCCCATCTCTTCCAATTATTTGACCCTTTTCACAAAGAATCAAAATTAACTAATGTCACCACGCATATAGCCTTCATCGACAAAACTTTTCTTTTCTTCCACAAACCACGCTACACTTTCTTTCTACCCCTCCCGGGCATAACACACACCAGGGACAACTAGCTATGGCAAAGTTCACGATGATTACTATACTTCACATGATCATCCCTTGTTAACAATCCACCCCGATTCTCACCACGGTTTGGACCGACATCCCCAACTGCCCACCTGACCACCCTTCGAACCCCACCCAAAGTTCTACGCCTAGCCCAAGGTAGAGTCAGAATTATTACCAAACCTCAACTGGTTCTTTTCCTATGAGGGTCTCGCCTCACACTTTCTCACTCAAAAACTACCAAACCCATGAGTATAATCCTCCATTATGCTCAACAATTCCATAGACATTTCTATTCACATCTCAAACGAGAATGCCAACAAAGAGCAACTCCCTTAGTCGGATGAACCACATTCATCAACTCGAACCCAAAACACAACAAATCACTTGGAACAAAGGTTTGACAACCTCGAAAGATCACTCGATCTCTTTTCCTAAGTCAAGTCGCAAAGGAAAAACTCCAATCTCAAATCAATGCGATACATCTCGCATCGGGGACCACTCAAACAAAAAGAGAGACTCCACACAATTCTTTGTCAGAAATTCTCAACAATCAATGACAACTCGACTCACTTTCACCACAGCCAAGCATCTCATAAAAACAACATTGTGGAAGAGAAAACCGATTCTCAAACCAATCGAAAGAATCCACAACCGCCATAATAACTCTCAAGGAAACAAGGAAACCCAATCCTCTCACAACAAAGCCAAATGCCAGGAACTCTTCACTCTTTCTTTTCATGCTAAAGAGCAAATGGAAATCTAGATTCATGACATGAATCCATGCTTTTCGAGAGCACAACGGATTAGTCATATTTCCCTATATGACTTACTCACCGACCTGGCTCAACGACTCTTTTATCAATAGACATCTATAAATGATGTCATGTTTCCTTTTCACCATTCATTCATCATGTACAACGCTACCAAATAGTCATTCACAAGACAACTTCTTCCTCTGCATCACATGATTAAAAACTTGGATAGCATCGATGATTGCGCCCAATCATAAAACTATGAGGGGAACACCATTAACAGGAAAACACCACGTCATACATAACCCGTCGACAATTGAAAGCCAAATTTGTAAAGCATCGCGTTTTAACCAGAATCAACATTTTGAAAGAGAACATCAATTCTCAAAGAGAAATGGGAGACTCATTTTCCCAAAATGAGAACACTTCACCAACCCGAATCACTTATAAACATTCATAAAATCCACCCTTTTGAAACACTCGCAAACACCACATGACCTTTTCCAAATAAATCTAGTTCCAATCAAATAGAATTACAAATTAAATCTCAAGAATTTTCAACACATCCCACTATGTCCATCGGCTTCCTTTTTAAGATTTACTCCAAGTATGCTTCAAAGTAACGCCGAAGGAGCACGATCCACTCAAAGGCTTTTGGGTGCAAAACCAAACTTATAGCATAAACTGAACAACTTAGCCAAAACCAAAGATGGGCACCAACCTCTACGAGTTTTAGGGAAACTCGAAAATGCAACATAAAGAACACCTTGACCAAAAAAAACATTTAACCAAGATAGCAAACCACCAACCCAGACCAAAAGGTTTTATACACAAGCTCGGCATGAAACTCACCATAACCAGTGTCCCACTATCCTTAACATTTAAGCATTCCATAATCACTATTTACTTATCGAGAAAACCCATCTTAAATCAATCCATACTACCTCCTCAAGAACCCCACAAACCAACACATCATAAAACAACATATTCTATATTTCAAACGTAGTACTTCAATGTATACTTAAGCATGATCATCCTATCAATTTTTATACCATAAATACGTCAACATCTTGACAATCAAAACTTATTCCATTAACAAATGACTTCAACATACAAATAGTATCTCCATAAGACAAAGTCGAAAATTATGATTCTAAGATATACCTTCTTTAGGATACAATTCTATATCATGCTAAAATATCCATGGTTCACTTCATCGCCACATGTTATAATAACCTCTATTTTACAATGGCTTCCAAAAAGTAATCCAAACAATTACCACCACTACTAAATCATCAATATCCATAAATAGGCATAATCATAAAAACAACTACATTGTTTTTAGTTACACTATCCATATACCATAACAAATTGTCACTACACAACATACTCCAACTATTAAAACAAATTTAATAGATTAGACCATCCCAATGCTTTAGAAATATCATAAACAGCAAAGCCTATGTCTTCACAATTGACATCGATACTAGCATCGTAGGAACACAACTGCATACTTCCAATTATACTAATGGTTTGCGACAACATAAATAGCAACTCTAATCAACTTCCAAATTAAAGTCACTAGTCAACACGATTAAATCTCTCTATTAATCCATTAGATTAGAACATCTTTAGACAACCAAAGAAAGTTTCTTTAACAATATCTAGTCTACATCATCTTAATGTTTTAACTATGCATTAGGGTTTAAAACTTTAAACATAATCGAGGGTCATAAGCACTTTCAAAGCAAGGCAACAGATTCTAAGCATGTACATTAACATATTTATTCATTCTCATTATAGGGTAATCTGCAACACTAGAAGTTCATTTAATCTTAAGCTAAACACAAATATTACTTTTAACTGATTCAACTCACCAATTAACTTAAGAACAAATCATTTCCAATAACCACATTGTTACATACTACATGACATGCTAAACAACCATTTTCACTTTTGACAAACAAGATGCAACTCCACTTTTAAGGACAACCACAACTCATGAACCGTAATCGAACACCGTTAGACAATTTCTCCTTTTCCGTGCAAGGAAGAAAACAAAACTCTAACAGAAATGCAGGAGAGTTCCACTCTCAAGTTCCCAAATTTGCCCACAAAACTCTTCAAGAAATCTCAAGATCCATACTTCCAAGAAGGAAGAAGGATGCACTAGGGAAAACAAAATGTTCAACCAAACCTTTTCCGATAAAGTTACAAAACTTAGCTCCACCCAACCTAAGGTCGGCACTAGGATAACTTCAAATCTTTTCTCAGATAGGGAGGACAACAACCACATATGTTTCCTCCCTAAGACAATCCACAATAACCAAAGAAACCGGTGTCAAAGCAAAGGCGACTAAACAGGCGCAACTCTAAACTCTTCTTTTTCGTTTCCAACCAAGGAAGACCAAAAACCACAAATCGCATACGGAATGATCCGCGAAAAATCCAATACCAAACATTTTTCTTTTAGTTTCCATCAACTAAAACCAAGAAAACCAACCAAAACCAACCGTCGAGCGGTGAAGAACATCTGAAGGAACCCACCACCAAACTCTTCTATTTGACTCCGTCAACTACCCGATCTCTGACGTAAAGGGTAAGCACTCTTCTCCTACAGGGGTTAATAGTTCTTCGGTGATGGCGCTAACCGGCCACACCGTCACACTTCACCCTTACAATGAATAAAGAGAGGTGACCGAAACCCTTCGGCACCACAACCCCACTTTAACATAATAACATGAACAATTCTATTCAATTCTTTCATAAACATAGCAACATACATAAACAAATGTAGCATTCAACATCAAGGCTCAAATACAACATTTAAGCGTAAAGCAACGATTCCCATACCCTTTCCTACTGTGCATCCATGTGTGTTAAATTTTGAATTAGTTATACCACTTTTGCAAGTTTTAATGTTGCTATCCTATAACAAAGTTTTAGTTAAGACCTAAGCCATGTTTCTAAGTTATTCCACATCACATTTTAGTTGTACCCTATAGCATGATACTAAAAATTCACATTCCAAGGACCTACAATTCGCTCGATATTAATCAGTAACATCCCGGCATTTAATATGCCCGAATGCTACCAAACATAAGCTAAACAACGTCTAAATACCGCATTTAAACATAAATTCCAGCAAAGGTACATATGCTAAAAACCGATATGTCGGCAGCATCTCCTTTGCTTTTCCATGAGTTAACACAATAACACAATCATGGCAAGATATAACATGGCACACGACATTTATAACATCAACATAAATGGACATAACATCAAATTACGCCAAAAATACTACGCTCAACTACTTCATAAACTATAACGAAGCAAATAAGGAATCACTAGCATGCTAAATTAAACCATACATTAAGTTTAAGGCACAACTGTAACACCCCAAAATTTTGCTTTTCTTAAATTCATGTGTGATTTGGCACTTTGGTGAATTTTTGGAATTTTCTGGAATTTATTTGGATTTATTTGGAATTTATTTGAATTTATTCCATTTTGAAATAATTAAAGAATTTAATTTTGCAAATAAAATTTTGTTGGAAATATTTTATTTGAGTCTCAAATACCCTAAAATATTTTCCAGAATTTTTCTGGAATTTTTCTGAGTCATTTGCTATTTTTAATGAATTAAATGAATTATCGAATTATTTTAAATATTAAATCATCGAAATTCAACTCGGGTCGAGTACTGTTCATCCGACCGAGTCGGAACCCGAGTCGGACTCGAGTCCGACCCGAGCCAGTTGACTCGACCAAACCAGCTCCCAACCCTAATCAATCCCAACCGTTGGATCAAGATCCAACTACCGAGATCCGCCTGCACGGCTCGAGCCAGATCCGCCCGGATCCGATCGCGCCCGTGCGATCGTGGCCGTTGATCGTGCCACGTGGACGGCTGAGCGTCATCGTCTCCGCCGAGTCCGAGCCGGACTCCGCCGCCGCGTAGAACTAGGTTTCCGTCTCGGGCACGAACGCCGAGGCTATTTAAAGCGTGAGACGTCCCCCGAGGTTGCCCTCATCTTTGCGCACCCGTTCCCCCGAGCCATCTCGCCTGAGCCGTCGCCGTTTGCCCGTACGTGCTCGCCGGAGTTGGAGCCCTGTGCGCAGCGGTTGAACGCCGATTCCGCCGCCGTCCGTCGTCTTCCGCCGAGAAGGAGCCCAGATCCGGAACCACCGTGACGAGACGCAACCGAAGGAAGGATTCATCTCGCCGGAGCGACCCCGAACCGCCGTCGGGCTCGTCGTCGTTCTCGTCTCCGGTGCCCAAGCCTCGCCGCGCCATCGCCGGACTTCGCGAGCTCGGTGAACCGTCAGATCCGGTCGGACGGTTGAGGTGAGTTCACGTGTCCCCAACCCGATTGATCTCGACCGCTGGATTAAGATCCAACGGTTCACAATTGCCACGCGTCGTAGTAGTGTTATTATAGGATTAGATCTGGACCGTCCGATCTAGATCGAACGGCCCACGATCAACGAGTAGTTTCAACGCGTGTTAACCCTGGATCTAATCCGCGCCGCTGATTTTCAAACCAACGGCCGTGATTGCGCCACGTGTCGGAAGTTGGACCGACGCGTCGGGCCGTCAGCGTCGCTGGCAGGTACATCGACACGCGGGGCCCGCGTGTCGGCCGATCGCACCGCGGACGCCACCCATGACGTCATCGGTGGACCCACCTGTCAGCACCGTGGGCTGAGCCCCGCTGACGTCAGCGATGACGTCACCCGCGTGGGCCCACATGTCAGCGACACGGGGAGTCGTGGACCGAGTCCACGGTGGACCCGAGCCGAGCGTGGACTACGTCCATGGACCGGCTGACGTCAGCAGACCAATCCAGTGCTGCCACGTGTCCATGATGACGCAATAATTAATTTCCGAAAAAGAAAATGATTTATTAATTCGAAATAATGATTTTGATTTTGTTTCAAACTTCAAACGCTTATAACTTTTATGCTTCAACTCCGATTTGAGTGATTCAAATTTCTAAATTTGTATAAAATTGAGATCTACCTAAATATGAATTTTATTTAATTTTTGGACTAAAGTTTTTCTCTGTAAAATTATTTAAATGATTATTTAAACTTTAAATAATCATAACTTTTAAGCGTCTTAACTCCAAATTTGATTTATTCCAGTTTCTAAAAATTCAGAAAATTATGTTCTCTCTGTTTATGGATTTTATTTGGAGTTTTGGGATGTTTTTGCCTAGTGTTTATTTGTGTATTTGCTATTTGCACGCTTTACGAGTAGACGTTGAAGTGCTTGGGAAGGATTCAAGGAGAAGTATTGACTCAGATCCAACTCAAGACCAAGAACAAGTACTTTTTGAAGGCAAGTTGTGCTTTGACCATGTTGATCCTATTTCGAAATCTATTTTGATTTAAACTATTGCATGCTAGTTCAATTAGAGAAATACTTTGCTTAAACATGGGGATTAGATAAATACCAATTTGCTGTATGACACCTTGATTATCTAAGTATGTGCCATGATCCCTTGTCACCCTAGTTGTGGATTACTAGTTGGACATTATTAAATCGCCAACATGGGTTTAGACCGTTGTAGTACACTGCTTAGACCTGCTACGTGCTCATGACATGATTTTGGACAATCAAATATTAATATTGACTTAATGATATATTGAACCTGTTTTGGAAAGGTATCATGTGATGTTGATGGCACGTGGTGCATGGTAATCAACTGGGGTTTGATAAACAGTTTTCGACCGGGGCATATGGCAAGAGTAATCAGGTGGGCCAGTTGTGGCATTGGGGATGTTGATTTGGTTCTTCTGTAGTCTTGCCTGGTCACCCTAAGGACTTAACCTTGCAAGCCTTTGAACTGGGTCTAACGTGCAACCACATGTCCGTAATGGGACGGACCTAGTTGATTAAGTTGCTAATAACGCATTACTGTGGGACCTCGGGAGGTCAACTACACCCTTTGTGTAAGTTGTGCGGGGGAGCGTCTGGCCGAGGCCAGTACCCATCTAACGGTTGATTGGCCTAGACTTCGCCTTAGCGAAGGGAAGGGTTAGTGAGCAATAACCTGTGAGTACAACATGTATTGTTAGAGGTTTCATAAAGACTTTGTTACGGGAACTCGCCTTTGTGGTGTTTGACTGTACCTTGTGGGTAAAGTGCATAACCTCTGCAGAGTTTAGAATCTATTCGAATAGCCGTGTCCGCGGTATTGGACATCGCTCGGGAATTACAGTCAAGGGTTAGATTTTCTCAGAAATAACTTGGATTTGAAAGGTTGGGCTGGACTAATAATGAAGTTGATGGAAATGTGGATTAGGATGGGAAAGATGTTTACCAAACTTCTTGAAAAGTTATTTATGTTTTACTTATTTCTACTGCTTTCGAATCTACTTATATTACTTGTCTAAAGCTTTTTACTGCAAATATACCTTGAGTTATTCCTTTGTACCAAGCCATGCATATAGTATATTAGCCTGCAGATTCTGTGCATGACTTGCTGAGTACCAAGTACTCACCCTTGCCTCAATACAACACCAGTTGAAGAGGAGACTACACCAGCTTTGGAGGAGGAACTCCAAGAGGATCCGTCTACTTAGGGAAGCGAGCCCACTCGGTTGCACGTGGTATCTTGGATGGCGCCACGATGTTACCTTATTTGATTTTCCGCTGCTATTATTTCTCTTTTTAAATAAGTATCGTCCTGCGAGGCGTACATTTGTGACTTGACCATAAGGTTGAGTAACCAGTTTGGTTATTTAAATAAAGTACTTTGATAGTATCGATTGGTATGATTGTGATATTTACCGATGTTAAGACTGTGCACTAGCTGCGTTCTGGACTAGTGCCGAGTACACAGAGGGTCCGATTTGCAAATTCGGGTCCCGACAGAGGTGGTATCAGAGCCATACTTGACCGTAGGCTCAACCCTAAGCTAGAATGGTCGTAGTGAGGATAAAACCTATTTTCTAAAAGCTAAAAGTTTGTCAAGATAAGAAATGACATCTCGACTTATCCCCTTCTCTCTTTTCTTGTCTCTTGCTGAAATTTTTCCTTACCTTGTCACAATTCAAAAATTTCGAGTTCTCACGTAAGCACTCTTGTGACAGATGGAGGAAGAGTTCAACTACGTTGATCTGGGAGTTGGTCACGCCGCGGAACTTTGGCATATGCTACAAATTCTCGGAGATTTTGAGAAGCCGCAATACCAAGTGGAAGTGATCAGACAAGCGGGATTGATCAAGGCTTGTGACGTGAAGATTGAGGTACCTGCTAGGAAAAAGGGCCCAGGCAATCGCCCGATACACTGCACTGCCAGGAGATCTACAATGCAGATGGGTATCCAAGAAGTATCACGACGCGCAATGCGGCACATTACCCGTATCTACGCCAGAGAGTTGGAGAGCACGGTGTTCCGTTATCACCCGCGCAGCGATAACCTTCTTGACCCAAAGGAGATTCAGGATGAGGATGCCACGGTTACACAGTTGGCACGATTTGTTGTCGCTTTCGAGGAGGGCGTACTAGATAATACAAGCAAGGAGCTGCTGAAGGCCCGCAAGGAGATCACGACAGAGAAGAACAGATGGCGGGAAGCTCAAGAGTATGTGGCACACCTTTGCGAAGGATTGACGAGTTGGAGATGACTTTGTACGGACTGCACCCAGAGCCAAGATTGAGCTACACGAGCCAGATCCAGAGGAGTCGGATCTCGATGAGGACACCGCTTCTTCGACTACCACAGATGACACGATTCTTTGGACATGGCAATCGTTTCGGCGCCTATGCCGCAAAGATCCGCACTCCAGGCCGTGGAGGTTTTCTCGATGAGTGAGCATAGGTTCTATAGTGAGACTCCTTCGCCGAGTCGAGTCATAGAATAAAAGTCACCCTTTAGGCGTTAGACTCGAGTTAGTTCGATTTGGATTTGCTTTGTTTGTCGAGTGTGCGTGATGTGTTGCAAGGCCCTTAGGCATTGTAAGCAGCCATACCAAGTTATTAATAATAAAGTTGGACCTTAAGGTTACACCTTTCGCCCGCATAAGTTCCATATTACTTGTCTATTCTTGTTTCCTCATCTCTAAACCTAGAGCAAATCGACAGATGGTGAACACCGTGGGAACTTTGGAAGCAATGGGAGTGGATCTCGCCACAGAAAACCCCAATGATGGAGCACCAAGACCGCCGCTGATATGCAGAATTTTGGAGCCTTTCTTGCTTTGCTCAGACTCGGTTGATGCATGCTATGATGCAACAAATGCAGCACGTCCTTTGCTCAGGCCACTTGCTAATCAAGTTAATCGGGGACCACGCCGTAATACAAGACTGCCGAGTTCATGAGGACTCACCCACCCACTTTCTCTGGGAATGCCAATCCATTGGAGGCCGATGATTGGTTAAGATCAATCGAGAGGAAGCTACACATAGCTCAATGCATAGGAAATGAGAAGGTACTCTACGCTTCTCATCGGTTGGAAGGAACAATTGGCCAGAATGGTGGGAGAATTTCTGTGCCACGCAAGAGAACCCTCAAGATATCACTTGGGAAGAGTTCACAATGCATTCCGACGGTATCACGTGCCTGAAGGAATCATGGACCTTAAGAAGGAGGAGTTCAGAGCATCGAGGCAAGGTAATCAGCCCGGTAGACTACCCGAACAAGTTCACACGGCTAGCACGCTACGCACCGAGGATGTAGCGACAGATAAATCCGCAGTCTCGTTTTATGAAGGGACTCAACTCAGATTGCAAGTAGGATTGATCACCCACACCTTTCCAGATTTCCAAGAGTTGGTGAATAAGGCGCTTATTCTTGAGGACAAGCGCAAGGAACTGATGAGAACGAGAAGCGCGAGGATGCAACAAAGAAGGATCACGCCGGAACGCATAGCAGCGCTTGAGAGTTGCACCAAATCAATTCTTGATTCCAACCACGAGAATGCAACAAGGACACCATCCCGGCACCAAGACACATCCAATCAAAACTACTGCACCCCACCGCCGTAAACGCTTCTCGAGCAATCAAGAAGGAACAATGAGACGCTGCTACAATCGCAACGAGCCAGGACACTTTGCCAACAGCTTGTCCAAAGAAGACAGCGAGGAGTGACTCGATTCGCTTCAATCTAGGAACCACCCCAGCTAGGACGCCCGACCGGGAGCCACACCCTGCATCGTGGTGAGAGGCCGAGTCAACCATGTCACCGCAGATGCACTACGTAATGCTACGGACGTCGTCTTGGGTAAGTTACTTGTTAACTCGACTGCAACAGCTTTGTTTGACTCTGGAGCTTCAGATTCGTTTGTTTCGCAAGGCTTTGCTACTAGAAATGATTTGGGGATTGCAAGACTTAGATGCATGCTTTTAGTTCAAACCCACAGTTCCGAACTCCGAACGAAAGTAGGATGTTCCGGTGAGAATACTAATAGGTGGAATAGAATTCCTAGCAAACCTTATAATTTTGGAGACCCGGACCTTAGACGTCATATTGGGAATGGATTGGTTATCCAAGCACAAGGCCGTATTGGATTGTGGACGAAGGACTATCTCGATTGAGAGCCCGTGTGGGAAGAAAGTGGAATTTCAAGCCACTGCAGCTAGAGATGGACAGCTTGATGGTTAACAGTACCAAGGCAATCAGCATAGAGGATGTCTCAAGAGTGAATGAGTACCCGGATGTTTTTCCTAAAGATCTACAGTATGCCGCAGAGGCAGGGGACATAGAGTTTGTGATAGAGCTTGTACCGGTACAGCCCGATAGCAAAGAGACCCTATCGGATGTCTACCGAGGAGTTGGTAGAGATGAAGAAACAGCTAGAAGAGTTAATGGAGAAAGGATTTATCGAGGCCAAGTTAAATCGCCGTGGGGAGCACCAGTTTTGTTTGTCAAGAAAAAGGACGGAAGTTTCAGGATGTGCATCGACTATCGTGCGCTCAATGAAGTCACCGTGAAGAATAAGTATCCGCTACCCAGGATTGATGATTTGTTTGATCAGTTAAGAGGAGCCGAGTTTTCTCCAAGATTGATCTCGAGATCGGGATACCATCGATTGAAGATCCGATCGAAGATATTCAAGACTGCATTCTCGTCAAGATATGGACATTACGAGTTTACAGCTATGTCCTTTGGATTGACAAATGCGCCGAATTATTTCATGAATATGATGAATAAGGTGTTCATGGAATATTTGGACAAGTTTGTCGTCGTGTTCATAGACGATATCCTAATCTACTCCAAGACGGAGGATGAACATGCCGAACACTTAAGGCGAGTTTTGGAAAAGGCGAGGAACAGCAACTTTTAGCCAAGTTCAGCAAGTGTGATTTTTGGAAGGACAAGGTGGAGTTTCTTGGACATGTAATGACCGCGAAGGAGTCACCAGTAGATCCAAGCAAAGTAGAAGCTGTGTTACATTGGGAGCGACCAAAGGCGGTGACCCGGTCGGAGTTTCCTTGGAATGGCAGGATACTACCGCCGCTTCATCGAAGGCTTCTCGACAATTGCGAAACCTCTTACGCAATTCTTTGAAGAAGGAAAAGAAGTTTGCATGGGCCTTGAGAATGTGAGGAAGGATTTGAGAGTGAAGAAGCGATTGACATCAAGACCGGTGTTAGTTCTACGGATGTTGCTCAAAGCTTCGATATTTATTGTGACGATCGCGCCAAGGACTTGGATGTGTCTTGTCTGAGAATGGAAAGGTAAGTAAACTTATGCATCAAGGCGATTGAGGCCGCATGAGGAAAATTATCCGACACATGACTTAGAGTTAGCCGTAGTGCATGCTTTGAAGATATGGCGTCACTATCGATTGGAAAGCAGATGTGAAGTATATACGGATCATAAGAGCCTTAAGTACATATTCACCCGATCGGATCTGAATATGAGGCGAGAGGAGATGGTTAGAGTTGATCAAGGACTATAATGTTGGAATCCATTACCATCCCGGAAGGCCAGCGTAGTAGCCGATGCTCTGAGTCGGAAAAGCCATACCGTGAGTGCGTTGCTAGCCACAAGTCGAGGATGAGTTATGTGAGGATTTTCAAAGATGAAGATTGAGATTGTACCTAGCGGATTCTTGGCCGCATTGGAAGTAAAGCCTACTTTAGAGGACCAGATCCGAGAAGGACGGAAGGATGATGACAAGATCCGCGAGGATTAAGTCCATCAAGGAGGAAGGCAAGGCGAGAGGACTTCAAGTTGGATGAGCAAGGCACGTTATGGATGAAGGATCGGATTTGTGTGCCTAACAAGAAGGAGTTAAAGCAAGCGATTACGGAAGAAGCCCATGACTCCAAGTATTCAATTCATCCTGAGCGCCAAGATGTATCGGGATCTGAAGGAGAGATTCAGTGGCCGAGTATGAAACGTGAAGTTGCCGAGCATGTTGCATTGTGCGGCGTATGCCGAGAGTCAAGGCAATGCATCGAGAGACCAGCGAGGATTGCTACAACCGCTGAAAATACCGAGTGGAAGTGGGAGGAAATCGGAATGGATTTCATTACCGGTTTGCCGAAGACTCAAGGAGGTTATGACTCCATATGGGTTATAGTGGATCGCTTGACTAAAGTAGCCCATTTTATCCCCGTGAAGATCACTTACTCGGAGATAAATTAGCGAATTATACATGATCGAGGATTGTCTGTTTGCACGGAGTGCCAAAGAGGATTGTATCGGACAGAGGTACCCAATTTACCTCAAGGTTACGGAATAAGTTGCATGAAGCCATGGGAACCCGTTTGAACTTGATGACTTATCATCCACAGACGGATGGAGCCAGGCCAGAAAGAGTCAACCAGATTCTGGAGGATATGTTGAGAGCGTGTGCATTAGCTTATGCTACCTCTTGGGATAAGAGTTTGCCGTATGCCGAGTTCGATTACAACAATAGTTATCGAGGCTAGTTCTGAGATGTCACCTTTTGAGGCCTTTGTATGGTCGACCACTGTCGGACGCCATTGAATTGGAATGAGACCGGCGGCGCCGTGTCTTTGGGCCTGATATTCTTCAAGAGGTGAAGAAGCGGTCGCTATGATTAGGGAAAGGTTGAAGATCGCCCAATCTCGGCGGAAGAGTTATGTTGACAATCGTCGCCGAGATTTGAGTTTTGAACAGAAGACTTTGTATACCTCGAGTTACGCCTCTCGGGAGTTAAGAGGTTCCATGCCAAAGGGAAACTTGCACCCGTTATGTTGGACCATTTAAGATTGTGAGCCGCGAGGCGAGGTTGCTTATCATTGGAGTTGCCCACGATCGTTAGCGAGTGCATGACGTATTCCATGTGTCCCGATTGAAGAAGTGTCTCCGAGTTCCCGAGGAACAGACACCGCTAGAGTCAATTGAGTTGCAAGAGGATTTGACTTATAAGGAGCATCCGTGAGGATTCTAGACACAATGGATCGAGAAACTAGAAACAAGTCAACCCGTTTACTGTAGAGTTCGATGGAGCAACCTTGAAGAAAGCGAAGCGACTTGGGAGCGAAGAGGATTTGAAGAAAGAGTTTCCAAACCTATTACGTAGTGAGCCCTGAATCTCGGGGGCGAGATTCTATTAAGGGGAGGTTTGTAACACCCCAAAATTTTGCTTTTCTTAAATTCATGTGTGATTTGGCACTTTGGTGAATTTTGGAATTTTCTGGAATTTATTTGGATTTATTTGGAATTTATTTGAATTTATTCCATTTTGAAATAATTAAAGAATTTAATTTTGCAAATAAAATTTTGTTGAAATATTTTATTTGAGTCCCAAATACCTAAAATATTTTCCGAATTTTTGGAATTTTTAAAGTCATTTGCTATTTTTAATGAATTAAATGAATTACTGGGAATTATTTTAAATATTAAATCGCTGGAAATTCAACTCGGGTCGAGTACTGTTCATCCGACCAGTCGAACCAGTCGGACTCGAGTCAGGCCGAGCGATTGACTCGACCAAACCGGCTCCCAACCTAATCAATCCCAGCCGTTGGATCAAGATCCAACGGTGAGATCCGCCGTCTGCGGTTCGAGCCGTATCCGGCCGGATCCGATCGCGCGCCCGTCGCGATCGTGGCCGTTGATCGTGCCACGTGGGCGGCTGGCGTCATCGTCTCCGTCGAGTCGAGCCGGACTCCGCCCGCCGCGCCCGCCGCCGTGTAGAACTAGGTTTCCGTCTCGAACACGAACGCCGAGGCTATTTAAAGCGTGAGGCGTCCCGAGGTTGCCCTCATCTTTGCGCACCCGTTCCCGAGCCATCTCGCCTGGCCGTCGCCGTTTGCCGTGCGTGCTCGCCGGAGTTGGAGCCACTGTCGCGCGTGATTGAACGCCGATTCCGCCGCCGTCCGTCGTCTTCCGCCGAAGGAGCCCAGATCCGGAACCACCGTGACGAGCGCATAGCGAAGGAAGGATTCATCTCGGCCGGGCGACCGAAGCGCCGTCGGGCTCGTCGTCGTTCGTCTCCGGTGCCCAAGCCTCGCGGCGCCATCGCCGGACCGCGAGCTCGGTGAACCGTCAGATCGGTCGGACGGTTGAGGTGAGTTCACGTGTCCCCAACCCGATTGGATGCGGGCCGTTGGATTAAGATCAGCGGTTCACAATTGCCACGCGTCGTAGTAGTGTTATTATAGGATTAGATCTGGACCGTCCGATCTAGATCGAGCGGCCCACGATCAGCGAGTAGTTTCAGCGTGTTAACCCTGGATCTAATCCGCGGTTGATTTTCAAACCAGCGGCGTGATTGCGCCACGTGTCGGGAAGTTGGACCGGCGGTCGTCGTGTCTGGCAGCGTCGCGTGGCCAGCGACACCGCGGGGCCGCGTGTCGGCGGCTGCCGTGGCGTCACCCATGGCGTCATCGGTGGACCCACTGTCGGCACCGTAAGTGAGCCCGTGACGTCGGCGATGGCGTCACCGAGTGGGCCCACATGTCGGCGACACGTGGAGTCGTGGACCGAGTCCACGGTGGACCCGAGCCGGCGTGGACTACGTCCATGGACCGTGGCGTCAGCAGACCAATCCAGTGCTGCCACGTGTCCATGATGGCGCAATAATTAATTTCCGAAAAGAAAATGATTTATTAATTCGAAATAATGATTTGATTTTGTTTCAAACTTCAAACGCTTATAACTTTTGCGTTTCAACTCCGATTTGAGTGATTCAAATTTCTAAATTTGTATAAAATTGAGATCTACCTAAATATGAATTTTATTTAATTTTTGGACTAAAGTTTTCTCTGTAAAATTATTTAAATGATTATTTAAACTTTAAATAATCATAACTTTTGCGTCTTAACTCCAAATTTAGTGATTCCAGTTTCTAAAAATCCAGAAAATTATGTTCTCTCTGTTTATGGATTTTATTTGGAGTTTTGGGATGTTTTGCCTAGTGTTTATTTGTGTATTTGCTATTTGCACGCTTTACGAGTAGGCGTTGAAGTCTTGGGAAGGATTCGAAGGAGAAGTATTGACTCAGGATCCAACTCAAGACCAAGAACAAGTACTTTTTGAAGGCAAGTTGTGCTTTGACCATGTTGATCCTATTTGAAATCTATTTTGATTTAAACTATTGCATGCTAGTTCAATTAGAGAAATACTTTGCTTAAACATGGGGATTAGATAAATACCAATTTCTTTGTATGACACCTTGATTATCTAAGTATGTGCCATGATCCCTTGTCACCCTAGTTGTGGATTACTAGTTGGACATTATTAAATCGCCAACATGGGTTTAGGCAGATTTGTAGTACCTTTGCTTAGACACCTTTCGTGCTCATGACATGATTTTGGACAATCAAATATTAATATTGACTTAATGATATATTGAACCTGTTTTGGAAAGGTATCATGTGATGTTGATGGCACGTGGTGCATGGTAATCAAGCGGGGTTTGATAAACGATTTCGGCCAGGGCATATGGCAAGAGTAATCAGGTGGGCCGATTGTGGCATTGGGGATGTTGAGTTGGTTCTCGGGTCGTCTTGCCCTGGTCACCCTAAGGACTTAACCTTGCAAGCCTTTGAACTGGGTCTAACGTGCAACCACATGTCTGTAATGGGACGGACCTAGTTGATTAAGTTGCTAATAACGTACCTGTGGGACCTCAGGAGGTCAACTACACCCTTTGTGTAAGTTATGCGGGGAGCGTCTGGGCCGAGGCAGTACCCATCTAACGGTTGATTGGCCTAGACTTCGCCTTAGCGAAGGAAGGGTTAGTCTTGCCAATAACCGGGGAGGACCACTTGTATTGTTAGAGGTTTCGAAAGACTTTATTCTGAGGAACTTCGCCTTTGTGGTGTTTATTTGTATCTTGTGGGTAAAGTGCATAACCTCTGCAGAGTTTAGAATCTATTCGAATAGCCGTGTCCGCGGTATTGGACATCGCTCGGGAATTACAGTCAAGGGTTAGATTTTCTCAGAAATAACTTGGATTTGAAAGGTTGGGCTGGACTAATAATGAAGTTGATGGAAATGTGGATTAGGATGGGAAAGATGTTTACCAAACTTCTTGAAAAGTTATTTATGTTTTACTTATTTCTCTTTGCTTCCGAATCTACTTATATTACTTGTCTAAAGCTTTTCTTTGCAAATATACCTTGAGTTATTCCTTTGTACCAAGCCATGCATATAGTATATTAGCTTTGCATTACGTGCATGACTTGCTTGAGTACCAAGTACTCACCCTTGCCTCAATACAACACCGATTGAAGAGGAGACTACACGGCTTTGGAGGAGGAACTCCAAGAGGATCCGTCTACTTAGGGAAGCGAGCCGATCGGTTGCACTGTGGTATCTTGGATGGCGCCACGATGTTACCTTATTTGATTTTCCGCTGCTATTATTTCTTTTTTTTTATAAGTATCGTCCTGCGAGGCGTACATTTGTGACTTGACCATAAGGTTGAGTAACCAGTTTGGTTATTTAAATAAAGTACTTTGATAGTATCGATTGGTATGATTGTGATATTTACCGATGTTAAGACTGTGTGCACTAAGCGCGTTCTGGACTAGTGCTTTGAGTACACAGAGGGTCGGATTTGCAAATTCGGGGTCCCGACAGAGGTGGTATCGAGCCATACTTATTTGTAGGCTCAACCCTAAGCTAGAATGGTCGTAGTGAGGATAAAACCTATTTTCTAAAAGCTAAAAGTTTGTCAAGATAAGAAATGACATCTCGACTTATC
This sequence comes from Rhipidocladum racemiflorum, assembly GCA_036346355.1. Lineage (NCBI taxonomy): Eukaryota > Viridiplantae > Streptophyta > Magnoliopsida > Poales > Poaceae > Rhipidocladum > Rhipidocladum racemiflorum. The sequence continues at coordinate 41,987,688 of CM070578.1, forward strand.
CCTTCTCTCTTTTCTTGTCTCTTGCTGAAATTTTTCCTTACCTTGTCACAATTCAAAAATTTGAGTTCTCACGTAAGCACTCTTGTGACGAGATGGAGGAAGAGTTCAACTACGTTGATCTGGGAGTTAGTCACGCCACGGAACTTTGGCATATGCTACAAATTCTCGGAGATTTTGAGAAGCCGCAATACCAAGTGGAAGTGATCGGACAAGCGGGATTGATCAAGGCTTGTGGCGTGAAGATTGAGGTACTGCTAGGAAAAGGGCCAGGCAATCGCCCGATACCTTTGCCTTGCCAGGAGATCTACAATGCAGATGGGTATCCAAGAAGTATCACGGCCAGCAATGCGGCACATTACCGTATCTCGCCAGAGAGTTGGAAACACGGTGTTCCGTTATCACCAGCGCGGCGATAACCTTCTTGACCCAAAGGAGATTCGGGATGAGGATGCCACGGTTACATAGTTGGCACGATTTGTTGTCGCTCGAGGAGGGCGTACTAGATAATACAAGCAAGGAGCTCTGAAGGCCCGCAAGGAGATCACGGCGAGAGAAGAACGGATGGCGGGAAGCTCAAGAGTATGTGGCACACCTTTTGCGAAGGATTGGCGAGTTGGAGATGACTTTGTATGCGGACCGGACCCGAGGCGATTACTCGAGCTACGAGCCAGATCCGGAGGAGTCGGATCTCGATGAGGACACTTTGCTTCTTCGACTACCACAGATGACACGATTCTTTGGACATGGCAATCGTTTCGCGCCTATGCCGCAGCATCCGCACCCAGGCCGTGGAGGTTTTCTCGATGAGTGAGCATAGGTTCTATAGTGAGACTCCTTCGCCGAGTCGAGTCATAGAATAAAGTCACCCTTTAGGCGTTAGACTCCAGGAGTTAGTTCGATTTGGATTTGCTTTGTTTCTTTGAGTGTGCATTATGTGTTGCAAGGCCCTTAGGCATTATGTAGCAGCCATACCAAGTTATTAATAATAAAGTTGGACCTTAAGGTTACACCTTTCGCCCCGCATAAGTTCCATATTACTTGTCTATTCTTGTTTCCCCCTCATCTCTAAACCTAGAGCAAATCGGCAGGATGGTGAACACCGTGGGAACTTTGGAAGCAATGGGAGTGGATCTCGCCAGTGAAAACCCCAATGATGGAGCACCAGCACCGCCGATTGATATGCAGAATTTTGGAGCCTTTCTTGCTGCTCAGACTCAATTGATGCATGCTATGATGCAACAAATGCAGCACGTCCTTTGCTCAGGCCTTTGCTAATCAAGTTAATCGGGGACCACGCCCGAGAATACAAGGCTGTCGAGTTCATGAGGACTCACCCACCCACTTTCTCTGGGAATGCCAATCCATTGGAGGCCGATGATTGGTTAAGATCAATCGAGAGGAAGCTACACATAGCTCAATGCATAGGAAATGAGAAGGTACTCTCGCTTCTCATCGGTTGGAAGGAACATTGGCTTGAATGGTGGGAGAATTTACGTGCCACGCAAGAGAACCCTCAAGATATCACTTGGGAAGAGTTCACGGTGCATTAAGCGGTATCACGTGCTGAAGGAATCATGGACCTTAAGAAGGAGGAGTTGAGCATCGAGGCAAGGTAATCAGCCCGGTGGCCGACTACTGAACAAGTTCACACAGCTAGCACGCTTCGCATTGAGGATGTAGCGACAGATAAATCGAGGCAGTCTCGTTTTATGAATGGACTCAACTCGGGATTGCAAGTAGGATTGATCACCCACACCTTTCCAGATTTCCAAGAGTTGGTGAATAAGGCGCTTATTCTTGAGGACAAAGCGCAAGGAACTGGATGAGAACGAGGCGTAGGATGCAACGGCAAGGATCACGCCGAGAGCATAGCGGCGCTTGAGAGTTGCACCAAATCAATTCTTGATTCCAACCACGAATGCAACAAGGACACCATCCCGGCACCAAGACACTGTCAATCAAAACTACGGACCCACCCCGCCCGAAACGCTACTCGAGGCGATCGGCAAGGAACAGTGAGGCAGCAGCTACAAGCGCAACGAGCCGAGACACTTTGCCAACAGTTGTCCAAAGAAGACAGCGAGTGACTCGATTCGCTTCAATCTAGGAACCACCCAGCTAGGGCGCCCGGCACGAGAGCCACACCCAGGCCGTGGTGAGAGGCCGAGTCAACCATGTCACCGCGGATGCACTCTGAATGCTACGGACGTCGTCTTGGGTAAGTTACTTGTTAACTCGATACACCTGCAGTTTTGTTTGACTCTGGAGCTTCGCATTCGTTTGTTTCGCAAGGCTTTGCTACTAGAAATGATTTGGGGATTGCAAGACTTAGATGCATGCTTTTAGTTCAAACCCACAGTTCCGAACTCCGAGCGAAAGTAGGATGTTAGGGTGAGAATACTAATAGGTGGAATAGAATTCCTAGCAAACCTTATAATTTTGGAGACCCGGACCTTAGGCGTCATATTGGGAATGGATTGGTTATCCAAGCACAAGGCCGTATTGGATTGTGGGCGAAGGACTATCTCGATTGAGAGCAGTGTGGGAAGAAAGTGGAATTTCAAGCCACTGCGATTAGAGATGGACAGTTGATGGTTAACGATACCAAGGCAATCGGCATAGAGGATGTCTCGATAGTGAATGAGTACCCAGATGTTTTTCCTAAAGATCTACAGTATGCCGCAGACGAGGGACATAGAGTTTGTGATAGAGCTTGTACAAGATGCAGCCCGATAGCAAAGAGACCCTATCGGATGTCTACCGAGGAGTTGGTAGAGATGAAGAAACAGCTAGAAGAGTTAATGGAGAAAGGATTTATCGAGGCCGAGTTAAATGCGCCGTAGGGAGCACCGATTTTGTTTGTCAAGAAAAAGGGCGGAAGTTTCGGGATGTGCATCGACTATCGTGCGCTCAATGAAGTCACCGTGAAGAATAAGTATCCGCTACCCAGGATTGATGATTTGTTTGATCGGTTGAGAGGAGCGGAGTTTTCTCCAAGATTGATACGAGATCGGGATACCATCGATTGAAGATCCGATCGAGAAGATATTCAGAAAGGCGCATTCTCGTCAAGATATGGACATTCACGAGTTTCTGATTATGTCCTTTGGATTGACAAATCGCCGACTTATTTCATGAATATGATGAATAAGGTGTTCATGGAATATTTGGACAAGTTTGTCGTCGTGTTCATAGGCGATATCTAATCTACTCCAAGGCGAGAGGATGAACATGCCGAACACTTAAGGCGAGTTTTGGAAAAGGCGAGGAACGACAACTTTTAGCCAAGTTCAGCAAGTGTGATTTTTGGAAGGACAAGGTGGAGTTTCTTGGACATGTAATGACCGCATGAAGGAGTCGCCAGTAGATCCAAGCAAAGTAGAAGGCTGTGTTACATTGGGAGCGACCAAAGGCGGTGACCCGGTCGGAGTTTCCTTGGAATGGCGAGGATACTACCGCCGCTTCATCGAAGGCTTCTCGACAATTGCGAAACCTCTTACGCAATTCTTTGAAGAAGGAAAAGAAGTTTGCATGGGCGCTTGAGAATGTGAGGAAGGATTTGGAGTGAAGAAGCGATTGACATCGGCAGGTGTTAGTTCTCGGATGTTGCTCAAAGCTTCGATATTTATTGTGACGCATCGCGCCAAGGACTTGGATGTGTCTTTGTCTGAGAATGGAAAGGTAAATCGCTTATGCATCAAGGCGATTGAGGCCGCATGAGGAAAATTATCCGACACATGACTTAGAGTTAGCTGCCGTAGTGCATGCTTTGAAGATATGGCGTCACTATCGATTGGAAGCAGATGTGAAGTATATACGGATCATAAGAGCCTTAAGTACATATTCACCCGATCGGATCTGAATATGAGGCGAGAGGAGATGGTTAGAGTTGATCAAGGACTATAATGTTGGAATCCATTACCATCCGGGAAGGCCAGCGTAGTAGCCGATGCTCTGAGTCGGAAAAGCCATACCGTGAGTGCGTTGCTAGCCACAAGTCGGGATGAGTTATGTGAGGATTTTCAAAGATGAAGATTGAGATTGTACCTAAGCGGATTCTTGGCGCATTGGAAGTAAAGCCTACTTTAGAGGACCAGATCCGAGAAGGACAGAAGGATGATGACAAGATCCGCGAGATTAAGTCCATCAAGGAGGAAGGCAAGGCGAGAGGACTTCAAGTTGGATGAGCAAGGCACGTTATGGATGAAGGATCGGTTGTGTGCCTAACAAGAAGGAGTTAAAGCAATCGATTACGGAAGAAGCCCATGACTCCAAGTATTCAATTCATCACTGGAAGCGCCAAGATGTATCGGGGATCTGAAGGAGAGATTACGGTGGCCGAGTATGAAGCGTGAAGTTGCCGAGCATGTTGCATTGTGCGGCGTATGCCAGAGAGTCAAGGCAATGCATCGAGAGACCCGGCGAGATTGCTACAACCGCTGAAAATACGAGTGGAAGTGGGAGGAAATCGGAATGGATTTCATTACGGTTTGCCGAAGACTCAAGGAGGTTATGACTCCATATGGGTTATAGTGGATCGCTTGACTAAAGTAGCCCATTTTATCCCGTGAAGATCACTTACTCGGAGATAAATTAGCGAGAATTATACATGATCGAGATTGTCTGTTTGCACGGAGTGCCAAAGAGGATTGTATCGGACGAGGTACCCAATTTACCTCAAGGTTACGGAATAAGTTGCATGAAGCCATGGGAACCCGTTTGAACTTGATGACTTATCATCCACAGACGGATGGACAGGCAGAAAGAGTCAACCAGATCTGGAGGATATGTTGAGAGCTTGTGCATTAGCTTATGCTACCTCTTGGGATAAGAGTTTGCCGTATGCCGAGTTCGATTACAACAATAGTTATCGAGGCTAGTTCTGAGATGTCACCTTTTGAGGCCTTTGTATGGTCGACCACTGTCGGACGCCATTGAATTGGAATGAGGCCGTGGCGCCGTGTCTTTGGGCTTTGATATTCTTCAAGAGGTGAAGAAGCGGTCGCTATGATTAGGGAAAGGTTGAAGATCGCCCAATCTCGGCGAAGAGTTATGTTGACAATCGTCGCCGAGATTTGAGTTTTGAACGTAAGACTTTGTATACCTCGAGTTCGCCTCTCGGGGAGTTAAGAGGTTCCATGCCAAAGAAACTTGCACCCGTTATGTTGGACCATTTAAGATTGTGAGCCGCGAGGCGAGGTTGCTTATCATTTGGAGTTGCCACGATCGTTAGCAGGAGTGCATGGCGTATTCCATGTGTCCCAGTTGAAGAAGTGTCTCAGAGTTCTGAGGAGCAGACACCGCTAGAGTCAATTGAGTTGCAAGAGGATTTGACTTATAAGGAGCATCCGTGAGGATTCTAGACACAATGGATCGAGAAACTAGAAACAAGTCAACCCGTTTCTGTAGAGTTCGATGGAGCAACCATGAAGAAAGCGAAGCGACTTAGGAGCGCAAAGAGGATTTGAAGAAAGAGTTTCCAAACCTATTCTCGTAGTGAGCCACGAATCTCGGGGGCGAGATTCTATTAAGAGGAGGTTTGTAACACCCCAAAATTTTGCTTTTCTTAAATTCATGTGTGATTTGGCACTTTGGTGAATTTTTGGAATTTTCTGGAATTTATTTGGATTTATTTGGAATTTATTTGAATTTATTCCATTTTGAAATAATTAAAGAATTTAATTTTGCAAATAAAATTTTGTTGGAAATATTTTATTTGAGTCCCAAATACCCTAAAATATTTTCCAGAATTTTTCTGGAATTTTTCTGAGTCATTTGCTATTTTTAATGAATTAAATGAATTAATGGGAATTATTTTAAATATTAAATCATTGAAATTCAACTCGGTCGAGTCTTGTTCATCCGACCAGTCGAACCCGAGTCGGACTCGAGTCCGACCCGAGCCACGTGACTCGACCAAACCAGCTCCCAACCTAATCAATCCCAACCGTTGGATCAAGATCCAACGGCTGAGATCCGCCCGTACCGGTTCGAGCCGTATCCGGCCCGGATCCGATCGCGCCCGTGCGATCGTGGCCGTTGATCGTGCCACGTGGGCGGTGGCGTCATCGTCTCCGCCGAGTCCGGCCGGACTCCGCCGCCGCGCCCGCCGCCGTGTAGAACTAGGTTTCCGTCTCGGGCACGAACGCCGAGGTTATTTAAAGCGTGAGACGTCCCCCGAGGTTGCCCTCATCTTTGCGCACCCGTTTCCCCCGAGCCATCTCGCCTGAGCCGTCGCCGTTTGCCGTGCGTGCTCGCCGGAGTTGGAGCCACTGTCTTGCGGTTGAACGCCGATTCCGCCGCCGTCCGTCGTCTTCCGCCAGAAGGAGCCCAGATCCGGAACCACCGTGACGAGCGCATAGCGAAGGAAGGATTCATCTCGCCGGGCGACCCGAAAGCGCCGTCGGGCTCGTCGTCGTTCTCGTCTCCGGTGCCCAAGCCTCGCCAGCGCCATCGCCGGACCAGCGAGCTCGGTGAGCCGTCGAGATCGGTCGGACGGTTGAGGTGAGTTCACGTGTCCCCAACCCGATTGGATGCGGACCGTTGGATTAAGATCCAGCGGTTCACAATTGCCACGTCTTGTAGTAGTGTTATTATAGGATTAGATCTGGACCGTCCGATCTAGATCGAGCGGCCCACGATCAACGAGTAGTTTCAGCGTGTTAACCCTGGATCTAATCGCGCCGTTGATTTTCAAACCAACGGCCGTGATTGCGCCACGTGTCGGGAAGTTGGACCGGCGCGGTCAGCGTCGTGCAGCGTCGCGTGGCCAGCGACACGCGGGGCCAGCGTGTCGGCACTGCCGTGGCGTCACCCATGACGCGTCATCGGTGGACCCACTGTCGGACCGTATGAGCCCGGCGACGTCGGCCCGATGGCGTCACGAGTGGGCCCACATGTCGGCGACACGTGGAGTCGTGGGACCGAGTCCACGGTGGACCCGGCCGGCGTGGACTACGATCCATGGACCGGTGGCGTCGGCCAGACCAATCCAGTGCTGCCACGTGTCCATGATGACGCAATAATTAATTTCCAAAAGAAAATGATTTATTAATTCGAAATAATGATTTGATTTTGTTTCAAACTTCAAACGCTTATAACTTTTGCGTTTCAACTCCGATTTGAGTGATTCAAATTTCTAAATTTGTATAAAATTGAGATCTACCTAAATATGAATTTTATTTAATTTTTGGACTAAAGTTTTTCTCTGTAAAATTATTTAAATGATTATTTAAACTTTAAATAATCATAACTTTTGCGTCTTAACTCCAAATTTGTGATTCCAGTTTCTAAAAATCCAGAAAATTATGTTCTCTCTGTTTATGGATTTTATTTGGAGTTTTGGGATGTTTTTGCCTAGTGTTTATTTGTGTATTTGCTATTTGCACGCTTTACGAGTAGGCGTTGAAGTCTTGGGAAGGATTCGAAGGAGAAGTATTGACTCAGGATCCAACTCAAGACCAAGAACAAGTACTTTTTGAAGGCAAGTTGTGCTTTGACCATGTTGATCCTATTTGAAATCTATTTTGATTTAAACTATTGCATGCTAGTTCAATTAGAGAAATACTTTGCTTAAACATGGGGATTAGATAAATACCAATTTCTTTGTATGACACCTTGATTATCTAAGTATGTGCCATGATCCCTTGTCACCCTAGTTGTGGATTACTAGTTGGACATTATTAAATCGCCAACATGGGTTTAGGCCGTTGTAGTACCTTTGCTTAGACACACTCGTGCTCATGACATGATTTTGGACAATCAAATATTAATATTGACTTAATGATATATTGAACCTGTTTTGGAAAGGTATCATGTGATGTTGATGGCACGTGGTGCATGGTAATCAAGCGGGGTTTGATAAACGATTTCGGCCAGGGCATATGGCAAGAGTAATCAGGTGGGCGGTTGTGGCATTGGGGATGTTGATTTGGTTCTTGGGTAGTCTTGCCCTGGTCACCCTAAGGACTTAACCTTGCAAGCCTTTGAAGCTGGGTCTAACGTGCAACCACATGTCTGTAATGGGACGGACCTAGTTGATTAAGTTGCTAATAACGTACTGTGGGACCTCGGAGGTCAACTACACCCTTTGTGTAAGTTATGCAGGGAGCGTCTGGGTGAGGCAGTACCCATCTAACGGTTGATTGGCCTAGACTTCGCCTTAGCGAAGGAAGGGTTAGTCTTAATAACCGGGAGGACCACTTGTATTGTTAGAGGTTTAGAAAGACTTTATTCACTGAACTTCGCCTTTGTGGTGTTTGACTGTATCTTGTGGGTAAAGTGCATAACCTCTGCAGAGTTTAGAATCTATTCGAATAGCCGTGTCCGCGGTATTGGACATCGCTCGGGAATTACAGTTAAGGGTTAGATTTTCTGAAAATAACTTAGATTTGAAAGGTTGGGCTGGACTAATAATGAAGTTGATGGAAATGTGGATTAGGATGGGAAAGATGTTTACCAAACTTCTTGAAAAGTTATTTATGTTTTACTTATTTCTACTGCTTTCGAATCTACTTATATTACTTGTCTAAAGCTTTTCTTGCAAATATACCTTGAGTTATTCCTTTGTACCAAGCCATGCATATAGTATATTAGCCTGCATTATGTGCATGACTTGCTGAGTACCAAGTACTCACCCTTGCCTCAATACAACACCAGTTGAAGAGGAGACTACACCAGCTTTGGAGGAGGAACTCCAAGAGGATCCGTCTACTTAGGGAAGCGAGCCCGATCGGTTGCACTGTGGTATCTTGGATGGCGCCCACGATGTTACCTTATTTGATTTTCCGCTGCTATTATTTCTCTTTTTAAATAAGTATCGTCCTGCGAGGCGTACATTTGTGACTTGACCATAAGGTTGAGTAACCAGTTTGGTTATTTAAATAAAGTACTTTGATAGTATCGATTGGTATGATTGTGATATTTACCGATGTTAAGACTGTGTGCACTAGCGCGTTCCTGGACTAGTGCTGAGTACACAGAGGGTCCGGATTTGCAAATTCGGGGTCCCGACAACAACTCTTAATATCATGTCTCCAAGTGATTAATTATGGACTAAGATGGTGGAGCTACGTGTAGAAGTGTAGCTAGACCCCTTTTTCCCGCATGCCGATCACAAAGTACCTAAAAACAACATAAAACACAAGCGTGAGTTCGAAAACTAAGCAAGCATATTGTAATGGACAACAAGATCATTTACAAGACAATAATACCTTACATCACATATAACATCTCATACTTGAGCACATAACAACATCATCATCATTAAATATGTATTGCAATGCAATGCAATGCAATGTTATGCTCATATCTCCTTGGAAACTCATACCAGTATGGTTGAGTACACACCCGTCGGTGTGCACCCTTTTCCCCCTTCCATCCCGAAGATGGAGGGTGCCTACTCCTCGCTTCCATTCACCACGTGGATGGAATCACGATGTAGGTCTTACTCAATGGCGTTCCGGACTAGTCATAACTTTCTCACCGACCTTCCCCGGACTAGTTATGACTTTCTCACCGCCCTCGCCCCATCTCATGACATGCATGCAACTATGCCAATTATCATATCTCATTTGTACATAAACATATGGCATCATGTCATAGTACACATAAACACATGGCATCGAATCATGATAAGTATAGACACATAGCATCATATCATGATAATCATACTCAATATATCATTGGAAAACAGCAAGCATGGCAAGTGATCATAGCAAGTATTCAATCTTTCATCTAATCTCCACAAGCAACCTACGATTCCGCTATACATTACAACACACTTGCCTCAACCGCGGGCGACGGATTTGTGGGAAGTCGAGGACACTCCCGGTGTCACACCACCTGCACATAGGCATCACACACTCACAATCATGCCCACAAAACAGTACGCAAAACCCCATCTAACCCGACATTGCCCACTACTCGCAAAAACCTAAAAACAGAGGTTCTGTCCCGACGGGACAGCAGCCTTGCAAAAAGGATAACTTGAGTTCTGGGACTCCGAATCAATTAAACAAGTACATCCTGGCGTAGCTTAGGAAATTTCCCAACTTTCTCTAGGTATATGGAAAGACTGATTCGTCCTCTAAAGTTGTTTAATCTACAGATTACCGAGATCTGTTCCAATCGCGTCATAGATTTTAATACGCTCGGTAAAACAGTCATAACTTTCAAACGGCTGGGCGGAATTTAACGTTCTTTATATACACGGAAAGATAATGAAATTATCTACAACTTCTTAAAAGTCCGTACAGTCAGATTCGAAATCTAAATTGGCGAAAACGCGAACCCTAGCTCGACTGCTCAATCTGCCCGAAAACAGAAACGTGGCAACATCTAGATCTAACCCAAATTACTCAAATCCAGCGCCTCCAATTGATCAAAAAACTTGATAAACTCCCTAATAACAGTACCTAGCTCATCCCTGAGGAGCCCCATGATCATACCTTTGCCCGACGCACGAAAACTCCAATCGATCTACTCGCTCCTCGCTCCTCGCTCCTCGCACCTCGCTCCTCGCTCCTCGCTCCTCGGATGGATCCATGAGGATGCAGGGGTGGGGAGGTCACCCTAGGGCAGCAAGGGGGGTGGAGGAGAGGTGGTGTGCAATGGGGGCGCCATGGGGGCAAGAGATGGGGCGGCTAGGAGGTGGAGGGAGGAGGAAGGGTGGCGGCTAGGGTTAGGGGCGCATGTGGCAGGGGTGGACGCCCCAAGGGCTGGTGGGGAGCCCTTTTACCAGCCCCCACACCCAAACCTAGTCCGTTACGGAGACCTACTCCATCCCACCAAAGCCCACCAAGGCCCAAACTCCCCCGGGAAGGCCCAAAACCCCGGAAACGGCCCGGAAAAGCTATTAACCTCCATATCCTATAGTTTTAACCTTAATTCCACATCTCATAATGTTATTAACCTTATCATGCACGTTAAATACGGTTACGACACTCCGTGGTGTCACAACACTTCAAAAGGCCCAAAAACGCGAGTAAACCTCTAGCCGTAAGATTTTCTTCTCTAATTTCACAATCTGTAATGTCACACCAAAACGTAGTGTCACAAGGGGAAAAAGGCCGAAGAAAACCTGGGCCTGGACCAGAAATCCCCCTTCCCACCTCCACCTCCCCACCCCCCCTAGTGGGCTGACCCACTTCCCCCACCAAGGGGTGCGCCCCCACCTTGTGGCCGGCCACCCTCCCCAAACCCTAGGGTGCCTCCCCTTCCTCCCCTAGTAGCCACACCACATATCCTCTTCCTCTCCTGCGTGGTGGCTCAAGATCCGCCGCGAAACACGAAGGAGAAAGCGAGAAGAGGATCCGTGGAGGCGTGGGGAACAAGCAGATTTCGTTTTCGGTGATCATCGCGTGTTCTTCGTGGGATCTCAAGGGAGAACTTTAGGTAAAATTTCCAATCTTTTACCCCCTGTTATACCTAGGATTGGGAGTGTTTTATATCTAGTGGTGATTGGATTGGATGGGATTTGAACGGGGAGAAGGGTAGTTGTTCACGTGGTGCTGTTTCTGAGAGGGAAGATTGTGCAGCGCGGCTTGTTTCACGTTTTACGTGACCTATACGATTTTTCCTGCAAAAACCTGTAACTAGAAAGTTGTAGATAACGTCGAGATCTAGCTTCTGTAATTGTTTCAGAATTTTTGGGACGACGGTCTGAGAGTTATCTCTGTTGGAAGTTGACGAACAGAATCTGGAAACAGATTTCGTCCCCTGTGTTGGACGTCTGTTTAGGCATAATTAACAATGGAATTGAAATTTATGGTCTTCATGAAAGTTGTAGATCTCGTCAATATCTAGCTCCTGTAATTTTTTTTATATTTTTCTGATCTGTATAGAAAAAGATACGAAATTGTGAAGAGTGGTTGCTGCTGTTTAACCCGGACAGATTGGGGTTTTTGGCGTTTAAGAAGGGAACAGGGGTTAGGAAGCGCGTGTTCGAGTTACGTGATCATTTGTGTTGTCGCTATGTACTGAAATAATGCTTATTCAGGTGGTGCCCCTTCTGGACGCAACTAGATTCGTCTTCAACGTCGGTAAAGGCAAGTGGAAGTAGTGTTATGGTTGAGCTATACATCATTGTTTGCATTGCCTTCGTTATAACCTCCGATTACATTAAACATACATGGTTTAATCAATTGCTTTGATGATTGCAATATTTAGATTAGCATTGCGATGATGTGCTTTGACTATGATTTACGAGTAAAGAGAAGAATAATGTTGTCTACCTGTTGAATTGTCTAGATAGTTCATCTCAGTGTTATTTGTTTTCTATCCATGTTATATGATGGTATGCAAACATGTGGACTTAATGTGGAAAGTTGTGAATGAATTCATGCATGAAGCATTAACTGCATATTCATGCATTGGAAGTTTGTCGGCCTTGGCGTCTTGCGACCGTGCCGTACAACCGTGTGTTCTGAGAAAGGGCACGGTGAGGAGGATCATGGCATAAGCATGTGCACAATCATGAGCATTCTACTGAGGTTGTGGGAATCTATGTTGTGGTATTGAATGTGAGGCTTGTAGTATGTTAGATTCATGATGGAAGTGTTCATGTACTAATTGTTCCGCTTGCTGAGATTACCCAATCTCACTACTTGCTGTTTGATGTTTTCAGGTAGCGTGCGTGAGACGTAAGCATGAAGGGTGGGCTAGCAACACAATAAATCTTCGAATGTCATCACAACTCTCATGAACCAGTGCTTTAATTAATGCATTAGCTTGCTGAAATTTTATTACACTTAGACCCATTGTTGTCCCTTTAAACTTGTTCGTTTATGGTCTGTTCCTTTAGAGGTGTGTTATGTCTTTGGTTGATTCCTGGATGGATTAGACTTGTTATCGCTAGTATTGAGGTCATGTTATTATTTCTGTTTGAATTGCTTATCCTGAATTGCTTCCGTATTGTCCTGTTTTAGAGGAGGTGCTGTCGAATTTTTTTTTCTTGTTCAACAGTTTAGTTTTAAGGGGTGTTACACACGTACCGGTACTGCCGAGTGCACACCCGTTAGTGTGCACCCTCACGTCCCTCCCATCCCGTGGAAGGTGCCTACTCTTACTGTCTCGCTCCCATTCACCTCGATGAGTGGGACTACGAGGTAGGACTTTCGTGTTCACTACGTGTGAACACAGAGGCCCGCATCAGAATGGGTCGTCTCTTCTTTTATGAATGCACAAATGCAATTAACACAATTAAATTCCATAAACAAACATTTCTATCCTTCCACATTGACATAAATGAATACACACGTGGCAATCCATTTTCATATTCATCAATATAATCATCAAATCAACCAAAACACTAACAAATACTTAACCTTCATATGCCTCTAATCGATTCACACACACAAGGGACAAATGAATAAATTTATGAACTTAACATTTGCATCAACATAAATATCAACATGATGAAAATCACCAAGCAAAGCATGATTCATTCCCTTTTAGCACTTAATCGAAATGACACACTTGCCTTCTACCGAGAGGAATGGAGTGGCGGGAAGAAGAGGTCACTCCCGAAGCTACTCCATCTGGAAACATAGTTATATACTCAATTCCACAAGTTCTAGAGTCAACAAACAACAACAAACCACAAAAAAAATACTCCCTAAGTCAAACTTGCCCCCAAATCTGAAATTTCATTCAAAACTGGTTTGGGAGCGCACTTTGCCAAAGAAAAACTATTGCTAAACAACTCCAAATTGAGCAATCAAAGACATTTTAAGCATCTACTCAGAAAGTTCTAGCTATCTCTAGGCAAAATTAAATTCAAATTCTGCCTCTATCTTGCTCAAAATCACAACTCAAAATTGAATGTACTAATAGTTGCAATTTGGACAGCAAAGAGGTAAAACTTGCATAACTTTCTAATGGTTGGACCAAAATTCACATTCTTGTACTCTAAACGATCACAAGAGGATAATCTAGGATGATCACAAAGCCATTTCAGTTGGAATTATCTCAAACAGTCCCATAACTAAAATGAACACAGGTTACAATTAAAACATATCAATTATGGACAGCAAGCCCTAAAACCAACGCAACTTTTGATTGAATGGACCAAATCTTATATTCTTGAGGTTTAAATAACCACAAAAGAGATACCTAGCATTACCCCAAGTCCATTCAAGTTGGGATTGTCTCAAACAATCCCAGAATTAACATGAACACAGCTACAAGCCAAAATTGTCATTTCTGGACAACAAGCATTCAAAATATTATAACTTTTAAATGGTTTGGCAAAATTGTGTTTTCTTGAGCTCTACAGAATCTTGAGAGCATTATCTACAACTTCTATGGCAACCAAATAAACAGGAGATAGCTCCAAGAGCCTCTAATCAAACACTGAACATACAACCCAAAATCTGAACTTTCAAAACAACAGGTTTCTGAGCAGCAAGTTCAAAACCACATAACTTTTGATTCTAAAACTAGAATCATACAAACAAGTACATTTTCTAAAACTAGAGAAAATTTCCTACAACTCTCTAGGCAAACAGAAAAGCGCAATCGGTCTGCAGTTAGGTCTAAAACGCAGTTGAACATTTCAGCTCACAAAACAATCTACTCGGGACAGCAAACACTAAAAATGGCATAACTGTTAATTGGCTTCATGGATTTTTGACTTCTTGTACTACATTTAAAGATAATTCTATTACCTACAACTTTTGCAACATACGGACATCCAGAAAATGCCTCTAACTAGATCAAATCGCAGCTCAAAGAACAACACAAAATCTGCTCGAAAACTGCACAGATTTCCCTCCACTTCTAAAGCCATTTCCCTCCAAAATTTCACATCTAGCAACCCTAAAACTCAACCAACCAGCCATGGGTCTCTAGATCTGAGCTCCAAGGCAAGAAATGGAGCACTCACCTAGAGGAGGAAGGGAGGAAGGAGAGGGGGGGGGCTGCTGCCACCGGAGTTGAAGGAGGAGGAGGAGCTCCATGGGGCAGCCATGGCCGGAGGGGAGGCTTGGGCTTCTCTCCTTGGCTTGGGGAAGGAAGGAGGAGACCATGGGAGGGAGAGGGAGCTGCTGCCTTGGTGCATTGCTCTCCCTCCACACGAAAAGAAAGGGGAGGAAATGCTGCCAAGTGAGGGAGAGAGAGAGAGAGAGAGATGAGGGAGTGAGGGATTAGGTGAGGGAGAGGTTAGGTAAATAGGTGAGTGAGTGCACTAGCTCTCACCCTCCCCCACCAGATGAATTGACAGCCTACCAAACAACAGACTGGCCCTCCACAAACCCAGATAAGAGATGTTAACTCTGAGAATAAAAATTAAGCGATGTTACACTCGCCTTTTGAGGCGTCTCGCTTGTGCCTCATCATCTGGTAAAATTCCCTCTAGGAGATAGTTGTATATCTCACTCCTCCAGTCCTCGCTGGTTGCTCGAGCAATGAGGTTTATCTGGGAGGGAATGGAGGCGGTGCGAAGTATCTCAAAGAATACTGTCAAAGGCAGACCTCCTCTGGTGGCGGCGGTATTCGCCAGCTCGTCGGCTCGTTCGTTCTGGGATCTGGGTATTGCATTAATGGTGAACCCGATGAAGCCCTTCTCCATTGTTCGGACCACCTCGACGTACTTTGGAGCTGTTCGTCCTTCACCTGATATTCTTTGGTGATATGCCCCTGAATAAGCTTCGAGTCGGTGTACAAGATTTCCGTTCTCGCTCCCATGGTCTTCGCTTTCCTGAGCCCCAACAGGAGTGTTTCATATTCGGCTATATTGTTAATTGAGGGAAACTCCAGCCTTGCTGCGAACTCAACCTTTTCGCCGCTAGGCGCTTGTATCACTGCAGCTATTCCCACTCCGCTCGCTCCCCATGACCCGTCGGAATTGATGAACCATATCGCTGAAGTTTCGTTATCCTCACAGACTGAAGAAGTCCATTCCACCATAAAATCGGCGAGGGCTTGGCTCTTGATAGCAGTGCGAGGCATTATAGTTAGCTCGAAGGGGGCTAGCTCGACCGCCCACTTGCTGATGCGGCCAGTGCTTTCCTTGTTGGATAGCATAGATCCAAGAGGGTACGTAGTTGGTACTTTGATGTGGTTGGCCTGAAAATAATGTCGGAGCTTTCGGGAGGCCATTAACAGAGCGTATGCCAACTTTTCCACTTCCGAGTATCGTAGCTTCGCTCCTTGGAAGGCTTCAGAGACAAAGTAAATTGGCTGTTGTTTAACGCCTTGGGGTCGCACTAGCACACAACTGACGGCCGAGGGGCTAGCTGCTAGGTATAGCAGAAGCTCCTCACCTTGCTTCGAACTTTGCAGAACAGGGATCTCCATAAGGCTTTGCTTCAGATCATCGAAGGCGCGTTGGCACTCCTTTGTCCAGATGAAAACATCATTTGAGCGTAAGGCTTTAAAGACCGGCAAACTTCGCTTTGCGGATTTTGGCAAGAATCGACTGAGTGCTGCTATCCGCCCTGCCAGCCGTTGTACTTCTTTTAGATTTCTTGGTGGAGCCATGTCTTGGATAGCTCTTATCTTTTTCGGATTCGCCTCTATGCCTCGTTGAGAGACTAGGAAGCCTAGCAGCTTTCCCGCGTTTACACCGAAAATGCATTTGGATGGGTTGAGTTTCACCTTCCCCTTTATCAAGTTCTCGAAGGTTTCCCGGAGGTCCCCGACGTGGTCTTCTTTCTTTTCGCTTTTGACAATGATATCATCGACATAGGCTTCCACGTTTCTTCCTAACTGGCCGGCGAAGATCTTCGTGATGAGCCGCGCGAATGTAGCGCCCGCGTTTTTGAGCCCAAAGGGCATCCGCACGAAGCAATAGGTACCAAAGGGAGTAACAAACGCCGTCTTATCTTCGTCTTCTTTTTGCATGTATACCTGGTGATAGCCATAGTATGCGTCGAGGAAGCTCATCCTTTCTGACCCGGAGGTTGAGTCGACAAGTTGGTCAATGCGGGGTAGGGGGAAGTCATCTTTTGGGCATGCTTTGTTTAAGTCAGTAAAGTCGATGCACATCCTCCACGCCCCGCTGGCCTTCTTGATTAGGACGATGTTGGCCAACCACTCCGTGTATCGGGCTTCGTGGATGATCCCCGCATGAAGCAATTTGGTCACCTCCGTCTTCGCGGCTTCTTGTCTTTCTACCGCTAGTTTTCTTAGTTTTTGCTTTTTAGGCTTCGCATTTGGGCTAATGGCGAGGACGTGTTCGATAGTTTCTCTTGGGACTCCAGGAAGGTCTTCAAGCCCCCAGGCGAACACGGTTTCGTATTCTTGGAGGAGCAGCATCATGCGTTTCTCTTCCTCGGGGGGCAGCATGGTGCCGAGGATCACTGCCTTACTACCTCCTGGCCTGAGCATTACTCGTTGGGTTTCTCCCTGAGGCTGTGGTTTAGGGAGCCACCGACTACGATTCATGGGTACAATGGGGTCCAACTCCGTGGTGCAGACATGCTTGACCTGGGGTGGGTTTTCCATGTCTATCTTCCTTGCCAGGGCTTGATCTCCTCGCACCGTGACGACACCATCTGCGGAGGGAATCTTCATACATAAGAACCCGTGATGAATTATGGCCCCCATGGTCGTCAACGAGCCCCTGCCCAGGATCGCATTGTATTGAAACGGCATGTCTACCACGTCGAATGTGACACGACTCATGACGATGGCTTGTGGCGTTGCGAATGTGACTTCTAGCTCCAATTGCCCCAGGGTGTTGACCATGCTTCCTCCAAAACCCATCAGTGGCACCTCTGATTTTTTCAATCGGTCTTATGGAATCATCATTTGCCGGAAAGCCTTCATGGACAGAATGTCCGCCGCACTTCCCCCATCTATCAATATGCGACGTACTTCGCAATCGGCGATTATAGCGGTTACTACTAAGGAATCTTGATGCGGGAAGTGCAACCCCGTGGCATCCTCCTGCGTAAAGGTGATTGGCTCAAACTTTACCGGAGGAGGGGTAGTGGGGGTAATCGCAATGTGGTTAATTTGCCGGGCATAAGCCTTCCTCTGCCTTTTCGACGAGAGATGTGACGAGGAGCCCCCCACAATGACGTTGATAATGCGACGGAGATGATTTATTCCTACCCGAGGGGGGGGTGTTGTCGTCCGACTGAGGGTGCTTCCGGCGGTGTAGGGTGCGTCTCAACTTCTCTTTGTTTGGCCTCAAACCGCCGATATCCATTAGTCACTTTGCACTGGGTGGTGCCGTGAGTGATATTTTCTCCATGATATTCACAAAAGTACCGCCGGGGCTCCGTCCCTTCCCTTTTGTTAACTCGACTTCCATCATCTTGCCTTCCTCGGCTTGGGGGTGGCCCTCGTCTCTATTGCTCTGCTCGTCTGTCGCCCATGACTTGCCTTCCATCATCTTGCGCAGGCCACAGCGTGCCGCGTTGATGATAGTGGTGTCGCTTACCCCTCGTATTTGGCACTTAACCCGGGAGAAGCGCTGGAAGTAACTCTTAAGGGTTTCTCCTTCGCGTTGTCTGATCGCAAATAGGTCACTTTCCTCTTTCATTCCGTCGAAGTTGCCCTGGAAATTGCCTTCAAGCTTGCGGCGGAGTTGCGACCAACAGGTGATCGACCGGGGCTCCAGCGAAGAGTACCAGGACAGGGCTATACCTTCAAGTGCCAGAAGGAACCCCTTCGCCTTGATATCATCATCTCCTCCCGCGGCTTCAATCGCCATGTCATAAAGCGGAGGAACTCCCTTGGGTTTGTCCGACCATCATACGGCTTAATGGTGGGAAATTTGAAGCTTCCCGGGGAGGGCCATTTTTTGGCCCGTGAGCGGAGTCTTGAGGGGTTTGGATCATGGTCTTCCCTGTGTACCGTCGCAATCGCTGGGGATAGCACCTCGCGGCTCGGGCTTTCGTCTTGTGACTCGTATTGCTCCCCATCTGATCGTCCTTGCAGGCGCTTCAACTCCGTCATGAGTTGCTCGTTAGCTTCCATCAACGCCCGCACGTTGGGGTCAAGCTCCCCCTAAGTCCTAGTCCCTTCTCCAAGGGCCTCCTCGTTCCCATAGGTCTCTTGGCGACGGGTCGGATGTGTCGACGCTTCTACCACATCTCCTCCTGGTGTCGAAACTGTTCAGCCTGTCGCCGGAGGCCGTCGTTTGGGGGCTCGCTTGCGCACGGCTACTGGGGTCTGTGGAGGTAAAGTTCCCACCACGTTTCGGGCTTCTGTTGTGGCTGGCAGCCGCGTCTCATCATCCAGAAGTCGAGGTGGGTCTCCAGATTGGCTCCTCGCACGCCGTCTTGATTCTTCTGCTCCTACCATCGTTGCCGCCCCCTTGGATACTGCCTCCTTTCCCTTCTTTGGTGGCATGGCTACAGAAAACTTACCCTTAGTCTTGATCGGCGGGCGGCGGTTTCACCTCGTGGTTAGGGTTCCCCACAGACGGCGCCAGTGTGGCGGTGTTGAACCACCGGGTCTCTCTTTCTTTTCTTTGTGGGATTTTTTTTCTCGTCTTTTCGGGGGACTCTCTCTTTTCTTCTTTCTCCTCCCCTTTATAGAGCAGGCTTGGGAACATGCACGTATGGGTCGGCCCTCTCTTTCCTCTCTGTCCTCTGCCAAGGGCTAACTAGACTCTTCATTGAGTCATTTCACCCATATATTCGGTTTTTATCCTCTATTCGCTCACCTTTTATAGGGGCTCGACGGGGATTTTACTTATGTTGGGGCCCCAGATTAGCCTGACACATCCTCGCGTGTTCAGGAGGAGTTGTTGGGGGGTGTCAGACCTTGGTAGTTCGTGCTATGTTTGCGCTGGAAGGAGGCGTGGCGAGGAGTTTCCTCCGTTTTTCTCCCTCGCTACGGAGGGAAACTTCCCCTCGTCGCGGAGGGGAGCGGTCTTTATTCTTTTTTACCTTTTTCCGAGGAATGGACTCCCAGGGTTTGAACTCATTGCTTCGCAAGTGGGAGGGATTGACAATCACAGACCCATTTGTATGAGCCGCCAGGTAATGGAAGCCTCGCTTCGCTGTTCGAGGTAAGATGAGTCTGTTTGGTCCACAACAGTAGGTCTTTCGTGTTCACTACATGTGAACACAGAGGCCCACATCAGAATGGGACGCCTCTTCCATTATGAATGCACATATGCTATAAACATGAATGAACTTGTATAAATACTCCATTTAGCAATTGCATATCCATTTAAACATTCATATTCATCAAATCACATGCAAGGATCAAACATGGCAAATTAACATATCACATGGTTAAATTGCAACGTGTGGGATCGAAGTATACGAATATAGCAATCAGAGGGGGGTGAATGATTGTGCAGAAGCTAAAACCAAAATTTTGATCTATTAAAAATTCACCCGAAAACGGAACCAAATAATTGCCTCGTATTCGACAAAAACAGATTGACAGACATTCGGTAAAATGCTAATTCCCGTCGATCCAACCGTCGGATCGATCTGAAATTTGGACACAAAAAACTAGATTCCAATACGAATCGAACCCAAGAAGAATCATCTTGATCGAACTTACGGATCAAAAGTTATGAGTCTCGTAAACTTGCCATGGCAGAAGATGACGAGAATTAATCTAACAAAAACTTCAAGATTAAACAAAAACGACAAAGGATTAATCAACTAAACTTTGAGGAACACTAAATCAATACCCTAAAAAGGTTTTTGATGGATCAAATCAAGATGAAACTCAAAGAACAAAAACCAATCTAGAACCAGAATAAGCATGCAAACAAGAACCAAAATAGAAAATACTGTAGCAACGCGTGCACTGTAGCTTCGCGATTACTGTAGAACGTAAAGGATCTGGAAGAATTGATCTTTATTTGATCCAAGTACTCCAATCAAAAGAGTACAAACCCTAAAGCTCTAACTGATGCCCTTCAACAGGAGACAACCCCTCCTATTTAAAGGAGTAATTTAAAGGAGTAAAACACAAGAAGTCCTGAATACAATTCCTACTCCTAATTCTAGAAGGAGTCCCACTCCTAATCCTAGAAGGAGTATGTATTCAACACAACTCCACTTGGCCCAACCTGGCCAAATATAGCTCTTGCACACGTATGGCAACCCAGCCATACTCACGTGACTAACAACTCTTGCACGCGTATGGCCACCATGCCATACTCACATGACTAACCATTCTTCATGTGCACCATTCTCTTAGCCCAAACGTCCCGCATGACATCCTTGACCACCAAGACCTCGGTTCCTCCCTGAACCTAGTCCCAAACCTCAGTTCCTCCATGAACCTAGTTCCGGTCCCGTCATCGACCATGTTCATCCTTAAGCAATACCTGCACATGAGCAAACAAGAAACGAATCCGAGCACAAGTCCACGACTTGACTCAAAGTCAATCCATGCAACTACTCACACGAGCATTTCATAAAGTACACTTCAAAACAAGCATCATGAAATTCTCACGAATTTCATAATCTCAAATTCAAACCAAAATTCAATTCCAAAATTGCTCAAAACCCTAATCGAGCAAAAGAATATTCACGCCAGACCAAACACCGGTCTGGCGCAACTCACGATGGACCAAACTTTTGGTCCGGCGTACATGCGAAAGTCTCGGTTCAATTCAAAGCAAACATGTTCAAAACACGTTTACGGTGGATGGATCAAATTTTTGGTCCGGCGTACATGCAAAAACAACGTTCAAAAATACGTTCACGACAAACCAAGAATTTGGTCCGGTGTGCATGGTTCGGCGTAACATAGAAGCTTACTATTTTTGTAAAACTTGGTCTGGCAAAAAATATGTTCACGACGGACTAAACAAACATCAGTCCGTCGTACACATAAAAAACAAACTTCCAAATCGCCGTTCACGATGGACCAAATATTTGGTCCGGCGTAAATGCGAAAACATGGTCCGGCGCCAATGTCTCCAAACGCATGTTTATGACGGACAAAAGATTTGGTCCGGCGCAAACATAAAATCGGTCCGGCGTAGATGGGAAACTTACTGTTTTCGAGAATTTGGTCCGACGCATGAAAAGAAACACTGTTTCTTGTCAATTTGTCAAACACATGCACAAACACATTTTGCAAATTCAATTCTTAAGCCAATTTTTCAGCACATGATTTCACACAACGCTACAAATATATATGGCCTCCCAAGCCACAACCATCCCAATACACTGTCGGGACCCGAATTTGCAAATCCGGACCCTCTGTGTGTTCAGCACTAGTCCAAGATCACGCTAGTGCCCACAGTCTCAACATTGGTAAATATCACAATCATACTCAACGAAATAATAAGTGCTTAAATTAAATAAGTTAAACTGGTTGCTTGACCTTATGGTCAAGTTACAAAAGTACGCCTCACAGGGCGGAAACTTATTAAAATAATCAATTGCAGCGGAATGTAAAGAAAACGCGTGGCGCCAACCAATATGCCACAGGCAACTGACTAGGCTTTTTCCCCTAGTTCGTCGGCTCCTCCTGGAACTCCTCCTCCAGTGCAGGCGTTGCTTCTTCTTCAACTGATGTTGTGTTGTTGCAAGGGGTGAGTACTTGGTACTTAGCAAGTCATGCACAGAATGCAAAGCTAATATTCTATGCATGGCTTATTCCAGCAATAGGCTAATATGGTTCTTTTGCAGTAAAGCACATTCATAAGTAACAATAATAGAATGAAAGCAGTAAAACAGTAATAGTAATAGTAATTTCATAAACAATTTCTCAAATGAAGCATTTATCAGCCTAAAGCAAGTTCTTCATTTCCAACTCCAAGTATCCATAAACCATGTTTATTTTCATAAAGTCTAACCGTTGACTGTAATCCCCGAGTAATGTCCAAAGCCGTGGATGTCGTGGTGGCTCCTGTCCTGGTACAGTGATACTCCATTACTATTGCGCAGGCCTGGTTAATCATGCAACCAGTAACGTAACGATCACGACATCACGACAGACTCAGATTGAAACCACTTGGTCAGCACGGCACTCGACTGATGAGGCCATATGCCATCCAATTGGTTCCAATTTGAGCTTCCCGCAACCATGCGATAACCACTAGTCCCTGGATCAATAGGCTAGTGTCACATGTTGAGATAGGTAGTGTAACACCCCAAAAATTTGCTTTTCTTAAATTCATGTGTGATTTGGCACTTTGGTGAATTTTTGGAATTTTTTGGAATTTATTTGGATTTATTTGGAATTTATTGGAATTTATTCCATTTTAAAATAATTAAAGAATTTAATTTTGCAAATAAAATTTTGTTGGAAATATTTTATTTGAGTCCCAAATACCCTAAAATATTTTCCAAAATTTTTCTGGAATTTTTCTGAGTCTTTTGCTATTTTTAATGAATTAAATGAATTACTGGGAATTATATTAAATATTAAAATCGCTGGAAAATCAAACCGAGTCGGTTACTGTTCATCCGACCGAGCCCGAGTCAGACTCAAGTTCGAGTCCGACCCGAGCCACGGTCGGGTCGAACCGCGTCGCCCAAACCCTAGCTCCGCAACCGTTGGATCAAGATCCAACGGCTCGCGTGCGTCCGCGTTGTCCGGGGGTGACCGAGTAGATCTGCGCGCCCGGTCGAATCGGAGCCGTAGATCGTGACACGTGTCTACGGTTCTGTCTGCGTCGTGTTCGTTCCAATTTCCCCGAGGTGTTCCTCTCCGCCGTGTTGGATTCGGAAACCTAGCCTATTTAAAGAGTGAATCGGTGCCCAAGGATCGCCTTTCCACGCCGAACCCGAAACCCTAGCTCGCGCCGCCAGGATCCCCACCGTCTAGCCGCGATTGCTCGCCGAAGTTAAGAACAGCCACCGCGGTTTGTGGTCTTTTGCGCCGACGGGAGGACGTCTCTGCCGCGTTGAAGTCCAGATCCGTGATCCCCGAGCGAGGCAGCGTCGACCCGACCACTCCCTTCGCCGGAGAAGCCCGAGCGCCGTCGCGTGGGTCGTCTTCCCGACCTCGGTGAACCCACGCGCGCGCGTGCCATCGTCGTCATGAGCTCGGTGAACCGTCGGATCAAGATCCAACGCGACGAGGTGAGGTCACGTCACCCGAATATCGCTTTCCGCCCCGATTAGATTTCAACCGTTAGATTTAGATCGCAGCGAGGAGTTAGCCGTGTCGTCGCCAGCATTAGATTAGATCTGGACCGTCCGATCTAGATCGAGCGGCCGGATCAACCGTGTAGTTTTGAGCGTGAAGCCTAGATCCAATGCAGGCCGTTGATTTTCAAATCAACGGCCGAGATTGAGCCGCGTGTGCCGAGCCAAGCCATGTGAACGTGAGGAGCGTGTCTCTGACATGTGGGACCCGCATGTCAGCGACCGTGCGCTATGGACCGGATCTACCGTGGACCCGTGCCACCTGTGGACCCAGTCCATGGACCGAGACACGTGGCAGCACCCGGGGCATGCCACGTGGCATGATGACGTCATGCTGACGTCATTGTGGAGACCGTTCGGTGCTGACGTCAGCAGGTCACTGTGGACCAATCACAGGATGACACGTGTCCTTGCTGACGCAATAATTAATTTCCGAAAAAAAAGAAAATGATTTGTTAATTCGAAATAATGATTTCAGATTTTGATTCAAACTTCAAACACTTATAACTTTTGCGTTTCAACTCCGATTTGAGTGATTCAAATTTCTAAATTTGTATAAAATTGAGATCTACCTAAATATGAATTTTATTTAATTTTTGGACTAAAGTTTTTCTCTGTAAAATTATTTAATTGATTATTTAAACTTTAAATAATCATAACTTTTGCATTTTAACTCCAAATTTGACGATTCCAGTTTCTAAAAATTCATAAAATTATGTTCTCTCTGTTTATGGATTTTATTTGGATGATTGGATACTTTTTGCCTATTGTTTATTCGTGTATTTGCTATTTGCACGCTTTACGAGTAGACGTTGAAGTGCCGGAAGGATTCGAAGGAGAAGTATTGACTCAGGATCCAACTCAAGACCAAGAACAAGTACTTTTTGAAGGCAGGTTGTGCTTTGACCATGTTGATCCTATTTTGAAATCTATTTTGATTTAACCTATTGCATGCTAGTTCAATTAGAAAACACTTTATTTAAATATGGGGGATTAGATAAATACCAATTTGCTGTATGACACCTTGATTATTTAAATATGTGCCATGACCCTTGTCACCCTAGTTGTGGTTTACTAGTTGGACATTATTAAATTGCCAACATGGGAAATTAGATCGTTGTAGTATACTGCTTAGACCTGCTACGTGCTCATGACATGATTTTGGACAATCAAATGTTAATATTGACTTAATGATATATTGAACCTGTTTTGGAAAGATATCATGTGATGTTGATGGCACGTGGTGCATGGTAATCAACTGGGGTTTGATAAATAGTTTTTCGACCGGGGCATGTGGTAAGAATAATCAGGTGGGCCAGTGTCGGGACCCCGAATTTGCAAATCCGGACCCTCTGTGTATTCAGCACTAGTCCAGGAACGCGCTAGTGCACACAGTCTTAACATCGGTAAATATCACAATCATACCAATCGATATTAACAAAGTACTTTATTTAAATAACCAAGGTGGTTACTCGACCTTATGGCCAAGTTACAAATGTATGCCTTGCAAGGCGAAACTTATTAAAAGAGAAATAATAGCAGCGGAAAATAAGATAACTTCGTGGCGCCATCCAGTATACCACAGGCAACTGACTGGGCTCGCTTCCCTAAGTAGACGGATCCTCTTGGAGTTCCTCCTCCAAATCTGGTGCATTCTCTTCTTCAACTGATATTGTGTTGAGGCAAGGGTGAGTACTTGGTACTCAAAGAAGTCATGCACGTAATGCAAGCTAATATACTATATGCATGGCTTGGTACAAAGGAATAGCTCAAGGTATATTTGCAAGAAATGACTTTTGACAAGTAATAAAAGTAGATTCAAAGCAAGAGAAATAAGTAAAGCATAAATAACTTTTCAAGAAGTTGAATAAACATTTTCCCCATCCTAAACCACATTTCCATCATCTTCATTATTAAGCCAACCCAACTTTCAAATCCAAGTTATTTTCGTAAAGTCTAACCCTTGACTGTAATCCCGAGCATTGTCCAAGACAGTGGACTCGGCTATTTAAATAGATTCTACACTCTGCAGAGGTTATGCACTTTACCCACAAGATACAATAAACACCACAAAGGCGAGTTCAGTAACAAAGCCTTTGGAAGCCTCAAACAACACAGGTGGTCCTCTCCGGTTCGTGCTCTACACCATCCCTTCCCTTAGCCAAGGCGAAGTATGGGACCAACACACCGTTAGATGGGTATCGGCCCACGACCACGATACGCTCCCCGTACAATCACACAAGCGGTGTAATTGACACCTGAGGCTCCACAAGTGAGTCCTTAGCGACTTAGTCAACTAGGGCCGTCCCATTCCGACCATGTGGTTGCAAGTATGACCCAGTTCAAAGGCTTGCAAGGTTAAGTCCTTAGAGTGACCAGGGCAAGACTACCCGAAGAACCAAATCAACATCCCCGATGCCACAAGCGGCCCACTGATTACTCTTGCCACATGCCCCGGCCGAAATCGCTTATCAAACCCAGCTTGATTACTATGCACCACGTGCCATCAACATCACATGATACTTTTCCAAAACAGGTTCAATATATCATTAAGTCAATATTAACATTTGATTGTCCAAAATCATGTCATGAGCACGTAGCGAGTCTAAGCGATTCTACAACGGTCTAAAACCCATGTTGGCAATTTGATTATGTCCAACTAGTAAACCACAACTAGGGTGACAAGGGTCATGGCACATACTTAAATAATCAAGGTGTCATACAAAGAAATTGGTACTTATCTAACCCCCATGTTTAAAGTATTTTTCTAATTGAACTAGCATGCAATAGTTTAAATCAAAATAGATTTCGAAATAGGATCAACATGGTCAAAGCACAACTTGCCTTCAAAGAGTACTTGTTCTTGGTCTTGAGTTGGATCCTGAGTCAACACTTCTCCTTCGAATCCTTCCGGCACTTCAACGTCTACTCGTAAAGCGTGCAAATAGCAATACACAAATAAACAATAGGCAAAAACATCCCAAAACTCCAAATAAAATCCATAAACAGAGAGAACATAATTTTCTGGATTTTTGGAAACTGGAATCGTTCAAATCGGAGTTAAAACGCAAAAGTTATGATTATTTAAAGTTTAAATAATCAATTAAATAATTTTACAGAGAAAAACTTTAGTCCAAAAATTAAATAAAATTTATATTTAGGTAGATATCAATTTTATACAAATTTAGAAATTTGAATCACTCAAATCGGAGTTGAAACGCAAAAGTTATAAACGTTTGAAGTTTGAAACAAAATCTGAAATCATTATTCGAATTAATAAATCATTTTCTTTTTCGGAAATTAATTATTGCGTCAGCCTAGACACGTGGCAGCCTCTGATTTGGCCACGCGTCGACCCTGGCGGCGTCGATTCACGGACTCGGTCCACGGGCTCGCGCCTCTCCTGACATGTGGGTCCCACATGTCAGCGGCTCGCGCGCAACCACGTGGTAAGGCTCAACGTCGCTGACGTGTGGGCCCGCGTCGCTGCCCACGCCGCGCCTTTGCACGACGTGCGAGCCCGAGCATGTCGATGCACGCGCTGCGTCTTGGCGTCTGCGGCTAGGCATACGTGGCGTGATCCCGGCCGTTGATTTGGAAATCAACGGTCGCGATTAGATCTAGGGTTAACATGTTAAAAACTACACGATGATCGTGGGCCGTTCGATCTAGATCGGACGGTCCAGATCAATCCCTACAGTAACGTTGCTACGGCACGTGGTGATCGTGGGCCGTTGGATCTTGATCCAACGGTCCAGATCCAATCTGGTCTTCTAAAGCCTCAGGGAAACGTGGACTCACCGTGATCGTCGGATGGGGATCGAGCGGTCCGTGGAGCTCGCGAGTCCGGCGATGGAGGTCGGTGGCGCAGTCGCCGGGGTTGAGATGACGACCTCTGAGCGGCGTTTGGAGCACGCTCCGTGAAGTGGCGCTACTCCCAGACGCGCCTCGTCCTTGCGGTCTCGGATCTGGCCACCAACACGACGGAGAACGGTGGACGGCGGCGGAACGACGCCAAACCCTAAATTAACCCTAATCAACTCCGGCGAGGAATCGTGAGCACGGAGGAGCTCTCCAAGTGGCGGCTAGGGCAAAGGTGCGCCGCGGTGACAGTGATCCTCGGGCACGCACTCACGCCTTAAATACCGGCTCGGACGTCGAGATGCGCACGGTTTCCATGGCGAGGCCGGTACGGGCGGCGGAGTCCGGCTCGGACACGGCGAGGCAACGCGGCTCAATCCTAGTCGTCCCGCAGCGGCACGACGGACGCCACGATCGCACGGGCACGAACGGGTTCGACTTCGGTCTCGACTAGGGGCGGCGTGGCGCAATCACAACCGCTGGATCTTGATCCAGCGGCCGTAACTAGGGTTCGGGTTGGGTCCGTGACGGTTCGACCGAATCAAGTGGCTTGGTCGGGTTCGGGTCGGACTCGAACTCGAGTCTGACTCGGGCTCGGTCGGATGAACAGTACAAACCCACTCGCATTTTCCAGCGATTTAATATTTAAAATAATTCCCAGTAATTCATTTAATTCATTAAAAATAGCAAAAGACTCAGAAAAATTCCAGAAAAATTCTGGAAAATATTTTGGAACATTTTGGACTCAAATAAAATATTTCCAACAAAATTTTATTTGCAAAATTAAATTCTTTAATTATTTCAACATAGAATAAATTCAAATAAATTCCAAATAAATCCAAATAAATTCCAGAAAATTCCAAAAATTCACCAAAGTGCCAAATCACACATGAATTTAAGAAAAGCAAAATTTTGGGGTGTTACAAACCTCCCCCCCTTAATAGAATCTCATCCCCGAGATTCAGGACTCACTACAGAATAGGTTTGGAAACTCTTTCTTCAAATCCTCTTCGCGCTCCCAAGTCGCTTCGCTTTCTTCATGGTTGCTCCACTGAACTCTCTGAAGCGGGTTGACTTGTTTCTAGTTTCTCGATCCATTGTGTCCGGAATCCTCACGGGATACTCCTTATAAGTCAAATCCTCTTGCAACTCAATTGACTCTAGCGGTATGCATTCCTCAGAACTTCGGAGACACTTCTTTAAGCTAGGACACATGGAATACATCATGTACTCCTGTTAACGATCAGGCAACTCCAGTTGATAAGCAACTTCGCCTCTGCGACTCAAAATCTTAAATGGTCCAACATAACGGGGTGCGAGTTTCCCTTTGGCATGGAACCTCTTAACTCCCCTGAGAGGCGTAACTCTGAGGTAAACAAAGTCTTCTGGTTCAAAACTCAAATCTCGGCGACGATTGTCAGCATAACTCTTCTGTCGAGATTGGGCTATCTTCAACCTTTCCCTAATCATAGCGATCTGTTCTTCAGCCTCTTGAAGAATATCAGGCCCAAAGACAGCTCGCCACGGTCTCATTCCAGTTCAATGGCGTCAGAAGCGAGGTCGACCATCTGATGCCTCAAAAGGTGACATCTGTAAACTAGCTTGATAACTATTGTTGTAACTAAACTCGGCATACGGTAAACTCTTATCCCAAGAGGTAGCATAAGCTAATGCACAAGCTCTCAACATATCCTCCAGAATCTGGTTGACTCTTTCGGTCTGTCCATCCGTCTGTGGATGATAAGCTGTACTGAAGTTCAAACGGGTTCCCATGGCTTCATGCAACTTATTCCAGAACCTTGAGGTAAATTGGGTACCTCTGTCCGATACAATCCTCTTTGGCACTCGTGCAAGCAGACAATCGATCATGTACAATTACGCTAATTTATCTCCGAGTAAGTGGTCTTCACGGGATAAAATGGGCTACTTTAGTCAAGCGATCCACTATAACCCATATGGAGTCATAACCTCCTTGAGTCTTGATGGCCGGTAATGAAATCCATTCCGATTTCCTCCCACTTCCACTCGGGTATTTTCAGCGGTTGTAGCAATCCTGCTGGTCTTTGATGCATTGCCTTGACTCTCTGGCATACGTCGCACAATGCAACATGCTCGGCAACTTCACGTTTCATACTCGGCCACCAGAATCTCTCCTTCAGATCCTGATACATCTTGGCGCTTCGGGATGAATCGAGTACTTGGAGTCATGGGCTTCTTCCAAAATCAGTTGCTTTAACTCCTTTTTGTTAGGCACACAAATGCGATCCTTCATCCACAACGTGCCTTGCTCATCCAACTTGAAGTCCTCTGCCTTGCCTTCCTCCTTGATGAACTTAATCCTGCGGATCTTGTCATCATCATACATCCTTCTCGGATCTGATCCTCTAAGGTAGGCTTTACTTCCAATGTGGCCAAGAATCCGCTAGGTACAACCTCAATCTTCATCTTTTGAAAATCCTCACATAACTCGTCCTGACTTGTGGCTAGCAACGCACTCATGGTATGGCTTTTCCGACTCAGAGCATCGGCTACTACGTTGGCCTTCCCGGGATGGTAATGGATTCCAACATTATAGTCCTTGATCAACTCTAACCATCTCCTCTGCCTCATATTCAGATCCGACTGGGTGAATATGTACTTAAGGCTCTTATGATCCGTATACACTTCACATCTGTTTGGAATCTGATAGTGACGCCATATCTTCAAAGCATGCACTACGGCTAACTCTAGGTCATGTGTCGGATAATTTTCCTCATGCGGCCTCAATCGCCTTGATGCATACGCGGCGACCTTTCCATTCTGCATCGACACACATCCAAGTCCTTGGCGCGATGCGTCACAATAAATATCGAAGCTTTGAGCAACATCCGGTAGAACTAACACCGGTCTTGGCGTCAATCGCTTCTTCACTCTGAAATCCTTTCTCACATTCTCGCGTCCATGCAAACTTCTTTTCCTTCTTCAGTTGCGTAAGAGGTTTCGCAATTGTCGAGAAGCCTTCGATGAAGCGGCGGTAGTATCCTGCCATTCCAAGGAAACTCCGAATCTGGTCACCGTCTTTGGTACATTCCCAATGTAACACGGCTTCTACTTTGCTTGGATCTACGGCGACTCCTTCTGCGGTCATTACATGTCAGAAACTCCACCTTGTCCTTCCAAAAATCACAAGTGCTGAACTTGGCGTAAAGTTGCTTGTCCCTCAGCTTTTCCAACACTCGCCTTAAGTGTTCGTCATGTTCATCCTCTGTCTTGGAGTAGATTAGGATATCGTCTATAAACACGACGACAAACTTGTCCAAATATTCCATGAACACCTTATTCATCATATTCATGAAATAAAAATTTGGCGCATTCGTCGGCCAAAGGACATAGCGTAAACTCGTAATGTCCATATCTTGACGAGAATGCAGTCTTGAATATCTTCCGATCGGATCCTCAATCGATGGTATCCCGATCTCGAGATCAATCTTGGAAAACTCCGGCTCCTCTCAACTGATCAAACAAATCATCAATCCTGGGTAGCGGATACTTATTCTTCACGGTGACTTCATTGAGTGCACGGTAGTCAATGCACATCCTGAAACTCCTGTCCTTCTTCTTAACAAACAAAACTGGTGCTCCCCACGGCGACGAACTTGGTCTGATAAATCCTTTCTCCATTAACTCTTCTAGCTGTTTCTTCATCTCTACCAACTCCTCGGTAGACATCCGATAGGGTCTCTTTGCTATCGGTCTTTGTGCAGTACAAGCTCTATCACAAACTCTATGTCCCTGTCCGACGGCATACCGAGGTAGATCTTCTGGGAAAACATCGGGTACTCATTCACTCTTTGGGACATCCTCTATGCTGATTGCCTTGGTACTGTTAACCATCAACTGTCCATCTCTAATCTGCAGTGGCTTGAAATTCCACTTTCTTCCCACACGGGCTCTCAATCGAGATAGTCCTTCGTCCACAATCCAATACGGCCTTGTGCTTGGATAACCAATCCATTCCCAATATGACGTCTAAGGTCCAGGTCTCCAAAATTATAAGGTTTGCTAGGAACTCTATTCCTCCTATCAAGATTCTCACCCGGAACATCCTACTTTCGTTCGGAGTTCGGAACCAGGGGTTTGAACTAAAAGCATGCACTTAAGTCTTGCAATTCTCAAATCATTTCTAGTAGCAAAGCCTTGCGAAACAAGCGAATCTGAAGCTCGAGTCAAACAAAATCAAGCTGTTGCAGTGCGAGTTAACAAGTAACTTACCCGATCTGACGTCCGTAGCATTCTGCAGTGCATCTGCGGTGACATGGTTGACTCGGCCTCTCACCACGGTGCAGGGTGTGGCTCCTGATCTTTGGCGTCCTAGCTGGGTGGTTCCTAGATTGAAGCGAATCGGGGTCACTCCTGCTTGTCTTCTTTGGACAAGCTGTTGGCAAAGTGTCCTGGCTCGTTGCGATTGTAGCGGCATCTCACGGTTCCTCTGTTTGCCGGAGTAGTGTTTCTAGCGTGGGTGGGTGCAGTAGTTACGATTGGCGGAGTCTTGGTCTTTGAGGATGGTGTCCTTGTTGCATTCTCGTGGTTGGAATCGAAGAATTGATTTGGTGCAACTCTCGGTATTGCGTTCCACTGGCGTGATCCTTCTTTGTTGCATCCTGCGCTTCCTGTTCTCATCCAGTTCCTTGCGCTTGTCCTCAAGAATAAGCGCCTTATTCACCAACTCTTGGAAATCTGGAAAGGTGTGGGTGATCAACCCTACTTGCAACCCTGAGTTAAGTCCCTTCATAAAAGCGAGATTGCGGATTTATCTGTCGCTACATCCTCAAAGCGTAGCGTGCTAGCTGTGTGAACTTGTTCGTAGTAGTCGACCGGTGATTACCTTGCTTGATGCTCTGAACTCCTCCTTCTTAAGGTCCATGATTCCTTCAGCACGTGATCTTGTCGAATGCAGTGAACTCTTCCCAAGTGATATCTTGAGGGTTCTCTGCGTGGCACAAGTTCTCCCACCATTCGGCAATTTGTTCCTTCCGGTGATGAGAAGCGTAGAGTACCTTCTCATTTCCTATGCATTGAGCTATGTGTAGCTTCCTCTCGATTGATCTTAACCAATCATCGGCCTCCAATGGATTGGCATTCCCAGAGAAAGTGGGTGGGTGAGTCCTCATGAACTCGACAGCCTTGTATTACGGCGTGGCCCTGATTAACTTGATTAGCGGTGGCCTGAGCGATGACGTGCTGCATTTGTTGCATCATAGCATGCATCAAGCGAGTCTGGGCAGCAAGAAAAGCTCGAAATTCTGCATATCCAATGGCGGTCTTTGGTGCTCCATCATTGGGGTTTTCTGCTGGCGAGAACCACTCCCATTGCTTCCAAAGTTTCCACGGGTGTTCACCATCCGTCCGATTTGCTCTAGGTTTAGAGATGAGAGGGAAACAAGAATAGACAAGTAATATGGAACTTATGCGGGGCGAAAGGGGTAACTTTAGGGTCCAACTTTATTATTAATAACTTGGTATGGCTGCTTACAATGCCTAAGGGCCTTGCAACACATCTTGCACACTCAAAGAAACAAAGCAAATCCAAATCGAACTAACTCTCGAGTCTAACGCCTAAAGGGTGACTCTTTGATTCGTGACTCGACTCGGCGAAGGAGTCTCACTATAGAACCTATGCTCACTCATCGAGAAAACCTCCACGGCTGGAGTGCGGATCTTTGCGGCATAGGCGCGAAAGCGATCGCCATGTCCGGCAAGCTGTGTCATCTGTGGTAGTCGAAGAAGCGATGTCCTTATCGAGATCGACTCCTCCGATCTGGCTCGTGTAGCTCAATCTTGGCTCTGGGTCTGGTCCGCATAAGGTCATCTCCAACTCGTCAATCCTTCGTAGAAGGTGTGCCACATACTCTTGAGCTTCCCGCCATCTGTTCTTCTCTGCCGTGATCTCCTTGCGGGCCTTCGTAGCTCCTTGCTTGTATTATCTAGTACATCCTCCTGGCGACGACAAATCGTGCCAAGCGTATGTAACCGTGGCATCCTCATCACTGAATCGCTTCGGGTCAAGAAGGTTATCGCCTTGCTGGTGATAACGGAACACCGTGCTCTCCAACTCTCTGGCGTAGATACGGGTAATGTGCCGCATTGCTCGTCGTGATACTTCTTGGATACCCATCTGCATTGTAGATCTCCTGGCAGTGCAGTGTATCAGGCGATTGCCTGGGCCCTTTTTCCTAGCAGGTACCTCAATCCTCACGTCACAAGCCTTGATCAATCCCGCTTGTCTGATCACTTCCACTTGGTATTGGGGCTTCTCAAAATCTCCGAGAGTCTCAGAGCATATGCCAAAGTTCTGCAGCGTGACCAACTCCCGGATCAACGTAGTTGAACTCTTCCTCCATCTGTCACAAGAGTGCTTTACGTAAGAACCGAATTTTTAAATTGTGACAAGTTAAGGGAAAATTCCAGCAAGAGACAAGAAAAGAGAGAAGGGGATAAGTCGAGAGGTCATTTCTTGTCTTCACAAATTTTTAGCTTTAGAAAATAGGTTTTATCCTCACTACGACCATTCTAGCTAGGGTTGAGCCTACAGTCAGTATGGCTCGATACCACCTCTGTCGGGACCCGAATTTGCAAATCCGACCCTCTGTGTATTCAGCACTAGTCCAGAACGCAGCTAGTGCACACAGTCTTAACATCGGTAAATATCACAATCATACCAATCGATATTAACAAAGTACTTTATTTAAATAACCAAGGTGGTTACTCGACCTTATGGCCAAGTTACAAATGTATGCCTTGCAAGGCGAAACTTATTAAAAGAGAAATAATAGCAATGAAAATAAGATAACCCGTGGCGCCATCCAAGTATACCACAGGCAACTGACCGGGCTCGCTTCCTAAGTAGACGGATCCTCTTGGAGTTCCTCCTCCAAAGCCGGTGCGATCTCTTCTTCAACTGATATTGTGTTGAGGCAAGGGTGAGTACTTGGTACTCAGCAAGTCATGCATAGAATGCAAGCTAATATACTATATGCATGACTTGGTACAAAGGAATAGCTCAAGGTATATTTGCAGATGCAGACTTTTGACAAGTAAAAAAGTAGATTCGCAGAGAAATAAGTAAAGCATAAATAACTTTTCAAGAAGTTGAATAAACATTTTCCCCATCCTAAACCACATTTCCATCATCTTCATTATTAAGCCAACCCAACTTTCAAATCCAAGTTATTTTCGTAAAGTCTAACCCTTGACTGTAATCCTGAGCATTGTCGATCACAGTGGACTCGGCTATTTAAATAGATTCTACACTCTGCAGAGGTTATGCACTTTACCCACAAGATACAAATCAAACACCACAAAGGCGAGTTCCGTAACAAAGCCTTTGGAAGCCTCAAACAACACAGGTGGTCCTCTCCGGTTCATGCTCTACACCATCCCTTCCCTTAGCCAAGGCGAAGTATGGGACCAACACACCGTTAGATGGGTATCTGGCCACAGCCACGATACGCTCCCCCGTACAATCACACAAACGGTGTAATTGACACCCTGAGGCTCCACAAGTGAGTCCTTAGCGACTTAGTCAACTAGGGCCGTCCCATTCCAGCCATGTGGTTGCAAGTATGACCCAGTTCAAAGGCTTGCAAGGTTAAGTCCTTAGAGTGACCAGGGCAAGACTACCCGAAGAACCAAATCAACATCCCCGATGCCACAACTGGCCCACTGATTACTCTTGCCACATGCCCGGCCGAAATCGTTTATCAAACCCGCTTGATTACTATGCACCACGTGCCATCAACATCACATGATACTTTTCCAAAACAGGTTCAATATATCATTAAGTCAATATTAACATTTGATTGTCCAAAATCATGTCATGAGCACGTAGCAGGTCTAAGCAGTATTCTACAACGGTCTAAAACCCATGTTGGCAATTTGATTATGTCCAACTAGTAAACCACAACTAGGGTGACAAGGGTCATGGCACATACTTAAATAATCAAGGTGTCATACAGCAAATTGGTACTTATCTAACCCCCATGTTTAAAGTATTTTTCTAATTGAACTAGCATGCAATAGTTTAAATCAAAATAGATTTCGAAATAGGATCAACATGGTCAAAGCACAACTTGCCTTCAAAGAGTACTTGTTCTTGGTCTTGAGTTGGATCCTGAGTCAACACTTCTCCTTCGAATCCTTCCGGCACTTCAACGTCTACTCGTAAAGCGTGCAAATAGCAATACACAAATAAACAATAGGCAAAAACATCCCAAAACTCCAAATAAAATCCATAAACAGAGATAACATAATTTTCTGGATTTTTGGAAACTGGAATCGTTCAAATCGGAGTTAAAACGCAAAAGTTATGATTATTTAAAGTTTAAATAATCAATTAAATAATTTTACAGAGAAAAACTTTAGTCCAAAAATTAAATAAAATTCATATTTAGGTAGATATCAATTTTATACAAATTTAGAAATTTGAATCACTCAAATCGGAGTTGAAACGCAAAAGTTATAAACGTTTGAAGTTTGAAACAAAATCTGAAATCATTATTCGAATTAATAAATCATTTTCTTTTTCGGAAATTAATTATTGCGTCAGCCTAGACACGTGGCAGCCTCTGATTTGGCCACGTCAGCCCTGCTGACGTCAGCGGTTCACGGACTCGGTCCACGGGCTCGCGCCTCTCCTGACATGTGGGTCCCACATGTCAGCGGCTCGCGCGCAACCACGTGGTAAGGCTCAACGTCGCTGACGTGTGGGCCCCGCCTGTCAGTGCCCACGCACGCACTGGACTGACGTGCGGGCCCAGCATGTCAGTGGCACGCACACGTGCGCGCGTACGCGGCTAGGCATACGTGGCGTGATCCCGGCCGTTGATTTGGAAATCAACGGTCGCGATTAGATCTAGGGTTAACATGTTAAAAACTACACGATGATCGTGGGCCGTTCGATCTAGATCGGACGGTCCAGATCAATCCCTACAGTAACGTTGCTACGGCACGTGGTGATCGTGGGCCGTTGGATCTTGATCCAACGGTCCAGATCCAATCTGGTCTTCTAAAGCCTCAGGGAAACGTGGACTCACCGTGATCGTCGGATGGGGATCGAACGGTCCGTGGAGCTCGCGAGTCCGGCGATGGAGGTCGGTGGCGCAGGCTGCCGGGGTTGAGGATGACGACCTACGAAGCGGCGTTTGGAGCACGCTCCGGCGAAGTGACTGCTACTCCCAGACGCGCCTCGTCCTTGCGGTCTCGGATCTGGCCACCAACACGACGGAGAACGGTGGACGGCGGCGGAACGACGCCAAAACCCTAAATTAACCCTAATCAACTCCGGCGAGGAATCGTGAGCACGGAGGAGCTCTCCAAGTGGCGGCGGCTAGGGCAAAAGTGCGCGACGGTGGACGGTGATCTCGCACGCACTCACGCCTTAAATACCGCTCGGGCGTCGAGATGCGACGGGTTTCCATGGCGAGGCCGATGCGGGCGGAGTCCGGCCGGACACGGCGAGGCGACGCGGCTCAATCCTAGCCGCCCACGCGCATGACGACGGACGGCCACGATCGCACGGCACGAACGGGTTCGACTTCGGTCTCGACTAGGGGCGACGTGGCGCCAATCACAACCGCTGGATCTTGATCCAGCGGTCGGCGTAACTAGGGTTCGGGTTGGGTCGGCGGCGGTTCGGCCGAATCAAGTGGCTCGGTCGGGTTGGTCGGACTCGAACTCGAGTCCGACTCGGGCTCGATCGGATGAACAGTACAAACCCACTCGCATTTTCCAGCGATTTAATATTTAAAATAATTCCCAGTAATTCATTTAATTCATTAAAAATAGCAAAAGACTCAGAAAAATTCCAGAAAAATTCTGGAAAATATTTTGGAACATTTTGGACTCAAATAAAATATTTCCAACAAAATTTTATTTGCAAAATTAAATTCTTTAATTATTTCAACATAGAATAAATTCAAATAAATTCCAAATAAATCCAAATAAATTCCAGAAAATTCCAAAAATTCACCAAAGTGCCAAATCACACATGAATTTAAGAAAAGCAAAATTTTGGGGTGTTACAGCCAGTTGTGGCATTGGGGATGTTGATTTGGTTCTTCGGGTAGTCTTGCCCTGGTCACCCTAAGGACTTAACCTTGCAAGCCTTTGAACTGGGTCTAACGTGCAACCACATGTCTGTAATGGGACGGACCTAGTTGACTAAGTTGCTAATAACGTACCTGTGGGACCTCAAGAGGTCAACTACACCCTTTGTGTAAGTTGTGCGGGAGCGCGTCTGGAGCCGAGGCCAGTACCCATCTAACGGTTGATTGGCCTAAACTTCGCCTTAGCTAAGGGAAGGGTTAGTGTGCAATAACCGGGGAGGACCACTTGTATTGTTAGAAGTTTCCGAAAGACTTTGTTACGGGAACTCGCCTTTGTGGTGTTTGATTGTATCTTGTGGGTAAAGTGCATAACCTCTGCAGAGTGTAGAATCTATTCGAATAGCCGTGTCCGCGGTATTGGACATCGCTCGGGAATTACAGTCAAGGGTTAGATTTTCTCAAAAATAACTTGGATCTGAAGGGTTGGGTTGGATTAATAAGGATGTTGATGGAAATGTGGATTAGGATGGGAAAAAAATGTTTATTAAACTCCTTGAAAAGTTATCTATGCTATACTTGTTTCTACTGCTTTCGAATCTACTTATGCTACTGCTATTTACTGCAAATATACCTTGAGCTATTCCTTTGTACCAAGCCATGCATATAGTATATTAGCTTGCATTCTGTGCATGACTTGCTGAGTACCAAGTACTCACCCTTGCCACAATACAACACCAGTTGAAGAGGTGACTACACCAGCTTTGGAGGAGGAGCTCCAAGAGGAACCGTCTACTTAGGGAAGCGAGCCCAGTCAGTTGCCTGTGGTATACTGGATGGCGCCACGAAGTTATTTGATTTTCCGCTGCTACTATTTCTCTCTTAATAAGTTTAGCCTGTGGGCATACATTTGTAACTTGACCATAAGGTCGAGTAACCAATGACTATTTAAATAAAGTACTTTATTAGTATCGAGTGGTATGATTGTGATATTTACCGATGTTAAGACTGTGTGCACTAGCGCGTTCCTGGACTAGTGCTGAATACACAGAGGGTCCGGATTTGCAAATTCGGGGTCCCGACAGAGGTGGTATCAGAGCCATACTGACCGTAGGCTCAACCCTAAGCTAGAATGGTCGTAGTGAGGATAAAACCTATTTTCTAAAGCTAAAAATTTGTCAAGATAAGAAATGACATCTCGACTTACCCCCTTCTCTCTTTCCTTGTCTCTTGCTGAATATTCCCTTACCTTGTCACGATTTAAAATTTCGAGTTCTTACGTAAGCGCTCTTGTGACAAATGGAGGGAGAGTTCAACTACGTCGATCTGGAGGTTGGTCACGCCGCGGAACTTTGGCATATGCTTCAGACTCTCGGAGATTTTGAGAAGCCGCAATACCAAGTGGAAGTGATCAGACAAGCAGGATTGATCAAGGCTTGTGACGTGAAGATTGAGGTACCTGCTAGGAAAAAGGGCCCAGGCAATTGCCCGATACACTGCACTGCCAGGAGGTCTACAATGCAGATGGGTATCCAAGAAGTATCACGACGAGCGATGCGGCACATTACTCGTATCTACGCCAGAGAGTTGGAGAGCACGGTGTTCCGTTATCATCCACGCAGCGATAACCTTCTTGACCCGAAGGCGATTCAGGATGAGGATGCCATGGTTACACAGTTGGCACGACTTGTTGTCGCCCAGGAGGATGTACTCGATGATACAAGCAAAGAGCTACAGAAGGCCCGCAAGGAGATCACGACAGAGAAGAACAGATGGCGGGAAGCTCAAGAGTATGTGTCACACCTTCTGCGAAGGATTGACGAGTTAGAGATGGCTTTATACGGACCGTAACTGCAGCCGCGACTCGAGCTACACAAGCCAGATCCGGAGGAGTCGGATCTCGATGAGGACACCGCTTCTTCGACTACCACAGATGACACGATTCTTTGGACATGGCAATCGTTTCGCGCCTATGCCGCAGCATCCGTACCCAGGCCGTGGAGGTTTTCTCGATGAGTGAGCATAGGTTCTATAGTGAGACTCCTTCGCCAAGTCGCGTCATAGAATAAGGAGTCACCCTTTAGGCGTTAGACTCCAGTGTTAGTTCGATTTGGATTTTCATTGCTTGCTGAGTGTGCAGTATGTGTTGCAGGCCTTTAGGCATTGTAAGCAACCATACCAAGTTATTGATATCATTAGTTAATAAAGTTAGACCTTAAAGTTACACCTTTCGCCCCGCATAAGTTCCATATTACTTGTCTATTCTTGATTCCCCCTCATCTCTAAAACTTAGAGCAAATCGACAGATGGTGAACACCCGCGGAAACTTTGGAAGCAATGGAAGTGGTTCTCGCCCAACAGAAAACCCCAATGATGGAGCACCAGCACCGCCAGTTGATATGCAGAATTTTGGAGCATTTCTTGCTGCTCAGACTCAGTTGATGCATGCTATGATGCAACAAATGCAACACGTCACCGCCAGGCCACGACTAATCAAGTCAATCAGGGCAACGCCGAGAATACAAGACTGCCGAGTTCATGAGGACTCACCCACCCACTTTCTCCGGGAATGCCAATCCATTGGAGGCCGATGATTGGTTAAGGTCAATTGAGAGGAAGCTACACATAGCTCAATGCATAGGAAATGAGAAGGTACTCTCGCTTCTCATCGCTTGGAAGGAACATTGGCCAGAATGGTGGGAGAACTTCTGTGCCACGCAAGAGAACCCTCAAGATATCACTTGGGAAGAGTTCACAGCTGCATTCCGCCAGTATCACGTGCCAGAAGGAATCATGGACCTTAAGAAGGAGGAGTTCAGAGCACTGGAGCAAGGTAATCAGCCAGTGGCCGACTACCTGAACAAGTTCACACAGCTAGCATGCTACGCACCTGAGGATGTAGCGACAGATAAAGCCAGACAGTCTCGTTTCATGAAGGGACTTAACTCAGGATTGCAGGTGGGACTGATCACCCACACCGTTCCAGATTTCCAAGAGTTGGTGAATAAGGCGCTTATTCTTGAGGACAAGCGCAAGGAACTGGATGAGAACAGGAAGAGCAGGATGCAACAGCAGGGATCACGTCAGGGAACGCAACAGCGTTTGAGAGTTGCACCAAATCAATTTTTCAGATTCCAGCCACATAATGCTACAAGGACACCGTCACCAGCACCAAGACCCGTCAATCAGAACTACTGCACCCGGCCCCGCTAGAAACGCCGCTCGAGCGATCGGCAAGGAAACGATGAGACGCTGCTACAATCGCAACGAGCCAGGACATTTTGCCAACAATCGCCCAAAGAAGACAGCAGGAGTGACCCCGATTCGCTTCAATCTAGGAACCACCCACCCAGCTAGGACGCCAAAGACCGGGAACCACATCCTGCATCAGGCCGTGGTGAGAGGCCGAGTCAACCATGTCACCGCGGATGCACTGCAGAATGCTACGGACGTCGTCTTGGGTAAGTTACTTGTTAACTCGATACACCTGCAGTTTTGTTTGACTCTAGAGCTTCGCATTCGTTTGTTTCGCAAGGCTTTGCTGCTAGAAACGATTTGGGGATTGCAAGACTTAAGTGCATGCTTTTAGTTCAAACCCCTGGTTCCGAACTCCGAACGAAAGTAGGATGTTCCGGGGTGAGAATACTAATAGATGGAATAGAGTTCCTAGCGAACCTTATAATTTTGGAGACCCAGACCTTAGACATTATTTTGGGAATGGACTGGTTATCCAAGCACAAGGCCCGTATTGGATTGTGGACGAAGGACTATCTCAGTTGAGAGCCTGTGTAGAAAGAAAGTGGAATTTCAAGCTACTGCCGTTAGAGAAGGACAGTTGATGGTTAACAGTACCAAGGCAATCAGCATAGAGGATGTCTCAGTAGTGAATGAGTACCCAGATGTTTTTCCCGAAGATCTACCTGGTATGCCGCCAGACAGGGACATAGAGTTTGTGATAGAGCTTGTACCTGGTACAGCACCAATAGCAAAGAGACCTTATCGGATGTCCACCGAGGAGTTGGTAGAGATGAAGAAACAGCTAGAGGAGTTAATGGAGAAAGGATTTATCAGACCGAGTTCGTCGCCGTGGGGAGCACCGCTTTGTTTGTCAAGAAGAAGGACGGGAGTTTCGGGATGTGCATCGACTACCGTGCACTCAATGAAGTCACCGTGAAGAATAAGTATCCGCTACCCAGGATTGATCATTTGTTCGATCACCGAGAGGAGCCGGAGTTTTCTCCACGATTGCTCTGAGAGCGGGATACCATCGATTGAAGATCCGATCGTAAGATATCCCGAAGACCGCATTCTCGTCAAGATATGGACATTACGAGTTTACGCTATGTCTTTTGGATCGATTTAATGCGCCAAAGATATTTCATGAATATGATGAAGACGGTGTTCATGGAATATTTGGCCAGGTTGGTTGTCGTGTTCAGAGGTGATATCCTAATCTACTCCAAGACAGAGGATGAACATGCCGAACACTTGAGGCGAAGTTTTGGAAAAGCCGAGGAACAAAGCAACTCTTCGCCAAGTTCAGGAAGTGTGATTTTTGGAAGGACAAGGTGGAGTTTCTTGGACATGTAATGACCGCAGAAGGAGTCGCCGTTGATCCAAGCAAAGTAGAAGCCGTGTTACATTGGGAGCAACCGAAGACCGTGACCCAGATCCGGAGTTTCCTTGGAATGGCAGGGTACTATCGCCGTTTCATTGAAGGCTTTTCGACAATTGCGAAACCTCTTACGCAATTGCTGAAAAAGGAGAAGAAGTTTGCATGGACGTCAGAATGTGAGAAAGGATTTCAGGAGCTGAAAAAGCGATTGACATCAGCACCGGTGTTAGTTCTACCGGATGTTGCTCAAAGCTTTGATATTTATTGTGACGCATCGCGCCAAAGACTTGGATGTGTGCTGATGCAGAATGGAAAGGTCGTCGCTTATGCATCAAGGCAGTTGAGGCCGCATGAGGAGAATTATCCGACGCATGACCTAGAGTTAGCTGCCGTATTGCATGCCTTGAAGATATGGCGTCACTATCTGATCGGGAACAGATGTGAAGTGTATACGGATCATAAGAGCCTTAAATACATATTCACCCAGTCGGATCTGAATATGAGGCAAAGGAGATGGTTAGAGTTGATCAAGGACTACAATGTTGGAATCCATTACCATCCCGGGAAGGCCAACGTAGTTGCCGATGCCTTGAGTCGGAAAAGCCATACCGTGAGTATGTTGCTAGCCACAAGTCGTGGTGAGTTATGTGAGGATTTTCAGAGAATGAAGATTGAGGTGGTACCTAAGCGGATCCGTGGGCCGCATTGGAAGTAAAGCCTACCCTAGAGGATCAGATCCGAGAAGGATGTAGGATGATGACAAGATCCGCAGGATTAAGTCCATCAAGGAGGAAGGCAAGGCAGAGGACTTCAAGTTGGATGAGCAAGG
The DNA here is from genome assembly GCA_036346355.1 of Rhipidocladum racemiflorum. Classification (NCBI taxonomy): domain Eukaryota; kingdom Viridiplantae; phylum Streptophyta; class Magnoliopsida; order Poales; family Poaceae; genus Rhipidocladum; species Rhipidocladum racemiflorum. The sequence continues at coordinate 42,031,101 of CM070578.1, forward strand.
CACGTTATGGATGAAGGATCGCATTTGTGTGCCCAACAAGAAGGAATTAAAGCAACTGATTTTGGAAGAAGCCCATGACTCCAAGTACTCAATTCATCCTGGAAGCGCCAAAATGTATCAGGATTTGAAGGAAAGATTCTGGTGGCCGAGCATGAAGCGTGAAGTTGCCGAGCATGTTGCATTGTGCGACGTATGCCAGAGAGTCATGGCAATGCATCAGAGACCAGCAGGATTGCTACAGACGCTGAAAATACCTGAGTGGAAGTGGGAGGAAATCGGAATGGATTTCATTACCGGTTTGCCTAAGACTCAAGGAGGTTATGACTCCATATGGGTTATAGTGGATCGCTTGACCAAAGTAGCCCATTTTATCCCCGTGAAGACCACTTACTCTGAGATAAGTTAGCGAGTTGTACATGATCGAGGATCGTTTGTTTGCACGGAGTGCCAAAGAGGATTGTATCGAGACGAGGTACCCAATTTACCTCAAGATTCTGGAATAAGTTGCATGAAGCCATGGGAACCCGTTTGAACTTCAAGATGACTTATCATCCACAGATGGATGGATAGACCGAAAGAGTCAATCAGATTCTGGAGGATATGTTAAGAGCTTGTGCATTGGCTTATGCTACCTCTTGGGATAAGAGTTTGCCGTATGCCGAGTTCAGTTACAACAATAGTTACCAAGCTAGTTTACAGATGTCACCTTTTGAGGCACTGTATGGTCGACCCTGTCGGACGCCATTGAATTGGAATGAGACCGGCGAGCGCCGTGTCTTCGGCCCGAATTCTTCAAGAAGTCAAGAGCAGATTGCCGTGATCAGGGAAAGGTTGAAGATAGCCCAATCACGACAGAAGAGTTATGCTGACAACCGTCGCCGAGACTTGAGTTTTGAACCAGAAGACTTTGTATACCTCAGAGTTACGCCTCTCAGGGGAGTTAAGAGGTTCCATGCCAAAGGGAAACTTGCACCCTGTTATGTTGGACCATTTAAGATTTTGAGTCGCAGAGGCGGTTGCTTACCACCGGAGTTGCCACGATAAGTAGCAGGAGTACATGACGTATTCCATGTGTCCTGCTTGAAGAAGTGTCTCCGAGTACACGAGAAATGCACACCGCTAGAGTCAATTGAGTTGCAAGAAGATTTGACTTACAAGGAGCATCCCGTAAAGATTTTGGACACTATGGATCGAGAGACCAGAAATAAGTCAACCCGTTTCTGTAGAGTACAGTGGAGCAACCACACGTAGAGTGAAGCAACTTGGGAACGCGAAGAGGATTTGAGGAAAGAATTTCCAAACCTATTCCTTTAGTAAGCCCTGAATCTCGGGGACGAGATTCTATTAAGGGGGGAGGTTTGTAACACCCCAAAATTTTGCTTTTCTTAAATTCATGTGTGATTTGGCACTTTGGTGAATTTTTGGAATTTTCTGGAATTTATTTGGATTTATTTGGAATTTATTGGAATTTATTCCATTTTAAAATAATTAAAGAATTTAATTTTGCAAATAAAATTTTGTTGGAAATATTTTATTTGAGTCCCAAATACCTTAAAATATTTTCCAAAATTTTTCTGGAATTTTTCTGAGTCTTTTGCTATTTTTAATGAATTAAATGAATTACTGGGAATTATATTAAATATTAAAATCGCTGGAAAATCAAACAGAGTCGGTTACTGTTCATCCGACCGAGCCCGAGTCAGACTCGAGTTCGAGTCCGACCCGAGCCACGGTCGGGTCGAACCGCGTCGCCCGAACCCTAGCTTCGCAACCGTTGGATCAAGATCCAACGGCTCGCGTGCGTCCGCGTTGTCCGGGGGTGACCGAGTAGATGCGTTGCGCCAGATCGAATCGGAGCCGTAGATCGTGACACGTGTACGGTTCCTATGCGTCGTGTTCGTTCCAATTTCCCCGGCGAGGCTGTTCCTCTCCGCCGTCGTGTTGGATTCGGAAACCTAGCCTATTTAAAGAGTGAATCGGTGCCCAAGGATCGGCTTTCCACGCCGAACCCGAAACCCTAGCTCGCGCCGCCAGGATCCCCACCGTCTAGCCACGATTGCTCGCCGAAGTTAAGAACAGCCGCCGCGGTTTGTGGTCTTTTGCGCCGACGGGAGGACGTCTCTGCCGCGTTGAAGTCCAGATCCGTGATCCCCGAGCGAGACGCCGCCGACCCGACCACTCCCTTCGCCGGAGAAGCCCTAACGCCGCCGTGGGTCGTCTTCCCCAGCCTCGGTGAACCCAGGCCGCCGCGTGCCATCGTCGTCCGCGAGCTCGGTGAACCGTCGGATCAAGATCCAACGCATGAGGTGAGGTCATGTCACCCCGTTACTGTTTCCGTCCCCGATTAGATTTCAACCGTTAGATTTAGATCGTACGGCGAGGGTTAGCCGTGTCATCAGCATTAGATTAGATCTGGACCGTCCGATCTAGATCGAACGGCCCGGATCAACCGTGTAGTTTTGAACGTGAAGCCTAGATCCAATCTGGGCCGTTGATTTTCAAATCAACGGCCGAGATTGAGCCGCGTGTGCCGAGCCAAGCCATGTGAACGTGAGGAGCGTGTCTCTGACATGTGGGACCCGCATGTCAGCGACCGTGCGCTATGGACCGGATCTACCGTGGACCCGTGCCGCCTGTGGACCCAGTCCATGGACCGAGACACGTGGCAGCACCCAGGGCATGCCACGTGGCATGATGACGTCATGCTGACGTCATTGTGGAGACCGTTCGGTGCTGACGTCAGCAGGTCACTGTGGACCAATCACAGGATGACACGTGTCCTTGCTGACGCAATAATTAATTTCCGAAAAAAAAGAAAATGATTTGTTAATTCGAAATAATGATTTCAGATTTTGATTCAAACTTCAAACACTTATAACTTTTGCGTTTCAACTCCGATTTGAGTGATTCAAATTTCTAAATTTGTATAAAATTGAGATCTACCTAAATATGAATTTTATTTAATTTTTGGACTAAAGTTTTTCTCTGTAAAATTATTTAATTGATTATTTAAACTTTAAATAATCATAACTTTTGCATTTTAACTCCAAATTTGACGATTCCAGTTTCTAAAAATTCATAAAATTATGTTCTCTCTGTTTATGGATTTTATTTGGATGATTGGATACTTTTTTCCTATTTTTTATTCGTGTATTTGCTATTTGCACGCTTTACGAGTAGACGTTGAAGTGCCGGAAGGATTCGAAGGAGAAGTATTGACTCATGATCCAACTCAAGACCAAGAACAAGTACTTTTTGAAGGCAAGTTGTGCTTTGACCATGTTGATCCTATTTTGAAATCTATTTTGATTTAACCTATTGCATGCTAGTTCAATTAGAAAATACTTTATTTAAATATGGGGGTTAGATAAATACCAATTTGCTGTATGACACCTTGATTATTTAAATATGTGCCATGACCCTTGTCACCCTAGTTGTGGTTTACTAGTTGGACATTATTAAATTGCCAACATGGGAAATTAGATCGTTGTAGTATACTGCTTAGACCTGCTACGTGCTCATGACATGATTTTGGACAATCAAATGTTAATATTGACTTAATGATATATTGAACCTGTTTTGGAAAGGTATCATGTGATGTTGATGGCACGTGGTGCATGGTAATCAACTGGGGTTTGATAAATAGTTTTTCGACCGGGGCATGTGGTAAGAATAATCAGGTGGGCCAGTTGTGGCATTGGGGATGTTGATTTGGTTCTTCGGGTAGTCTTGCCCTGGTCACCCTAAGGACTTAACCTTGCAAGCCTTTGAACTGGGTCTAACGTGCAACCACATGTCTCAGAATGGGATGGACCTAGTTGACTAAGTTGCTAATAACGTACCTGTGGGACCTCAGGAGGTCAACTACACCCTTTGTGTAAGTTGTACGGGGGAGCATACCGGGGCTGAGGCCAGGTACCCATCTAACGGTTGATTGGCCTAAACTTCGCCTTAGCTAAGGGAAGGGTTAGTGTGCAATAACCGGGGAGGACCACTTGTATTGTTAGAAGTTTCCGAAAGACTTTGTTACGGGAACTCGCCTTTGTGGTGTTTAACTGTATCTTGTGGGTAAAGTGCATAACCTCTGCAGAGTGTAGAATCTATTCGAATAGCCGTGTCCGCGGTATTGGACATCGCTCGGGAATTACAGTCAAGGGTTAGATTTTCTCAAAAATAACTTGGATCTGAAGGGTTGGGTTGGATTAATAATGATATTGATGGAAATGTGGATTAGGATGGGAAAAAAAATGTTTATTAAACTCCTTGAAAAGTTATCTATGCTATACTTGTTTCTACTGCTTTCGAATCTACTTATGCTACTACTGTTTACTGCAAATATACCTTGAGCTATTCCTTTATACCAAGCCATGCATATAGTATATTAGCTTGCATTATGTGCATGACTTGCTGAGTACCAATGTGATGCCCTAGAACTTGAGAGTGATTGTAGGGTTTTTTTTCTTTCTTGTTTTTGTTTCAGAGAGGAATGAAGGATTTGTCGGGGGATGAAATAATTGAGGATTATGCAGTTTTTTTTAATATTAAATTGGAGTCTTTGGGCTAGAATTGGTTGGGCTGAGGAAACCTGGGCCTGGGCCGGGAATTCTCCTTCCCACCCCACCCCCTTCCCCACGCCCAATGGGCCGACCCACCTCCACTTAAGGGGGAGGCGCCCCACCCTTGTGGCCGGCCACCCCTTTTGCAAACCCTAGCCGCCCCTTTCACCCCCTTGGCAGAAGAACCATATCCTCCCCCATCCCGGCGTGGTGGCTCAAGGTTTCACTGCGGATCGCGAAGGAAAATTCGAGAAGAGGACCCGAGAAGGCGAGGAAGGCTAGCAGATTTCGTTTTCGGTGATCGTCGCGTGTACTTCGTGGGATCTCAAGGGAGAACTCAAGGTAAAATTCCCAATATTTTACCCCTGTTCTACCTAGGGATTAGGAGTGTATTAGATCTGGTGGTGAGTGGTTTGGATGGATCTTGATGGGGGAGAAGGGTAGATGTTCACGTGGTGCTGTTTTTGGAAGGGGAGATTGTGCAACGCGGATTGTTTCACATTTTACGTGACTTAGAAGATTTTTTCTGCCAAAACCTATAACTAGAAAGTTGTAGATAACGTCGAGATCTAGCTTCTGTAATTTTTTCAGAATTTTTGGGATGACGGTCTGAGAGTTATAGCTGTTGGAAGTTGATGAACAGAATCTGGAAACGGATTTCGTCTACTGTGTTGGACGTCTGTTTAGGCATAATTAAAAATGGAATTGAAATTTATGATCTTCATGAAAGTTGTAGATCCCGTCAATATCTAGCTCCTGTAATTTTTTTATATTTTTATGATCTGTATAAAAAAAAGATACGAAATTGTGAAGAGAGGGTGCTGCTGTTTGACCCGGACAGATTGGGGTTTTTGGCGCTTAAGAAGGGAACGGGGATTAGGAAGCGTGGGTTCGAGTTGTGTGATCATTTGTGATGTCGCTATGTACTGAAATAATGCTTGTACAGGTGGTGCCCCTTCTGGACGCAACTAGGTTCGTCATCCACGTTGGTAAAGGCAAGTGGAAGTAGCGGTCTTGCTAAACTATAACTCGCTATGTGTTTCGTCTTCAATATAAACCTTAATTGCAGCAAACCTACATGGTTTAACTACTTGTTTATGAGATGGAAATATCCTATCCTGCATTGTGATGTGGTTGTTTGGCTTTTGAGTCATGAGTAAGAATGAAGAAAGATGTTGTTTGCAAGATGAATTGTTGAGATATTCTATCTCAATGATGTTCGCATTCTATCCATGTTATTTGATGGTATGGAAGCATGTTAGCATTCTATCCATGTTATTTGATGGTATGCAAGCATGTGAATTCAGAGTGGGAAGTTATGAATGTATTTATGCATGAAGCATTAACTACATAATCATGCATTGGAAGTTTGTCGACGCCAATAAGGCGCGATCACTGCATACAACACCGTGTGTTCCTGAGAAAGGGCACGGTGAGGAGGATCATGGCATAAGCATGTGCACAATCATATGCATTTTACTGAGGTTGTGTGGACTCTATAATGTGGTATTGGACATGAGGAATTTGGTATGCTAGTCTTACTGTGGCTGTGTTATTTGTTAGAAGTTGTTCCGCTTGCTGAGATTACCCAATCTCACCCCTTGTTATTTTGTTGTTTTCAGGTAGTTCTCGCGAGTCGTAAGCTTGAAGGGTGGGCGTAGTAGCACAATCAACCCTCCGGGGTCATCACGAATCACATGGACTAGTGCATTTAATAATTCATTAGCTTGCTGAAATTTTATTAATCATAGACCTGTTGATGTCCTCTTTGGAGCTGTTTTACGTTTATGTTTGTTTTCTGGTTGATTTAGACTTGTTATCTCTAGTATTGATGCTTTTATGTTATTCCTGTTTGTAATGTTTATTATGAATCTTGTTGTCGCTTCCGTTTTGTCCTAATTTTAGGGGAGATGCTGTCGAAATTTTCTTGTACGACAGTTTAGATTTGTAGGGTGTTACAACCAAGTACTCACCCTTGCCACAATACAACACCAGTTGAAGAGGAGACTACACCAGCTTTGGAGGAGGAGCTCCAAGAGGAACCGTCTACTTAGGGAAGCGAGCCCAGTCAGTTGCCTGTGGTATACTGGATGGCGCCACGAAGTTATTTGATTTTCCGCTGCTACTATTTCTCTCTTAATAAGTTTCACTGTGGGCATACATTTGTAACTTGACCATAAGGTCGAGTAACCAGTTTGACTATTTAAATAAAGTACTTTATTAGTATCGAGTGGTATGATTGTGATATTTACCGATGTTAAGACTGTGTGCACTAGCGCGTTCCTGGACTAGTGCTGAATACACAGAGGGTCCGGATTTGCAAATTCGGGGTCCCGACAGGTAGTATCACATCCATGCAACAGAAATTAAGAGTAGAAGTAATATATTACAACGATAGATAACAATATTACAATTTGTTCTTGTTTACAATAGGCCAACTGGCTGTAACACCCCAATTTTTTGCTTTTCATGAATTTAAATAAGATTTGGCACTTTTGTGAATTTTTGGAATTTTCTGGGATTTATTTGGAATTTATTTGAATTTATTCCCTTTTCAAATAATTAAAAAATTTAATTTTACAAATAAAATTTTGTTGGAAATATTTTATTTGAGTCTAAAATGTTCCAAAATATTTTCTAGAATTTTTCTGGAATTTTTCTGAGTATTTTGCTATTTTTCTTGAATTAAATGAATTTCTGGAAATTATTTTGAATATTTAATCGCTGGAAAATGCCGAACGGGTTTTTACTGTTCAAGCGACCGAGCCCGAGTCAAACTTGAGTCTGAGTCCGACCCGGACCACATTTGAACCGGACCCGAGCCAACCTAACCCTAACCGCGTGACCGTTGGATCGAAATCCAACGGCCACGATTGAGCCACATCGCACGAACCCGAGCCCGACCGAACCAACCAGGTCGCCAGGACAGACCCGATCCCAAACCCCGTGCCCGTTGGATCTTGATCCAACGGTCCACGTTGAACCACGTCACCGAATCCGAATTGGATTCGGATTCCGCCGCCGCAACTGGGTGGACCTCGGTCTCCGCGCAATACACGGAAGCTGAGGCCCCTATTTAATGCGCCGCCGCCGCCAACATGTTCCCCGTATCCTTGCGCACCCGTAGCCCTAGACTAGCATGCCTAAGCCGCCGTGGTTGCGCCGCAATCGCTCGCCGTAGTTGGGTTAGGCTTCCGCCGCGGTTTCTTGCCGATTCCGCCGCCGTCTGGTGTCCTCCACCGTCACCGAGCCCAGATCCGCAACCGCAAGGAAAAGGCGCGTCGGGAGATACCATCCACTTCGCTGGAATCGCGCCCAAACGCCGTCGGGCGTGTCGTCGTCTTCATCTCCGGCGAACCAGCTCCGCCGCAAAGCCATCGCAGTCCTCGAGCTCTCTCCACCGTCCGATCAAGATCCGAGGGCTCAGATTCGTCCACGTCATCCTCGGGTAAAATCTCACGTTTTAGTTTTTAGATCTGTTTTCAACCGTTGGATCTAGATCCAACGGTTTAGATCGTGCCACGTAGCCATAATTGCACCGTGCTTGGATAGATCTCAGCCGTTAGATCTAGATCGTATAGCTAGGGTTAGCCACATTGTATCTTTAGATTGGCTCTTGACCGTCCGATCAAGATCGAACGGTCCAGATGGACCGAGCTGTTTCCAGCGCGTGAAACCCAGATCCGATCTGGACCGTCGATTTTCAAATCAACAGCCGAGATCTAGCCATGTGGGCGGTAGGCTGACCATCGCGGCCGGGCCACGGCCGCCGCCGGCCATCGCCGACGCCGGGCCAGGGGCTCGTGGTCACGGGCCGTTCAACGGCTCGATGACGTCAATTGTGACGTCACGGTGGGGCCCAGTTGTCAGAGCTCTCGGCCGAACCGAGCGCTGACGTCACCGAGGGGTCCCACCTGTCAGCGGCTCGTACAGCCGTGGATCGGGTCCACAGTGGACCCAAACCGAAACTGTGGACCACGTCCATGGACCGGCTGACGCAATAAATCGATTTTTCAATAGAAAAATAATTCGGTGGAAAATCAAAATCCACGCTGACGTCATTATTCGGTTTTTCAGTATAAAAATAAATGGATTAATTCGGATTATTGATTTAATTGAATTTTGAAACTTCAAACGCTTATAACTTTTGCAATTTATCTCCTATTTGAGTGATTCAAATTTCTAAATTTTTATAAAATTGAGATCAACCTAATGGTAAATTTTGTTTAATTTTTGGACCAAAGTTTTTCTTTGTAATATTATTTAATTGATTATTTAAACTTTAAACGCTTGTAACTTTTGCGTTTTAACTCCAATTTTGCCGATTCAAATTCCTAAAAATTCATAAAATTATGCTCTCTCTGTTTATGGACTTCATTTGGATGTTTGGACACTTTTTGTCTACTGTTTATTTATTTATTGCTATTTGCACACTTTACGAGTAGACATTGAAGTGCCCGAAGGCTTCGAAGGTGAAGTGTTGACCCAGGAGCCAGCTCAAGACCAAGGACAAGTACTCTTTGAAGGAAAGTTATGCTTTGACCATGTTGATCCCATTTTTGAAATTAATTTGATTTAAATTTTTGCATGCTAATTTAAATTAGAAAATGCTTTAGTTAATTATGGGAAATTAGATAAATGCCAAATTGCTGTATGACACCTTGGTTAATTAAATATGTGCCATGACCCCTTGTCACCCTAGTTTTGGATTATTAGTTGGACATTATCAAATTGCTAACATGGGTAGTTAGACCGATGTAGTATGCTTAGACTTGCCACGTGAAATGCTTTGGATAATCAAATGCTAATATTGACTTAACGAGATATTGAACTTGTTTTGAAGAAGTATCATGTGTTTGTGATTGTTGATGGCACGTGGTGCATGGTAATCAACTGGGGTTTGATAAATAGTTTTCGACCGGGGCATGTGGCAAGAATGATCGGGCGGGCCAGTTGTGGCACCGGGAACGTTGATTTGGTTTTTCGGGTAGTCTTGCCCTGGTCACCCTAAGGATTTAACCTTGCAAGCCTTTGAACTGAGTCAAACGTGCAACCACATGTCTGTAATGGGACGGACCTAGTTGATTATGTTGCTAATAACGGTACCTGTGGGACCTCGGGTGTCAACTATACCTTTTGTGTAGTTGTACGGGGGAGCGTACTGGGGCTGCGGCCAGGTACCCATCTAACGGTTGATTGGCCTAAACTTCGCCTTCGCTAAGGGAAGGGTTAGTGTGCAATAACCGGGGAGGCCCACTTGTGCTGTTAGAAGTTTCCGAAAGACCTTGTTACGGACACTCGCCTTTGTGGTGTTTGGCTGTATCTTGTGGGTAAAGTGCATAACCTCTGTAGAGTGTAAAATCTATTTGAATAGCCGTGTCCGCGGCATTGGACACCGCTCGGGAATTACAGTCAAGGGTTAGACTTTCTTGAAAATGACTTGGGCTTGAAAGGTTTGGTTTGGTTTGATAATGACGTTGATGGAAATGTGGATTAGGAATGGGAAAGATGTTTATTTAACTCCTGGAAAAGTTATTGATCTTATACTTGTTTTTACTGCTTTCGAATCTACTTATGCTACTTGTCAAATGCTGTTTTACTGCAATTATACCATGAGCTGCTGCTTTGTACTAAGCCATGCATGTAGTATATTAGTTTGCATTCTGTGCATGACTTGATGAGTACCAAGTACTCACCCTTGCCACAATACAACACCAGTTGAAGAAGAGTCTACACCAGCTTCGAAGGAGGAGCTACAAGAGGAAACGTCTAACTAGGGAGTGAGCCAAGTCAGTTGCTTGTGGCATACTGGATGGTGCCACGAAGTTATCTTATTTTCCGCTGCTATTATTTCTCTTTTAATAAGTTTTCGCCCTGCGAGGAGTATATTTGTAACTTGACCTTAAGGTCGAGCAACCAGCTTGGTTAACTAATTAAAGTACCTTATTATTTCGTTGGGTATGATTGTGATATTTACCAATGTTAAGACTGTGTGCACTAGCATGTTCCTGGACTAGTGCCGAATACACAGAGGGTCCGGATTTGCAAATTCGGGTCCCGACACTGGCTCAAAGTAAACTGAAGAAAATAAAATTGAGAGAAACAAAAGCAAAGCGGCCACGGTGTGCCTCCATTCCCACAGGCAATCGTCAAGCATCCCACTCCGCTAGCCGTCAATCGAACCACCCGCATCGGCGTCGTCAAACTCTGGATCAACCCCGTCTTCTTCTGCATCTTCTGCTCCTCACGTAATTGTTTAGAGCAAACGGTGAGTACACGTATTTACTCGCAAGACTTTATTGTTTGCAAGTATATAATAATGCAGGCTAAACAATGAAGATAGTTGCTATTCTAGTTCAGATTTGCATGAAGCCGAAGTTATTTGCAATAGACTAATAGATTTGAAATGCTGCACAGTTTATAAAGCATTTAGTAAAAGAAAGTAGTTCAACATGTAATTGAACATATAATGTACATTTCATTCCATACTCAATTTCCTCCAACATGTCCAACATCACCATCACATGGCATCAAGAACCATATCCAACACAACCATCATATGGCATAAAGAATCACAACCAGCCTGATCAAGAATCACAACGATCTAGATCTAACGGCTAACATTGGATCTAGCACGGTGCGGTCTATGACTACGTGGCTTAATCTAAACCGTTGGATCTAGATCCGCGGGGATTAGATCTGGAAAATGCAACATGCGGATTACCTCCCGGTGACGTGGTCGAATCTGGGACGTTGGATGGCGATCGGACGGTGCACCGAGCTTGCGGACGGCGATGGTTGCGCGGCGGCTTGCGGCAGCCGGAGACGGAGACGACGACCTACCGAACTGTGTTTGGGACGCCTTCCGACGAGGTGGATGGTACTCCCAGGTGCGGCTTGACGCAACGGTTCTGGATCTGGGCTCAACGGCGGCGGAGGACAGCGGAGACGGCGGCAAACAACGGAAAACCGCGGCGGATGCCTTCTCCAACTTCGGCGAGCTCCCGTGGGCGAACGACGGCGGCTCGGGCTTGGTGAGTTAGGGCTACGGGTGCACACGGGAAAGGGGGTCCCGACACGGGTGGCGGTGCATTAAATAACCCCTCATCGTCCGTTATATGCGCGGAAAACGAGGCCCACGCGTGGGCGGCGGCGGAGTCCGGCGGCAACACGGAGAGGGTGACGTGGCTAAATCTCGGCCGTTGGATCAAGATCCAACGGTCGCGGGGTTTGGGCTCGGGTCTGGCTCGGTGACTTGGCTGGCTCGGTCGGAGTCGGGCTCGGGCGACGCGGCTCGATTTCGGCCGTTGGATCGAGATCGAACGATCGAGGGGGTTAGGGTTCGGCCGACTTGGTTCTGCTCGACCGCGGTTCGGGTCGGACTCGGACTCGAGTCCGACTCGGGCTCGGTTGGAGGAATAGTACTAACCCGTTAGGGTTTTCCAGCGATTAAATATTCCAATTAATCTTCTAGAAATCCATTTAATTCATGAAAAATAGCAAAATACTCAGAAAAATTCTAGAAAATATTTTAGGGCATTTGGGACTCAAATAAAATATTTCCAACAAAATTTTATTTGTGAAATCAAATTTTTTAATTATTTCAAAAGGGAATAAATTCAGATTAAATCCAAATAAATTCCAGAAAATTCCAAAAATTCACAAAAGTGCCAAATTTCATTTAAATTCATGAAAAGCAAAAATTGGGGTGTTACACCAGCTCAAAGATGAAAGGATGGCTGAGATTAAGCGCAAGATACAAGAAGGCGCACCATCGGAATTTTCGGAGAATGCTGATGGGTTGGTCATGTTTGGACAGCAGATATATGTTCTAGATGATCAAGAAATCAAAGATGTGATCTTGAAAGAAGCCCATGAGTCTCCACTTTCAATCCACCCGGGTAGTACCAAAATGTACCGGGACCTTCATGAAAAGTTCTGGTGGCCCAGTATGAAAAGGGACGTCGCTGCACATGTTGCAATTTGTGACGTGTGCTAGCGCGTAAAAGCCGAGCATCAGCGACCTGCAGGGATGCTCCAACCCTTGATGATTCCTGAGTGGAAGTGGGAAGAAGTTGGCATGGACTTCATTATTGGTCTACCGAAGTCTTCTAACGGTCATGACTCCATATGGGTTATCGTCGACCGTTTGACTAAAGTGGCTTACTTTATTCCAGTGCACATCACCTATAATGGAGCCAAACTTGCTGAGCTCTATATAAACCATATCGTCCGGCTACATGGAGTTCCGAAAGTCATTGTCTCTGATCGAGGTCCGCAATTCACTTCTCGGTTTTGGGAGAGCTTACACGAGCTCCTCGGAACCAAGCTATTCTTCAGCACAACTTTTCATCCCCAAACAATCGGACAAACAGAGCGGACGAATCAAACTTTGGAGGACATGTTGAGAGCTTGTGTGCTGTCCTACAATGCAAAATGGGATAAATGCTTAGCTTTTGCCGAGTTCTCCTACAACAACAGCTACCAGGCGAGTCCCCAAATGTCACCTTTTGAGGCACTTTATGGGAGGAAGTGTAGAACCCCTCTCTTTTGGTCTGAAGTAGGTGAAAGGCAATTCTTTGGACCATCAATAATTCAAGAAGCTGAGGACCAAGTCAATTTGATTCGTGGTCGGCTGAAAGAGGCTCAATCACGGCAAAATAGCTACACTGACAACCGTCGCCGAGAACTGAGTTTTGAGGTGGGTGACTTTGTCTACCTCAAGGTCTCACCGTTGCATGGCGCGCAGCGTTTTCGAGTTTGTGGGAAGTTGGCCCCGCGATATATCGGTCCTTACCAAATTCTTACAAGAAGAGGTGAAGTGGCATATCAACTTGAACTACCGCCTCAACTCTCAGATGTACACGATGTTTTTCATGTGTCACAGCTGAAGAAATATCTTCGGGCCCCCACCGAAGCGATTCCTCTAGACGATGTTGATCTTCAGCCGGATCTTTCATATCGCGAGCATCCAATTTGCATTCTTGACGAAGCTATGCGTCACACTCGCGATCACTCAGTCAAAATGCTCAAGGTTCAGTGGAGCAATCATACCGAGGCTGAAGCCACATGGGAACGCGAGATCGCCTCAAAACCGAATTCCCCTACTTCTTTGATGAATCCAACTAATCTCGAGGACGAGATTATTGAAGGGGGGTGGGTTTGTAACGTCCAAAACTTTGTAATATGAAATAGAGTTTCATTTTATTCCAAATTAATCATTTCAAGCATCAATTTGGTTTTAAGCTGGAATCGATGCGTTCAGTTGGGAGCCATCTAGCTTATAGACCATCAGATCAAATTGGCCAATTATGTGCTTAAAGTCTGATGACTCAAAGTAGCAATCAACCATTACATTATCTGGAACTCTACCAGTATAATGATTTCCCAACAAATCTTTGCTTCAAGTTAAGCAAATGCTTATAATTGGGAACCTTGATAATTGATTAAGGTGCCCAATTCAAGCATCCCAAATTCGAGCATTCCAGGAATATCATCTCCAAGGTTGCTAGCCCAAAGATTTCCACTTCATGCTGGACCAATCTAATGCTAGGACTTGGCATCTCTTTTGCTTGAGCCTGACAACTCAAAGCAGCACTTCAATTGTCGATTTTGTCTGAAACTTCATTAGTCTAATGAAAGCGCTTATTTCAGACATCTCCACATTTAGTATTTCATCACTAAACCTGGGCAAGACCGAACTAAATCAAATGTTGATCTGTCATTTATCAACTCAGGCAAATCCCAAACCATTACGGTCTTTATTTTTAGCAAATCCTACTCGGCAGTCCTTCAGCAGTTGAGGCAAAGCCGAATGCATTGCTATCAAATGAAATTCAGAATATCCGAAACTCTGTTAAATGAAATGAAGTTTCCTTTCATGCTTGTCCAACTAAGCATTTCTATTTAGTGTTTTGCACTACCTTTTGGAACAGAGAAGGAGTGATTCCAGAACCTCACTTCCATCTCTCCTAGCTACAAGATTTCATTGCTGATCTTAGCCAATCCAGTATTTGAGCTGACAACTCTTTGTGGCAATCAAGTACTGCATTAACTAAACTTTGTCGTTATAATGAAGTTTCATTCCAAGACCTTCCAAGGTAGCACCTTATTCTGCTCTGATCAAAGGAATGAATGCTCCTGAATTATTTCTCCCATGCCTCTGGCTCAAGATCTCCCCAAGTCCTGTTGGACCACTCCAATACAGGAACTTGATAATACAACTTTCTGGATCCACAGCTCCTTGATCCCACAACTTCCTCCGCATTGCCTGATCGAGTCAACAGTGCATCATTGTGTACTACAACTCTGAATCGGGTGAGCAGCACTTTAATCTGACAACTCAGTGCATCAGGTAAGTACTGCACCTCGGTGCTTTGAGTACTGTAGCTGTCTTGGCAAAATTCTGAACGAACAAATTCCTCTACACTCCTGAATCGAATAAGCAGTGCATTGAGCGCTGTCTAAATTTTGTTTGAAGAATTCGTTGCTCTAGCCAAACATTGTAGCTTGTCACGGCGACTCACTAAGTTCCTCAGCTCCCTGTAATGTCTGAATCTCAGCACAGTGCAGCGAATAGTGAACTGTAGGGTGAGCTGCACTGACCGTTGTCGCCGTTTACTACCGTTGCCATCTCGGTTCCTCCGCCCGTACGATGCAACGCTGTCCAGGTCGTCGCCGTTCCACCCTAGCTACGGCGTTGCTCCTTTCTCCATCTCTCTCTCCAAGCCATGTCACCTGTTAGAGAGCTCGAGCCACGCGGCCGCCGCGCGTGAGCACCGAGCGCTCCGCCGGCCATGCCGAGCACTATTGCCTCTCACTCTCCATCCCGACCGCTTTAAATTAGCACTTGCCCTCGCCATTTCTTCCCCTTTTGCCATTTTTCCTTCCTCCACTCCGCTTGTTCTTCTGAGGCGCCGACTGAGGGAAATGATCAATTGAGCTAACCACTAAAGTAGTCCTTCAATCCAACCGAGCTTTAGCATCTTGGGTGCTTGCTGATCACGGTGGCATGCTTCATTCCAGGTCACTTCGGCCGTAGTGCCGCCGTGGCAGCACCCTTCTCCTTCGCTTCCGGCTGCTCGGCGCTGGCCCGTTCAGCGTCATCTCTGGCGAAATCAACCGCTCCACGAGGTTCCACTCACCTCCCTCATCGTTTTCCCCTCCTCATCTGAGCCTAGCTCACCTTCTCCTTCTTTGCCGACAGGCTTCCCCGCCGAACTCCGCCGCTTCACGTCGTGAGCCCACCTCGCCGTCGCTCGGCCAGAGGCGACTGCTCCCCGAGGTTCCCTGTTGTTCCCTCCTGCTCCTCGTCGCCTCGCCCTAGCCTCGCCGGCTCCGGCCTACCGCTGGTGGCCTCGCCGCCCCCGAGCGCCCCTGCTTCGTGCATATGACGCGCGGGCCCGTCTGGCCAATGGCTCACGCGTGTGAAGCCACTGACTAGTGGGGCCATGTTGCTAGGCCGGCTGAGGACAGAGGGGCACGTGCGCGATTTGGAGTATACGTCTTCCCTGTTCGAAAGGCATTTTCCAATTTTTCATGATTTATCTGGCTGAAACAACTTCAAAATTTCATAACTTCTGCTACACAACTCCAAATGAGATGAAACCACTTCCAGAAATTTTGTAAAATCATGAACTTTGTGAATATGTAAAAATATTTCATGTTGGATTAGTGTACAGCAAATGATATCAATTAAATGCTTTATGTTATTAGATGCCTAATATGCAACTTTTGCATTTCCATTCCAAAATGCATGAAACCAACTTCATTTGGTTCACTGGTCTATAAGCATTCCAAGTTTGCGATTATCTTTGAATTTGGACCTGTTTTGCAATGTTATGATAGTTGCTTTGTTTCAATATTTAAGTATGTTGGAATGCTATTGCATAGTGCATATATGATTCAAATGCATTAGGGCTTGTTCCTAGAACCTTATTATGACATGCTCATGCTGTTATACGACTTCACTTAGGGTTGCTCACTGCTTTCACATGCTCATGAACTTGACTCCATTTACATGATCATTAAGGAAGAATGAAATGAGAATAAGGCTTCCATGCTCAATTATGCTACAAACCTTGCAATAGACTTCATGACATGATGAACCCAACCCTAAGTTACCTCCATATACATTCCTCAACGATCCTTGAAAATTGGGTAGACAAGTTTATTATGTTACCATCACAATTTAAAATGTAAGCTTAATTTCATTCATGACCAATTGTGATCTTTTAGGCCTTTTCGGTCATCCGTAAAACTACTCGTCTAGATGCAGAAATTCGGGAGGATAGCTCCAAATCACTCTGCATTATGTGTACTACCATGTTATAGAAGAACATTTAATTAATAACTTGCTTTGCATATGAATCCTATTAGGGTAAAAGGGCTAAGTTTTATGTTTAGAGAGTACATTGCTTAAGTAGCTAGTCTTGAATTTATTTTAATCCAAACAATCTTAGCTTCCTGAATTCGATTGTTTAAACACTAAGATACATAAAATTAATCTGCTGAGTGTGGAACTAGTATGCTAGCATTTGATTGAATTCTTCTTGTAACTGCTTGTTCTTTTGTTGAGCTTAATTTATTGTTTCTATCTGATTTCCTTTTCCCCCATTTGATTCGTGGTTATTTGCTTTTGTTGTGGGTTTTATCGTTCGTACGCGTAGCTGACGACACATCAGAATCTGTTGCCGACGACCCTGATTATATTCCTGAGAACGATCCAGAAGAAGAGCAAACAGGAAAGCACCATCTTTTGAACATGTTGATCCTATACTTTGCAAAGTCTAGTTTGCTTTAATCAAACTATTATGCATGCGTTAATTTCTGTAAAGTTGCTATATTGTGGGTCATGGTAGTTATATTCCTAACTTGTGGGTTTAACTTAATTACATTGCCATGAAAACTTGCTGAAACCCAGGCTAGGGATTTTTCATGCTATGAAATGAAAGATGGGTATTATCGTTTATTAATTGCTATGCTTAGCCATGCTTTAGTTATGGGTAGAATGTTTGGCTTGAATCTTCATGAAACTTTTCAAATGTTGAAAATGGCAGTAAAGGATACTGGTATGTGCTTAAAAAGGGAAATAAAAGTGTGTTTTAGACCCGGGCGAGTTATGTTTAAGCTGAAAGTGCAATGGGTTGCCTTGCACCGTACAAGCGACCACTTGTACGGTACAAGGGAATGAATTGGTATTGTGTGGAATTAGTAATTGCACGTAGATAAGGGGGAGATACTCTCCTGAGTCAACCTAAGGACCGAACTTGATACTATTAACTGAGTTAATTGGTGCAACCACATGTGCTAGTACGGGATAGCCTTAACCTAGTAAGCTAGTTGAAGTTTTAATCTTGCACGTCGGTAGGAAGAAGAGTAGGACGAACCAAGTGAGTGGTGTCGTTCGAGGGCGCTCCCTTCACCGAGGTGTTGGGAGTAAGTGACCTGATACAACGAGTATGCCTTGCTATGGGGAGAACGAGGGCGATAACTAGCGGGACCATCGTAACTGTTGAAATTCTGCCGCCATAGCAACGACAGGTCATACTCGGGCTAGTGCAAGGTTAGGCTTTAGCTATTTGAAAAGTTTCATCATAGTCTAGCAAAACGGATACTTGTGTATCGCATGGCATGGATGACATGATTGCTAGAATATGTCATGTGGGTAAAGTGTACACTCTCTGTAGAGATTTAAATCTAATCGATTAGCCGTCCTCACGGTCAAAAGCGGCTTGGGGACATAATGTCAAGTATAGTGTTTTGGTTTTGGTTTTGAAAAATTCTTGGAAAAATGGTGGTTAGTGTGTTGGTGTAAGTTATGGTGGGTTGGTTATGTCTCGGATATTATTCATGACCATGGAGGGTCATGAATGATTGCTCAAAGTACTTACATGTTACTTATAGTTTCTAATCAAAAGCTCATTTCAAATGTTATCGTTGTTTATCACATTGCATGGTTGCAAATAAAACTTGCCTTATGCTGAAAATTGGAACGTAGAGTAGAAGCTTTCATTCATTGAATAGCCTTGCATGTATAATTACTTCCAAATACTAAAGTCTTGCGAGTACATACGTGTACTCATCGTTTGCTCTACTTAAAATGTTTAGAAGAAGGTAATGAGGACGCTCCTGACGACGTTTTCTTCGAACCGGGGTCAAGCGATTTCTTGGTTGGATGAACTGGGTTTCCCCCCCAGTCGGTTGCCTATGGGTTATTGTTAGCACACCGTTGTCCCTCTTTTGGACTTAAGGTCATTTTTTCGCTGCTCTTTACTCTTTGTGTAATATCAAGTAGATGTAATAGTTTCTAGACTACCTTTATGTCATTTACATATTTGTATGTGTGATGAAACATGTGTGTGCTAGGCGTTGAACTTGGGAACTAGCACCGAACAAATATGCGGGAAGCTCAGATTGATTCCAACCGGTTGGCAAGAGCACGTGTGTTGCGCCGATTTGTTGTTCTCAATCCGAGTACGGTTTCAGATAAGCGATTGGATTTCTCTCGGGTTTCATCATTATCCAGTCCGATGCAACAGTAAGAGTCTTTGTCGCTAATCTAAGGCTGGACCCCCCACAATAAGCCATCCAACCATTAGGGTAACTACCATTTCCCACCATTCAAATACTTGTAATAATCTTATGCATGCGTAATAGTTTTGCAATCATCCAAAATACATTTGCAATTATGGGATTCAATATGGTCAAAGGGGGTGCTTGCCTGTTTGCTCTTGGTTATGCGTGTCCTCTAGGTCGTAGTCCGGATCCTCGCCAACTGCTCCCGAGGCGTCAACGTCTAAACGAAAGTGCAACAAAACAGATAACGAGAAAACAGATAAGATCCAACGAGAACAAGGCAACAACGATTAAGCGAACACGGGAGTAGGGATGTGATCGGATCGGATACGGTCGAATATCGTCCTATTCATATCCATATCCGTATTTTTTATCGAATACAGAATCGAATACGAATAGTGTCAAATACAGAATCGAATACGAATTATACAGGATAATATCGGTTACGAATACAAATCGAATACGGATCGGAATCAACATGGATACGAATAATATTAGTCGGATATTTTAAAATCCAATTTCAGTTTTTTTTCAAAAATCGGTCCAAATTTAAATTCAAAATTCCAAAAGAAACATATTTGTATGTCTTTTTTTTTGCCTTTTTATCCCTAACTTGTCATACATGTGACTCTGTGAGTAAAAATGTACCACATTGCAATAATTGAACCAAATGATTTGCAGCTGGCATATGCTGCTAAATCCTAAGTAGCCCTCCTGAAACGCCACTTGCCAATTTCTGTACCATCTTTACCCAAATATCTCCAAATTAGCATCTAGCACACATGAACACATTATATCTTGTCATCCAATGCAGACCCCAGTCTCTGAAACAGTGAAACATGTTAAATTGTTAATGTGTTATTCGGATAATATCCGTATGTCATATTCGGATATTATCCGAACAAAAACTCGGATATTCCGTATCCATCGGATAATCAGTGTTCCATATCCGTATCCGTATCCATGTAAATTATCTGTATCCATATCCTTATCCGAGAAATCAACTGGATATCTGTGAAACTATCCAAATCATCATCCAAATCAATTCGGTCGGTCGGTCGGTCGGAAAATATCCGTACCAGTTCCATCCCTACACGGGAGAGAAAGACCCAACGAAAACCAAGTTTGATTCAGTGCCTGGCTGTACCGGCATCTAAAGCCCGATAGTGCCACCCTGTAGCCCGGTAGTACCAGCATCTAAAGCCCGGTAGTGCCGCCCTACAGCCCGGCGGTACCGGCCGCAAGGGTCGGTAGTACCGAAGGCAGCGAACCCAAAAGGAGACCTCTCTGGAAAATAACTACCGGCGTTGTGGGGGCGGTAGTGCCGGCCAGAGCGGCAGTACCGGCCACACCACGTCAGTAGTGCCGCCCACTAGACGACTAGGGTTTCCAGAAAAAGGGGTTTTTGCGCAAACGACTTCGGAACTTCGCGGCGATTGCATGGATGGGTTCTTAGAGATGGTAAGGCCCATTCACGTGAACCAGAGTCCTATTTCACACCAAATTTCAACTTTCACCCAGAATCGAATTCAAACTCGATTCTTTCCGCGAAACTCGAGCTTCAACGGCATCAAATATATTCTAGTGTCATTTTCCTAGCTTTTGGAACTAGGGTTTCAAGGGTTACTTCCAAAAGTTACGAAAATGACATTTAACCAAATATATCCGATAAAAACGTATTTAGGGTTTCCGATCTCAGTTTTCGCGCTAACAAAAACTCTAATACCTAGAAGAACTCAACCTAGGTCAAAGGATTCCACTAGCCGAACCCCATGGCCGGCAGTACCGGCCAGGGCCAGCGGTACTGCCGCCCAAGGCAGAAAACTCCACAAAGTTTCCCAAAGAACTCCGAAACCTTGGGAATCCTTCCCGGAAACTTTAGGGATGGGTTCTAGGATAGTTAAAGAAGGTTTAGAAGCTACGAATGCTACACGAGTCTAAACGAAATTTGAAATCAAATTTTTAAACCAAATTTCTTCTAAACCAACGAACGATTAAGACCAAACGATTTCAATTTCAAATGAAGACCGAACAACACTTAAGGCTTTAATTAATATTTAAGAAGATGATTACAAACTCAGGATGTCATAGTTCTACCCCCCTTATAATAATCTCGTCCTCGTGATTACATGGGTTCGGAAAAGTAAGATGGAAACTCGGATCGAAGACGATCTTCACGTTCCCAGGTTGCTTCTTCTTCGGTGTGATTACTCCACTGAACTCGAAGCATCTTGATTACATGATTACGAGTAAGACATTCAGCTTTATCCAGAACGCGAATTGGATATTCACGATATGTAAGATCTGGTTGAAGTTCAATTGCGTCTAGAGGAGTGAGTTCAGCAGGAACTCGAAAACACTTCTTCAGCTGAGAGACATGAAACACGTCATGCACATCTGCAAGTTGAGGTGGGAGCTCCAACTAATAAGCTACTTCACCCTTCCTTGGAAGAATGCGATACGGACCGACGTATCTCGGCGCTAACTTCCTGCGAACTTGGAACCGTTTCGTGCCACGTAACGGCGACACCTTAAGATAGACAAAATCGTCTACATCGAAGCTCAGATTACGGTGACGATTATCGGCATAGCTCTTTTGCCTGGATTGAGCCTCTTTCAGCCGATCGCGGATTAGCCTAACATGCGTCTCAGTTTCTTGAATCACTGTTGGTCCAAAGAACTCCCTTTCACCGACTTCGGACCAGAAGAGAGGTGTTTGGCACTTTCTTCCATACAGTGCTTCAAACGGAGACATTTGAAGGCTTGCTTGATAACTATTATTGTAGGAAAACTCAGCAAATGCTAAGCACTTTTCCCACTTCGAGTTATACGAAAGAATACAAGCTCTAAGCATGTCTTCCAGGACTTGATTTGTCCTCTCGATGCATCCATCCGTGCTGGGATGGTAAGGCAGGCCGAGGAGCAGCTTAGTCCCGAGAAGTTCATGCAGATTCTTCCAGAACCGCGAAGTGAACTGGGATCCACGGTCACACACGATGACCTTAGGAACTCCATGTAATCGGACAATATGATTCAGGTAGAGTTCTGCAAGTTTAGCTCCATTGTAGGTAACGCGTACCGGTATGAAATGAGCAACTTTGGTTAACCGGTCGACAATCACCCAAATAGAGTCATGGCCATTAGCTGATTTTGGCAGGCAAGTGATGAAGTCCATCCCGACCTCATCCCACTTCCACTCTGGAATTTTCAAGGGTTGAAGCATTCCGGCTGGTCGTTGGTGCTCGGCCTTAACTCGCTGACACACATCACAAATGGCAACGTATGCGGCGACATCCCTTTTCATACCAGGCCACCAAAACTTCTTTCGGATATCCTGGTACATTTTAGTGCTTCCAGGGTGGATCGACAATGGAGTCTCATGAGCTTCTTTCAAGATCAAATCTTTGATCTCCTAATCATTCGGGATGTATATTTGATGTCCATACATGATCAGACCATCGACTCATTCTGAAAACTCCGATGATGCGCTTTCTCCCAACTCGCGCTTGATCTCAGCTACTCCTTCATCATTTAGCTGAGCAGCCAAAATTTGAGACTCAAGGGTCGGTTGTAGGGTCAATGCAGCCACAAATTCTTCCTTAACCATCTCCAAATTGAGTCTATGAAACTCATCCAGTAACTGGGGTTGACAGACACCCGTCAAGGCATTAATAGTGTGTAGCTTGCGACTGAGGGCATCAGTTACCATGTTAGCCTTTCCTGGATGATAATGAATTCCCAAATCATAATCCTTGATTAGCTCCAACCACCGACGCTGTCTCAAGTTTAGATCTGGTTGGGTGAAAAAGTATTTTAGGCTCTTATGGTCGGTAAATATCTCAGTTCGGTTTCCGATGAGATAATGACGCCATATCTTAAGAGCATGAATTACACCAGCCAATTCTAGATCATGGGTCGGGTAATTGTGTTCATGAGGTTTCAGTTGGCGTGAAGCATACGCCACGACTTTTCCTTCCTGCATTAGCACACAACCAAGACCCTGACGTGAAGCATCACAGAATACGACAAAGTTTTTGTGCACATCAGGCAAGACAAGAATCGGAGCTGTCGTGAGCCTTCGCTTCAACTCTTGGAAACTAGCCTCACAAGCTGACAACCACTCAAACTTCTTCTCCTTCTTGAGTAATTCAGTCATCGGCTTGGAAATTTTGGACAAGTTTTCAATGAATCGCCGATAGTACCCGGCTAACCCAAGAAAACTTCGGACTTCGGGAACAGTCCGTGGTTGTTCCCAGGCGAGTACATCTCTCACCTTATTAGAATCAACAGCAACACCTCCTTCAGAGAGAACATGGCCTAAAAAGGCAACTTCTTTGAGCCAGAACTCACATTTGCTGAACTTGGCATACAATTGGTGTTCACGCAGTTTATCAAGCACCATATGCAAATGGAGTTCATGCTCCTGCGCACTCCGAGAATAGATAAGAATGTCATCAATGAACACCACCATGAATTTATCTAGGTATTCCATGAATACCTTATTCATAAGGTTCATGAATGTGGCTGGCGCATTGGTGAGTCCAAAAGAAACCACTGTATACTCATACAGACCACTGGCACTTGACTTAACCCCGGCACAGAAAGTGAATGGAGAGAAGCCTTAAACACAGTTGTTCGACTAGCGTAATACTTAGTCTGGATTCCGTCCGAATTCACCAGAGAAATGGAACAGTTAGCGCAATCAATATGTCCTTGATTTTGAGACAACCAATCCATCCCAAGGATAACATCGAGTCCAGGGGTATCAATATGAATTAGATTTCTCAAAAATAGGACTTCATTGATCACTATGGATACTCTGAGATAAATGCGCTCAGCTCGCAGAACCGACCCAGGTGAATATACTAGCATTGGATCTTGCAATCTGTTAGTCTCAACCTTTTGTTTCATAACAAACTTTGAGGAAATGAAAGAATGCGAAGCACCCGAATCAAATAAAACCAAAGTGGGTACTGAGTGTACGAGAAACGTACCAACTACCACATCTGGAGCATTACTGGCCTCCTCCGCGGTCACTAAGTTAAGTCGACCACGGGCTTGACTCGGGGCTGCTTTTTGGCTAGAACGCCCTCCTAGGTGTCCACCATGCCCGGTTACAGAACCTTGTGGGCGAATTGGACCGCTTGGAACTTGAGGTCGAGCAGCAACAGGACGTTTGCTCGAACAAAAGGTAGAGATATGTCCCTTCTCACCGCAAGCATAGCAGGTGAGTGCAGCCATCCTGTCCTGCATTCCACGAATCTGTCCACCGCGGCCAGAAGGCTGAGCCGCAGACTGAACTGGTTGGGGAAAGCTCCTCTGAGGTCATGGAGGCGGCGATGCCACGGACTGAGCACTGGCGGTTTGCCCAGAATGCGGTCTCGAAGTACCAGCACCGGCAGATTTCCGAGCCATCCACTTACGCTTCCGGCTCTCCATAACTGCCTTGCCGCTGTCCTCTACACAAATCGCCTTGTCCACAAGCACTTGCATATTGGGGATGTCAAGTGGTGCGAGCAAATGACGAATCTCCTCGTTGAGATGCTGACAAAACAAAGAGACTTTTTGAGCTTCGCTCGGGACCTCATCTGCTACATAACGGACAAGATAATTGAACTTATGCAGATAGTCCATCACTGACATGGACCCCTGACGAAGATCATAAAACTCTCGTTTCTTTATTTCCATCAGACTAGCAAGAATGTGCGCTGCACGAAAGGCTCCTTTAAAATCCTCCCAAGTCATGACCTGACCAGGTGGACGAATCGCCTTAACACTATCCCACCAAGCTGCTGCTGTGCCTTGGAGATAGTAAGCAGCGTACTGAACCTTCTCCTCATCAGTACACCTCACGAGGTCGAGTTTGCCTTCTACTTCGCGAAGCCAATCGTCTGCATCCAGAGGATCGGTCGCTGACGAGAAGTTTGGCGGGTGAGTCCGCTGGAACTCGGCCAACCTTGATTGGGGTTGCATCGCTGCCAAACCACCGTAAGCAGCGGCACCAAGGTTCTCTGAGTTCTGCACCAGCCGCTCCAGCAAGCGAGTCTGCATAACAAGAACTTGGGCCATCGACGGAGGTGGAGGTAACTCTTCACTTTGGGCGTCGTGATGACTAAGCGATGCCTCCCGATTACCTACTGGCTCATTAGAGTGCTGGGATCCCTGGCTACGGGATCTGGGCAAAGGTGGATCATGATGTTCCGGATTCGGCATTGCCACAGCTGGTTCTTGGCTATTCTGAGCAACACCCCGGGTCATCACGGAACGATCAACACGTCTCTTCGGCGGCATCCTGTTGACACAAAGACTTAGAGACAAGTACCACAGGAGCACATCGAAGAATGCGGGGATTTTGAACAACAGTTGCAGAACTCAAGCACAATCCATCACATAGCAATACAAAATTCAAAGTATGCATCACAGTGGAAGGATTGCAAAGGCAATAGATTTATAGATAATAATTTAGCACGTCTTTTCGCGCTACAGGGGGGTTATTTACAACACCACCATCAACTACCACTAGTTCCACGGAAATAGTTACAACAAAAGGTTTCTTCCGCCAGCTTGTAATTACGACAAAAGCGAGCTGTAGATCCAACTACCTATTAGGATAAGGATCTAAACCTAGACACGACCACCATTCGCAGCAGGGACATTCAAGGTGCCTGGGGCTATAGAGAAAGCAGTTGACTCTGCAGGAAACATCAGCTCTTACTCTTGTCCACCAAACGGCAGGTTATGTCCTGGCATGGCAGTCGTAGTAGCACTGGGGCGCACAGCCGAAACACGGCGATGGTTGCTACCTCGAACAAACATCCTAGCACTGCGAGAGACCCGACGATAAGATCCATAAGGACGGGGTAACTGCTTAGCAGGCTCGAGATCGTCATTCTCCCCATAGATCATCCCAGTGGTAAAGAAACCATAGTTGACGAAAGGTGCCATGTTACTCTCTAACTCAGAGATACGGCGTCGAGCGAGCAACAGTTCTTCCCGAAGACGAAGCAGATATCGATCAAGGGACCTCACTAGCCCAGTTTGCCAAGTCTGCATAGGATCCAACAGTGGATAATCTGGCACATACAGGTTCTCCTGGCTGTCCGGCTCATGAGAGGGACAAACAGGGAATAACTGAGCCATCTCCGGTACATCGAAGCGAAGCCTCAAGATTACAATGTATGCTCCATCGAGTAGAGCTGCAAGAGGACTTGGCGCTGTACCGTGATACTGACGGGTTTGCTCCCCTTCATGGCATCCACGAATGGAAACTTCTGCCACATACAGGGAGGAAGCGGGACTAAGTCTAGCACATGAGATTAAGTACCCTAGCGGCTCAGGAAAGCCAGCACGCTGCATCATCTCCCAGAGGGTAGCCTGAACTGAACCCTCCAGAATCGCAGATGTAAAATAACAGGGTTCCCAGCGTCCAGACATCTAAGATTAAGAAGGGAAACAGATTAGTAACATCCTAAACAAGCAGAAAAAATCCGAAATAAACAGGAATCAACTAAACAGAAAAACTCAACAATAAACAAATAAATGGAAATACACAACTTAAGCCTTATCCTTATTATTATTCGATTCTTAGCTATCTCTTGAAATAGATAAGCTTCCCAAAAGATCCTAACTTAATTTTTTTGAAAGAGACAGGGAAACTAGATTATTCCAAATGCCCCATTTCCTTTCTACCCGAGAACTCTAACTTTGAAAACAGAGATAAGAGGGAAAATTCCATTTTGAAACTCAAGACCAGAAAAGATGCTATAGAAAAAAAAAGATCAGCAATCGATGTTTTCACAATTAAGGAGTGCATAATCAAAATAACTTTTAAGGAAAAGACTCTTCCTTAATCCTATCGATTACTACCTATTTTCTCCTTCGAACCAGCATAGCTCTGATACCACTTGTCGTGGGGGCTCCTGTCCTAGTACAATGATACTCCATTACTGTTGCGCAGGCCTGGTTAATCACGCAACCAGTAACGTAACGATCACGGCATCATGACAGACTCAGATTGAAACTACTTGGTCAGCACGGCACTCGACTGATGAGGCCATATGCCATCCAATTGGTTCCAATTTGAGCTTCCCGCAACCATGTGATAACAACTAGTCCCTGGATCAGTAGGCTAGTGTCACATGTTGAGATAGGTAGTATCACATCCATGCAACAGAAATTAAGAGTAGAAGTAATATATTACAACGATAGATAATAATATTACAACTTGTTCTTGTTTACAATAGGCCAACTGGCTCAAAGTAAACTAAAGAAAAGAAAATTGAGAGAAACAAAAGCAAAGCGGCCACGGTGTGCCTCCATTCCCACAGGCAACCGGCGAGCATCCCACTCCGCTAGCCGTCAAATGAACCACCTGCATCAGCGTCGTCAAACTCTGGATCAACCCCGTCTTCTCCTGCATCTTCTGCTCCTCACGCAATTGTTTAGTGCAAATGGTGAGTACACGTATGTACTCGCAAGACTTTATTGTTTGCAAGTATATAATAATGCAGGCTAACAAATGAAGATAGTTGCTATTCTAGTTCAGATTTGCATGAAGCCGAAGTTATTTGCAATAGACTAATAGATTTGAAATGCTGCATAGTTTATAAAGCATTTAGTAAAAGAAATTAGTTCAACATGTAATTGAACATATAATGTACATTTCATTCCATACTCAATTTCCTCCAACATGTCCAACATCACCATCACATGGCATCAAGAACCATATCCAACACAACCATCGTATGGCAACAAGAATCACAACCAACCTGATCAAATGACCAGTCCAATCAGTCATTGAGTCCAACGACTCAACATTTTGCTCATTTCAACCCAACATTTAAAAGATCTACCGTTTCCAAAACATTTTCTGAAAACAAAACCAAAACTCTATACTTGACATCAATTACCCAAGATGCTCGTGACCGTGAGCACGGCTAATCGATTAGTTTAATTAATCTCTACAGAGAAGGCACACTTTACCCACATGACGCGCTCTAGCAATCATGTCAACCATGCCACGCGATACATACCGTATCCGTTTTGCTAGATTGTGACGAAACTTTTCCAATTATCGGCACTTAGTCTTGTGTCAGCCCCGGCGATGTGCGCTCTTTGCTTTGGGTGGGGGCTCCACACACCCACACAGAGTACCCCCGGGCCAGGCGAGAGTACCCCCCAAATAATGGTGTCTGGGTACCTTAAACTCCAAACCTGATTCACCCACACGGATCCAACGATGGCTAGCGCCCCATCGTGCCTTTTTCCCTCAGCAAAGCATCCACCGTTGTTTCACGAAAGTCTCCAACACCTGCGCGAGGTGAGGGAGTATTCTAAGCAACACCAGCACGTCGGTATCGCCCATCTACTTCGACCTACCACGGTGCAAGACCAAATTCCAACTCCTGTACTAGGTTTAGGCTATCCCATACTAGCACATGTGGTTGTACGAAAGGACTTAGTTATAAGCGTCAAGTTCGGTCCTTAGAATTGCATAGACGAGACCTCCCATCATCCGTCCGGCATAAACTACTGTACGCCTTTTCTTTTTTCATCTTTTGCCAACATAGCCTTTATTTTCCAAAATCATCATTTCAGAAATCCTGATAACGTATCAAGAGACTTTGATTGACTGAGTCCACCGATCGATATTCAATCAGTCTAAGGCTAGGCTAAGTGTATGCAACTACTAGACTTATATTCCCTGGTGACACTTAATATAGCGTCTAACCTTAATCTAGGGTCACTCAAGGATTTCAGGGTAACAACGAGATTAAGATAAGCCATCCAACCATTAGGGTAACTACATTTCCCACCATTCAAATACTTGTAATAATCTTATGCATGCGTAATAGTTTTGCAATCATCCAAAATACATTTGCAATTATGGGATTCAATATGCACTACTAGAAAGAAGCACATTAGTGACGGTTCTAAACTCACATCAGTGGCGGTTTTTGAACCGCCACAGATTAAGCGCCACTGATAATCGGCGATTATCAGTGGCGGTTCTAAAACCACCACAGATATTATTATCAGTGACGGTTTGTGAGCAAAACCGCCACTGATAATTATTATCAGTGACGGTCTGTGGGTAAAACCGCCACTGGTATTGCCTTATCTGTGGCGGTTTGTATTTCAAACTGCCACTGGTATTGGCTTATCTGTGGCGGTTTGTAGGTAAAACCGCCACTGGTATTGCCTTATCTGTGGCGGTTTTAAAAGTAAAACCGGCACTGGTATTATTATCAGTGGCGGTTTGAGGATAAAACCGCCACTGATAATCCCCGTCCGCAGTATAAAAAATACGTAATTTTGGCTAGCCTCAGGAATTGCTAGCCATGCCCTCTGAAACAAGATACAGAAAGAAGCTATCATCTGTCCATCCATTTCTCCATTACACAGGAAATACAAAAGAACCACATGATGATCGCTTATATAAGAACCACAAGAAGCTATCGTTTGTCCATCCATTACACAGGAATTTCTCCATTACACAGGAATTACAAAAGAACCACAAGAAGCTACAAAAGAACCACAAGAAGCTATCTTATGTCCATCCATTTCTCCATTACACAGGAATTGTATATACATGCCGAAGGACAAAGCTTGTATAAAGCTTGGAAATAATCGCTTATATAAATTTATTCTACATTTCATAGTAAACCACAAGATGATACATTTCTGTATTAACTCAACTGCATGCTCATATAACGCTTGGAAATAATCGCTTGTATACGTACCTTTATAGGGCTCCCATCCCATCCAGTGGACAATTTCCTGAATGTGGTCTATATATTTTTTCTTTTCAGCTTCTGGATTTGTGTCATCAAACCTGTAGTTCAGATATATATATATATATATATATATATATATATATATCAGTCTATATTGTCATGAGCGACAATGCAAAAACCCTGAAGCATCAACAAATTCAAGTTCTGTAGCCACGTATAGACCAAGCAAAAGTGCAAAACTAATCGGACGTCTCAATTAAAAAGGGAAATGTAGAATAAATAGATGTATAGCCTAAGACAAGGTACGTAAATTCAAACACCCTTGTGCCTACAATATATCATCTATACAGAAATGAGTAGATAAAACAAATTAGATGAAAGGGAAGCTTCTATTCATATCTGATACAAAAATACCCTTAAAGTAGCGTTGACATGACAAGAATGCTTATAAGAATGGTAAGTTGGCAGGAGTAAACTGTTCGAAATGAAAATCTTATTACCTAAGGTAACAATGACCATTTCGCTCTTTAGCAAGTCCAAAATCAATAAACATAGCCTGCATAAGACGAAGAATGTAAGCATAATCTTCAAAGTACATAAAAGTGGTATATATGGAAGTGTATTTCATGGAGAAGATTATCAAAACCTTGGCATGACCAATATGAAGATATCCATTAGGTTATGGAGGGAAATGAGTCAAGGTACTTCCATGAATATTTCTATATGGACCTAGCTCATTAAAGGAAATCAAGACCACTTAAGTTAATTTGTTACAATTGACAACCAACCAAAGAACCAATCAAGGTACTTCCAAGAATAATAACCATAACTTATGGATATCAGAGAACAGCAGAATGCAAAATCCTAAAACAGCAATTCGATTAGTGGCCAGTTAACTTGACTTCCATTAAATGAATATTCCCATGATGCACAACAGTATAAAACCTCTTACAAAAGGAGCACATTTGAATTTACTGCATCGTCGTCTGGAATAAATAATCACAAACAGTATTGTGTAAATAGTAAGATCTCATCCTTAATAGTGCTTCGTGCAGCATAAATAACAATCAATTAGCACATGAACATGAATAAGTATCGCATAGAATTTATTTTCATAATTCACAACTAGGGTAGCACTGCATTCAACACAAACTAATACAAAATACAAGAAAAAAAGGTTATTAACATCCATTAGAAACATCTCAATCTAACAACTACAATATTTTGTAAGGAAAAAAATGAAATTGACCTAAAAAATCAGGCATACACATTCACAACTCACAAGTATAAAAGAGCTATTATACTCATTAAGAAAAATCCAATAAGAACAGACCTGGTTAGCAACAACTGACATAACAAATGATGTCCGCACCTCATAGTAAAGTTCTAGCATCTTTCCTCCTTCGGTTAAGATCTTTACTGTCTTTCCCCTAGAAATTTGTAAACAATAAAATAACATTTCATTACAGAGACTGGTCATAGAAAGTCATTAATTTCCCCCACCTTTTAGATCAAATGACAAATATTCATCAGCTAAGTGGTCTAGAAATCAAACACACCTATTTGCAAATAAAATTTTGCAACCAAAGTACATGGCAAATTGGTACTAACAGTCAAGTCGAATATCGCATTGGGAATTGCTAGCCATGGTTTAAAATCATCTCTAGACAAAACTTAGATTAGATGGACAAAGCAACAATCATGGAAGTAGTATTGCATTGGGAATTGCCAGCCATGGCCACCCACATAATGCTCTCATCTCAATTTTTGACAGTTTTCGAAGTGAACTATAAGTGGCAACCCATTCAACACATTACAAATGATAAACCAACAATGATAGTCATCTTCGGGGAATACAAAGATGAGCACCATCATCACTGCATCCTAACCACATTTACAGACTTTAGATCTACTAACGAACCAACTACTTCCTAAGCTACAAGCCTACGAGCCTTCAGAATTGTTTCGAGGCGAAGGACGTGTAAGAAGAGTATGGATCACTGGATCGTTGTTGTCTTCATCATAAAACTCTCCCTTTTTGTTGATGACTTCCTTCATGATGAAGTAGGCGAGCTGTCCCTGAATGGCTTGGATTTAACATGACAAACCTCTACGTCATTGTCTACTATTGTAGAACCTAAGATTTCGCGCATGTATTGGCACACGAAGTACCCACACAAATTTGTGCCTCGCGGCTGCTTGTGGCACTGCAAAAAATGAATAAACTAAGATGTCATGGAAGGAATTATTTACTATGAAATGTGATATAAGAATATTGCCTGCGTGCGTACCGGAAATTTAGTACGGACTGAAAGGGATTTCTGGAAGGGGCGGTATCTCAAGCTTTTTGTACAATATCTTTTGAACGCCTCATTCATTAGACTTAAAAACTCTTGTTAGTCTTTTTTATCTTTGTCCAGCGGGTCCATGATCAGCATCTTGCTCTTTTCTGGAGTAATTACTACGATAATCCAGTGGAACCTACATACGCATGTGTGATGCTATAGTCATTACTCCTAGGATAAGAGTAATGAACGAATTCAATGAATAATTTAACTAGCCAGCGAGAAACTTACTTAAAATTGTATGGGAGAAGTATGAACTCCTTGTCTTGTAGTTTTAGCAACGCCCTGTATACGTATTCCTCGACCTCCTTTGGTGCTCTTGTGATTTCGGTCTGGCAGACCGTTCCCGGGTCGAGGAATCCCACTGGCCCCTTGGTTCTTCTCAGTTCAATCATCTCGTATCTAGATAAGGAAAAAGTTACATATGACATTTATCGGTATTACTTGAATGTAAACCATTATTTATATATTAGCCACTTACAGTACCCAGCATCTCAAAAAACACACGTCGAGGGCGTCGTGATAGAACAAGTTGTGCAAGTTATCGAATTCTATCAGGAAGTAGCCAGTGTCCTCATGGTGAAAATGTTCCTCCTGGAAAATGGCAGTGATCACCTTCGGGAGTACATCTTGGTTGGATCGCTCCATGTACCAGTTATGTAATCGCTGCATCATGAGTGTTAGGCTATTAAACTTCGATTCGGTGACTAATGGCTTCCCAATCTCGAATTTTAGCCTTTGTTGATTATCTTGTCCTGTAGATTTCGCCTTGCCCTTTCTTTTTCCTATGATAACATCATACTCTGTTCTGGCTTCGCCTGATCAAACTGATATGGCTTGTCTAATGTGCCATTTCTTTGGATCAGGTGTTGTAAGTTCATCCTTTGAAGTGGTCACACTAAGCATTTCATGTTGAGGTGCTGGTGACTAATGGGCTCCTAGAATAGGCTCCTTTGAAGTGGGCGCACTAGCCATTTGACGCTCAGGTGTTGGTGATGAGTGGGCAAGTTCTACTGCATGAGAGTCTGCACTACATGGTCCAGGATGATGTCACGCTTACGCCACTGGATGAATGTGTGAACGGCACTGCCTAGAGTTGTAACCTCATCATTACAGGGCATTTCCAGCCCGATGTCAGCAAACTGTGGAAGCACCGTGTCCACCTGGACCTTTGCATAACCTGGAGCTATCGGAGAGTTATGCAAAACATCCCCTTGTTGGTATGGATAAGCTATCCCTGTAGCAGCCTGTAAAAATATGTTCATGACAGGTACATTGAGCTGGTAGGGTGTGGGGTCTTGTATGTCGTCCACAGGATAATGGGTGTTATCCGGTTGTTCCAATGGTGTGGACGCGCAACTGCTACGACGATTCGTAGGGCTGGCGAGAATAGTGTTGTGTCCTTGCGACTGGCTCATGGCTTCTAGTACTTTCTGTTGAACTTGTTGTTCAATGGTGCTTTGTAATTCCCGAAGCATCTTTTCCTTCATCTGCTCCAAATCTCATTCCGCACGCTCTTCTTTGGCTCTCTTGCGACTCCTGTAAGACTCTCCGTGCTCTGCGAAACCTACCTTCCAAGGAACCTTAACTCCAACGCCTCGTGTCCGATCAGGGTGCTCTTTGTTTCCCAAGGCCGCTGTTAGTTCGTCCTTCTCCCTATCCGCGTGAAAATTTCCCTGGCTGGACTCGATGTGCAGCTCCTGAATTCGTTGGGAGATTGCCTGATCATTGCTACTTTTGAATGATAAGCCCCCATCAGACATGATAGATGCCCTTGCTAGCACGTAATGCTTAACGCGATCCGGTAGTCTGACCAAGGGACTTGTGCCAGTCGATCGGACTGCATCTAATTCTTGCCTCTCCCACTGAGGAATTTTACCCGCGTAGCCACTCATGCCTAGTCTGTGGGGGTGAGTGTTCCTCCTTGCGATCTGTCGGTGGTCCTCACTGGATTTCATTGCTGTTTCATCTTGCTTCATCGCAACAAATTCGTCCCAATATGGCTCTACAATATGTCGGTGGTCCTCACCCGATGGCTGACCGATTTTTCATCACATAGTTTGTATTTAGCCTGGACTTGAAGTTCCTCCATGCGACATCCATGGTAATCAACGCATTTCGACGCACGAGCTCTTCAGCTTCTTCAGGGAATTCAAAAGATTCTTTCAGCTTTGTCCATAGATCCATTTTTGTGGTGCCGGGCACTTTGTGCCAATCCAAATAGGTGATTGGAACTTTATCCCTTACGATGTACCCGCATGTTGACCTATATTTCGATGCTATTTTTCTGGGTGAAAGAGGGACTCCAGCATCTGAGACCCTTGTTATGGTATGCCGGCCTTCAGGCTTCTTAGTTTTCCCTCGGCCTCGACGTCTTGCAACATGAGCATCAGCATCTCCGGCAGCGCGGGAGGCCTCGGCATCTGGGGTGGTTCGATGGACATTAAGGTATCTGCTTGGGCTTGAGTTCGGGGACGGGTTGGAAGCATCCTCCAACCCAGGCTGGGGCTCAGACTCCATAAGAACTACATACATATTGTAGGTTGTTTAATCTACCAAAGCAACATATATAGCAAAACTTGTTGTCTGATAGTTCTAGGAAGCAATCAATTTCTAGAAATGGTCCATAGTTTTGTTTTTAAAGAAGAGAGAAGATGTCAGATTAATTTGAGAATATCACAGCCACCATACATATTAACTTGTAAGTTAATTGATTGATAATGCTCTCAGGCACTTGGTGTACAAATGCTAGAGACTAGCTCTTACCTCATGTACACCTGGGTCAAGTTTATCTCATTTGAATTAAACAATTAACTATGTAAAGAAGGCCTTGAATCCTTACCTCCGGAAATATCATGCAATTTAAGGTATTATTTAATCAATTTCACTGTTCTAATGATCATACCATTGGAATAATACTTATATACATATTGTAGGTTGTTTAATCTACCAAAGCAACATATATAGCAATGCATGTTGGCAAATAAAGTAACACATACAGTAAGCAAAAGAGGACAACTACAGGTAAAAAATAATGAAGAAGCTTTGCAACAGTCATCTGAATAATGCTATTTTTAGCATGTAAGTCTACTGATTCAAGGCCTAATTCACAACCTTAATTGTCTAATTCATCATTTGACCCAATTTGCATCATCGAGCAATAAAAGGAAAAGCAAAAGAAAATGATGAAGCATTGACATGTATATTGACCATTAGAATAATGCACAAATGACAGCATCAAATTTCCCGAAACAGGAACCAGGGAATGACAAATGATGTACGTGGCGGCACACCACATAAGTTATAGCATATCTTTATTGCTTATCAATAGTTAGTCTATAACATAGATGAGAAGACTCTAGTAGAAGCATCATTTTCTTTTGCAAAAAGGTAATAATGCTATTTTTCAAACAACAATAACATAGGCATAAATATTTTTCAAACAATAATAACACGTGATTGCTTGATAGGCATCACCAATCGAACACATTGCAAACAACATTTGAACTGTAATATGAGCTCAAGATCAACATTAGAACACATTGCACTTCATCAATCATAGTAGGCAGGAAAGATCATCAAATCAGTCTAGAATATAATATACAGCAGTGTAGATCTAACTAGATCAGTTTCTAACAAATACAGTTGGTGTAGCGAACAGATTGAGCAAACCATTCGTAATAACTAAAATGAGCAGCAAGCTTCAGCAGAAAATAAGCTCCTACACCCAGGAAAGTGTGGAAAATAGAGATATCCAACAGTACCCTAATCCACCAAAAGAAGCCGAAATCACTGTTGGAGGCAACCAAGCAGCGATGGTCTTCAAAGAAGAACTGAAGAACAGAGCATACACACACGCACACTGTAGTTCGTTTGAAAAGTTCAGAGAACTGGACAGAGGTTTGGTACTGCTAAGTTGCAGCGTTTTCTGATGTATTGATCTATCATATATAGAGCGTAGAAACTAAACATGGCAGCTGATCCTAAATATGGCAGTAATGCCTAAACATAGCAACTAATCCTAAATATGGCAAAGACAAACAATCAGGCCATCCTGAAAGCTCGCATGAAAAACAGCAATCAAATTAAACAATAAAGGAAAGCACCAAAGAGACCAGAGCTTGATGTTCAACAATCACCCATGTTGGGACAGAGACGTCGAGCTGGGACGGAGGCGGCGACGGGGATGGGGGCGCCGAGTGGGGGCGTCGACGGAGACGGGGGCGCCGACGGGGACGGGGATGGGGGCGCCGAGTGGGGGCACCGACGAGGACGGGGCACCGACGGACGGGGTGGCGCTAAGCGGGGCACCGACGGACGGGGCGACGCCGAGCCGGGACGGAGGCGGCGACGGGATGGGGCGCTGAGTGGGGCGCTGACGGGACGGGGCGCCGACGGACGGGGCGACGCCGAAGCCGGGACGGAGGCGGCGACGGGGATGGGGGCGCCGAGTGGGGGCGTCGATGGGGATGGGGGCGGCGACGGGGACGGGGGCGCCGACGGGGACGGGAGAGCGGCGGGAGGAGAAGCACCGGGGGTGAACACCACTGTTTGGTTAGGGACTTAGGGTTAATGAGAAGCAGCGTGAGGAAGAACAGCACTGTGGGGTTTATATGGGGTACGTATCAGTGGCGGTTTTTAATAACAACCGCCACAGATACTCTTAACAGTGGCGGTTTTTCTTCAAAACCGCCACGGATACTCATTATAAGTGGCGGTTTTTAATAACAACCGCCACAGATAATAATTTTCAGTGGCGGTTGTTCTTAAAAACCGCCACTGATACTCATTTTCAGATTTCCTTTCAATTACCCGAAATCAGCACATCATATATATTAACTTGTAATTATTCATAATTAGTTTATCCATGGTAAATAATTATCCATGTATTCCTATCATATATATTAACTAGTAATTATTTATAATAAATTTAGCTATGATGAATAAATATATATTCGTACTAAATTTACTAATTGCTAATGGATGATGTGTTTACTTATTTCACATGTGAAAATAAAAGAGTATTTTTAACCAAAAATTGCCATTACTCCACATTTGAACACATTTTTTTGACATTACATTTCTATTACCCCACGTAAATACACACATTTTGCCATTACTCCTAGCTAATTATTTCTTTCACAATTTGGCCTTCGTCATGATCATCGCGATGATAGGTGGCTTCCTGAGTGGTTTCTTCCTCGAGCCTGATGCTGCCATCTACGAAAGGAGGCAACTCATCAAACTGGTTGTACTCTTCCTCATCCATGACATTCTCAACTCCGACGATCCTTCGTTTTCCTTGAAGAACTACATGACGCTTCTTATCTGCCGGGTCGATTAGATAGAAGACTTGTGCTACTTGCTTCGCAAGAACGAATGGTTCATCTCTATATCTGACTTGCTCGATGTCCATAGTACTGAAGCCGTATTTTTCCACCTTGACGCCCTTTGGGAGTTGGACCCAACGACACCGAAACATCGGGATCTTGAAAATGCAGTAGTCGAGCTCCCAAATCTCCTCTATGACCCCATAGAAGCTGCTCTTCTTGCTGCCTGTGTTGTCGTAGGCATCTATACAGACACCACTATTTTGGTAAGTACTTTTGCTATCCTGAGCTCTCGTGTAAAATGTATATCCATTTATGTCGTATCCTTGCCATGTCACGATTGTACCTGATGGACTTTTTGCCAACCATTTCAACGTAACACTCTGTGATGCCTTACAATTTGGGAGTTACCGTAGGGGGGTTTTTTTCTCCCTTGTTTCGATTTCGGAAGGAATGAAGGAAATGTTGGGAGATGAAATAATTGAGTTTTATGCTGCAATTAATATTAAAAAATTGGAGTTTTGGGCTAGTTTTAGCTGGGCTGAGGCAACCTGGGCCTGGGCCGGGAATTCCCTTCCCACCTTCCCCCTCCCCACGCCATGGTGGTCCGGCCCACCTCTCCCTTAGTGGCGCCACCCCCTCCCCCAAACCCTAGGCGCCACCACTTCCTCCCCTTGGCAGCCACCACTCCCTCCCCTAGGCAGCCGCCCCCTCCCCTTCTCCTTCCCGGCGTGGTGGTTCGAGGATCCACCGCGGTTCGCGAAGGAAAATTCGAGAGGAGGACAGATTTCCGTTTCGGGGATTGTCGCGCAATCTTTGTGGGTTCTCAAGGGAGAACTCAAGGTAAAATTTCCAATCTTTTACCCCTGTTCTACCTAGGGATTAGGAGGGTATTAGATCTGGTGGTGTTTGGTTTGGATGGATTTTGATGGGGGAGAAGGGTAGTTGTTCACGTGGTGCTGTTTCTGAGAGGGGAGATTGTGCAGCACGGATTGTTTCGCGTTTTACGTGACCTAGACAATTTTTCCTGCAGAAACCTATAACTAGAAAGTTGTATATAACGTCGCGACCTATCTTCTGTAATGTTTTCAGAATTTTTGGGGCGTCGGTCTGAGAGTTATCGCTGTTGGAAGATGACGAACAGAATCTGGGAACAGATTTCGTCCACTATGTTGGACGGTTGTTTAGGCATGTTTAACAGCGGAATTGAAATTTTTGACCTTCATGAAAGTTGTAGATCTCGTCAATATATAGCTACTGTAATTTTTTTGTATTTTTATGGACAGTATAAAAAAAGATACAAAATTGGAAAGAGAGGGTGCTGCTGTTCGATCCGGACAGATCGGGGTTTTTGGCGTTTAAATGGGATCGGGGAGTAGGAAGCGTGTGTTTGAATTGTGTGATGAATTGTGATGTCGCTATGTACTGAAATAATGTTTGTTCAGGTGGTGCCACTGCTGGGCGTAACTAGGTTCATCGCCCACGTCGGTAAAGGCAAGTGGAAGTAGTTGTATTGTTAAGCTATACATTGTTGTTTGCTTCGCCTTCACTATAAACTCCAATTACAGCAATCATACATGGTTTAATCACTTGCTTTGAGGATTGCAATATCTTGACTGGCATTGTGATGTTGTGGTTTAGCTATGAATCATGAGTAAGGTGAAGAATGATGTTGTTTACCGGATGAATTGTCTAAACATTTCATCTCTATGATATTTGCTTTCTATCCATGCTATATGATGATATGCAAACATGTGGACTCAGTGGGAGGGGTTATGAATGAATTCATGCATGAAGCATTAACTGCATAATCATGCATTGGAAGTTTGTCGACGCCAACAGGCGCGATCAAGACAGTACAACACCGTGTGTTCCTGAGAAAGGGCACGGTGAGGAGGAACATGGCATAAGCATGTGCATCAATCATATGCATTTCTTGAAGTGGTGTGGACTCTTTGATGTGGTATTGTATATGAGGAATGCGGAATGCTAGATATATGGTGGATGTGTTATTTGTATTAGTTGTTCCACTTGCCGAGATTACCCAATCTCACTACTTGTCGCTTTGATGTTTTCGTAGCGCACGTGAGTCGTAAGCATGAAGGGTGGGCTAGCAACACAATAAATTTTCTGATGTCATCACGACTCACATGATCTAGTGCTTTAAATAATTCATTAGTTGGATGAAATTTTATTACAAATAGACCCATTGTTGTTCCCTTTAAACTTGTTCTCGCTTATGGTTGTCCCTTTAGAGATGTGTTATGTTTATGGTTGATTCCTGGTTGATTTAGACTTGTTGTCTCTAGTATTGATGTCGTGATATTATTCCTATTTGAATTGCTTATCATGGACCTTGTTTTTATGAATTTCTTCCGTATTATCCTGTTTTAGGGAAATGTCTTGTCAATTTTTCTTGTACAACAGCTTTAGATTTATGGGGTGTTACAGCTTGGTATCGAAGCGGGTTGTAGGTCCTTGGAATGTGTATTTTTAGTGTCATACTATAGGATACAACTAAAATGTGATGTGGAATAACTTAGAAACATGGCCTAGGTTTTAACTAAAATTTTGTCATAGGATAGCAACATTAAAACTTGTGTAAGTGGAATCACTAATTTAAAATCTGACACACATGGATGCACAGTAGGAAAGGGTATGGGTACCGTTGCTTTCTGTTTAAATATTGTATCTAAGCTTTGATGTTGAATGCTACTTTTGATGATGTATAATGCTATATTTATGATGGATTTGATTGAGTTGCTTCATTTGTGATGAAGTGGGGTTGTGGTGCCGAAGGGTTTCGGTCACCTCTTTTTGTTCATAGTAAGGGTGTGGTTTGACGGTGTGGCCGGTTAACGCCATCACCGAAGAATTATTAACCCATGTAGGAGGAGTGCTTACCCTTTTTGTCGTGGATCGGGTAGTTGACTGGAGTCAAATAGAAGAGATTGGTGGTAGATTCCTTCGGATGTTCTTTATCGTTCTGACGGTCGGTCTTGGTTGGTTTTCTTGGTTTTAATTGATTGAAATCAGAAGAAAAGTGTTTGGAATTTGGTTTTTCGAGAAGTGTGCCTTCGGTGTTTCTTGGTTTTGTCTTCTTTGGGTGAAGACAAAGAAGGGGAGTTTTGTGTTGTGCGTCTTTGGTTGCCTTTTGACTTTGACACCTGTTTAGTTGGTTGCCTTGCAAAGAAAGGTATAGCTTTTGGTTCTTGTGTGTCTTGCTCTGAGTTTAAAAGAAGTTATTGAAGCGTGTGTAAAAAGTGGGTGCTTGCCTGTTTGCTCTTGGTTATGCGTGTCCTCTGGGTCGTAGTCCAGATCCTCGCCAACTGCTCCCGAGCCGTCAACGTCTAAACGAAAGTGCAACAAAATAGACAACGAGAAAACGGATAAGATCCAATGAGAACAAGGCAACAACGATTAAACGAACATGGGAGAGAAAGACCCAATGAAAACCAAGTTTTATTCGGTGCTCGGCAGTACCGGCATCTAACGCCCGGTAGTGCCGCCCTGTAGCCCTGTAGTACCGGCATCTAAAGCCCGGTAGTGTCGCCCTACAGCCCGGCAGTACCGGCCGCAAGGGTCGGTAGTACCGAAGGCAGCGAACCCAAAAGGAGACCTCTTTGGAAAATAACTACCGGCGTTGTGGGGGCGGTAGTGCAGGCCGGAGCGGCAGTACCGGCCACACCATGTCGGTAGTGCAGGCCACTAGACGACTAGGGTTTCCAGAAAAAGGGGTTTTTGCGCAAACGACTTCGAAACTTCGCGGCGATTGCATGGATGGGTTCTTAGAGATGGTAAGGACCCATTCACGCGAACCACACAACATTTCGACCCCGTTTGACCTAATTCTAATCCGAGGAACTCTAGAGTCCTATTTCACGCCAAATTTCGACTTTCACCCAGAATCGAATTCAATCTCGATTCTTTATGCGAAACTCAAACTTCAACGGCATCGAATATATTCTAGTGTCATTTTCCTAGCTTTTGGAACTAGGGTTTCAAGGGTTACTTCCAAAAGTTACGAAAATGACATTTAACCAAATATATCCGATTAAAATGTATTTAGGGTTTTCGATCTCAGCTTTCGCGCTAACTAAAACTCTAACACCTAGAAGAACTCAACCTAGGTCTAAGGATTCCACTAGCTAAAAGTTGAGCACTACAACTAGGTTTTCTAGGGTTCCAACTAATACAACAAGGAGTAAAGGAAGCATGAACTAGAGGAGAGAACTCAGATCGCGGTAGAGTTGATTGGAACTCGGTCCACTTACCACAGATCGTCGCTAGGGTTTGGGAACGGCGATCTCCTCCGTGACTTGCTTCTCCTCGAGCACCAGAACACCAGACGGAGTAATTTAGATGGAGGGGATCCTTGAGGGAGAGGGGGAGAGCTCCATGGAAGAGAGAGAGAAGAGGGGGTGTGAGGGCTAGAGGGTGAGGGAGTGAAGTGAGGGGGAGGGAGAGGAGTCGGCTGGGGCTTAAGGTGTAGAGGGGAAGCCTCTACAAAACTCTGAGGTGGCCAGGGCAGCTGGTCAGCAATGGGCGCCCTGCCCCCCTGCCCGAACCCCATGGCCGGGCAAGACGGGCCAGGCCGGGCAGATCGCCGCCAAGGCAGAAAACTCCGCAAAGTTTCCCGAAGAACTCCGAAACCTTGGGAATCCTTCCCGGAAACTTTGCGGATGGGTTCTAGGATAGTTAAAGAAGGTTTAGAAGCTACGAATGCTACACGAGTCTAAACAAAATTTGAAATCAAATTTTTAAACCAAATTTCTTCGAAACCAACGAACGATTAAGACCAAATGTTTTCAACTTCAAATGAAGACCGAACAACACTTAAGGCTTTAATTAATATTTAAGAAGATGATTACAAACTCAGGATGTCACAGTGGACACGGCTATTCGAATAGATTTTACTCTCTGCAGAGGTTATGCACTTTGCCCACAAGATACAGTCAAACACCACAAAGGCGAGAGTCTGTAATAAAGTCTTTCGGAAGCCTCTAACTACACAAGTGGACCTCCCCGGTTGTTTCGCACTAACCCTTCCCTTAGCAAAGGCGAAGTCTAGGCCAACCAACCGTTAGATGGGTACCTAGCCACCGCCCCAGTATGCTCCCCCATACAACTACACAAAAGGTATAGTTGACACCCTGAGGTTCTACAAGCAAGTTATTAGCACCTTATTCTGTAACACCCCGGCATCAAGTATGCCCGAATGCTACCAAATATGATAGAAGCAGCATCTAAATACCATAAATAAAGATAAATTAAAGCAACGAAGCAAATGCTAAAACCGAAAATTTTGGCAGCATCTCCTTTGTTTTTTCATGAATTGAAGCAATAGCAATAACATAGCAAGTAATATCATAACATAAGACATCCAAAGTAGCAATAAAAAAATGGATATAGCAACAACATGAGACAATAATATCAATTCCAACCACTCCATAAACTATAACGAAGCAAATAATGAACACATGCGCACAATTTAATCCATACACCAAGTTTCATGGCAATATTATTATGATCATGACTCAAATTGATAAATGTGCCTATAGGTGTGGAGCTACGTGAAGATGTGTAGCTAATGCCCCTTTCCACATGCCGGTTTCATGGTACCTAAAAATAACATAAAACAC
This sequence comes from Rhipidocladum racemiflorum, assembly GCA_036346355.1. NCBI lineage: Eukaryota > Viridiplantae > Streptophyta > Magnoliopsida > Poales > Poaceae > Rhipidocladum > Rhipidocladum racemiflorum. The sequence continues at coordinate 42,074,287 of CM070578.1, forward strand.
AAGCGTGAGTTCATCACTCAGCAAGCATATTGCAATGGCTCATAAAGAATAAATCAATACCAACAACAAAACATACCATACTTTAACATCATGATCAAATCATAATCTCATCTACGACATCATAGCCATGACAAAGCACATTGTACACAACTCAATATCATCATCATGTATGCAATGCAATGCACATGTCTCCTGGAAGCATATACCGGTATTGCTGAGTGCACACCCGTCGGCGTGCACCCTCTTCCCCCTTCCATCCCGTAGATGGAGGGTGCCTACTCCTCGCTTCCATTCACCACGGTGGATGGAATCACGAGGTAGGACTTACTCATTGGCTCTCTGGATTAGTCATAACTTTCTCACCGACCTTGCCGGACTAGTTATGACTTTCTCACCGACCGGGCCAGATCACATGCCATGTATGCGATTATGCCATAAACATAAACAACTTGTACCAAACTGAAATAAACATGGCATAGCATCATAATAATCCATTTTCATCATAACATGGGCAAGCACTAATCACGGCAAGATATCACAACATGTAATCATGGCAAGATATCACAACATGTAAGCAATTTGCACCTAGTCACAATTAGCAACATACAATACGCTACCCATTACAATACACTTGCCTTAACCTCGGGCGACGGATTGGCGAGAGGTTGAGGGCACTCCTGGGGTCACACCACCTGCACAAACATACCACACACTCAAGAAGTGCCCCCAAAATAGTACGCAAAAACTCATCTACCCCGACTTCACAAACTACTCTCAAAACCGAAAAACAGAGAATCTGTCCCGTCGGGACAGCAGGCTTCAATCTAGCATAACTTTAGTTCTATGACTGCGAATCAATTAAACGAGTACATCATCGTGAAGCTTAGGAAATTTCCTAGCTTTTTCTAAGTATTGGGAAAAGCTGATTCGGCCTCTAAAATTGTTTAATCTACAAAACACTACGTTCTATCCCAATTACGTCACAGATTTGAACATGTTCGGTAAAACGACCATAACTTTCAAACGGCTGGGCAGAATTGGACATTATTGGTGTCCAAGTAAAGGTATTGAAGTTACCTACAACTTTATCAATAGGCGGCCGACCAAATTCCGACTCTAAAACCGCGAAAATTCAAACCCTAGGTCGAGTGCACAATCTGCCTGAAACAGAGAATTAAGAAACATCTAGTTTTCAACCAATCTACCCAATCAAAGCACCACCACTTGATCTAAAAGCATGAAATCAACCTCTAGAATAGCACCTAGACCATCCCCAAGGATCACCCATTCCATACCTCTTCCCGACGAACGCCGAACGCCGAAATCCTTCCTCCTAGGCTCCCTGATCGACTTCCTCGCGCCGGAACCGTCGGATCTCCTCATCGCGGGGCATCCCAATGGATGGAACAACGGGGTGGCGAGGTAGGGAGCTCCCCTAGGGCATAAAGGAGAGTGGAGAGGGGAGGGGGAGGTGTGGGGCGCAAGGGGGAAGGAGATGGGGGGGCGGCGCACCAAGGGAGAGAGAGGGGGGCGGCTACCAAGGGGAGAAGGGGAGGGCTGCTAGGGCAGCAGGGGGCGCACCAAGGTCTTCATGCTGCCCCCGTCTCCCCTCATGGGCCAGAGAGCCCCACTTTTGGCCCACGAGAGGTTCCCCCTAAGGCCCAACTTGCCCCGAAAAGGCTCAAACTCCCGAAATTGGCCCGGAAACGTGATTAAACTGCATAACATAAAGTTTTAACCTCCGGTTTCACATTTTTATAATGTTTTGACATCCCGTAGTGTCACATATTCAACTAGGTCCGTCCAATTCCAGACATGTGGTTGCATGTTTGACCCAGTTCAAAGGCTTGCAAGGTTAAGTCCTTAGGGGACCAAGGCAAGACTGCCGAAGAACCAAAACAACTTTTCCGGTGCCACACATGGCCCACTAGATCACTATTGCCACTTGCCCCGGTCTAAAGCATTTATCAAACCCCAGTTGATTACCATGCGCCACGTGCCATCAACATCATCATTAATAACACATGATACTTCTCCAAAACAGGTTACATATCTCATTAAGTCAATATTAACATGTAATTATCCAAAACCCTAGTCTGGTTTAAGTAGTTGGACATTATTAAATCGCCAACATGGGTATTTGGACCGCTATAGGGGTCATGGCATACAATTATTTATGTCAAGGTGGAATACAGCAAATTGGCATTTAACTAATTTCCAGAATTAATTAAAGCATTTTCTAATTAAATTAACATGCAATAATTTGAATCAAGATAATTTCCAAAGTGGGAACAATATGGTCAAAGCATAACTTGCCTTCAAAAAGTACTTGTTCTTCGTCTTGAGCTGGCTCCTGGGTCAAAACTTCACCTTCGAAGCATTCGGGTACTTCAACGTCTACTCTTAACGGATAAATAATCACCAAATAAATAAAAATAGAGAAAAACTCATATCAAAAAATTAAATAAAATTCACCATTAAATAGAGCTCAATTTTATAAAAATTAGAAATTGGAATCGCTCCAATCAGAGTTAAAATGCAAAAGTTATAAGCGTTTGAAGTTTGAAAAATAAAATAAAAGAATAAACCGAATTAATTCATTTATTTTTCTATTGAAAAATCCTATTATGACGTCAGCATAACGTCAGCGGCGAAATCGAATTTCCACCGAATTATTTTTCTAAAGAAAAATCGAATTATGACGTCAGCACGACGTCAGCCGGTCCATGGACTCGGTCCACGGTTCGGCTCGGGTCCACAGTGGACCCTTTCCACGGGTACACGTCTCCCTGACACGTGGGACCCACTCGGATGACATCATTGCTGACGTCATCGCGCTCGCCCGAACGGCTCTGACAGCTGGGCCCCACCGTGACGTCATCATGTCGTCACGGATGACGTCATCGCACGGTGCGCCCAATGGCTAACACGCGGGCCCGTGCAGACGTCACGCGTGTCGTCAGCGACGACCAGGCTGACCCGTGTGGACCGCGTCGGTTCGGCTTCCGGCCACGTGGCGCGATCTGGGCCATTCTTTTGAAATTCGACGGTCCAGATCAGATCCAATCTCACGCATTTTGGTTTGATGCGGTTGATCTGGACCGTATGATTCAAATCGAACGGTTGAGATCCGATCGGGTTTAACCGCATCGCTGGGGGCGACGTGGCATGACCCGGCGCTCGACGCGTGGCATAATGTACACCATCCGATCTCGATCGGACGGTCAAGATAACGTGGGTTAAATCTAACCGTAAGATCTAGATCTGACGGCTGAAACCTAATCTAGCACGGTGAGGTTCAAGGCTACGTGGTTCAATCCTGAGCGTTGGATCAAGATCCAATGGTTGTTATTAGATCTAAAACTGTAACATGGAAATTACTCACAGGTGACGTGGACGAATCTGGGCCGTGCGATGAAGATCCAACTGCGGAGGGAGTTCGCGGTTCCGGTGATGGTGCGGTGGAGCAGAGGTGGCCGGAGACGAAGACGATGTCCAACCAAACGGCGTTTGCATGGCTCTTCGGCGAAGTGAGTGGTACCCCCAAATGCGCCTTGTTGCGACGGTCTCGGATTTGGGCTCCAACGCGGCGGAGGACGGCGGACGGCGGCGGAAACTTTCCAAAACCGAAAGCTAACCCTAATTAACTACGGCGAGCAATCGCGGGCGCGATGGAGCTCTACGGGCGGCGGTGGCTAGGGCAAAAGCTGTGTGAGGCGAAGGCGATCCTTGGGCACGCACCCATGCATTAAATATCGGCTCGGACTTCGAGATACACGCGAATTCCGCGGCGAGGCCGGTACGGTGCGACGGAGTCCGGTTCAGACACGGAGAGGCGACATGGCGCAATCTCAGCCATCCACGCGGCTCGATCCGACGGCCACGCGCCCGGACACACGCAGACATGGGCACAGCCATTGGATCCGGATCCAACGGTGCAAGGAACGTGCAAACATGGGTCAATCTTGACCGTTGGATCGATATCCAACGGTCGCACGCGAATAGGGTATCACTCGGTCAGTCCGGCTTTGGTCGGACTCGAGTCAGACTCGAGTCAAACTCGGGTCGGATGAACAGTAGAACTCATTAGGGTTTTCTAGCGATTTAATATTTAATTTAATTCCTAGAAATTCAATCAATTCAAGAAAAATAGCAAAATAATCAGAAAAATTCTGGAAAATACTTTGAGACATTTTGAACTCAAATAAAATATTTCCAACAAAACTTTATTTAAATTTTTTAATTATTTAATTGTCTCAAAAGGGAATAAATTCAAATTAAATCCAAATAAAATCCAGAAAATTCCAAAAATTCACAATTACAGTTTAAATATAACAAAAGAAAAAATTGGGGGTGTTACATACACTTTCCTTCAACCTTGCGAGATGGAGTGGCGAGATGTTGACGGCACTCCCGGGGTCACACCACCTCCTCTCGACGAATCGAAGAACCGACGAAACCGCTCCTCCCGGCCACGAACTCCCTCCAAACGCCGGATCGTCTCAGCAAGGCTTCCGAACAGAGAGATCTGTGGAGGGCAATGCGTGGTAGCAATGGAGGGGGAGGAAACCAAGCTAGGGCCGTCTACGAGTGGAGGGGGAGGCGCACGGCCAAAGGGGAGGGAGGGGCGCATGGCTAGGGGGGTGTGGCGGCTAGTGTTGGGGGGAAAGGTGGGGGTGGCTACGGGAAAAGGGTGGGGGTGCCCAGCCCTAGGGTTGGCAGGAAAATGCAGGTTTTTCCCCCTCATGGGCTCAAACCCCCCACTGAAAGCCCATAACTCAACCCCCTAGGCCCAAATCCTCCTGGAAAGGCCCAAACCCTCCCGGAAAGGCCCAAACCCTCTGAAAAGACAAAAATACGACCTAAACTCTTACCGAAATGTTACATCCATACACAATATTACAAATACATATATTAACGATACATCATTCTTATAATAGAGCCTTAGAGGCCAATAGAGTGCAGCTGAAAAATATCAAAGGTCTAGCCGTACACCTTAGCCCAAGATGTTTCATAGGCAACTAACAAGGATAAGACTAGAAAAACTTGTCACTGTAAATCCTGTGACCTGCGATAAAGTAGTTGTCGGGGATTTCAAATTCTATGCCTAGTGAATATCAACAAGCAAGGGTAAGTACATTTGTACTCAACAAGACTTATAGTGTATCACAATTATAAATAAATGCTTGGCTATGTCAAATAAGATGGCTATACTACTATGTTCTTTGCATAAAGCGACATTTAATCAACAATAACAAGTAGTATATTGCAAATAGAATTTGTAAAGGGCAGTTGATGAGTATGTAAATAATAAGTATATGTAGCATGAAATATAAACAACTCACAATCCTCCATGATTGTTATTCATTGACCCATTTCCAATCATACTTGATATAAAATATGAAACAAAGCTTCTCATCATTTCTCCAATTCAATCCTTTTTGTTAGAACACAAAATCTAACTAGTGTCAAAGCACCAAGTCTTTCATGACCATGAGCACAGCTTTTTAAGAAGATTTACACTCTACAGAGGAGTACAACTTTACCCTCAAGGCATGACCTGTAACACCCCGGCATTTAATATGCCCGAATGCTACCAAACATAAGCTAAACAACATCGAAGTACCACAATTAAACATAAATTCCAGCAAAGGTTCATATGCTAAAAACCGATATTTCGGCAGCATCTCCTTTGTTTTTCCATGAATTAACACAGTCTCAATATCATGGCAAGATATATATCATAGCACACGACATCTAAAACAACAACATAAATGGACATAACATCAAGTTACGCCAATAATACCACGCTTAACTACTTCATAAACTATAACGAAGCAAATAAGGATTCACAAGCATGCTAGATTAAACCATACATTAAGTTTAGGGCACAACTCTTAATATCATGTCTCCAAGTGGTTAATTATGGACTATGATGGTGGAGCTACGTGTAGAAGTGTAGCTAGATCCCTTTTTCCCGCATGCCGATCTCAAAGTACCTAAAAACAACATAAAACACAAGCGTGAGTTCGAAAACTCAGCAAGCATATTGTAATGGACAACAAGATCATTTACAAGACAATAATACCTCACATCACATATAACATCTCATACTTGAGCACCTAACAACATCATCATCATTAAAAAAATGTATTGCAATGCAATGCAATGCAATGTTATGCTCATATCTCCATGGAAACTCATACCGGTATGGTTGAGTACACACCCGTCGGTGTGCACTCCTCTCCCCTTCCATCCCGAAGATGGAGGGTGCCTACTCCTCGCCTCCACAACCCACGGTAGATGGAATCACGATGTAGGACTTACTCTAATGGCTCTTCGGATTAGTCATAACTTTCTCACCGACCTTCCCGGATTAGTTAATGACTTTCTCACCGCCTAGGCCATGTAACATGTCATGCATGCAACTATGCCAATTATCATATTTCACATGTACATAAACATATGGCAACTCATCATGACAAATATAAACACATGGCATCGAACCATGATAATCATACTCAATATTTCATTGGAAAACAGCAAGCATGGCAAGTGAGCATAGCAAGTGTTCAATCTTTTCACCCAATATCAACAAACAACCTACAATCCGCTTATACATTACAACACACTTGACTAAACCGCGTGCGACGGATTTGTGGGACGTAGAGGGCACTCCCGGTGTCACACCACCTGCACATAGGCATCACACACTCACAATAATGCCCGCAAAACAGTACACAAATCCCCATCTAACCCGACATTGCCCACTACTTGCAAACCTAAAAACAGAGGTTCTGTCCCGGCGGGACAGCAGCCTTGCAAAGGCCATAACTTGAGTTCTGGGACTCCAAATCGATTAAACGAGTACACCATCGCGAAGCTTAGGAAATTTCCTACCTTTTTCTAGTTATACGGAAAGACTGATTCGGACTCTAAAATTGTTTAATCTACAGATTACTACGATCTGTTCCAATCGCGTCACAGATTTTAACACGCTCGGTAAAACGGCCATAACTTTCAAACGGCTGATCGGATTTTAACGTGCTTTATGTACACGGAAATATAATTAAATTATCTACAACTTCTTTTAAGTCCGTACGGACATATTCGGATTCTAAATCGATGAAAACTCGAACCCTAGCCCGACTGCTCAATCTGCCCGAAAACAGAAACGTGGCAACGTCTAGATCTAACCCAAAGAACTCCAATCCAGCACCACCAATTGATCTAAAAACTTGATAATCACCCTAAGAACAGTACCTAGATCAATTCCAAGGATCCCCATGATCATACCTTTGCCCAACGAACGAATCTCCAATAGATCTCCTCGCGGATCGCTCCTCGCTCCTCGCTCCAACGGATGGATCCACAAGTTGCAGAGGTGTGGAGACCACCCTAGGGCAGCAAGGGGGTGGAGGAGAGGTGGTGGAGAGGTGGGGAGCAATGGGGCAAAGGGGGAGGTGGAGGCGCACAAGAGGGAGAGAGGAGAGGGTGGCGGCTAGGGCTTAGGAGGGAGGTGGGGCGCCAAGGGCAGGGGAGCACGCCCAAACGGCTGGTGGGGAGCCCTTTTACCAGCCCCCACACCCAATCCTAGTCCATTACGGAGACCTACTCCATCCCACCAAAGCCCACCAAGGCCCAAACTCCTGAAGGCCCAAAACCCCTAAAACGGCCCTAAACGCCTTAAAAGCTATTAACCTCCATATCCTATAGTTTTAACCTTAATTCCACATCTCATAATGTTATTAACCATATCATGCACGTTAAATAAGGTTACGACACTCCGTGGCGACATAACACTTCAACCGGCCCAAAAACGCGAGAAAACCCTAAGCCGAAAGGTTTTATTCTCTAGCTTCACCTTCTATAACGTCACACCAAACCATAGTGTCACATTCTTCCCCCCTTCAACAGGATTCGACCTCGAATCCGAAGGACGCCAAAAACAACAACAAAGTCCCCAAGGGACAAAAGGCTTCTCTGCAAAGCACAAAACATTCGCTGACAACGACTAGAACCTAAACAAACGACAAACGAGTTCCCAAAACCAACACTTAAAGAAAAAGTGTTGATCTAGCTCAACTAAGGGCAACCGCTCACAGTTCAACTTTCAATTCAAATCCCAAACAGAATCTGCGTTTCAACCTCGAAGGGCTTCAACAACCCAAAACGCTCGAATCCTCACGACAAACACCTCACCCTTCTATCACAACCTACCTGACTACACACTGCAACAAACTCAACATGACAAAGTCAAAGGAAGTCACAATTCCTTTAACGACCTCTCTTCATTCCCGAAAGTTTCCATCGAGGGGAATAACTCATTAAGGCACACTAGCCCTTCCGATACACGATCATACTAACATTTTATTCCATCCTTTCCCAGGCAAGACTCAAACCCAAAAACAACTAGTGAAGACAACTGCTCATGGCAGGGCAATTATCACCGATTTACCGTCAACTTCACTTCCACCCATCGCTACTCTTAGTAAAGGTTAAACCCATACATCATCAACCTCCATCACAAACCACCCTTATACCACTAAGGTTCGACACCTAGCCCAAGCTAGGATCGAAAACCTTACCAAACCCCAATTGATTCCTTTCTTAAGAGGGTCTCGCCCTCACACAAAAACACTTAGCTATCAAGCCCAAGTGTACACACAACAACTCAAACCCAAAGTGTTAACAACCATTTTGGAAAGAATTCGGCAACATCCAAGCCAAAACACAAAGGAAGCATGAATCCCCTACATCACAACCAACATACCAGAAATTGTTCATTGCTTCTTTTCATACTAGAAAGCAAGGGAAATCTCGTTTCATGACATAAATGCACACTCTTCAGAGCACTGATTAGTCATATCTCCATATATGACTTTCTCACCGACCTGGCTCAACGACTCTTTTATCATTTAACATGTAAAAACGATGTCATGTTTACTTTTCACCATTCCCTCATCATGTAACCACACTACCGAATAGTCATTCACATGATGACTATTGCCTCTGTATCATATGAATAAATCTCGAATAACATCGAGAGTTGCGCTAATTCATATAAACTATGACGGCAACATCGTTAATCAACAAAACACCACATCGTGTGAAAACCCATCTTCGATTTAACACTAGCTTTGCAACACCTCGCAAAATCAAACTCAACCCTTTGGAACAGAACATCGACTCCAAAATCAAACATCTGCAGACACAAGCGCCATAAATTTTTATCAAAAGAGAGGGAAACTCAATCCAAAAAGAAAACTCTTCACTAACCAAATTCACTTATGAAACATTCATAAAAATCCAGACTTGTAAAACACACGCACACCAGACACATTTTCCAAATGACTCCAACTCTAGTCAAATAGAGTTACATATCAAGGGCTTAACTCAAAAGTTTCCAACACAACCCTTTATGACCATATGCTTCCTTTTAAAATTAATTCCAAAGATAAATCAGTGCGAACGCGAAAGGGCGCGATCCACTCAAAAACTTTTGGATGTAAACTCAAACTCACAACACGAACTAAACAAATTCGCCAAAACCAAAGGTCGACACCAACCACTACGAGTTTTGGGGAAACTCTAAAACTCAACATAAGGAACACCTCAACCGAAAGCATTCAACCGAGATGGCAAACAACCAAACCAGTTTCAAAGGTTTTTAGACAACAAATTTCAAAGATGAAAGGAACCATCTCTAGTACTCCACTACGCTTTCCATTAAAGACTTCAATAATCACTATTTACTATCTGAGGAGCCCCAACACAATTCAACCGAAAGTTTCACAACAAATTCTTCCTCTAGTTACCATTCCCAACATTTTTTAATAAGGGTTTATGATGCTTATCAAAAGGCACCCAACCAAGACTATAATGACATGATCCCCACGGCTCACCGAATCATAATACATCTTATTCTAAATTTGAAACATAGTACTTCCACAAATCTTTCAGCAAGATCAACCTATAAATTTCATACCACCTATATATTCACGCCTCGACAACCGAACCTTATTCAGCTTAAACAACGACTTCAACATGTAAATATTATCTCTACAAGACAAAGTTCATAACTAGGATTCCAAGGCATACATTCATTAAGGATGAAATTGTACATCATGTTAATTATCCAAAGCTCACTCCATCACAACATGTTAAAATTTTCCTCTATTTTAACCATGGTTTTCCAACGAATAATCTAAACAGCTACCACAACTACTTAGTCATCAATAACAACAAATGGGCATAATCATCAACCAACAACATTACTTTTAGCTACTCCTATACATAGGTGATAACAAAATTACCACCACACAACATACTCCCACTATTTAAAATAGACTGAATACTAGCATTAACACTACCATTAACAACATCATTAACAATAAGTCTTATGTCTTCTCCATTGATATCAATACTAGCATTGTAGCGACACAACTGCATACTTCCAAAGATACTAGTAGTTTGCAACAACATAAATAGCAACTCTAATCAACATCCAAATTAAAGTCACTAGTCAACACGATTAAATTTCTCTATTAATCCATTAGATTAGAACATCTTTAACAACCAAAGCAAAGTTTCTTTTACAATAACAAAGCAGTCTACATCATCTTAATGTTTTAACTATGCATCAAAGTTTAAACTTTTAACATTAACAAGGATCATAAGCACTTTTAAAGCAAGGCAACAGATTCTAAGCATGTACATTAACACATTTAATCATTCTCGCTAAGAGTAAACTGCAACACTAGTAGTCTATTTATTCTCAAGCTAGAGATATTAATCACATTGAATTGATTCAACTCAAAATTTAACTTAGCAACACATCAATCCATAAACCACATTGTTAACTACTACATAACATGCTAAACATCAATTCTTACTAGGGACAAACGATTTCACTAAAAGACTACTTTGTTTACAGATTTTAGTTTTAAAACTCATCCTAAGTTCATAAGGAAAATTTGACTCTCAAAATTGCGATGAGACAAACCCAAACTTGGTCATGCAAAGGAATTCTCCAAAACACTTTTCAATCTCCAAGACTCCCACCGAGGGAACCAACCGATCAAATAAACCTTTGCAAATAAAACCTTAGCACCAAACCCCAATCTTTCACGAAACAAGAAGGGTTTTTCAAAGATGATTTCTTAAACCAAGAAAATAACGAAATCAAACACCACGTACTACTACAAAACCACGTAACTTCAGCCCTCGACAGCCAGTGTCCGCACAACTCCGCAATAACTCCTTTAACCTCGTGAGAAAGACAAACACAGGATAAATTGAATACTTGTTCCCCATAATGCAATCAACAGCATCAAACCGAAAGGCGCCCAAAAGAAGCGCAACACTAGTCTCCTCTTCTTCGCCTTCAACCAAGGAAGAGAAAACCACACACCGCATACTGAACGATCCGCTAAAACCCAACACTTTTCATTTGATTGAAATCTACTAAAGCCAAGAAAAGCAAAGAACACCGACCGTCGTAACGACAAAGAACATAATGAAGGAAACCACCATTAACTCTTCTATTTGACTCAATCCAACTACCCGATCAACGCATGTAAAGGATAAGCACTCTTCTCCTACAGGGTCAATAGTTCTTCGGTGGTGGCGCTAACCGCCACACCACAAACCTCACCCTTACTATGAAATAAGAGAGATGGCCGAAACCCTTCGGCACCAAAACCCCACTTTTACCACCACAACAGGAATAATTCAATCATTTATCTCATAGACATAGCAACGTACTATATCAAATATAGCATTTAGCAACAAGGCTTAAGTACAACATTTAAGCGTAAACAACGATACCCATACCCTTCCTACTGTGCATCCATGTGTGTCAAATTTTAGATTAGTTATACCACTTTTGCAAGTTTTAATGTTGCTATCCTATGACAAAATTTTAGTAAAAACCTAAGCCATGTTTCTAAGTTATTCCACATCACATTTTAGTTGTACCCTATAGTATGACACTAAAAATACACATTCCAAGGACCTACAGCCCGCTCTGATACCAACTGTAACACCCCGGCAATTAATATGCCCGAATGCTACCAAACATAAGCTAAACAACATCGAAGTACCACAATTAAACATAAATTCCAGCAAAGGTTCATATGCTAAAAACCGATATTTCGGCAGCATCTCCTTTGTTTTTCCATGAATTAACACAATCTCAATATCATGGCAAGATATATATCATAGCACACGACATCTAAAACAACAACATAAATGGACATAACATCAAGTTACGCCAATAATACCACGCTTAACTACTTCATAAACTATAACGAAGCAAATAAAGATTCACAAGCATGCTAGATTAAACCATACATTAAGTTTAGGGCACAACTCTTAATATCATGTCTCCAAGTGGTTAATTATGGACTATGATGGTGGAGCTACGTGTAGAAGTGTAGCTAGATCCCTTTTTCCCGCATGCCGATCTCAAAGTACCTAAAAACAACATAAAACACAAGCGTGAGTTCGAAAACTCAGCAAGCATATTGTAATGGACAACAAGATCATTTACAAGACAATAATACCTCACATCACATATAACATCTCATACTTGAGCACCTAACAACATCATCATCATTAAAAAAAAATGTATTGCAATGCAATGCAATGCAATGTTATGCTCATATCTCCATGGAAACTCATACCGGTATGGTTGAGTACACACCCGTCGGTGTGCACCCTCTCCCCCCTTCCATCCCGAAGATGGAGGGTGCCTACTCCTCGCTTCCACAACCCACGGTAGATGGAATCACGATGTAGGACTTACTCTAATGGCTCTCCGGATTAGTCATAACTTTCTCACCGACCTTCCCGGATTAGTTAATGACTTTCTCACCGCCTCGGCCATGTAACATGTCATGCATGCAACTATGCCAATTATCATATTTCACATGTACATAAACATATGGCAACTCATCATGACAAATATAAACACATGGCATCGAACCATGATAATCATACTCAATATTTCATTGGAAAACAGCAAGCATGGCAAGTGAGCATAGCAAGTGTTCAATCTTTCACCCAATATCAACAAACAACCTACAATCCGCTATACATTACAACACACTTGCCTCAACCGCGCGCGACGGATTTGTGGGACGTAGAGGGCACTCCCGGTGTCACACCACCTGCACATAGGCATCACACACTCACAATAATGCCCGCAAAACAGTACACAAATCCCCATCTAACCCGACATTGCCCACTACTTGCAAACCTAAAAACAGAGGTTCTGTCCTCAAGGGACAGCAGCCTTGCAAAGGCCATAACTTGAGTTTTGGGACTCCAAATCGATTAAACGAGTACACCATCGCGAAGCTTAGGAAATTTCCTACCTTTTTCTAGTTATACGGAAAGACTGATTCGGACTCTAAAATTGTTTAATCTACAGATTACTACGATCTGTTCCAATCGCATCACAGATTTTAACACGCTCGGTAAAACGGCCATAACTTTCAAACGGCTGATAGGATTTTAACGTGCTTTATGTACACGGAAATATAATTAAATTATCTACAACTTATTTTAAGTCCGTACGGACAGATTCGGATTCTAAATCGATGAAAACTAGAACCCTAGCCCGACTGCTCAATCTGCCCGAAAACAGAAACGTGGCAACGTCTAGATCTAACCCAAAGAACTCCAATCCAGCACCACCAATTGATCTAAAAACTTGATAATCACCCTAAGAACAGTACCTAGATCAATTCCAAGGATCCCCATGATCATACCTTTGCCCAACGAACGAATCTCCAATAGATCTCCTCGCGGATCGCTCCTCGCTCCACGCTCCTCGCTCCTCGCTCCAACGGATGGATCCACAAGTTGCAGAGGTGTGGAGACCACCCTAGGGCAGCAAGGGGGTGGAGGAGAGGTGGTGGAGAGGTGGGGAGCAATGGGGCAAAGGGGGAGGTGGAGGCGCACAAGAGGGAGAGGGAGAGGGGGTGGCGGCTAGGGCTTAGGAGGGGGAGGTGGGGGCGCCCAAGGGCAGGGGGAGCACGCCCAAAAGGCTGGTGGGGAGCCCTTTTACCAGCCCCCACACCCAATCCTAGTCCGTTACGGAGACCTACTGCATCCCACCAAAGCCCACCAAGGCCCAAACTCCCCCGGGAAGGCCCAAAACCCCGGAAACGCTCCGGAAAAGCTATTAACCTCCATATCCTATAGTTTTAACCTTAATTCCACATCTCATAATGTTATTAACCATATCATGCACGTTAAATAAGGTTACGACACTCCGTGGCGACATAACACTTCAACCGGCCCAAAAACGCGAGAAAACCCTAAGCCGAAAGGTTTTATTCTCTAGTTTCACCTTCTATAACGTCACACCAAACCATAGTGTCACATGACCAACTCTTGTTGATGCTATTTTCACATTTCCTTTGGTGTTTGACAAAGAGGGAATAAAAAGAACCATTACATCACCTAGACCTAACTTTACACCAGCCCGGTGATGCTTGACCCTTATTATGGCGGCAAAGATATTTGTATACTCAGTACCAATGACAGTTGTACTTCTTTTCATGACAACTTCCTCCCCATGACAAGGCATACATAGTTGTATTGGTAAGTGTTATTCCCACACCACTGTGTGGACAGCCATGCGAGCAAACCTACCCAAATGCCCATACTATTTTAGCCTTCCAATGTGCAAAGCTAGACCCAATAATTTAACAGGTTAGGGTGACCCCATAAGAGTACTTATAGTTGCACGGATGTCTTGGATTATAGCAACACTACATTCGGTCCTTAATTGATCCGGGTGAGAACTTCCACTACACTACATGCAAGTCCATGCACTTTATAGATTATATAAATAACTCGCCCACGTTAAAATCTAGTTTTTATTTTTTATTTATTTTATATTAAAATAACAGAGACCACTTTCTCATCTTGTCAAAATTATAATTCCTAAACCAGGAACGTAACTGACCATTTGCTCTCTCAGGGCAAAATCATGGCTAAGCAAAAATTTACATATTCGAGCATACCCAAGTTTGATATTATTTAATGCCTACTCCCTACCTTATGGATTTCAAGTTGACATTTGCATATGTATCTAGGAATTTCCATGAGAAAAGTCAGAATATCTAACAGTACCCACAATATAGCAAATTTACTGAAAATACATGCATGGAAACATAAATTGATAAAAACAATATGATTTAAGTAAAATAATAGGATCAACATGATTAAAGGAGCTAATTGCCTTGCTCGTTGAATTCTTGAGTGGGTTCAGGGTCGACGAGGAAAGTTTCTAGAGCGTCAGTTTCTACACGCATTACATCGTAAAGCGAAAATAAGAACCAAATGAATTGAAATAGAGACTAAATTCAAATATATTTGCATAAACAGAAATATCATGATTTCAAAAAATTAGAAACTAGTTTCAATTAATTTGGAGATCATTTGCAAAAGTTATGAGCATTTCAATTTAAATGGGCTGAAAATTACCTAAAATGGAAAACGAGATGACATCGAAAGCGTATTCTTTAACAGAGAAAATATACTTTCCTTTCAAATGAAAGCATATTTCTCATTTTATAGGTATTTAACCCAATTTTTAGAGTCAGTCACTCATTGCTTTAAATATTTTTTTGGGTTTTAACATAAATCATTAATTCTACGTTGGTTCACATGTTAGTAACTCATAAGGTTAAAACCAAGTTAACAGATTATTTCTTGATTTAATGCCGTTTCTGGCATCTAGGACCCACCTGTTAGAAAATCAGAGTGTGTGAGAAGGCTATGCGTGTGTGCCTAACAAGTGGGACCGCCTATCATAGACTCATAATAAGGTAGAGGCTCAGTGTAATATTCTAGGAGAACTTTAGAGGAGAAGAATGTATTATTCCAGGAGGAATTTAGGAGAGAAAAATCTGAATTTTTTTAAAGCGTTTGTCAGTTTTTGGCCAATTTTGGGCCTTCAGGACTGTTTTTTTTTGGGCCCGAAGGGGGGATCCCCTCCCCCAAAACCCTAGGGTGCCCCACCCCTTCCCCTAGGCGCCTCCCCCTCCCCAGCCACCCCTCCCCCTTACCCCTAGATGCAATTTCCAGCAGCCACCTCTCCCCCATGTGCCTCCTCCTCTCCTCCGTGCAGCCGCTCCCTCTGTTCCCCCTTTGCGCCTCCACTCCTCATCCATCAAGTGCATCACCCTCCTCCTCCTAGGTACCCTCCCCAGCCCAATTGCCCCTCTTCCATTGCCCTTGGTGAGCCCGATGTTTGCTGCCCCGGATCAAGGTCGAAGGGTTGACGGTGAGGCGAGATCCCGTGTTCGTCGATCTTGTTCACCTTCGGGAAGGTATGGATCTCGTGTTGGCTCTAGGGTTCCTTGTGGGATTGTTATGACTGTGATTAGGGGGGTATTAGAAGAGGTTTTCTGGTGGTGGAGTTGGGGAATAAAGTGGGTTAGGTATGTTAAACTTTGTGGTTGTTTGCCGTGTTCTCGGGCAGAATAGATCACCGACTTAGGGCTCCAATTTGAAAATTTTAGAGGCATTTTCTGGGGGACCGGCTGTTGCGAAAGTTGTAGATAATCGAATTAACTTTAATTGGGAACTAAAATCACTAAGTTTCGTTCAGCCATTTAAAAGTTATGGCTGTTTTACCAAACGTTGTCTAATCTATGACGTGAATGGTACAGTTTGTGTTCATCTGTAGATTAGAGGGACTTAGAGGCCGATTGAGACTTTTTGTATACCTATAAAAAGGTGGGAAATTTCTTGTAGTTCGAGAAAATGTATTCTTTTGCTCGATTTGGAGTCGTAAACTCAAGTTATGGTCTTTCGAAGTCTGCTTTCCCGTTTAGACAGAGTGTTGTATTTCGGGTTCTAGGAGTGGGTTGTGAAGTCGATGTAGTTGATTGGTCTTGTGTTGTTTTGTGGATATATTTTTGAGTGTATTACACCTATGTGCAGGTGGTGTGACCCTAGGAGTGCCATCAACATGTCGCCACTCTGTCTCGCGAGGTTGAAGGCAAGTGTATTAGGATGGTTTTGGGCTTGGGTGGCCATTTAGCTTTGTAGAGTTGCAATATAACTACATGATGTGTTAATTTGCCATGTTTGCTCCTTGCATGTGATATGATGAACATGATTAGTTAATGGCTATGCAGTTGTCATACTGAGTATTTATGCAAGTTCATTCATGTTTATGGCATATGTGCATTCATAATGGAAGCGGCGTCCCATTCTGATGCGAGCCTTTGTGTTCACATGTAGTGAACACAAAAGATCTACCTCATAGTCCCATCCACAGTGGTGAATGGGAGCGAGTCAGTAAGAGTAGGCACCCTCCACGGGATGAAAGGGAAAGAGGGTGCACACAGACGGGTGTACTCTGCAATACCGGTATGTGCTAAGCAAAGATACATGTTGCATTGCATTGCATAAATGAGAGCATAAATGAAGAAGTTTATGAGTTATTTCTCATGATGTGTGAATGGCATAAAGTATGTCTGTGAATTGTTATTGTTTTGTACCATTGCAATACACTTTGCTGAGTGATGAACTCACGCTTGTTGTTTATGTTTTTTTAGGTATCTTGAATCCAGCATGTGGGAAAGGGAGCTAGACACACGACATCACTTAGCATCACTCATTTAATCAATGTCATACTCCTTCCATAGTTGTGATGGTTATCTTATCTAGTTAAACCTTGGAATAATTGCCCTGTTGTTTGTCATGATTAATCGTTTACTTCTTATTGGTTTATGTGATGATTAAATTTTTGTGTTGGGCTTGAATTGATGTTGAAATCCTGGATTGCCATGTTATTGTTGTCTCCCATTATGCTATCTTGTTATGCTATTATTGTTGATGCATAAAACCATGGAAAAACAGAGAACATGCTGCCGAAATTTTATTAGAACTATTAGCGTAGTTACTATAATTTCTTTCAAATGATGCGTATTGATTGTTTCTATTGTCCTTTATGGTTGCATACTAGCACTTTAGGTGCCGGGGTGTTACAGTTGGTATCAGAGTGGGCTTCAGGTCCGTAGTGTATGAACTTAGTGAAATACCATAGGGTCAACTAAAATTTTGATTTGGGATAATCTAGAAATATGGCTTAGATCCATACGTTAAAACCTTGCCATAGGACAATAACCTTAAAATTTAACATAATTGGGTTAATTAATTTAAAATTTGACACACTTGGAGCACAGTAGGATGGGTAATGGTTCCTCATTGTATTACACTTTAATGTTATTTGAGCTTTGATGAATAATGTTATGTTTTGATGATGCTTGATGTTATGATGATGCTTATGGTTATGATTATGAAAGATGTAACATCCCAAAATTTTCTTTAGATATATTTATGGCATTTTCAAATTAATTAGATTTTTTTTAATTTAGCTGGAAATTTTGGATTTTATTTGAATTTAAGCCTCATTGAACTAATCGTATTAAATAAAGATCATGCAATTTTGTATAAGCACAAAATCTAAAATTTTGTTTATAATAAAGATAGTTGGAAGACGAGAGTGTTCGCTTCAAATATTTTCAAAAAACATGTTTTATAACTTGAGTCGTTGATTTTACAAAATCTGTACAGGTGTCTGATTCACTAAAAGAATTTTTACGAAAAATCTACACGTCGAAAAATCACGAAACCAACTTCGTTAGGTTCCAAATAGTTCCTAGTATTTTAGAGGAATTTTTCAGATTTTTAGAACCTCTCTGTTATTTTTTTTCTCTCAACACGTTTTGGAGAACGTATATGCGTATACATGTATACATGGATACTTGGACCTTTGCAATTCCCGTGCACGAAGTCTAGCTTCCAAGCCATTTCAAGAGCATGTAGCACGCTATTCCTTTAAACAATTCACAACATGACCATTCCTTCAATATTCCAGCCAATGCCTTCATGCATGTCGTAATTCCTTCAGTTTTCCATCCGTTTCTAGTCACCTACTTCCTTCCCTGGTTTCCCTCCAAGCTGTTACTACTCATAACTTTACATCCGTTTCTAGTCACTATAGTCTTGCCAATTCTTTAATTCATGCACGTTATACTCGGCTATTGGCTTTAGCTAATCCTAGGATGGGTTAGACCATGTTGCAATAGTTCAGAGTGAAATGAGGTATTAATTAATTTCCTCTGTGAGAATAAGGAAGACTCCAGCGTTACTAGTTATACTCCCTCCAAGCCATTCCTAAGTCATACATACTCTTTCTGTTGTTTCATTTCTTCACGTCACTTTTGCACCACCCAAAGCTCAGTATCTTCTCTGTTAAGACCACGCCTTTCTGCCATTTCCCTCGTCGTCGCCGCTGTCGTCGCCGTCGCCGTTGATGCCGTCGCCGCCGCCGCCCTCGCCGTCATCGCCGCCGTTGTCGACGCCGTCTACGTCATTGCCGCCGTGAACGCCGTCGCCGTCATCGTCACCTTCGTCACCGTCGTCACCATCGCCGTCGTCGCCACCGCTGCCGTCCCATCGCCGTCGTCGCCGCCGCTGTCATCCCATCGCCATCGTCGCCGCCGCCACCATCTACGTCGCCGCCGGTACACTCCCCGACCTCGCTTCCCTTGCGTAGACGGTCTGCGCTGCTGCCTTCCGCCGATCGGTATCTCTTTTCTTTTGCGCGTGCTCTATTTCTGTCATTCAGTCGAGCTAGTCTGTGCGTGCCTGTGCTTGTAGATATATTTGGTTGATTCGCATCTAGATATGTTCGGTTGCTATGCATGTAAACATATATATTAGGAAGCATGCGTGTATATATGTAACACCCCAAATTTTTGGTTTCCATGAATTTAAATGTTATTTTGCACTTTTGTGAATTTTTGGAATTTTCTGGAATTTATTTGAATTTATTCGCTTTTGAAATAATTAAAGAATTAAAAGTTGCAAATAAAATTTTGTTGGAAATATTTTATTTGAGACCCAAATGTCCTAAAATATTTTCTAGAATTTTTCAAAAATTTTTCTGAGTATTTTGCTATTTTTCTTGAATTAAATGAATTTCTAGAAATCAATTTGAATATTTAATCGCTGGAAAATATCGAACCGGGTTTTATTGTTCATCCGACCGAGCCCGAACCCGAGTCGGACTCGAGCCCGACCCAAGCCGCGTTTGAGCCGGACCCGAGCCCAACCTAACCCTAACCGCGTGACCGTTGGATCGAAATCCAACGGCCATGATTGTGCCACGTCACCCGAACCCGAGCCCGACCGAGCCAGCCAGGTCGCCAAGTCGGACCCGAGCCCAAACCCCGTGCCCGTTGGATCTTGATCCAACGGTCCACATTGAGCCACGTCACCGAATCCGAATTGCATTTGGATTCCGCCGCCGCAGCCGGGTGGACCTCGGTCTCCGCGAGATTCACAGAAGCCGAGGCCCCTATTTAATGCGCCGCCGCCGCCATCGTGTTCTCCGATTCTTTGCGCACCCGTAGCCCTAGTCCATCACGCCTGAGCCGCCGTGGTTGCGTCGCAATCGCTCGCCGTAGTTGGGTTAGACTTCCGCCGCGGTTCTCCGTTGTTTCCGCCGCCGTCCTCCGCCGCCACCGAGCCCAGATCCGGAACCGCAAGGACGAGACGCGTCGGAGGAGCCCCGCAACGCCGTTGCCGTGGTCGTCATCCCCAACTCCGGTCTGCTAGCGCCGCCGCACGCCATCGCCGTCTCTCGAGCTCTCTCCACCGTCCGATCAAGATCTGAGGACCCAGATTCGTCCACGTCATCCTCGGGTAATTTTCACGTTTTAGTTTTTAGATATGTTTTCAACCGTTGGATCTAGATCTAGATCCAACGGTTTAGATCGTGCCACGTAGCCATAACTGCACCGCGCTAGGATAGATCTCAGCCGTTAGATCTAGATCGTGCGGCTAGGGTTAGCCACGTTGTCAGCTTTAGATCGGATCTTCACCGTCCGATCAAGATCAAACGGTTCAGATCGACCGTGTAGTTTCCTAACGCGTGAAACCCAGGTCCGATCTGGGCCGTTGATTTCCAAATCAACGGCCGAGATCGAGCCACATGGCCAAAAGTCTGACCGTCGCGGTCAGCGCGGTCAGCCCCGATCACCGCTGACGTCAGCACGTGACGTCAGTGCGGGACCCGCGCGTCAGTGACCGTCGAACCGCACCATGATGTCACCCATGACGTTATGCTGACGTCACAGTGGGGCCCGCGTGTCAGAGCCCTCGGCCGAGCCGTGCGCTGACGTCACCCGAGGTGCCCACTTGTCAGAGGCACGTGCCGTGGACCAGGTCCGCGATGGACCGAGCCGAACCGTGCGCCGGGTCCATGGATCCGAGGCGACATGGCGGCCTCTGATGGTCCACGTGTCATGCTGACGCAATAAATCATTTTCCGAAAAAGAAATTATTTATTTAGTTTGGTTTATTGATTTTAAATATAGATTCAAACTTCAAATGCTTATAACTTTTGTGTTTCAACTCCGATTTGGGTGATTCAAATTTCTAATTTTTCATAAAAATGAGGCCTACTCAAATATGAATTTTAATTAATTTTTGATCATGAATATTTCTCTTTTTATATTTAATTAATGTTTTCTTTAAAATTTAAACGGTTATAATTTTTGCATTTTAACTCCGATTTAGACGATTCCAGTTTCTAAAAGTTTATAAAAATGTGCTCTCTCTATTTATGAAGTTTAATTGAACTTTTGAACACTCTTGTGTACTGTTTTATTTATTGATTGCTATTTGCACGCATTACGAGTAGACGTTGAAGTGCCCGAAGGCTTCGAAGGTGAAGTGTTGACCCAGGAGCCAGCTCAAGACCAAGAACAAGTACTCTTTGAAGGCAAGTTGTGCTTTGACCATATTGATCCCATTTTGAAATTAATTTGATTTAAATTATTGCATGCTAGTTCAATTAGAAAATGCTTTAATTAATTTGGGGGGATAGTTAATTGCCTAGTTGCTGTATGCCGCCTTGACAGAAATAATCGTATGCCATGACCCCCTTATCACCCTAGTTGTAGATTAAATAGTTGGACATTATTAAATTGCCAACATGGGTAATTAGACCGATGTAGTATGCTTAGCCTTGCTATGTAACATGTTTTTGACAATTACATGATAATATTGACTTAATGATATATGGAACCTGTTTTGAGAAGTGTCATGTGTTATTGATGATGATATTGATGGCACGTGGTGCGTGGTAAACAACTGGGGGTTTGATAAATAGTTTTCGACCGGGGCATGTGGCAAGAATGATCGGGTGGGCCAGTTGTGGCACCAGGAGCGTTGATTTGGTTCTTCGGGTAGTCTTGCCCTGGTCACCCTACGGACTTAACCTTGCAAGCATTTGAACTGAGTCAAACGTGCAACCACATGTCTGTAATGGGACGTACCTAGTTGATTAAGTTGCTAATAACGTACCCGTGGGACCTCGGGTGTCAACTATACCTTTTGTGTAGTTGTACGGGGGAGCATACCGGGGCTGCGGCCAGGTACCCATCTAACGGTTGATTGGCCTAAACTTCGCCTTCGCTGAGGGAAGGGTTAGTGTGCAATAACCGAAGAGGCCCACTTGTGCTGTTAGAAGTTTCCGAAAGACTTTGTTACGGACACTCGCCTTTGTGGTGTTTGGCTGTATCTTGTGGGTAAAGTGCATAACCTCTGCAGAGTGTAAAATCTATTCGAATAGCCGTGTCCGCGGCATTGGACATTGCTCGGGAATTACAGTCAAGGGTTAGACTTTCTTGAAGATAACTTGGACTTGAAAGGTTTGGTTTGGTTTAATAATGACGTTGATGGAAATGTGGATTAGGAATGGGAAAGATGTTTATTTAACTCCTGGAAAATTTATTGACCTTATACTTGCTTTTACTGCTTTCGAATCTACCTATGTTACTTTTCAAATGTTGTTTTTCTGCAATATACCATGAGCTGCTCCTTTGTACTAAGCCATGCATGTAGTATATTAGTTTGCATTCTGTGCATGACTTGCTGAGTACCAAGTACTCACCCTTGCCACAATACACCACCAGTTGAAGAAGAGTCTACACCAGCTTTGGAGGAGGAGCTCCAAGAGGAACCATCTATCTAGGGAGTGAGCCCAGTCAGTTGCCTGTGGTATACTGGATGGCGCCACGAAGTTATCTTATTTTCTGCTGCTATTATTTCTCTTTTAATAAGTTTCGCCCTGCGAGGCGTATATTTGTAACTTGACCTTAAGGTCGAGCAACCAGCTTGGTTAACTAATTAAGGTACCTTATTATTTCGTTAAGTATGATTGTGATATTTACCAATGTTGAGACTGTGTGCACTAGCGTGTTCCTAGACTACTGCTGAATACACAAAGGGTCCGGATTTGCAAATTCGGGTCCCGACAATATATATAAATGTATTAGGCCGAATCATAAACATCTGCATGTGTAGGCTGGACGTGTAGTCTGGTATTTGTGTCTTAGTCTTGTATATGTTAGACGTGTGTGTGTTTTTATATATATGCTAGTGTGTATATACGTATATATTAGACAGCGGCATGCATATATACAAAAATTATATACTCGGCTGTACACGTGCCTACATGTATACGTATATATAGCTATATATATATATGCATGAAAGTTTCTCAAACTGATATCACAGTATGCTGCATGTAGTGTGCTCTCGCCGTCAATAGTGCCATGCATAGGAAAGTAAATGGAAGATTAGTTGTACATGTTAATTTCTGGGAATTGTAGATTTTGTCTTTTTCGCTACAAATTCGTTTTAAGTCCAAATAGTATGCGAAAATTTTTTTTAATTAGTACAAATTAATACCTTTCTACAGTAATTTTTATGAAATTTTATAATTAAATTTATAATGTTAAATTATTTGCGGAAAGTACAAACTTACGAATTTTGTATCTCTTAAACTATACGTCCAAAAATTCCAAAATAAATTTTATAAATCCTAGAAAATGCTAAAATAATTATCTAGAAATTTGCATGGGGATTATAAGCTAGTTTGATTTGTAGCATTGTTTTCGAATGTGTGTTTATACGTTGTTCCGAGTGGTTATTTGGTTCTTTATTTGCTATGCGTAGACGTCGAGTTGTGTGACGCTGTCGGAAGTGAAGATCAGGACCAAGATCAAGATCTAGACCAAAGCCAGCTGATATTTGAAGGCAAGTTGTGGTTTGACCATATTGCTCCTAATTTTTGAAATATATTTTGATTTAAATTAGGCATGCTATGTTGTTAAAATGAATTAATTTAATTTGTGTGAAGTAGTTAATAAACCTAATTGTTAATTCCACCCTTCATGATTAATATTTGTATGCCATGTATTCCATTGACACCTTAAGTTGGTTTATTTAGTTGGATGCTAGTATTGTGCCAACACGGGAGGCTAGACCGTGAATAGTTGGTTAGCTATGCTTACGTGAAAGGTGTTTCAAATGGCAAAATAATATTGACTAACGATATATGGAATGAATTTTGGAAATGGTGTAATCTTGCCACGTGATGATGTGAAGTGTAGGTACCTTTGTGGTTCTACATGGTAATTGATATTATTGTTGGCATGTGTTGCACAATAATCAAATTGGGGTGGGAAAAGATTTAGTCTGGGGCAAGTGGTAAGAGGCTTCGAGCCAGGTGGGCCTCCACGGCAACAGTCTTTGGGATAACAGCCTTCACGGCAACAGCCTTCATGGCAATGGTATGAGTGATGTGAGGGGCCTTGTGCCAGGGTTCTGAGAGAAGGATGTCTTGCCCTAGACATTTAAGGACTTCACCTTACAAGCCATTGAACTGGGCCTTTCGTACAATCACATGACTGGAGTGGGACGGTCTTAGTTTAGTAGGCTTCTGAAATCTTACCTTTGATATCTCAGGGTGACAGTTACGTCGGGGTAACTGTGTGGGGGAGTGTACCGGAGCTACGGCTTGGTACTCTATCCAACGGTGATTGTCGGTCTTACACTTCGATCCTTCGTGGGGGAAGTGGTAGTGAAGGCAATACCGGAGAGGGTCATAGGTGTAGATGAAAGTTTTTGAAAAACTTTGTTACGGACAATCGCCTTTGTGGTGTGCGACTGTATCATGTGGGTAAAGTGTGAAACCTCTACAGAGTGTGTCAAAACTATTCGAATAGCCGAGTCCACGGTACTGGACAACGCTCGGGGATTACAGTCAAGGGTTAGATTTTCCAAAATAAAAATGTGGGAATGGGTGGCTATATGCCAGAGATAGTTGCTAAAGTGATCTAGGGCTTTGTTCCAAACTGTTTAGAAAGAGATTGATAACTTATTATCTAATATGGTTTCAATCCTTTTGAATCTACTAAGATTATTTGGTAAAAGCAAAATGCTGCTTGATGCAAAAGAACCACTTAAGCCATTCGTTTGGAAGAAGCCATGCATATAGTAATAGAACTGCACCTCTGTGCATAACTTGCTGAGTATGTTGTATACTCACCCTTGCTTCTAACACAATCATCAGTTGAGGAGATGACTACAACTTCAAGGGAGGAGAAGTTCCGCGAGGAGGCAATTATCAAGGAGTTGAACCTTATCAGTTGCCTGTGGATATTGATGGGAGTCACTAACATTTTTCATTCCGCTGCTGATTATTTACTTTTGTTATTGTAAGCCTTGCATGGCAGACTATTTGTAAGGTGACCTTAAGGTCTTGTAACCAGTTTATTTAATGTTTGAAGTACTTTATTACTAACTCCGCTGTGTATGATTGTGGTACTTCATCCCTGTTATTACTGTGTGCTCTAGCGTGATCCTGGACTGGTACTATGACACTACAGAATGGCGTGACATTATAAATTGTGTTATTAGCGAATAAAACCTTACGGTATGGTGTTTTATCGCGTTTTGGGCCGTTTCCGAGGGTTCGGGCCTTGGGAAACTTAATTCGGGCCTTGGGGGGATTGGTTGGGCCTAAGGTGGAGAGGATCTGGCCCAAGTGGAAGTGGAGGAGGGCAGCCAACCTGGCTTGGGCACCAGCCCTAGGGCGCCCCCACCTCTCCCTCTAGCCGCCCCTCCCGCCTCTCCACCCCTCCCAAGCCGCCGCCCCCTCCTCCACGCCTCCCCCCTAGCCGCCCTTCCCCTTGCGCCTCCTCTCCCTCCCTCTCCTCTCCACCTCCCTAACCAGCTTAATGGAGACCCTCACCCCTCCATCCCGCTATCCTCTACATTGGGAAGCTCCACGACGAGGAGATCCGGCGGATTCGGAGTGAGGAAGGAGATCGGGAGAACCGGGAGGAGAAGATTCGACGTTCGTTGTTCGTCGGGCGAAGGTATGGCTATGGGTAATCTTTGGGGATGGACTAGGTGCTGATCTAGAGGAGGTTTTGGTACTTTTATATCGAAAGGTGGTGCTGCGATTGGATAGAATTGATGAAAACTAGAGATTGGATAGTGTTCTGTTTCGGGCAGATTGGACGGTCGACCTAGGGTTCGAGTTTTCGCATTTTTAGATGTGTTTTCTGGTCAGCCGTATGTTGAGAAAGTTGTATATAATTTCAATACCTTTCAGTGGATACCAAGAACGTCTAATTCCGATCAGCCATTTGAATGTTATGGCTGTTTTACCGAACATGTTCAAAACTATGACGTGATTGGGACAGATCGGGTTGATATGTAGATTAGGCAATTTTAGATGTGAATAAGTTTTTCCCAATACTTAGAAAAAGCTAGGAAATTTCCTAAGATTTGAGAAAATGTACTCATTTGTATGATTTGGAGTTGTTAAGCCTGAGTTATGGCCTTCCGAAGGCTGCTGTCCCGTTGGACAGAATCTCTGTTTTTGGGTATTGGTAGTAGATCGCGAAGTCGGTTTAACTAAGTGCTCTTGTGTGGTCTTGTGTGCATGTGGTTGAGTGTATTGAACCTTTGTGCTGGTGGTGTGACCCCGGGAGTGCCCTCATCCTCTCGTCAACCCGTCGCCCGCGGTTGAAGGCAAGTGTATTGGAATGGGTTGTGTTGTATGTTTGCTAGTCTTGCTTAGGTGCAATATGATTATATGATATGCTAACTTGCCATGATTGATGTTTGCCTACGACATGATGAAAATGGTTTGTTATATGGCTATGCAATGGTTAGTTTGTGTTTATATGCAAGTTATTTATGTTTATGGCATATTTGCATACATAGCATGAGGATTGGCCAGGATGGTGAGAAAGTCATAACTAGTCCGGTGAGGTCGGTGAGAAAGTTATGACTAATCCGGAGCGCCATTGAGTAAGACCTACCTCGTGATTCCATCCACAGTTGTGAATGGAAGCGAGGAGTAGGCACCCTCCATCTACGGGATGGAAGGGGAAAGAGGGTGCACGCCGACGGGTGTGCACTCGGCAATACCGGTATGTGCTTCAAGGAGACATGTGCATTGCATTGCATTACATGATGATGTTATATGATGATGTTATATGAAAAGGTCAATGAGATGCATACAAGGTGAATATGAAATGTTTATGATGTTGAATATGAAAAGTAGTGATGAAGGTATTGAAATGTGTTTTCTTGTACCATTGCAATACACTTTGTTGAGTGATGAACTCACGCTTGTGTTTTATGTTGTTTTTTTTAGGTACCATGAGATCGGCATGCGGGAAAGGGGTTTAGCTACACATCTACACGTAGCCCCACACATTTAGATAATTTATCATTTGGAGTTATGATAATAAGAATAGTGCGATGAAACTTGAAGTTTGGTTTAATTGTGTGCCTTTTTCGTTCTTTACTTCGTTATAATTTGTGGAGTGGTTGGATTCCTTAGTTTAGACTTGAGATGTTGCTATATCAAATGTTATTGTTGTTTTGGATGTCTCATATTATGCTATATCTTGTCATGTTATTGTTAATGCTTCAAACCATGGAAAAACAAAGGAGATGTTGCCGAAATTTTCGGGTTTAGCATTTACTCCTTTGTTGTAATTTATTTTTAATTATGGTATTTAGATGCTTCTTCTATCTTGTTTGGTGACATTCAGGGCATAATAGATGCCGGGGTGTTACAGTTGGTATCAGAGCAGGCTTCAGGTCCGTGGTGTATGAACTTAGTACCATAGGGTTAACTAAAATTTTGTTGTGGGATAACCTAGAAACATGGCTTAGGTTGTACTTAAAATTTTTTCATAGGATAGCAACATTAAAACTTGTTTAAGTGGAATAACTAATTTAAAATTTGACACACATGGATGCACAGTATGAAAGGGTATGGGTATCGTTGCTTTACGCTTAAATATTGTATTTAAGCTTTGATGTTGAACGCTACATCTGACGATGCATGATGTTATATTTACGAAAGTATTGTTTGAATTGCTATATTTATGATGTAGTGGGGTTGCGGTGCCGAAGGGTTTCGGTCACCTCTTTTTGTTCATAGTAAGGGTGTGGTTTGACGATGTGGCCGGTTAGCGCCATCACCGAAGAACTATTAACCCCTATGGGCGAAGAGTGCTTACCCTTTCTGTCGTAGATCAGGTAGTTGACTGGAGTCACATAGAAGATTTAGTGGTGGATTCCTTCGTATGTTCTTTACCGTTCTGACAGTCGGTTTTGGTTGTTTTTCTTGGTTTTAGTTGATTGAAATCGAATGAAAAGTGTTTGGTATTGGATTTTCGTGGATTGATCCTTCGGCGGTTTGTGGTTTTTGTCTTCCATGGTTGAAGACGAAGAAGAAGAGCTTAGTGTTGTGCCTTTTTGGTCGCCTTTTGGCTTTGACACCGGTTTTGGTTGGTTGCTTTGAAAAGAAAATTATAGTTTTGGTTCTTGTGTGTCTCACCTCGAGTTTAAAAGAAGATACAGTAGTTGTGTGCAAAAAAATTTAAGATGTGTCAATTTATGTTTTGTGCCTTTATCCGTTAAGGTTTACTTGATCGCTTGGTTCCCTCCTGTAGGAGTCTTTAAGATTGAAATGTGTTTTGGAGATCTTTTGCATGATCAAGTGTGAGTCATGTCCTATTGCAACATTGAGAGTCAAGCTTCTTTGTGAATTTTGGTTGAGTTTTAAAAAAAATGCTGCAAACAAAGTAAATAGTCTGTTGACTGAAATTATTTGACAATAGTGAGAATTGTTGCTTAGTATGTTAGGTAGCATGTAACAATGTGGTTTAAGGAAATGATGTACTTCTAAGTTAATTGGTGAGTTGAATCAATTAAATGTAATTGTTATCTTTAGCTTGAGATTAAATAAACTTCTAGTGTTGTAGATTACTCTGTAGCGATAATGATTAAAGGTGTTAACGTACATGCTTAGAATCTATTGTTTTATCTTAAATGCACATGACCATTGTCAATGTCTAAAGCACTAAATCTTGATGTGCAGTTAGAATATTGAGATGATGCAGCCTACTGATGTTGTTAAAGAAATTGGGTCGATTGTTTAAAGATGTTCTAATTTAATATGTTAGTACAGAAATTTAATCGTGTTGGTTTCTGACCTTAACTTGGAAGTTGATTAGAGTTGTTATTTATGATGTTGCAAACTATTAACATAATTGGAAGTACGCAGCTGTGTTCCTGAAATGCTAGTATTGATGTCAATTGGAAGAATATAGGTGTTGTTGTTTGATGATGTTGTAAAAGCATCGTGATGGTCTAACTTATTAAATTTATTTTAACTAGTTGGAGTATGTGGTGTAGTGGCAATTTTGTTATAACCCATGTATAGGGTAGCTAAAAGTAATGTTGTCGTTTGATGATTATGCCCGTTTGTTGTTATTGATAACCTAGTAGTAGAGGTAATTGATTAGATTACTTGTTGAAAACCATGGTTAAAAGAGGAAATTGTAACATGTTGTGATGGAGTGAACTTTGGATAATTAACACGATAAATGATTTTATCCTTAATGAATGTATAATTTAGAGTCTCACTTACGAATTCTACCCTGTGGAGATAATATTTACATGTTGAAGTCGTTTATTAACTGGATAAGTTTCGATTGTCGATATGAAATTTGTAGGTTGATCATGCTGAAAGATTTGTTGAAGTACTAAGTTTCAAATTTAGAATAAGATGTATTATGACATGATGATCCGTGGGGATCGTGTCAATGTAGTCTTGGTTGGGTGTCTTTTTGATAAGCATCATAAACTTTAATTAAAAGTGTTGGGAATGGTAACTAGAGAAAGAATTTGTTATGTAAATTTTGTTAAATCGGTTGGACCTTCTCAATGAGTAAGTAGAGAATTTTGAAGTCTTTAATGGAAAGCGTAGTGGAACACTAGAGATGGTTGTATTTATGCTAAGCTGGTGTTAAAAAAAACCTTTTTGGACTGGTTTGGTTGTTCGCTAGTTTGGTTGAATGCTTTCGAGCAAGGTATTCCTTATGTTGTATTTCAGAGTTTCCCTAAACTTGTAGTGATTGGTGCCAATTTTTGGTTTTGGCTAATTTGTTTAGTTTATGCTATGAGTATGGTTTTACACCCAAAAGTCTTTGAGTGGATCGCACTCTTTCGCGTTCACACTGAATTACCTTTGGAATAAATGCTTAAAAGGAAGCAGATGGTCATAATGGGTTGTGTTGGAAACTTTTGATTTAAGCCCTTGATGTGTAACTCTATTTGGCTAGAGTTGGAGTTATTTGGAAAATGTGTCCGGTGTTTGTGTGTGCTTCACAAGGGTGGATTTCAGGAATGTTTCATAAGTGATTTTGTTAGTGAAGTGTTCCCTTTTTGGAAATGAGTTTCCTTTTCTCTTTGAGAAAATTTGTGGCGGTTGTGTGTGCAGATGTTTGACTTTGGAGTCGTTGCTCTTTTTCAAAATGTTGATTTTGGTTAGATTGTGAGGTTTTGCATATTTAGCTTCCAATTGTTGGTTGGTTATGATATGATGTGGTGTTTTCCTGTTAACGGTGCTGCCATCATAGTCTATCTGAATTTTTTTTTCACAATCATCGATGTTAATTGTGTCTCAATCATGTGATACTGAGGAAGAAGTCGTTTGATGAATGACTATTCGGTACCGTTTGTTACATGATGAATGAATGGTGAAAAGGAAACATGACAACGTTTATGTACAATTAAACATAAAAAGAGTCGATGAGCCAGGTCGGTGAGAAAGTCATATATGGATATATGTAACACCCCAATTTTTGCTTTTCATGAATTTAAATAAGATTTGGCACTTTTGTGAATTTTTGGAATTTTCTGGAATTTATTTGGAATTATTTGGAATTTATTTGAATTTATTCCCTTTTGAAATAATTAAAGAATTTAATTTTGCAAATGAAATTTTGTTGGAAATATTTTATTTGAGTCCAAAATGTTCTAAAATATTTTCTAGAATTTTTCCTGAATTTTTCTGAGCGTTTTGCTATTTTTAATGAATTAAATGAATTTTTGGGAATTAATTTGATTATTTAATCGCTGGAAAAACCGAAACCAGGTTTTACTGTTCATCCGACCGGACCCGAGTCCGAGTCAGACTCAAGTCCGACCCGGACCCGACCGCGCCAGCCGTCTCGGTCGAACCACGTCACCGAACCCTAACGCGCGTGACCGTTGGATCATGATCCAACGGCCACGATCGAGCCACGTCGCCCGAACCCGAGCCCGACTGAGCCAACTAGGTCGCCCGAGCTGGACCCGAGCCCAAACCCCCGTGTGGTTGGATCTTGATCCAATGATCCACGTTGAGCCACGTCACCAAATCCGATTTGGATTCAGATTCCGCCGCCGCAACCGGGTGGACCTCGGTCTCCGCGCAATACACGGAAGCCGAGGCCCCTATTTAAGGCGCCGCCGCCACCACCGCGTAGCCGACTTCCGTGCGCACCCGTAGCCCTAGACCACGTCGCCCGAGCCGCCACCATTCGCCCGCTAGAGCTCACCGTAGTTGGGATAGGTCTCCGCCGCGGTTATTCATCGATTCCCTCGCCGTCCGCCGTCCTCCGCCGCCGTTGAGCCCAGATCCGGAACCGCAAGGCCGAGACGCATCGGAGAGTACCATTCACTACGCCGGAGGAGCCCCGCAACGCCGTTGCCGTGGTCGTCATCCTCGTCTCTGGTCTGCAAGCGCTGTCGCGCGCCATCGCCGTCGCTCGAGCTCCACCAACCGTCCGATCAAGATCCAAGGGCGCAGATTCATCCACGTCATCCCCGGTAAAATCTCACGTGTTAATCTCTAGATCTATTTCCAACCGTTGGATCTAGATCCAATGGTTTAGATCGTGCCACGTAGCCGTAACTGCACCGTGCTTGGATAGATCTCAGCCGTTAGATGTAGATCGTACGGCTAGCATTAACCCACATTATAGCGTTAGATTAGATCTTGACCGTCCGATCAAGATCGAACAGTCCAGATCAGCCGAGTAGTTTTCCTAACTCATTAAGCCAGATCCGATCTGGGCCGTTGATTTTCAAATCAATGGCCGAGATCTAGCCACGTGGCTAGGAGGCTGACCATCGCGGTCAGCGCGGTCACGCCGGTCGCCGCTGACGTCAGCCGTGACGTCACGTGGGGCCCGCGTGTCAGCGGCTCAGCCGAACCTCACCATGACGTCACCGCTGACGTCACGGTGAAACCATTGTCGGCCGTCCCTCGGTAGCGTGATGACGTCACCGCTCACATCATCCGATGGGGCCCACATGTTAGTGGGACATGTACTCGTGGACCGGGTCCACGGTGGACCCAAACCGAACCGTGGACCACGTCCATGGACCGGCTGACGCAATAAATCGATTTTTTAATAGAAAAATAATTCGGTGGAAAATCAAAATTCACGCTAATGTCATGCTGACGTCATTATTCGGTTTTTCAGTATAAAAATAAATGAATTAATTCGGATTATTGATTTATTTGAATTTTGAAATTTCAAACGCTTATAACTTTTGCAATTTAACTCCGATTTGAGTGATTCAAATTTCTAAATTTTCATAAAATTGAGATCTACCTACTAGTGAATTTTATTTAATTTTTGAAAAAAAGTTTTTCTCTGTAATATTATTTAATTTATTATTTAAACTTTAAATGCTTGTAACTTTTGCGTTTTAACTCCGATTTTGCCGATTCAAATTCCTAAAAATTCATAAAATTATGCTCTCTCTGTTTATGGACTTCATTTGGATGTTTGGACACTTTTTGTGTACTGTTTATTTATTTATTTCTATTTGCACACTTTACGAGTAGACGTTGAAGTGCCCGAAGGCTTCGAAGGTGAAGTGTTGACCCAGGAGCTAGCTCAAGACCAAGAACAAGTACTTTTTGAAGGCAAGTTATGCTTTGATCATATTGATCCCATTTTTGAAATTAATTTGATTTAAATTATTGCATGCTAGTTTAATTAGAAAATGCTTTATTCAATTACGGGAACTTAGATAAATGCCAAATTGCTGTATGACACCTTGGTTAATTAAATATGTGCCATGACCCCTTGTTACCCTAGTTGTGGATTATTAGTTGGACATTATTAAATTGCCAACATGGGTAGTTAGACCGATGTAGCATGCTTAGCCTTGCCACGTGAAATGCTTTGGACAATCAAATGCTAATATTGACTTAATGAGATACTGCACCTGTTTTTGAAAGAAGTATCATGTGTTATGATTGTTGATGGCACGAGGTGCATGGTAATCAACTGGGGTTTGATAAATAGATTTCGACCGGGGCATGTGGCAAGAATGATCGGGCGGGCCAATTGTGGCACCGGGAACGTTGTTTTGGTTCTTCGGGTAGTCTTGCCCTGGTCACCCTAAGGACTTAACCTTGCAAGCCTTTGAACTGAGTCAAACGTGCAACCACATGTCTGCAATGGGACAGACCTAGTTGATTAAGTTGCTAATAACGTACCTGTGGGACCTCGGGGTGTCAACTATACCTTTTGTGTAGTTGTACGGGGGAGCGTACCGGGGCTGCGGCCAGGTACCCAACTAACGGTTGATTGGCCTAAACTTCGCCTTCGCAAAAGGAAGGGTTAGTGTGCAATAACCGGGGAGGCCCACTTGTGCTGTTAGAAGTTTCCGAAAGACTTTGTTACGGACACTCGCCTTTGTGGTGTTTGGCTGTATCTTGTGGGTAAAGTGCATAACCTCTGTAGAGTGTAAAATCTATTCGAATAGCCGTGTCTGCTGTATTGGACATCGCTTGGGAATTACAGTCAAGGGTTAGACTTTCTTGAAAATAACTTGGACTTGAACGGTTTGGTTTGGTTTAATAATGATGTTGATGGAAATGTGGATTAGGAATGGAAAAGATGTTTATTTAACTCCTGGAAAAGTTATTGCTCTTAAACTTGTTTCTATTGCTTTCGAATCTACTTATGTTACTTGTCAAATACTGTTTTACTGCAATTATACCCTAAGCTACTCCTTTGTACTAAGCCATGCATGTAGTATATTAGTTTGCATTCTGTGCATGACTTGCTGAGAACCAAGTACTCACCCTTGCCACAATGCACCACCAGTTGAAGAAGAGTCTACACCAGCTTTGGAGGAGGAGCTCCAAGAGGAACCATCTATCTAGGGAGTGAGCCCAGTCAGTTGCCTGTGGTATACTGGATGGCGCCACGAAGTTATCTTATTTTCTGCTGCTATTATTTCTCTTTTAATAAGTTTCACCCTGCGAGGCGTATATTTGTAACTTGACCTTAAGGTCGAGCAACCAGCTTGGTTAACTAATTAAGGTACGTTATTATTTCGTTAAGTATGATTGTGATATTTACCAATGTTGAGACTGTGTGCACTAGCGTGTTCCTGGACTAGTGCTGAATACACAGAGGGTCCGGATTTGCAAATTCGGGTCCCGACAATATATGACTAATCCGGAGTGCTCTTGAAAAGCTGCATACATGTCATGAATCGGGATTTCCATTGTTTTCTTGTATGGAAAGAGGTAATGAATAACTTGTGACATCACGGGATGTGACATTATGGGATGTGACAATATAGCTTGTGGTATTACGGTACGATTCTGAGTGTTTGGGCCTTTCCGGGCAGAGTTTGGGCTCAATTCCGAGTTTGTGGGCCGTTTCCGGGGAGTTTCGGCTAAAGTTGGGCTTCCGGTGGGAGGTTTTGGCCCGCATGGGGGGATTTTGGACAGCAAACCCTACCCCACCTCCTCCCCACACCCCATGTGCCCCCACCTCTTGGTGGCCGGCCCCTCCCACACCCCTTGCGCCCCCTCCCTCCCCAAACCCTAGCCGCCACCTCCCACTCCCCTCCTTCTTCCTCCATGGCGCCCCCATCCCCTTGCGCCTCCCCTCCCCACCTCTAGCTGACCCTAGTAC
Organism: Rhipidocladum racemiflorum; assembly: GCA_036346355.1. Classification (NCBI taxonomy): domain Eukaryota; kingdom Viridiplantae; phylum Streptophyta; class Magnoliopsida; order Poales; family Poaceae; genus Rhipidocladum; species Rhipidocladum racemiflorum. The sequence goes on from CM070578.1 coordinate 42,109,488, forward strand.
CCTCCCCTCGCTGCCCTCGCACGGGTTGGAAGCCCTCCATCCGATAGGATCCGGTGACCGCGGCGTTTCCGGCGATTAGAGGGAGGATTGGATCGAGGAGATGAGGAGTTCGTCGTTTGTCGGATTCTTCAAGCAAGGTATGGGATCGTAGATTCAATTGTAGAGTCTTGGTGCTGGTTAGATGGGCGAGATCTTGGTTAAATTTGTTGTTTAGGTGCTGCCTCTAGATGAGATTAGGGGGTTTGCTATGTTGTCCCACGTTCTGTCTCGGGCAGATTGGACGTCCGACATAGGGTTTGCATTTTCGCAATTTTAGAGTCGGAATTTGGTCAGCCGCCTGTTGATAAAGTTGTAGGTAATTTCAATACCTTTCAGTGGACACCAAGAACATGAAATTCCAATCAGCCGTTTGAAAGTTATGGCTATTTTACCGAATGAGTTCAAAACTGTGACGTGATTAGGACAGATCGTGTTGATCTGTAGATTAGGCCATTTTAGAGGCCGAATCAGTTTTTCCCAATACTTAGAAAGATCGGTGGAGAGGGATGGAGAGGCAGCAACAAAGGGCGAGAGACCACACTAGGGCAGGCTAGGAGGTGGTGGGGGAGGCGCAAGAGGAAGGAGAAGAGGGGGAGGGAGGCGCATGACAAGGAGGGGGTGGGGGCGGTGGCTAGGTGGAGAAGAGGGGGAGGGAGGCGCATGGGGGAGGGGTTAGGGCGCATGGACAGCAGGTTGCTGCCCTAATCCTTCCCCCACTTGGGCCTTAGGCCTCCCACCTCCGGCCCATGAGGTCCCCCCAAGCCCACGAGGCTTCCCCCAAGCCCAAGTTTCCCCCGGAAAGCCCGTTTTCCCCCCGGAAGGGCCCAAACTCTGGGAAAGGCCCAAAAACAAGCTACAAACGAATCGTACCTGTGACACTACGGAAGGTCAAAACATTATAAATTGTGAAATCGGAGGTTAAAACTTTACGTTATGCCGTTTAATCGCGTTTCCGGGCCGATTTCGGGGGGGGATTGGCGCCAGCGACACTCTTTAAAATTCGCGTTTTAATATCTGACACTCTGGCCCACAGTCATACACACAGATAGTCCCACATGTCATACACACAGCCAGAACGACGCACGAATTGAGTGTCGTGTGCCCGATTTTTCCGATTTCGGGAGTTTGGGCCTATCCGGGGAAGTTTGGGCCCAAGGGGGATGAGTTGTGGGCTTTAGTGGAAGGGATATGGGCCCATGAGGGAGGAGAGACCAGAATTGGGAGGCTTGGGGTGCCCCCTCCCTGCTCTAGCCGCCCCCCCCATTCCCATCTCCACTTGGGCGCCTCCCCCTCTCCACCTTGGTGCGCCGCCCCCTCCCCCTCCATCTTCCTCCCACCACCCCTCCCCTCCCCTCTCCACCTCCCTTGCTGCCCTAGGGAAGCTCCCCACCTCGCCACCCCGTTGTTTCCTCCATTGGGAAGCCCCGTGACGAGGAGATCCGGAGGTTCTGGCGCGAGGAAGACGATCGGGGAACCCGGGAGGAAGGAATTCGGCGTTCTTCGTTCGTCGGGCGAAGGTATGTCTATGGGTGATCCTCGGGGTTGGTCTAGGTGCTGTGCTAGAGGTTGATTCGGTGTTTTTAGATCAAGAGGTGGTGCTGTGATTGGGTAGGTTGGATAAAAAGTAGAGTTTTCCTAGTTCTCTATTTTGGGCAGATTGGGCGCACGACCTAGGGTTAGAGTATTTATAATGTTAGGGGCGGAATTTGGTCGGCCACCTGTTGAAGAAGTTGTAGATAACTTATATACCTTTAATTGTACACCAGGAACGTCCAATTCTGCCCAGCCGTTTGAAAGTTATGGTCATTTTACCGAACAGGTTCAAATCTGTGGCGAGATTGGAACAGATCACGTTGTTCTATAGATTAAACCATTTTAGAGGCCGAATCAGCTTTTCCCAATACTTAGAAAAAGTTAGAAAATTTCCTAAGCTTCGCGATGATGTACTCGTTTAATCGATTCGGAGTCCTAGAACTAAATTTATGCTAGTTTGAAGACCTCTGTTCGGGCGGGACAGATTCTCTGTTTTTCGGTTTTGGGAGTAGTTCGCGAAGTCGGGGTAGACGAGCTTTTGCGTACTGTTTTGGGGGCATGTTTTGAGTGTGTGGTATGTTTGTGCAGGTGGTGTGACCCCGGGAGTGCCCTCATCCTCTCGCCAATCCGTCGCCCGCGGTTAAGGCAAGTGTATTGGAATGGGTAGTGTGTAGTATGGATTGCTAGTGGTGATTATGTGCAAATTGACTACATGATATAATATCTTGCCATGTTTAGTGTTTGCCCATGATATGATGAAAATGGTTCACAATGATGCTATGCAACGACTAGTTGAGTTTTTGTGTATGTTGTTTAAGTTAATGGCATAATTGCATACATGGCATGAAAACTGGCCGGGTCGGTGAGAAAGTCATAACTAGTCCGGCAAGGTCGGTGAGAAATTTATGACTAATCCGGAGAGCCAATGAGTAAGTCCTACCTCGTGATTCCATCCACCGTGGTGAATGGAAGCGAGGAGTAGGCACCCTCCATCTACGGGATGGAAGGGGGAAGAGGGTGCACGCCGACGGGTGTGCACTCAACAATACCGGTATATGCTTCCAGGAGACATGTGCATTGCATTGCATTGCATACATGATGATGATAATGAGTTGTGTACAATGTGCTTTGTCATGGCTATGATGTTGTAGATGAGATTATGATTTAATCATGATGGTATGGTATGGTATGTATTGATGTTGGCATTGAATTATTTTTTATGATCTATTGCAATATGCTTGTTGAGTGATGAACTTACGCTTGTGTTTATGTTGTTTTTAGGTACCATGAAACCGGCATGTGGAAATGGGCATTAGCTACACATCTTCACGTAGCTCCACACCTATAGGCACATTTATCTATTTGAGTCATGATCATAATAATAGTGCCATGAAACTTGGTGTATGGATTAATTTGTGTGCATGTGTTCCTTATTTGCTTCGTTATAGTTTATGGAGTGGTTGGACTTGATATTATTGTCTCATGTTGTTGCTATATCCATTTTTATTGCTGCTTTAGATGCCTTATGTTATGATATTACTTGCCATGTTAATGCTATTGCTTCAAATCATGATTAAACAAAGGAGATGCTGCCGAAATTTTTGGTTTTAGCATTTGTGCCTGTAACACCCCGGCATCTAGTATATCTGAATGCTACCAAACATAGACTAAACATCACCTAAATACCATAAATAAAGACAAATTACAGCAAAGGCATAAATGCTAAAAACCGAAATTTCGGTAGCATCTCCTTTGTTTTAACATGAATTGAAACAATAGCAATATCATGGCAAAATATATCATAACATAAGACATCTAAAGCAGCAATATATAATGGATAAAGCATCATCATAAGCCAATAAAACCAAATCCAACCACTCCATAATCTGTAGCTAAGCAAATAAGGATCACAAGCACACTAAACTATTCCTTACACCAAGTTCATGGCACTTATTATGATCATGACTAAAAATGGTAATTGTGGCTGGAACTACGTGAAGATGTGTAGCTATTGCCCCTTCCCACATGCCGGTGTCATGGTACCTAAAAACAACATAAAACACAAGCGTGAGTTCATCACTTAGCAAGTATATTGCAATGGACCATAAAACAATTTAATGTTATCATCACTAAATACCATGATCAACACCATGAATACCATATCATTCTCATGTCTCATCATCATTGTGCTCATTTCATCATCATCATGTATGCAATGCAAATGCTCATATCTCCACGAAGCACATACCAGTATTGTCGAGTGCACACCCGTCGGCGTGCACCCCCTTCCCCTTCCATCCCGTAGATGGAGGGTGCCTACTCTTACTGACTCGCTCCCATGCACACCCGTGGATGGGACTACGAGGTAGGTCTTTCGTGTTCACTACGTGTGAACACAGAGGCCCGTGATCGACATGGGACACCTCTTCCATTATGAATGCACATATGACATAAACATGTAAATATTGGCATAAACATTAAATACCACACAATCATAATCAATATGAAATCATGTTCATCATGTCATAGGCAAACATTAAGGCATGGCATGTGAACACATCATACATTCAATTGCAACTCATCAAAACTAGCAACCTACAACCCGCTACCCATTCCAATACACTTGCCTCAACCACGGGCGACGGATTGGCGAGAAGTAGAGGGCACTCCCGGGGTCACACCACCTGCACATAGGTATCTATCGGGACCTGAATTTGCAAATCCGGACCCTCTGTGTATTCAGCACTAGTCCAGGAACGCGCTAGTGCACACAGTCTCAACATCGGTAAATATCACAATCATACTCAACGAAATAATAAAGTACCTTAAATAGTTAACCAAACAGGTTGCTCGTCCTTAGGGTCAAGTTACAAATATATGCCACGCAGGGCGAAAATTTAATAAGAGAGAAATAACTGCAGCGGAAAATAAGATAACTTCGTGGTGCCATCCAGTATACCACAGGCAACTGACTGGGGTCGCTCCCTAGTTAGTCGGTTCTTCTAGGAGCGCCTCCTCCAAAGCTGGTGTGGACTCTTCTTCAACTGGTGTTGTATTGTGGCAAGGGTGAGTACTTGGTACTCAGCAAGTCATGCACAGAATGCAACTAATATACTACATGCATGGCTTAGTACAAAGGAATAGCTCAGGGTATAATTGCAGTAAAACAGCATTTGACAAGTAGCATAAGTAGATTCGAAAGCAGTGGAAACATGTTCAAGAGCAATAACTTTTCCAGCAATTAAATAAACATCTTTCCCAATTCTAATCCACATTTCCCTCAACATCATTATTAAACCAAACCAAACCCTCCAAGTCCAAGTTATTTTCAAGAAGGTCTAACCCATGACTGTAATTCCCGAGCGATGTCCAATGTCGCGGACATGGCTATTCGAATAGATCTTACACTCTGCAGAGGTTATGCACTTTACCCACAAGATACAGCCAAACACTACAAAGGCGAGTGTCCGAAGAGTCTTTCGGAAACTTCTAACAGCACAAGTGGTCCACCCCGGTGATTGCACACTAACCCTTCCCTTAGTGAAGGCAAAGTTTAGGCCAATCCACCGTTAGATGGGTACCTGGCCGTAGCCCCGGTACGCTCCCCCGTACGACTACACAAAAGGTGTAGTTGACATCCTGAGGTCCCACAGGTACGTTATTAGCAACTTAATCAACTAGGTCCGTCCCATTACAGACATGTGGTTGCACGATTGACTCAGTTTAAAGGCTTGCAAGGTTAAGTCCTTAGGGTGACTAGGGCAAGACTACCCGAAGAACAAGAACAACGTTCCCGGTGCCACAACTGGCCCACCCCGATCATTCTTGCCACATGCCCCGGTCAAAATCTATTTAGCAAACCCCCAGTTGATTACCATGCACCACGTGCCATCAACAACACAGCACATGATACCTTTCCAAAATAGGTTCAATATATCATTAAGTCAATATTAACATTTGATTGTCCAAAATCATGTCAAGAGCACGTAGCAGGTCTAAGCAATATACTACAACGATCTAAATTCCCATGTTGGCAATTTAATAATGTCCAACTATTTAAACCTCAACTAGGGTGACAAGGGGTCATGGCACATATTTAATTAACCAAGGTGTCATACAGCAATTTGGCACTTATCTAATTTCCCGTAATTAAATAAAGCATTTTCTAATTAAACTAGCATGCAATAATTTAAACCAAAATAATTTGAAAATGGGATCAACATGGTCAAAGCACAACTTGCCTTTAAATAGTACTTGTTCTTGGTCCTGAACTGGCTCCTGGGTCAACACTTCAGCTTCGAAGCCTTCGGGCACTTCAACGTCTACTCGTAAAGCGCGCAAATAGCAATAAATAAATAAACAGTAGACAAAAAGTATCCAAAATTACAAATAAAGTTCATAAACAGAGAGAGCATAATTTTATGAAATTTTAGAAACTGGAATCGTCTAATTCGGAGTTTAAATGCAAAAGTTATAACCGTTTAAAGTTAAAAGGAAACATTAATTAAATATAAACAGATAAATATTCATAATCAAAAATTAATTAAAATTCATATTTGAGTAGGTCTTATTTTTATGAAAATTTAGAAATTTGAATCACTCAAATTGGAGTTAAAACGCAAAAGTTATAAGCGTTTGAAGTTTAAATCTATATTTAAAATCAATAAACCGAATTAAATAAATAATTTCATTTTCGGAAAAGGATTTATTGCGTCAGCATGACACGTGTCAGCACCTCATTGGTCCACGTGGATCCGCTGACGTCAGCACCGGCCGAGTCCCCCGATGACGTCACCATGACACGTGGCACCACCCGGGTGCTGCCACGTGTCCTGGTTTATGGACGCGGTCCACGTGCGCGGCTCGGTCCACGGTGGCACTGGTCCACGGGCGCGCCGGTTTGGCTTCTGCACACGTGGCTATATCTCGGCCGTTGGTTTGAAAATCAACGGCCTAGATCGGATCTAGCTTAACGCGTTATGGAAACTACACGGCTGATCTGGACCGTTCGATCTTGATCGGACGGTCAAGATCCAATCTAATGTTTACAACGCGGCTAACCCTAGCTGTTCGATCTAGATCTAACGGCTGAGATTGGATCCAGTACGGTGCGATTCTAGCTGCGTGGCACAATCTAAGCCGTTGGATCTAGATCCAACGGTTGGAAATAGATCTGAGGATTAGAACGTGGATCTCACCGGGGTGAGGTGGACGATCCTGGGCCCTCGGATCTGGAACAGACGGTGGAGGGAGTTCACGAGGCGGCGATGGCGCGCGGCGGAGCAGAGGTCACCGGAGACGAGGACGACGACACGCCCGACGGCGTTTGGGCGCGACTCCGGCAAAGTGAAAGGTCCCCTCCGATGCGTCTCAACCTTGCGGTTTCGGATCTGGGCTTAACGGCGGCGAAGAACGGCGGACGGCGGCGGAAACAGCAATTAACCGCGGCGGAGCCCTAATGCAACTACGGCGAGCGATTGCGGCGCAACCACGGCGGCTCAGGCGACGTGGTCTAGGGCTACGGGTGCGCACGGAAACGGAGCACACGCTGGCGGCGGCGGCGCATTAAATAGGCCTCTCGGCGTCCGTGAAATTCGCGGAAACCGAGGCCCACACAGCTGCGGCGGCGGAATCCGAATTGGATTCGGATTGGGTGACGTGGCTCAACGCGAGCCGTTGGATCAAGATCCAACGGTGCGGGGGTTTGGGCTCGGGTCCGGCTCGGGCGACTGGGCTGGCTCGGTCAAGCTCGGGTTCGGTGACGTGGCGCGATCGTGGCCGTTGAATCTCGATCCAATGGTCACGCGCGTTAGGGTTTGGCGACTGGGTTCGACCGGAACGGCTAGCTCGGGTCGGACTCGAGTCTGACTCGAACTCGGGTCCGGTCGGATGAACAGTACAAACCAACTCGGTTTTTCAGCGATTAAATAATCCAATTAATTCCCAGAAATTCATTTAATTCATTAAAAATAGTAAAATATTCAGAAAAAATCTAGAAAATATTTTGGAGCATTTTGGACTCAAATAAAATATTTCCAACAAAAATTTATTTGTAAAATCAAATTCTTTAATTATTTCAAAAGGGAATAAATTCAACTAAATTCCAAATCAATTCCAGAAAATTCCAAAAATTCACCAAAGTGTCAAATCTTATTCAAATTCATGAAAAGCAAAAATTTGGGGTGTTACAAACCTCCCCCCTTATCAGAATCTCGTCCCCGAGATTCAGGGTTTACTAAAGAATAGGTTCGGAAACTCTTTCTTCAATTCCTCTTCGCGCTCCCAAGTTGCTTCACTCTCCGCATGGTTGCTCCATTGAACTCTACAGAAACGGGTTGACTTGTTTCTCGTTTCTCGATCCATTGTGTCCAAAATCTTGACGGGGTGCTCCTTGTAAGTCAGATCCTCTTGTAGCTCGATTGACTCTAGCGGGGTCTACTCCTCAGGTACTCGAAGACACTTCTTCAGCTGAGACACGTGGAACACGTCATGTACTCCTGCTAGTGATTGCGGTAACTCCAGCTGGTACACAACTTCACCTCTACGGCTGAGAACCTTAAATGGTCCAACATATCGCGGCGCGAGTTTTCCTTTGGCATGGAATCTCTTAACTCCCTTGAGTGGTGTGACTCTGAGATACACGAAATCTTCCGGCTCAAAGCTTAGGTCTCGGCGACGGTTATCGGCGTAGCTCTTCTGTCTTGACTGTGCTATCTTCAGTCTTTCTCGGATCATGGCAATCTGTTCTTCGGCCTCTTGAAGAATGTCTAGTCCGAAGACACGGCGTTCACCTGTCTCGTTCCAGTTCAACGGTGTCCGACAAGGTCGACCGTATAGTGCTTCAAATGGCGACATCTGCAGACTGGCCTGATAGCTGTTATTGTAGCTGAACTCAGCATACGGCAGACTTTTATCCCAAGAGGTAGCATAAGCCAATGCACAAGCTCGTAGCATGTCCTCTAGAATCTGGTTAACTCTTTCGGTTTGCCCATCCGTCTGCGGATGATAAGCTGTACTGAAGTTCAAACGGGTTCCCATGGCCTCATGCAGCTTATTCCAGAACCTCGAGGTAAACTGGGTACCTCTATCCGATACAATCTTCTTCGGCACTCCGTGCAGACAGACGGTCCTGGTCATGTATAACTCGGCTAACTTATCCCCCGAATAGGTTGTCTTTACTGGAATAAAATGGGCGACCTTAGTCAAGCGGTCTACTATAACCCATATGGAGTCATATCCTCCTTGAGTCTTGGGTAAGCCGGTAATGAAGTCCATTCCGATTTCCTCCCATTTCCACTCAGGTATCTTCAATGGCTGCAGCAGTCCCGCTGGCCTCTGATGCATTGCCTTGACTTTCTGGCATATGTCGCACAGCGCAACATGTTAGTGTTATGCCCTTGAGGCAATCATATGGATGATTGTAACATGACTATGTTTATGAATAATAATATGATTATTGGTCCAATGAATGTATATCATTGTTTTGATCAACAAGTGTGTGACTTGTTTATGAAGCTCTTTACTTATTGATATAATTCGATAAATATCTCTAATTGGATATCATCGTATGGGACAACGATGAATAGATCAGCACATGTATTGTTCGATGATCATGTTTCATAGATCATGGGATATGGAGATATCATCAATACATTGTGGACGCATGTTGAAGAACATGGGTTAGATAGACCCACAATGGGACACTGCGAGAATGTTACGTTCTTATGTGTCATCAGTGTATCTCATACATAGTAGATGTATGATCCTTAGACCTGAGATTGTCATATTCCCTACATGTGTAATAGTTTACCTTGGGGTTACCAAACACTATTTCCTAACTAGATAGTTATAAAGGTAGCTTTCATGTTTACTATGAAACATGCAGAGGGAAGTGAGCAGTCGAGATGGAATTTGCCACTCCAATGTAACGGAGATATATGTCTAGGCCACTCGTGTGATATGATTAAGGAAGTGCATGGCCATGCCATGATTGAGAAGTCAATCACAACTTATTAATATATCACGGATACGAGAGATGGATTGAATCAGTCAAGGATGACATGCTTCTCGCCTTGAGTTCGATCTTCATATAGTTTGGCAAAGGGATTATTACATCAGTACTTTAATCATATGCGTTTGGGAATTGGCATGCTCTGCAACGAGCCGCTACCGACTATTGGATTAGAAAAGGGTTTTCCGAATCCATGTCCAAATGTGCATGAACCTCTGTGGTCACACACTTAGCAGTGGGACGCATCAATTCGGATTGGATCCGTAATTAATGGACCTCATGGGCTTAGCTCGTAGATGGGCCCGACTACCTATGGTTTCACCTCGTGGCTATATAAGGAGGAGGAGGCTGGGCCTTTTCTGAGTTTTTCGTGCGGTTTAGAGGTGTTTCGCCATAAACCCTAGCCACCTCCTCTCGTTGCCCCTGCCGAGCGACCCGGTGCTTGCACACCAACGCACGGCGTTTCATCCCCGGACGTGTGGACTGCTGTGGTGACGCTGCTGCTACTGCGGCGTGGAGAGGACGATCCGCAGCGAGGACGATCGATCCACGGCGAGGCGAGGACGATCCGCAGCAAGGACGATCGATCCACGGCGAGGCGAGGACGATCCACGGCGAGGCGAGGACGATCCACGACTGCGGCGGGAACGATCCACTACATCGACGTGCGAAGGATTCCGCAACTGCGCGTCTAGTGGTAATTGATCTATGATCCTCTTCTCGCGAGTAGCTTTCTGGTTGCGCGGTAGAAAATTTTAATTTGTGCTAGAGTAGCATACCGCGTTCCCCAACAGAACATGCTCGGCAACTTCTCGCTTCATGCTCGGCCACCAGAATCTTTCTTTCAAATCCTGATACATCTTGGCACTTCCCGGATGAATCGAATACTTGGAGTCATGGGCTTCTTCCAAGATCAACTGCTTCAGTTCCCTCTGGTTTGGCCCACAGATTCGATCCTGCATCCATAACGTGCCTTGTTCGTCCAGTCTGAAGTCTTTTGCCTTGCCTTCATCCATCTTGGACTTGATCCTGCGAATCTTGTCATCATCCTTCTGTCCTTCTCGAATCTGATCTTCGAGGGCAGGCTTTACTTCTAATGCGGCCAAGAATCCTTCTGGTACTACTTCAATCTTCATTCTCTGGAAATCCTCACATAGCTCATCCTGACTCGTGGCTATCAACATGTTCACAGTATGGCTTTTCCGACTCAGGGCATCGGCTACCATGTTGGCCTTTCCAGGATGGTAATGGATTCCAACGTTATAATCCTTGATCAACTCTAGCCATCTCCTCTTCCTCATGTTCAGGTATGATTGGGTGAAGATGTACTTAAGACTCTTATGATCCGTGTATACTTCACATCTGTTTCCAATCAAATAGTGACACCACAACTTCAAAGCATGCACTACTGCAGCTAACTCTAGGTCATGCGTCGGATAATTCTCCTCATGCGGCCTCAACTGCCTAGATGCATAGGCAACGACCTTTCCATTCTGCATCAGCACACATCCAAGTCCTTGGCGCGATGCGTCACAATAAATATCAAAGCTTTGATTTACGTCCGGTAGAACCAACACCGGGGCTGATGTAAATCGCTTCTTCAGCTCTTGAAAACCCTTCTCGCACTCCGGTGTCCAAGCGAATTTCTTCTCCTTTTTCAACAATTGCGTGAGAGGTCTCGCAATTGTCGAAAAGCCTTCAATGAAACGGCGGTAGTAACCTGCCATTCCTAGCAAACTCCGGATCTGGGTCACGGTCTTCGGCTGCTCCCAGTGTAGCACAGCTTCTACCTTGCTCGGATCTACGGCGACTCCTTCTGCGGTCATTACATGTCCGAGGAATTCCACCTTGTCCTTCCAAAAGTCACACTTACTAAATTTAGCGAAGAGTTGTTGTTCCCTCAGCTTCTCCAACACTCGCCTCAAGTGCTCTGCATGTTCTTCCTTCGTCTTGGAGTAGATGAGAATGTCATCTATGAACACGATGACAAACTTGTCCAGATATTCCATGAACACCTTATTCATCATATTCATGAAATAAGCCGGCGCATTCGTCAGACCGAAGGACATAACTGTAAACTTGTAATGTCCGTATCTGGACGAAAATGCGGTCTTCGGAATATCCTCTGATCGGATCTTCAACTGGTGGTATCCCGATCTCAGATCAATCTTGGAGAAAACTCTGGCTCCTCTCAACTGATCAAACAGATCATCGATCCTGGGTAGCGGGTACTTATTCTTCACGGTGACTTCATTGAGTGCATGGTAGTCAATGCACATCCTGAAACTCCCGTCCTTCTTCTTGACGAACAGAACTGGTGCTCCCCACGGAGACGAACTTGGTCTGATAAATCCTTTCTCCATCAACTCTTCAAGCTGCTTCTTCATCTCTACTAATTCCTCGGTGGACATCCGATAAGGTCTCTTCGCTATCGGCGCTGTACCAGGTACAAGTTCTATCACAAACTCTATGTCTCTGTCTGGCGGCATTCCAGGTAGATCTTCAGAAAAACATATGGGTACTCATTCACTACTGAGACATCTTCTATGCTGATCGCCTTTGCGCTGTTAACCATCAACTGTCCATCTCTAACGGCGGTAGCTTGAAATTCCACTTTTCTTCCACACGGGCTCTCAACTGAAATAATCCTTCGTCCACAATCCAGCACAGCGTTGTGCTTGGATAACCAATCCATTCCCAAAATAACATCTAAGGTCCGGGTTTCCAACATAATAAGGTTCGCTAGGAACTCTATCCCATCTATTAATATTCTTACCCCAGAACATTCTACTTTAGTTCGGAGTTCGGAACCAGGGGTTTGAACTAAAAGCATGCATTTAAGTCTTGCAATCTCCAAATCATTTTTAACAACAAAACCATGAGAAATAAACGAATGCGAAGCTCCAGAGTCAAACAAAACTGTTGCAGGTACTGAGTTGACAAGTAACTTACCCAGTACGACGTCCGTGGCATTCTGGAGTGCCTCTGCGGTGACATGGTTGATTCGACCTCTCACCACGGTCTGGGGTGCTGCTCCTGGCTGTGCTGTCCCGCGGTTTGCTCCTGGTGCTGGCGTCCTGGCTGGTGTGGATCCCAAGTTGAAGTGAACTGGGGTCACTCCTGCTATCTTCTTAGGGCAATTGTTGGAAAAGTGCCCTGGCTCATTGCATGTGTAGCAGCGTCTCACTGTCCCCTGTTGACTGCCTGAAGCGGCGTTTCTGGCTGGAGCTGGGATCTGATAATTCTGGTTGACGGTTCTTGGTGCTGGCGACTTTGTCCTTGTAGCATTCTGTGGTTGGAACCTGAAAAACTGATTTGGTGCAACCCTCAAGCGTTGCTGTGCTCCCTGACGCGATCCCTGCTGTTGCATCCTTCGCTTCCGGTTCTCATCCAGTTCCTTGCGCTTATCTTCAAGAATGAGCGCCTTGTTCACAAGCTCCTGGAAATCTGGAAAGGTGTGGGTAATCAGTCCCACCTGTAGTCCTAAGTTAAGTCCCTTCATAAAGTGAGACTGTCTGGCTTTATCTGTCGCTATGTCTTCAGGTGCGTAACGTGCAAGCTGTGTGAACTTATTCAGGTATTCGGCCACCGGCTGATTACCTTGCTTCAGTGCCCTGAACTCTTCCTTCTTGAGGTCCATAATTCCTTCCCAAGACGTGATAATGATTTAAATGCGGCTGTAAACTCCTCCCAAGTGATGTCCTGAGGGTTCTCCCGCGTGGCGCAGAAGTTCTCCCACCATTCTGCGGCAGTCCCTTCCAACTGATGAGAAGCGTAGAGTACCTTCTGATTTCCCATGCATTGAGCAATGTGTAGCTTCCTCTCAATTGACCTTAACCAATCATCGGCCTCCAACGGATTGGCATTCCCGGAGAAAGTGGGTGGATGAGTCCTCATGAACTCTGACAGTCTTGAATTCTGGCGTTGTCCCTGATTGACTTGATTATTCTAATTAGCAGTGGCGTGAGCGGTGATCTGTTGCATCTGCTGCATCATCGCATGCATCAACTGGGTCTGTGCAGCAAGAAAAGCTCCAAAACTCTGCATGTCAACTGGCGGTGCTGGCTGGGGTGCAGGTGCTCCATCATTCAGGTTCCCAGCTGGGCGAGAACCACTTCCATTGCCTCCAAGGTTTCCGCGGGTGTTCACCATCTGTCGATTGCTCCAAGTTTTAGGGATAAGGGGGAAACAAGAATAGACAAGTAATAGGGAAACTATGCGGGGAAATGTGTAACTCAAAATCCAACTTTATTATTAATAATAATAACTTGGTAATTGGTATGGTCGCTTACAATGCCTAAAGGCCTTGCAACACATACTGCACACTCAGCAAGCAATGAAAATCCAAATCGACTCTAAGGTGAATCTTTATTCTATAACGCGACTCGACGAAGGAGTCTCAACCTCAACGCCTACGCTCACTCGTCGAGAAAACCTCCACTGCCTCCTCGCGGCGGGTGCGGCGGCATAGGTGCGAAACAATCGCCATGCCCCACAACTGCAGCTGTGGTTGACGACACGGCGTCCTCCTCAGGTTCTGGATCTGGCTGCTGCTGTGGCTGTGGCGCGGGTGCAGGTGGCGCCTCTTCTGGGTCCTCCTCTGGCTCTGGGGCTTCCAACTCCAACACTGGATCGGGGCCCTGTACATACAGTGCGGTCTCCAGCTCTGCGATCCTTCCCGCAGCATAAGCGACGTACTCACGGGCATTCTCCAAGTGCTTCTTTTCCTCCTCAACCTGCTCGCGAGCCTTCTTCAACTCCCCGAATCAGGTCGTCGATCAGCTCTTCCTGGGCGGCGACAAATCTGGCTAAGTGAGTGACGGTAGCATCCTCATCCTCTATCGGCTTCCGCTGAGCTCTGCTGTCTCGGCGTGCGTGGTGACGGAACACTGTGCCTTCCAGCTCCCTGGAGTAAGTGCGGGCGATCTGCTGCATCGCTCGACGCGACACCTCCTGGATTCCCATCTCAAAGGTAGACCTCCTGGCGGTGAAATGGAAAGGGCGGCTGAACTTTGTCTTCTCTCGGGCATACACCGTGATCCGAACGTCCCATCCTATGACTTCTCCTGCCTGCACGAGTGTAGTCCCTCGGTAGAGCGGTCTCTCAAAACCTCCAAGAAACTGAAGCATACGACACATTTTATCTTTAGAAAATAGGTTTTTATCCTCACTACGACCATTCTAGCTATGGGTGAGCCTACAGTCAGTATGGCTCTGATACCACCTCTGTCGGGACCCGAATTTGCAAATCTGAACCCTCTGTGTATTCAGCACTAGTCCAGGAACGCGCTAGTGCACACAGTCTCAACATCGGTAAATATCACAATCATACTCAACAAAATAATAAAATACCTTAAATAGTTAACCAAACGGGTTGCTCGACCTTAGGGTCAAGTTACAACTATATGCCACGCAAGGCGAAAACTCAATAAGAGAGAAATAACTGCAGTGGAAAATAAGATAACTTCGTGGCACCATCCAGTATACCACAGGCAACTGACTGGGCTCGCTCCCTAGTTAGTCGGTTCTTCTAGGAGCTCCTCCTCCAAAGCTGGTGTGGACTCCTCTTCAACTGGTGTTGTATTGTGGCAAGGGTGAGTACTTGGTACTCAGCAAGTCATGCACAGAATGCAACTAATATACTACATGCATGGCTTAGTACAAAGGAATAGCTCAGGGTATAATTGTAGTAAAACAGCATTTGACAAGTAGCATAAGTAGATTCGAAAGCAGTGGAAACATGTTCAAGAGCAATAACTTTTCCAGCAATTAAATAAACATCTTTCCCAATTCTAATCCACATTTCCATCAACATCATTATTAAACCAAACCAGACCCTCCAAGTCCAAGTTATTTTCAAGAAGGTCTAACCCTTGACTGTATTTCCCGAGCGATGTCCAATGTCGCGGACACGACTATTCGAATAGATTTTACACTCTGCAGAGGTTATGCACTTTACCCACAAGATACAACCAAACACCACAAAGGTGAGTGTCTGTAACAGAGTCTTTCAGAAACTTCTAACAGCACAAGTGGTCCTCCCCGGCGATTGCACACTAACCCTTCCCTTAGCGAAGGCGAAGTTTAGGCCAATCTACCGTTAGATGGGTACCTAGCCGTAGCCCCGGTACGCTCCCCCGTACAACTACACAAAAGGTGTAGTTGACATCCTGAGGTCCCACAGGTACGTTATTAGCAACTTAATCAACTAGGTCCGTCCCATTACAGACATGTGGTTGCACGATTGACTCAGTTCAAAGGCTTGCAAGGTTATGTCCTTAGGGTGACCAGGGCAAGACTACCCGAAGAACCAAAACAACGTTCCCGGTGCCACAACTGGCCCACCCGATCATTCTTGCCACATGCCCCAATCAAAATCTATTTAGCAAACCCCCAGTTGATTACCATGCACCACGTGCCATCAACAACACAACACATGATACATTTCCAAAACAGGTTCAATATATCATTAAGTCAATATTAACATTTGATTGTCCAAAATCATGTCAAGAGCACGTAGCAGGTCTAAGCAATATACTACAACGATCTAAATTCCCATGTTGGCAATTTAATAATGTTCAACTATTTAAACCTCAACTAGGGTGACAAGGGGTCATGGCACATATTTAATTAACCAAGGTGTCATACAGCAATTTGGCACTTATCTAATTTCCCGTAATTAAATAAAGCATTTTCTAATTAAACTAGCATGCAATAATTTAAACCAAAATAATTTGAAAATGGGATCAACATGGTCAAAGCACAACTTGCCTTCAAAGAGTACTTGTTCTTCGTCCTGAACTGGCTCCTGGGTCAACACTTCACCTTCGAAGCCTTCCGGCGCTTCAACGTCTACTCGTAAAGCGCGTAAATAGCAATAAATAAATAAACAATAGACAAAAAGTATCCAAAATTTCAAATAAAGTTCATAAACAGAGAGAGCATAATTTTATGAATTTTTAGAAACTGGAATCGTCCAATTCGGAGTTTAAATGCAAAAGTTATAACCGTTTAAAGTTAAAAGGAAACATTAATTAAATATAAACAGAGAAATATTCATAATAAAAAATTAATTAAAATTAATATTTGAGTATGTCTTATTTTTAGGAAAATTTAGAAATTTGAATCACTCAAATCGGAGTTAAAACGCAAAAGTTATAAGCGTTTGAAGTTTGGATCTATATTTAAAATCAATAAACCGAATTAAATAAATAATTTCATTTTCGGAAAAGGATTTATTGCGTCAGCATGACACGTGTCAGCACCTCATTGGTCCACGTGGATCCGCTGACGTCAGCACCGGCCGAGTCCCCCGATGACGTCACCATGACATGTGGCACCACCTCGTCCCACTGACGCGTCCACGGCGCGGCCGGCCCACGGTGGCAGGTCCTCCGGACCAGATCATCGACAGCGGCCCGCCCGTCGGCGACCGCCTCCCGCCCACGCGGGCGCGCCGGTTTGGCTTCCGCACACGTGGCTAGATCTCGGCCGTTGATTTGAAAATCAACGGCCCAGATCGGATCTGGCTTAACGCGTTATGGAAACTACACGGCTGATCTGGACCGTTCGATCTTGACCGCACGGTCAAGATCCAATCTAATGTTTACAACGCGGCTAACCCTAGCCGTTCGATCTAGATCTAATGGCTGAGATTGGATCCAGTACGGTGCGATTCTAGCTGCGTGGCACAATCTAAGCCGTTGGATCTAGATCCAACGGTTGGAAATAGATCTGAGGATTAGAACGTGGATCTCACCGGGGTGACGTGGACGATCCTGGGCCCTCGGATCTGGATCGGACGGTGGAGGGAGTTCGCGAGGCGGCGATGGCGCGCGGCGGAGCAGAGGTCACCGGAGACAAGGACGATGACACGCCCGACGGCGTTTGGGCGCGATTCCGGCAAAGTGAAAGGTCCCCTCCGACGCGTCTCAACCTTGCGGTTCCGGATCTGGGCTTAACGGCGGCAGAGGACGGCGGACGGCGGCGGAAACAGCGATTAACCGCGGCGGAGCACTAATGCAACTACGGCGAGCGATTGCGGCGCAACCACGGCGGCTCAGACGACTTGGTCGAGGGCTACGGGTGCACACAGAAATGGAGCACACGCTGGCAGCGGCGGCGCATTAAATAGGCCTCTCGGCGTCCGTGAAATCCGCGGAAACCGAGGCCCACACAGCTGCGGCGGTGGAATCCGAATTGGATTCGGATTGGGTGACGTGGCTCAACGCGAGCCGTTGGATCAAGATCCAACGGTGCAGGGGTTTGGGCTCGGGTCCGGCTTGGGCGACTGGGCTGGCTCGGTCAGGCTCGGGTTCGGTGACGTGGTGCGATCGTGGCCGTTGGATCTCAATCCAACGGTCACGCGCGTTAGGGTTTGGCGACTGGGTTCGACCGGAACGGCTGGCTCGGGTCGAACTCGAGTCTGACTCGGACTCGGGTCCGGTCGGATGAACAGTACAAACCAACTCGGTTTTCCAGCGATTAAATAATCCAATTAATTCCCAGAAATTCATTTAATTCATTAAAAATAGTAAAATACTCAGAAAAATTCTAGAAAATATTTTGGAGCATTTTGGACTCAAATAAAATATTTCCAACAAAAATTTATTTGTAAAATCAAATTCTTTAATTATTTCAAAAGGGAATAAATTCAAATAAATTCCAAATAAATTCCAGAAAATTCCAAAAATTCACCAAAGTGTCAAATCTTATTCAAATTCATGAAAAGAAAAAATTTGGGGTGTTACAGTATCACACACTCAAAAACATGCCCTCAAAACAATATGCAAACACTCTTCTACCCCGACTTCGCAAACTACTCGCAAAACCCAAAAACAGGGGTTCTGTCCCGACGGGACAGCAGACTTCTAACGAGCATAACTTGAGTTATAAACTCCGAATCGATTAAACGAATACATCCTCGCATAGCTTAGGAAATTTCCTAACTTTTTCTAAGTATATGGAAAAACTGATTCGGCCTCTAAAGTGGTTTAATCTACAGAATACAGTGAACTATTCCAATCTCATCATAGTTTTGAACAAGCTCGGTAAAACGAGCATAACTTTCAAACGGCTAAGCGGAATTGGACGTTATTTATGTCCACTGAAAGGTATTGAAATTACCTACAACTTCCTCAACAGGCGGCCGACCAAATTCCGAATCTAAATTGGCGAAATATAAAACCCTAGGTCGACTGCACAATCTGCCCGAAACAGAGAACGTGGCAAACTCTAGATTTCATCTAATCTACCTAATTACAGCACCGCCAATTGATCTAAAAACATGATATCAACCCCTAGAACAGTACCTAGACCAACCCCAAGGATTCCCGTGGCCATACCTTCGCCCGACGAACGAAGAACCAACGGATCTCCTCCCGGTTCGCGCGATCTCCTTCCTCGCTTCAAATCCACCGGATCTCCTCGTCGCGGAGCGCTCCAATGGACGGATCTGCGGGGTGGTGATGTGGAGAACTCCCCTAGGGGCAGCAAGGGTGGTGGAGAGGAGAGGAGAGGAGTGGTGGTGCAATGGGGAGGAGGGAGGAGGGGTGGCGCACAAGCGGGAGGGGCGGCTGGTTTGGGGAGGAGAGGAGGAGGTGGGGGCGGCTAGGGCTGGCTTGGGCGCACAAGAGGGCAGGGGGAGGTGCCCCAACCAGGATTCCCACTCCCACTTGGACTCAAACACCTTCCCACCAAAGCCCACTACCCTTTCCCTTAGGCCCAAACTTCCCCGAAAAGGCCCAAACTCCCGTAATCGGCCCAAAAACGCGAATAAACCTCATACCGTATGGTTTTAACCTCAAATTTCACATTTTATAAGATTACGACACTCCGTGGTGTCACAGTGCCTTTGTTGTAATTTACCTTAATTTGTGGTATTTAGATGTGGTTTAGTCTTTGTTTGGTGACATTCAGGCATAATAGATGCCGGGGTGTTACAGTACCGTCACGCCGACATCGGAAATGACTCACTCCGTCATTCCGTAGTGTCACAAGTGTTTGGTTTTGAGTACTCGCTGATTGTTCTTTTGGCGGGTTATGGTTTTGTGGTCTTTGGGTGAATCCAAAGAAGAAGAGCTTGGTGTTGCGCCTCTTTTGGTCGCTATTTTTGCTTTGACACCCGGTTTTGTTGGTTATTGTGGACTGTCTTGGGGAGGAAACTTATGTGGTTGTTGTTCTCCCTAGTTAAGAAAAGTGTTGGAGTTTTTCCTGGTGCAAACCTTAAGTTGGGTGGAGTTAAGTTTGAATCTTTATCGAAAAAGATTTGGTTGAACAATTGGACTTCCCTTGTGCATCCATTTTCCTTTATGGAAGTTGTAGAACTTGAGATTTCTTGAATAGTTTTGGCTACCAGAGTTAGAAATCTGATAGTTAAGCTCTCTTGTATTTCTGTTTGGGTTTTGTATTCTTTCTTGCATGGAATGAAGAAATTGTTTATTGGTGTTCGTTCTTGTTCTAGGGCTGTGGCTATCTTTAAAGATTGGGGTTGCATCCTGTTTGTCAAGGGTAGATTACCCATTAAGGTGTTTATAAATTTTATGTCTGTGTTATGTAGTATGTAACAATGTGGTTTATGGAAATGATGTATTTCTAAGTTAATTTGTGAGTTAAATCAATTAAATGTGATTGTTATCTTTAGCTTGAGAATAAATAGAATTCTAGTGTGGTAGATTACGCTATAGCGAGAATGATTAAATGTGTTAATGTACATGCTGAGAATCTGTTGCTTTATTTTAAAGTGTCCATGACCTTCGACAACGCTTAAAGCTTTAAATCTTGGTGCGTAGTTACAACACTAAGATGATGTAAACTACTATTAATGTAATAAGTAAATTGGTTGGTTATTTAAAAGACATTTAAATATAAGACCAGTAGAACAATTTAATTGTGATGATGATTGACCCTAGCTCATGATAGTTGACTAGAATTATTATGATTGCTATTATGAACTACGGAAATAATTGGAAGGATGTAATAATGTTCCTGAAATGCTAGTATCGATGTCAATTGAGAAGACATATCTAACACCCTAACACCTAGTATGCCGCGAATGTCACCCAAACGATATTAGAAGCATCCAATAACACATATTTCACAATAAATTACAACAACTACGCTAATTACTTAACCAAAATTTCGGCAGCATATCATTTGTTTTTCCATGGTTTCCAGCATCAACAATATTAACATATCATGACAGCATAATAGACGACAACAATAACATGGCAATCTAGTTTTTTAACAATTAATCAAGTCTCAAACACAATTTAACCACCTCATAATCAATGAGAAATAACGATAAAACCAAACACACGATATAACATGGTCCAAAATCAGCGCAATAAAGTAAAACATCACAACTACGAGTGAGGGTGTGTAGTTGTCTAGATGAGTGCAACTAGCTGGAGACGTGACGCTAGCTCCCTTTCCCGTATGCCGAACTCATGGTACCTAAAACAACATCAAACAACAAGCGTAAGTTCATCACTCAACAAAGTGTAATGCAATGGAATAAAATAATAACGATACTCATTAACAACATCATTAACATCTCATAATACATCATCACAAACATCTCATAAACATCTTCATAAGCATCTCATAAACATCTTCATAAGCATCTTGTAAACACTTTCATTCATGCAATGCAATGCACATGTCTCTTTGCTTAGCACATACCGGTATTGCCAAGTGCACACCCGTCGGTGTGCACCCTCTTTCCCTTCCATCCCGTGGAGAGTGCCTACTCTTACTAACTCGCTCCCATACTGTAACACCCCAAAATTTTGCTTTTCTTAAATTCATGTGTGATTTGGCACTTTGGTGAATTTTTGGAATTTTCTGGAATTTATTTGGATTTATTTGGAATTTATTTGAATTTATTCCCTTTTGAAATAATTAAAGAATTTAACTTTGCAAATAAAATTTTGTTGGAAATATTTTAGTTGAGTCCCAAATGCTCTAAAATATTTTCCAGAATTTTTCTGGAATTTTTCTGAGTATTTTGCTATTTTTAATGAATTAAATGAATTTCTGGGAATTAATTTGAGTTATTTAATCGCTGGAAAATGCGAATCGGTTTGTACTGTTCATCCGACCGAGCCCGAGTCGGACTCGAGTCCGAGTCCGACCCGAACCCGACCGCGCCCGTGGTTGAGCCGAACCCACTCGGCCGGAACCCTACGCGCGTGACCGTTGGATCTAGATCCAACGGCCACGATTGAGCCACGTCGCCGGACCCGAGCCCGACCGAGCCAGCCAGCTCACCGAGCCGAACTCGAGTCCAAACCCACGCGACCTTTGGATCAAGATCCAATGGCTCACGTTGGGCTACGTCACCCTCTCCGTGTCGCTGCCGGACTCCGCCGCCGTCCGTGTGTGGGGCCTCGTTTTCCGCGTGTATCACGGACGTCGAGGGCCTATTTAATGCGCCGTCTTTCGTGTCGTGACCTAGACTTCCGTGCGCACCCGTAGCCCTAGACAACGTCGCCTGAGCCGCCGTGGTTGCGCCGCAATCGCTCGCCGGAGTAGATTGTGTGTTCCGCCGCGGTTTTCCGTTGTTTCCGCCGCCGTTGAGGTCAGATCCGGAACTGCAAGAGCCAGCCGCGTCGGAGGGAACCTTCCACTTCACCGGAGCACACCCACAACGCCGCTGCCATCGTCGTCGTCTCCATCTCCGGCCAGCAAGCACCGCCGTGGACATCGCTGTGACCTCGAAGCTTTTCAACCGTCGGATCTCCATCGCACGGACCAGATCGCGCCACGTCACCCGCCGGTGATATCCACGTGCTAAACCCCTTATCAATCTCAGCCGTTAGATCTAGATCGTACGGTTAGCGTTAGCCGCGTTATACGCGTTAGATTGGATCTCAACCGTTGGATCTAGATCCAACGGTCCAGATTAACCGTGTTAACCCAAATGCATGAAACCCAGATCCAATCTGAGCCGTCGGATTTCAAATCAACGGCCCGGATTGCGCCACATAGCGGAAGCTTGACCGCCGCGGTCAGCCCACGCTTGGGCGTGGGTCACTGACACGCCGGGCCCGCGTGTCAGCGACCGCACCATGACGCCGCCACGACGTCATGGCGACCACGCGTCGGCCGCCACCCCACCGTCGCGGTAACGTCGACCTTGACATCACCGGTGGGTCCCACCTATCAAGAACGGGCCGAAGTCCTCGCCGACGCCAAGAATGACGCCTACCCCAAAGGTGTCCCACCTGTCAGTCACACGTGAGCCGTGGACCAGGTCCACGGTGGACCCGAGCCGAACCGTGGGCTGAGCCCGTGGACCGGCTGACATCAGCAGACCAATCAGAGGCTAACACGTGTCACTGCTGACGCAATAAATTAATTTCCCGAAAAAGAAAATGATTTATTAATTCGAAATATTGATTTCAGATTTTGATTCAAACTTCAAACGCTTATAACTTTTGCGTTTTAACTCCGAATTGAGTGATTCAAATTTCTAAATTTGTATAAAATTGAGATTTACCTAATGATGAATTTTATTTAATTTTTGGACTAAAGTTTTTCTCTGTAATATTATTTAATTGATTATTTAAACTTCAAAATGCTATAACTTTCGCGTTTAAACTCCGATTTTAGCGATTCTAGTTTCTAAAAATTCATAAAATTATGTTCTCTTTGTTTATGAACTTTATTTGGATGTTTGGATACTTTTGTCTACTATTTTATTCATTTGTTGTTATTTGCACACGTTACGAGTAGACGTTGAAGTGCCCGAGGGCTACGAAGGAGAAGTATTGACCCAGGAGCCAGCTCAGGACCAAGAACAAGTGCTATTTGAAGGCAAGTTGTGCTTTGACCATATTGATCCCATTTTGAACCTATGTTGATTCAACTTATTGCATGCTAGTTTAAATTAGAAAATGCTTTACTTAATTATGGGTAATTAGATACATGCCAATTTGCTGTATGACACCTTGGTTAGTTATACATATGTGCCATGACCCTTGTCACCCTAGTCGAGGTTTACTAGTTGGATATTACTAAAATGCTAACCTGGGATTTTAGATCGTTATAGTATATTGCTTAGACCTGCTATGTGCTCTTGACATGATTTTGGACAATCAAATGTTAATATTGACTTAATGATATATTGAACCTGTTTTGAAAAGGTATCATGTGATGTTGATGGCACGTGGTGCTTGGTAATCAACTGGGGGTTTGATAAATAGCTTTTGACCGGGGCATGTGGCAAGATTGATCGGGTGGGCCAGTTGTGGCACCGGGAATGTTGGTTTGGTTCTTCGGGTAGTCTTGCCCTGGTCACCCTAAGGACTTCACCTTGCAAGCCTTTGAACTGGGTCAAACGTGCAACCACATGTCTGTAATGGGACGGACCTAGCTGAATAAGTTGCTAATAACGTACCTGTGGGACCTCAGGATGTCAACTACACCGTTTGTGTAAGTTGTACGGGGGAGCGTACCGGGGCTGCGGCCAGGTACCCATCTAACGGTTGGTTGGCCTAAACTTTGCCTCAGCTAAGGGAAGGGTTAGTGTGCAACAACCGAGGAGGACCACTTGTATTGTTAGAAGTTTCCGAAAGACTTTGTTACGGGAACTTGCCTTTGTGGTGTTTGACTGTATCTTGTGGGTAAAGTGCATAACCTCTGCAGAGTGTAAAATCTATTCGAATAGCCGTGTCCACGGTATTGGACATCGCTCGGGAATTACAGTCAAGGGTTAGATTTTCTTGAAAATAACTTGGACTTGAAAGGTGGGGTTTGGTTAAACAATGATGTCGACGGAAATGTGGATTAGGAATGGGAAAGATGTTGATTAAACTCCTGGAAAAATTATTGATCTTAAACTTGCTTCTATTGCTTTCGAATCTACTTATGCTACTTGTCAAATGCTGTTTTACCGCAAATATACCCTGAGCTATTCCTTTGTATTAAGCCATGCATGTAGTATATTAGCATGCATTCTGTGCATGACTTGCTGAGTACCAAGTACTCACCCTTGCCACAATACAACATCAGTTGAAGAAGAGTCTACACCAGCTTTGGAGGAGGAGCTCCAAGAGGAACCGTCTACTTAGGGAGCGAGCCCAGTCAGTTGCCTATGGTATACGGGATGGCGCCACGAAGTTATCTTATTTTCTACTGCTATTATTTCTCTCTTAATAAGTTTCGCCCTGCGTGGCGTATATTTGTAACTTGACCGTAAGGTCGAGCAACCAGTTTGATTATTTAATTAAAGTACTTTACTAGTATCGAGTAGTATGATTGTGATATTTACCGATGTTAAGACTGTGTGCACTAGCGCGTTCCTGGACTAGTGCTGAATACACAGAGGGTCCGGATTTGCAGATTCGGGTCCCGACACATACACAACTGTGGATGGGACTACGAGGTAGGACTTTCGTGTTCACTACGTGTTAACACAGAGGCCCGCATCAGAATAGGTCGCTTTTTCCATTATGAATGCACATATGCCAAAAATCATTGTTTAACTTGCATAAATAATCCATATGACAAACGCATAACCATTAACTAATCATATTCATCAAATAACATGCAAGGATCACAAAACAGAAATAGCACATCATATGGTTTTAATGCAACACTACGAAACTGTTTGATCAACCAATTCCTAAACCATCCCAATACACTTGCCTTCAACCGTGTGAGACGGAGTGGCGAGATGTTGAGGGCACTCCCGAGGCCACACCACCTGCACATAGGTACAATACACTAAAAATCATGCCCACAAAATAATACAAGAACAATCATTTACATCGACTTCGCAACCCACTCATAAAACCCAAAAAATAGAGAATCTGTCCAACAGGACAGCATGCTTCCAACAAGCATAATTTGAGTTCTAAAACTCCAAATAAGGTAAATGAGTACATTTTCTCGAAGCTTAGGAGATTTTCCATTTTTTCTAAGTATTCGCGAAAACTGAATCGGCTTCTAAAATCCTCTAATCTACAGTTGAACACAATCTATCCCAATCACATCACATATTGGACAGCGCTCGGTAAAACAGCCATAACTTTTAAACGGCTAAACAGAATTTAACATTTTTGGTGTCAAATTAAAGGTAATTAGATTACCTACAACTTTTGCAACAGCTTCCCCCTAGGAAACGAATATAAAGTCCTCAAATCTGCACCCTAGGTCGGCTCTGAACACTGGCCGAGAGCAGCACGCGAAACAGATCTACAATCACTTTAATCCCCTCTAATAAAAGCTCCTAATTGGGGGTTTTAGACATGGATTCTCTCATCTAATAGCACCTAGATCTCCACAAATTAACCGCAATTCGTTACCTCTTCTTGGAGATTCGAACGGACGACGAACACCTACCTCGTTCCGGCCGCTCCTTCCTACGGATCCGCAGTGGTTCGCCGGAGGTCTCCGGACGAACGATCCTCCAAGCGGGGTAGCAGTGATAACCAGGGAACAGGGAGGAGAGGGTGTCTGCGTGGGGGTGGGAGAGTGGTGGCTAGGAGAGGGAAACCCTAGAGGGCGCATGGGAGAGAGAGGGGGCGGCCCTAAGGGGAAAGAAAGAGGGGGGCGCATGGGCCTAGGGTGGCTACCTCTCCCTCTCCACTTGGGCTGAAAACCTCCCACTGCAGGCCCAAAAGAAAGCTCCCTAAGGTCCAAACTCTCCCGAAAAGGCCCAAACACCCCGAAAAGCCGTAAACGTGACAAAAACTCGTACCGTAATGTCACATTCTCCCCCCCTTAACAGGATTCGACCTCGAATCCAAAGAATGCCAAAAACAAAACAATGTCCCCAAGGGACTAAAGACTTCTCTGCAACACAAGACAACCACATAAAAACTCAAACCGAACCAACGACAAACAAACTCCCAAAACCAACACTTAGCGAGAAAGAGTTGACTTAGCTCAACTAAGTGCAGCCTCTCACGGTTCCACCTTTCCTTCCAATTCCCTGACCAAAATCCTCTATTTCACCCACTAAAGGCTCAATCAAAAAAAATATGTACGCCCAAATCCTCACATCAAATACTTCATACTATTATCGCAAACAACCTGACTACCACATTTCATTAATCTCAACATGACACAATTAAAGTGAGTCACCTCTCTTTTAACAACCTCTCTACCACCAAACACTAATGGTATCTTGATAATAACTGGGTTTCTAGACATGAACCCCCAAAAACCAAGAAAGCACTGGTTCTCAACTCTTGCAATTGATTGCCCTTTTTTAATCGAATGGACCATTACCGAGAAATGCCATCGAAAGAAAATAACTCACTAAGGCATATCTACCCTTCTGATACACAATCATGCTAACATTTCATTGCATCCTCTCCCAGGCATATCTCATACCCAAGGATAACTAGCTAAGACACTTGTTCACGACAGAACACTTAACAACAAGAATTACTATCACCTTCACTACCACCAATCAATAATCTTAATGAAAAGTTGAACCCAGACATCATCAACCTCCAACAAAACCCACTCGTATACCACTAATGTCCGACACCTAGCCCCAAGCTAGGACCGTAAAACCTTACCAAACCACAATTGATTCCTTTCTTAAGAGGGTCTCGCCCTCACATATTAACACTTAGTAATCAAGCCCAAGAGTATACATCTTTAGCATACTCAACAAAAAAACCATGAACCCAATTGATCCACATACATCAATTTAAATCCAAAGCGCTAACGATCACTTTGGAAAGAATTCGACAACATCCAAAGAACATTCATTTTTATTTTCCTAAGCCAAAACGCAAAGAAAACACAAATCTCCTATACCACAGCCAAAATACCAGAAATTCTTCATTCTTTCTTTTCATACTAGAAAGCAATGGAAATCTCGATTCATGACATGAATGCAAACCTTTCAAGAGCACTCCGAATTAGTCATATATCCATATATGACTTTCTCACCGACCTGGCTCAACGACTCTTTTATGATTAAATATATAAACGATGTCATGTTTCCTTTTCACCACTCATTCATCATGTAACAAGAATACCGAATAATCATTCACAAAGTGACTTCATTCTATTTATCACATGATTGAAACACAAATAACATCGCTAATTGCGCTAATTCATATAAACTATGACGGCAGCACAGTTAACAGTAAAACACCACATCGTATCACAATCCAACATCAATTGAAAGCTAAACTTGCAAAACATCGCATTTCAACCAAAATCAACATTTTGGAAGAGAACATCAATTCTCAAGTCAAACATCTGCTCCCACAACCGCCACAAATTATCTCAAAGAGAGAGAGAACCTCATTCCCAAAAGAGAACACTTCACTAACAAAATCACTTACGAAACATTCATAAAATCCATCTTTTGAAGCACACGCAAACACCACACACATTTTTCCAAATAAATCCATCTAGTCAAATAGAGTTACAAATTAAATGCTTAACTCAAGAGTTTCCAACACAACCCACTATGTCCATTTGCTTCCTTTAGATATTGATTCCAAAGATAATTCAGTGTGAACGCGAAAGAGCGCGATCCACTCAAATATTTTTGGGTGTAAATCCATTCTCATAGCATAAACTAAACAAATTATCCAAAATCAAAGATTGGCACCAATCGCTACAAGTTTAGGGAAACTCTGAAACACAACATAAGGAATACCTTGACCGAAAGCATTCAACCAAAATAGCAAACAACCAAACCAGTCCAAAAGGTTTTAAACACAAGCTCAGCATAGATCCCACCATACCTAGTAATCCACTACGCTTACCATTAAAGATTTCAAAATTCACTACTTACTCATCGAGAAGGCCCATCCGGATTTAACAAAAACTACATAACAAATTCTTTCTCTAATTACCTCTCCCAATACTTATACATATAATTTATGATGTTTATCAAAAGACATCTAACCAAGATTACCTCATCATGATCCCCACGGACCAACAAGTCATATAACATCTTATTCTACATTTAAAACATAATACTTCAACCAATCCTTCAGCATGATCAACCTATAAATTTCAAACCACCTATACGTCAACATCTCGACAATCGAAACTTATTCAATTAACAAATGACTTCAACATGTAAATATTATCTCCACATGGTAGAATTCGTAAGTGAGACTCTAAGATGTACACTCATTAATGATAGAATCCTACATCATGTTAATTATCCAAGGTTCACTCCATCACAACGTGTTACCACTTCCTCCATTTTAACCATGGTTTTCCACAAATAATCTAAACAATTACCACCACTACTAAGTCATCAATATCAATAAAAGGGCATAATCATAAAACAACAACATTGCTTTTAGCTACCCCATACATAGGTTATAACAAAATTGCCACTAAACAACATACTCCAACTATTAAAATAAATTTAATAAGTTAGACCATTACGATACTCTTAAAACATCATCAAACAACGAAACTTATATCTTTCCAATTGACATCGATACTAGCATTTCAGGAACACAATTACATCCTTCCGATTATCTCATTAGTTCGTAATAGAAAACATAATAATTCTAGTCAACTATCATGTGCTAGGGTCAATCACCATTACAATTAAATTGTTCTACCAACCTTATATTAAAAATGTCTTTAAATAACCAACCAATTTACTATTACACTAACAGTAGTTTACATCATCTTAATGTTCTAACTACGCATCAAGATTTTAAGCTTTAAACACTGTTAAAGGTCATGGGCACTTTAAGATAAAGCAATAGATTCTAAGCATGTTCATTAACACATTTAATCATTCTCGTTATAGAGTAATCTACAACACTAGGCGTTTATTTAATCTTAAGTTAAAGGTAACAATTACATTTAATTGATTCAACTCACAAATTAACTTAGAAGTACAACATTTCCATAAACCACATTGTTACATACTACATAACACAGACATAAGATTTCTAAACACCTTCATGGGTCACCTACCCTTAACAAATAGGATGCAACCCCAACTTTAAAGATAACCACAGCCCTAGAACAAGAACGAACACCGATCAACAATTTCTTCTTTGCAGGCAAGGAAAAAAGAAACAAAACCCAAACAGAAATGCAAGGGAGCTCAATTCTCAAATTTCCAACTCTAGTAGCCAAAACTCTTCAAGAAATCTCAAGATCTACAACTTCCACAAAGGAAGATGGATGCACAAGGAAAGATCAAATGTTAAACCCAAACTTTTCCAATAAAGATTCAAACATCGCTCCACCCAACTTAGGGTCTGCACCAGGAAAAACTCCAACACTTTTCTTAAGTAGGGAGAACAACAACCACATAAGTTTCCTCCCCAAGACAGTCCACAATAACCAACAAAACCGGGTGTCAAAACAAAAACAATGGCGACCAAAAGAGGCGCAACATCAAACTCTTCTTCTTTGTCTTCACCCAAAGAAGACAAAACCACAAGCCGCAAAAAGAATAATCAGCGAGAATCCAATACCAAACACCTTTCCTTTGATTTCAACCAACTAAGACCAAGAAAACCAACCAAAACCGATCGTCAGAATGGTAAGGACAATCCAAAAGGGTCTACCACCAACTCTTCTATTTAACTCCAACCAACTTCCCGATCTACGACAGAAAAGGCAAGCACTCTCTCCCACGGAAGGTTATTAGTCCTTCGGTGATGGCTCCAACAGGCCACAGCGTCAAACCACCACCTTACTATGAACAAAAGGTGACCGAAACCCTTCGGCACCACAATTCACTTAATCACAACTATAGCAACTCAATCAATTTTTTCATAAACATAACAACATACATTATCAAATGTAGCATTCAACATCAGAACTTAAATACAACATTTAAGCATAAAGCAACGATACCCATACCCTTTTTCCTACTATGCATCAGAGTGTGTCAAATTTTAAATTAATTATTCCACTTACACAAGTTTTAATGTTGCTATCCTATGGCAAAATTTTAAGTATAACCTAAGCCATGTCTCTAGGTTATCTCAAATCAAAATTTTAGTTATTTCACTAAGTCCAAGCACCACGGACCTAAAACCCACTCTGATACCAACTGTAACACCCCGGCACCTAGTATGCCGCGAATGTCACCCAAACGATACTAGAAGCATCCAATAACACATATTTCACAATAAATTACAGCAAGTACGCTAATTGCTTAACCAAAATTTCGGCAGCATATCCTTTGTTTTTCCATGGTTTCTAGCATCAACAATATGAACATATCGAGATAGCATAATGGACGACAACAATAACATGGCAATCTAGGTTTTCAGCAATTAATCAAGTCTCAAACACAATTCAACCATCTCATAATCAATGAGGAATAACGATAAAACCAAACACACGATATAACATGGTCCAAGATTAGTGCAATAAAGTAAAACATCACAACTACGAGTGAGGGTGTGTAGTTGTCTAGATGAGTGCAACTACGTGGAGACATGACGCTAGCTCCCTTTCCCGTATGCCGAACTCATGGTACCTAAAAACAACATCAAACAACAAGCGTGAGTACATCACTTAGCAAAGTGTATTGCAATGGAATAAAACAATAACGATACTCATTAACAACATCATTAACATCTCATAATACATCATCACATGCATCTCATAAACATCTTTATAAGCATCTCACAAACATCTTCATAAGCATCTTGTAAACACTTTCATTCATGCAATGCAATACACATGTCTCTTTGCTTAGCACATACCGGTATTGTCGAGTGCACACCTGTCGGTGTGCACCCTCTTTCCCTTCCATCCCATGGAGAGTGCCTACCATACACAACCGTGGATGGGACTACAAGGTAGGACTTTCGTGTTCACTACGTGTGAACAAAGAGGCCCGCATCAGAATGGATCGCCTCTTCCATTATGAATGCACATATGCAAAAAAATCATGATTTAACTTGCATAAATAATCCATATGACAAATGCATAACCATTAACTAATCATATTCATCAAATCACATGCAAGGATCACATAAGGCAAAGTAGCACATCATATGGTTTTAATGCAACACTACGAAACTATTTGATCAACCAATTCATAAACCATCCCAATACACTTGCCTTCAACCGTGTGAGACGGAGTGGCGAGATGTTGAGGTCACTCCTGGGGTCACACCACCTTCACATAGGTACAATACACTCAAAATAATACCCACAAAACAATACAAGAACAATCATCTACATCGACTTCGCAACCCACTCCTAAAACCCAAAAAACAGAGAATCTGTCCAACGGGACAGCATGCTTCCAACAAGCATAACTTGAGTTCTAAAACTCCAAATATGGTAAAAAAAGTACATTTTCTCAAAGCTTAGAGGATTTCCCATCTTTTTCTAAGTATTCGCGAAAACTGAGTTGGCCTCTAAAATCCTCTAATCTACAGTTGAACACAATCTGTCCAATCACATCACAGATTGGATAGCGCTCGGTAAAACAGTCATAACTTTTAAACGGATGAACGGAGTTTAACGTTTTTGGTGTCAAATTAAAGGTAATTCGATTACCTACAACTTTTGCAATAGACGGCACCCAGGAAATGATTCTAAAGTCCTCAAATCTGCGTCCGAAGTCGGCTCTAAAAACTGGCCGAGAGCAGCACGCGAAACAGATCTACAATCATTTTAATCCCCTCTAACAAAAGCACCTAATTGGGGGTTTTAGACATGGATTCTCTCATCTAATAGCACCTAGATCTCCACAAATTAACCACAATTCGTTACCTCTTCTTGGAGATTCGAACGGACGACGAACACCTTCCTCCCCTCGGTCGCTCCTTCCTTCGGATCCGCAGTGATTCGCCGGAGGTCTCCGGACGAACGATCCTCCACGTAGGGCAGCGACGATCACCGGGGAACAGGGAGGAGAGGGTGGCTGCGTGAGGTGGGAGAGTGGCGGCTAGGAGAGGGAAACCCTAAAGGGAGCAAGGGAGGGAGAGAGGAGGGGGCGGCCCTAAGGGGGAAAGAAAGAGGGGGGCGCATGGGCCTAGGGTGGCTGCCTCTCCCTCTCCACTTGGGCCGAAAACCTCCCACTGCAGGCCTAGAACAAAGCTCCCTAAGGCCCAAACTCTCCCAGAAAGGCCCAAACACCCCGAAAAGTCGTAAACGCGACAAAAACTCATACCATAATGTCACATCCCATGATGTCACAACATAGGTTTTGCCATTGTTTTAAGAGCTTTGTGATGGTCTAACTTAGTAAATTTATTTTAATGGTCGGAGTATGTTGTGTAGTGGCAATTTTGTTATAACCTATGTATAGAGTTGCTAAAAGTAATGTTATTGTTTTATGATTATGCCAATTATTGATATTGATGACTTAGTAGTGGTGGTAATTGTTTAGATTACTTGTTGAAAGCAATAGTTAAAACGAAGGAAATTGTAACATATTGTGATGGAGTGAACCTTGGATAATTAACATGATGTAGGATTTTATCCTTAATGAATGTATATCTTAGAGTCTTATTTACGAATTCTATCTTGTGGCGATAATATTTGCTTGTTGGAGTTATTTATTAATTGAATAAGTTTCAATTGTCGAGATGTAGACGTATTGGTGGTATCAAAATTTATACGTTGATCATGCTGAAAGATTTGTTGAAATACTATGTTTTAAATTTAGAATATGATGTATGATATGATGGTCCGTGGGGATCATGCCGACGTAGTCTTGGTTGGATGTCTTATGATAAGCATCATAAACTTTATTTATAAGTTGTAACACCCCAATTTTTGCTTTTCATGAATTTAAATAAGATTTGGCACTTTTGTGAATTTTTGGAATTTTCTGGAATTTATTTGGATTTATTTGGAATTTATTTGAATTTATTCCCTTTTGAAATAATTAAAAAATTTAATTTTGCAAATAAAATTTTGTTGGAAATATTTTATTTGAGTCCAAAATGTTCCAAAATATTTTCTAGAATTTTTCTGGAATTTTTCTGAGTGTTTTGCTATTTTTAATGAATTAAATGAATTTCTGGGAATTAATTTGATTATTTAATCGCTGGAAAATCGAGTTGGTTTGCACTGTTCATGCGACCGAGCCCGAGTCAGACTCGAGTCCGAGTCCGACCCGAACCCAACTCGAGCCGCGTCTGAGCCGGACCCAGTCCAAGCTAACCCTAGTCGATCCTAACCGTTGGATCTGGATCCAACGGTCAGGATTAGCCCATACCGCTTCGGCCGGATCCGGTCCGGATCCGATCCCGCCCGTGCATCGTGGCCGCTGATCGCGCCACGTGGACGGCCGTCCGTCGTCGTCTCCGCCCGAGTCCGGGTCAGACTCCTCCACCGCGTAGCCGCCGTGTTCGTTACGGTTTCGTGGATTTCACGCACGCTGAGGCAGTATTTAAAGCTTGGACCTCAGCGTCGTGTTCTCCGTTTGCTTGCACATCTTTTGCCCCTAATCTTCGAGCTCGAGCCGCCGCCGACTGCCCGCAGTTGCTCGCCGTAGTTAGATCTCACCTCCGCCACGGTTTTTGCTTCGTCTCGCCGTTGTTCGCCGTCCTCCACCGCATCTGAAGCCAGATCTGGAACCCCCGCGTTGAGGCGCACCCGAACGTGTTCTTCTTCTCGCCGGAACACGCCCCGTACGCCGTTTCGGGTGTCGTCTTCCTCGTCTTCGGCCAAGCCAGCGCCGCCGCACGCCAGCAACCCCGCGAAGGTCCTCAGCCATCCGATCCGCATCGTGTGGTCCAGACGCGTCCACGTCGCCTGGAGGTAAATCTCACGTTTTTGTTTTTGGATCTATTTCCAACCGTTGGATCTAGATCCAACGGTTTAGATCGTGCCACGTAGCCGTAACTGCACCGTGCTAGGATAGATCTCAGCTGTTAGATCTAGATCGTACGGCTAGCGTTAACCCACGTTATAGCGTTAGATTAGATCTTGACCGTCCGATCAAGATCGAACGGTCCAGATCAGCCGAGTAGTTTTCCTATTGCGTTAAGCTAGATCCGATCTGGGCCGTTGTTTTTCAAATCAATGACCGAGATCTAGCCATGTGGCTAGGAGGCTGACCGTCGCGGTCACGCCGGTCGCTGCTGACGTCAACCGTGACGTCACGTGGGACCCGCGCGTCAGCGGAACAGCCAACCGCACCATGACGTCACGGTGGGGCCCAACTGTCAGCCGTCCCTCAGCCGAGCGTGATGACGTCACCGCTGACGTCATCCGATGGGGCCCACATGTCAGTGGGACATGTTCTCGTGGACCGGGTCCACCGTGGACCCAAACCGAACCGTGGACCACGTCCGTGGGCCGGCTGACGTAATAAATCAATTTTTCAATAGAAAAATAATTCGGTGGAAAATCAAAATCCACGCTGACGTCATGCTGACGTCATTATTCGGTTTTTCAGTATAAAAATAAATGAATTAATTCGGATTATTGATTTATTTGAATTTTGAAACTTCAAACGCTTATAACTTTTGCAATTTAACTCCGATTTGAGTGATTCAAATTTCTAAATTTTTATAAAATTGAGATCTACCTAATGCTGAATTTTATTTAATTTTTGGATGAAAGTTTTTCTCTGTAATATTATTTAATTGATTATTTAAACTTTAAACGCTTGTAACTTTTGCGGTTTAACTTCGATTTTGCTGATTCAAATTCCTAAAAATTCATAAAATTATGCTCTCTCTGTTTATGGACTTCATTTGGATGTTTGAACAATTTTTGTGTACTGTTGTAACACCCCAAAATTTTGCTTTTCTTAAATTCATGTGTGATTTGGCACTTTGGTGGATTTTTGGAATTTTCTGGAATTTATTTGGATTTATTTGGAATTTATTTGAATTTATTCCATTTTGAAATAATTAAAGAATTTAATTTTACAAATAAAATTTTGTTGGAAATATTTTATTTGAGTCCCAAGTACCCTAAAATATTTTCCAGAATTTTTCTGGAACTTTCTGAGTCTTTTGCTATTTTTAATGAATTAAATGAATTATTGGGAATTATTTTAAATATTAAATCGCTGGAAATTCAACTCGGGTCGAGTTCTGTTCATCCGACCGAGTCGGAACCCGAGTCGGACTCGAGTCCGACCCGAGCCAGTCGACTCGACCAAACCCACTACTAACCCAATCGATCCCGACCGTTGGATCGGGATCCATCGGTCCGGATTGGACCACACCGGCTCGAGCCTGAGTCCGGTCGGATCCGTTCGCGCGTGAGCCAATCTCGGCCGCTGATCGCGCCACGTGGACGGCCAGCGCAGCCACGCCACCACCGTGTTCGAACGGACTCGCCGTCACGCTCCGCCGCGGAAACCGAGCGGATCTCGACGTCCGCGCCGGTATTTAATGCGTGGATCGTTGCCCGAGGATCGCCTGACCCGTGCGCATCATCTTCCCCAACTCCCGGAGCCTTATCCGCCGCCATCACCTCGCAATTGCTCGCCGGAGTTCTCTCTCTCCCCGCCGCGGTTGCTGCTTCATTCCGCCGCCGTTCGCCGTCTTCCGCCGCGGTTGAGGCCGCTCGATACCCCTGCCAAGGCGCACTGCGGGTACCTCTCACTCACGAGCGACCCCGAAGCGCCGTCGGGCTCGTCGTCGTTCTCATCTCCGGTGGCCCTGCTCCGTCGCGTCGCCATCGTCATCCGCGAATGCTGTGAGCCGTTGGATCTCCATCGCACGGTCCAAGATCACGCCACGTCACCCGACGATGAGATCCCGTCCAAAAATCCCAGATCCGATTTCGACCGTCGGATCTAGATCCAACAGTCCAGATCAAACACGTTAACCCAAACGCGTGAGTCCAGATCTAATCTGGGCCGTTGATTTTCAAATCAACGGCCGAGATTGCGCCACGTGTCGGGAAGCCTGACCGCCGCGGTCGGCACTCGCGTCGTGTGACGCCGACAAGCCGCCCGCGTGTCGGGCCGGCTTGGTCAAATCGCACCATGACGCCACGCCGACGCCATGGCGCTCAAGATGTCACGGCCGTCCCAGCCGAGCGCCGACGCCAAGAATGACGCCATAGTGGGTCCCACCTGCCGACCGTGGCCGAGTCCCGCCGACGCCAAGAATGACGCTACCCGAGTGGTCCCACCGCCACCGACACGTGGAGCCGTGGACCGAGTCCACGTGTAGACCCGAGCCAAGCGTGGACCAAGTCCATGGATCACTGACGTCGACCAACCAATCGAGGCCGACACGTGTCCATGTTGACGCAATAATTAATTTTCAAAAGAAAATGATTTATTAATTCGAAATAATGATTGCGATTTTGATTCAAACTTCAAACGCTTATAACTTTTGCGTTTCAACTCCGATTTGAGTGATTCAAATTTCTAAATATGTATAAAATTGAGATCTACCTAAATATAAATTTTATTTAATTTTTGGGCTAAAGTTTTTCTCTGTAAAATTATTTAATTGATTATTTAAACTTTAAATAATCATAACTTTTGCGTTTTAACTCCAAATTTGATGATTCCATTTTCTAAAAATTCATAAAATTATGTTCTCTCTGTTTATGGATTTTATTTGGATGTTTGGACACTTTTTGCCTATTGTTTATTTGTGTATTTGCTATTTGCACGCTTTACGAGTAGACGTTGAAGTGCTTGGGAAGGATTCAAGGAGAAGTATTGACTCAGATCCAACTCAAGACCAAGAACAAGTACTTTTTGAAGGCAAGTTGTGCTTTGACCATGTTGATCCTATTTCGAAATCTATTTTGATTTAACCTATTGCATGCTAGTTCAATTAGAAAATACTTTATTTAAATTTGGGGAATTAGATAAATACCAATTTGCTGTATGACACCTTGATTATTTAAATATGTGCCATGACCCTTGTCACCCTAGTTGTGGATTACTAGTTGGACATTATTAAATCGCCAACATGGGTTTTAGACCGTTGTAGTATATCGCTTAGACACTACGTGCTCATGACATGATTTTGGTCAATCAAATGTTAATATTGACTTAATGATATATTGAACCAGTTTTGGAAAGGTATCATGTGATGTTGATGGCACGTGGTGCATGGTAATCAACTGGGGTTTGATAAATAGTTTTTCGACCGGGCATGTGGCAAGAATAATCAGTGGGCCAGTTGTGGCATTGGGGATGATGTTTTGGTTCTTCGGTAGTCTTGCCTGGTCACCCTAAGGACTTAACCTTGCAAGCCTTTGAACTGGGTCTAACGTGCAACCACATGTCTCAGAATGGGACGGACCTAGTTGACTAAGTTGCTAATAACGTACTGTGGGACCTCGTGAGGTCAACTACACCCTTTGTGTAAGTTGTGCGGGGGAGCGTCATCGGCCGAGGCCAGGTACCCATCTAACGGTTGATTGGCCTAGACTTCGCCTTAGCTAAGGGAAGGGTTAGTGCGCAATAACCGGGGAGGACCACTTGTATTGTTAGAGGTTTCCGAAAGACTTTGTTATGGGAACTCGCCTTTATGGTGTTTGACTGTATCTTGTGGGTAAAGTGCATAACCTCTGCAGAGTGTAGAATCTATTCGAATAGCCGTGTCCGTGGTATTGGACATCGCTCGGGAATTACAGTCAAGGGTTAGATTTTCTTAAAAATAACTTGGATTTGAAAGGTTGGGTTGCATTAATAATGATGTTGTTGGAAATGTGGATTAGGATGGGAAAGGTGTTTATTCAACTCCTTGAAAAGTTATTTATGCTATACTTGTTTCTACTGCTTTCGAATCTACTTATGTTACTTGTCAAATGTCACATCGCAAATATACCTTAAGCTATTCCTTTGTACCAAGCCATGCATATAGTATATTAGCTTTGCATTACATGCATGACTTGCCGAGTACCAAGTACTCACCCTTGCCACAATACAACACCGCTGAAGAGGAGACTACACCACTTTGGAGGAGGAGCTCCAAGAGGAACCGTCTACTTAGGGAAGCGAGCCCAATCAGTTGCTGTGGTATCTTGGATGGCGCCACGAAGTTATTTGATTTTCCGCTGCTACTATTTCTCTCTTAATAAGTTTCGCCCTGCGCGGCGTGCATTTGTGACTTGACCATAAGGTCGAGTAACCAGTTTGGTTATTTAAGTAAAAGTACTTTATTAGTATCGAATGGTATGATTGTGATATTTACCAATGTTAAGACTGTGTGCACTAGCGCGTTCCTAGACTAGTGCTGAATACACAGAGGGTCCGGATTTGCAAATTCGGGGTCCCGACAGAGGTGGTATCAGAGCCATACTGACTGTAGGCTCAGCCCTAGCTAGAATGGTCGTAGTGAGGATAAAACCTATTTTCCAAAAGCTAAAAATTTGTCAAGATAAGAAAGGACATCTCGACTTATCCCATTCTTTCTTTCCTTGTCTCTTGCTGAATATTCCCTTACCTTGTCACGATTTAAAATTTCGAGTTCTTACGTGAGCACTCTTGTGACAGATGGAGGGAGAGTTCAACTACGTTGATCTGGGGGTTGGTCACGCCGCAGAACTCTGGCATATGCTACAAACTCTCGGGGATTTTGAAAAGCCGCAATACCAAGTGGAAGTGATCAGACAAGCAGGATTGATCAAGGCTTGTGACGTGAAGATTGAGGTACCTGCTAGGAAGAAGGGCCCAGGCAATCGCCCGATACACTGCACTGCCAGGAGGTCTACAATGCAGATGGGTATCCAAGAAGTATCACGACGAGCAATGCGGCACATTACCCGTATCTACGCCAGAGAGTTGGAGAGCACGGTGTTCCGTTATCACCCGCAGCGATAA
The DNA here is from genome assembly GCA_036346355.1 of Rhipidocladum racemiflorum. Taxonomy (NCBI): domain Eukaryota; kingdom Viridiplantae; phylum Streptophyta; class Magnoliopsida; order Poales; family Poaceae; genus Rhipidocladum; species Rhipidocladum racemiflorum. The sequence continues at coordinate 42,148,763 of CM070578.1, forward strand.
CCTTCTTGACCCGAAGGCGATTCAGGATGAGGATGCCATGGTTACACAGTTGGCACGATTTGTTGTCGCCCAGGAGGATGTACTAGATGATACAAGCAAAGAGCTACAGAAGGCCCGCAAGGAGATCACGACAGAAAAGAACAGATGGCGGGAAGCTCAAGAGTATGTGTCCCACCTTCTGCAAAGGATTGGAGAGTTAGAGACGGCTTTATACGGACTGTAACTGAGCGATGCTCGAGCTACGAACCAGATCCGGAGGAGTCAGATCTCGATGAGGACACTGCTTCTTCAACTACCACAGATGACACAGTTGCTGGACATGGCAATCGTTTCGCGCCTATGCCGCAGCATCCGTACCCAGGCCGTGGAGGTTTTCTCGATGAGTGAGCATAGGTTCTATAGTGAGACTCCTTCGCCGAGTCGCGTCATAAGATAAAGAGTCACCCTTTAGATAGACTCCAGTGTTAGTTCGATTTGGATTTTCCTTGTTTGCTGAGTGTGCAGTATGTGTTGCAAGGCCCTTAGGCATTGTAAGCAACCATACCAAGTTATTAATATCATTAGTTAATAAAGTTGGACCTTAAAGTTACACCTTTCGCCCCGCATAAGTTCCATAGTACTTGTCTATTCTTGATTCCCCCTCATCTCTAAAACTTAGAGCAAATCGACAGATGGTGAACACCCGCGGAAACTTTGGAAGCAATGGAAGTGGTTCTCGCCCAGCAGAAAACCCCAATGATGGAGCACCAGCACCGCCAGTTGATATGCAGAATTTTGGAGCATTTCTTGCTGCTCGGACTCGCTTGATGCATGCTATGATGCAACAAATGCAACACGTCCTTTGCTCAGGCCACAGCTAATCAAGTCAATCAGGGACAACGCCAGAATACAAGACTGTCAGAGTTTATGAGGACCCATCCACCCACTTTCTCCGGGAATGCCAATCCATTGGAGGCCGATGATTGGTTAAGGTCAATTGAGAGGAAGCTACACATAGCTCAATGCATAGGAAATGAGAAGGTGCTCTACACTTCTCATCGCTTGGAAGGAACAAATTACCGAATGGTGGGAGAACTTCGTACACGCAGAGAACCCCAAGATATCACTTGGGAAGAGTTCACTACCGCATTCCGTCAAGATCACGTGCCTGAAGGAATCATGGACCTTAAGAAGGAAGAGTTCAGAGCATCAAGCAAGGTAATCAGCCGGTGGCCGACTACCTGAACAAGTTCACACAGCCTAGCACGCTACGCACTGAGGATGTAGCGATAGATAAAGCCGACAGCCTCGTTTCATGAAGGGACTTAACTCAGATTGCAAGTAGGATTGATCACCCACACCTTCCCGCATTTCCAAGAATTGGTGAATAAGGCGCTTATTCTTGAGGACAAGCGCAAGGAACCGGATGAGAACAGAAGCGCAGAATGCAACAAACAGGATCACGCCAGGAACGCAACAAATGGCCTCGAGAGTTGCACCAAATCAATTTTTCAGGTTCCAGCCACAGAATGCTACAAGGACACCGTCAAAGCACCAAGACTCATCAATCGAACTACTGCACTCGGCCCCGCTAGAAACACTACTCGAGCAAAAAGAAGGAACGGTGAGACATCGCTACAATCGCAACGAGCCAGACACTTTGCCAACAGCTTGTCCGAAGAAGACAGCAGGAGTGACCCCTGGGCCGCTTCAATCTAGGAACCACCCCGATAGGACACCAAAGACCAGGAGCCACACCCTGCATCGTGGTAAGAGGCCGAGTCAACCATGTCACCGCAGATGCACTGCAGAATGCTACGGACGTCGTCTTGGGTAAGTTACTTGTTAACTCGCACTGCAACGCTTTGTTTGACTCACGGAGCTTCAGATTCGTTTGTTTCGCAAGGCTTTGCTGCTAAAAATGATTTGAGGATTTCAAGACTTAAGTGCATGCTTTTAGTTCAAACCCCTGGTTCCGAACTCCGAACGAAAGTAGGATGTTCCGGGGTGAGAATACTAATAGATGGAATAGAGTTCCTAGCGAACCTTATAATTTTGGAGACCCAGACCTTAGACGTTATTTTGGGAATGGACTGGTTATCCAAGCACAAGGCCGTATTGGATTGTGGATGAAGGACTATCTTAGTTGAGAGCCCGTGTGGAAAGAAAGTGGAATTTCAAGCTACTGCCGTTAGAGAGGGACAGTTGATGGTTAACAGTACCAAGACAATCAGCATAGAGGATGTCTCCGTAGTGAATGAGTACCCAGATGTTTTTCCCGAAGATCTACCTGTATGCCGCGACAGGACATAGAGTTTGTGATAGAGCTTGTACTGCACAAATGATAGCAAAGAGACCTTATCGGATGTCCACCGAGGAATTGGTAGAGATGAAGAAACAGCTAGAGGAGTTAATGGAGAAAGGATTCATCGACCGAGTTCGTCGCCGTGGGGAGCACCGCTTTGTTTGTCAAGAAGAAGGACGGGAGTTTCAGATGTGCATTGACTATCGTGCACTCAATGAAGTCACCGTGAAGAATAAGTACCCGCTACCCAGGATTGATGATTTGTTCGATCACCGAGAGGAGCCGAGTTTTCTCAAGATTGATCTCGAGATCGGGATACCATCGATTGAAGATCCGATCGGAAGATATCCCGAAGATCGCATTCTCGTCAAGATATGGACATTACGAGTTTACGATTATGTCTTTTGGATCGACGAATGCGCCAAAGATATTTCATGAATATGATGAATAAGGTGTTCATGGAGTATTTGGACAAGTTTGTTGTCGTGTTCATAGACGATATCCTAATCTACTCCAAGACAGGAGGATGAACATGCCGAACACTTGAGGCGAGTTTTGGAAAAGCTAAGGGAACAGCAACTCTTCGCTAAGTTCAGCAAGTGTGATTTTTGGAAGGACAAGGTAGAATTCCTCGGACATGTAATGACCGCAGTAAGAGTCGCCAGTTGATCCAAGCAAGGTAGAACTCGTGTTACATTGGGAGCAATCGAAGATCGTGACCCAGATCAAGTTTCCTTGGAATGGCAGGATACTATCGCCGTTTCATTGAAGGCTTTTCGACAATTGCGAGACCTCTTACGCAATTGCCGAAAAAGGAGAAGAAGTTTGCATGGACGCCGGAATGTGAGAAAGGATTTTAGGAGTCAAGAAGCGATTAACATCGGGCCACGGTGTTAGTTCTACCTGATGTTAATCAAAGCTTTGATATTTATTGTGACGCGTCGCGCCAAGGACTTGGATGTGTGTCGATGCAGAATGGAAAGGTCGCCGCTATGCATCAAGGCGATTGAGACCGCATGAGGAGAATTATCCGACGCATGACCTAGAGTTAGCTGCCGTAGTGCATGCCTTGAAGATATGGCGTCACTATCTGATTGGAAACAGATGTGAAGTATACACGGATCATAAGAGCCTTAAGTACATATTCACCCAGTCAGATCTGAATATGAGGCAAAGGAGATGGTTAGAGTTGATCAAGGACTATAATGTTGGAATCCATTACCATCCTGAAGGCCAACGTAGTTGCCGATGCCTTGAGTCGGAAAAGCCATACCGTGAGTATGTTGCTAGCCACAAGTCAGGATGAGCTATGTGAGGATTTTCAGAGAATGAAGATTGAGGTGGTACCTAGCGGATTCTTGGCCGCATTAGAAGTAAAGCCTACCCTAGAGGACCAGATCCGGAAGGATGTATGATGATGACAAGATCCGCAGGATTAAGTCCATCAAGGAGGAAGGCAAGGCAGAGGATTTCAAGTTGGATGAGCAAGGCACGTTATGGATGAAGGATCGGATTTGCGTGCCCAACAAGAAGGAATTAAAGCAACTGATTTTGGAGGAAGCCCATGACTCCAAGTATTCAATTCATCCTGGAAGCGCCAAAATGTATCAGGATTTGAAGGAAAGATTCTGGTGGCCGAGCATGAAGCGTGAAGTTGCCGAGCATGTTGCATTGTGCGACGTATGCCAGAGAGTCACGGCAATGCATCAAAGACCAGCAGGATTGCTACAAATTACTGAAAATACTCCGAGTGGAAGTGGGAGGAAATCGGAATGGATTTCATTACCGGTTTTCCTAAGACTCAAGGAGGTTATGACTCCATATGGGTTATAGTGGATCGCTTGACCAAAGTAGCCCATTTTATCCCCGTGAAGACCACCTACTCGGGAGATAAGTTAGTAGAGTTGTACATGATCAGGATCGTCTGTTTGCACGGTGTGCCAAAGAGGATCAGACGGATAGAGGTACCCAATTTACCTCAAGGTTCTGGAATAAGTTGCATGAAGCCATGGGAACCCGTTTGAACTTTAGTACAGCCTATCATCCACAGACGGATGGACAGACCGAAAGAGTCAACCAGATTCTGGAGGATATGTTAAGAGCTTGTGCATTGACTTATGCTACCTCTTGGGATAAGAGTTTGCCGTATGACGAGTTCAGTTACAACAATAGTTACCAGGCTAGCTTACAGATGTCACCTTTTGAGGCCTCAGATGGTCGACCCTGTCGGACACCATTGAATTGGAATGAGACAGGTGAACGATGTGTCTTTGGGCCAGATATTCTTCAAAAGGCTGAAGAGCAGATTGCCGTGATTAGGGAAAGGTTGAAGATAGCCCAATCACGACAGAAGAGTTATGCTGACAACCGTCGCCGAGACTTGAGTTTTGAACCAGAAGACTTTGTATACCTCAGAGTTACGCCTCGTGAGGAGTTAAGAGGTTCCATGCCAAAGGGAAACTTGCGCCTGCTATGTTGGACCATTTAAGATTTTGAGCCGCAGAGGCGAAGTTGCCTATCAGCTGGAGTTGCCACAGTCGTTAGCAGGAGTACATGACGTATTCCATGTGTCCCAGTTGAAGAAGTGTCTCCGAGTACCTGAGGAACAGACACCGCTAGAGTCAATTGAGTTGCAAGAAGATTTGACTTACAAGGAGCATCCCGTGAAGATTTTGGACACTATGGATCGAGAGACCAGAAATAAGTCAACCCATTTCTGTAGAGTTCAGTGGAGCAACCACACGGAGAGCGAAGCGACTTGGGAGCGCGAAGAGGATTTGAGGAAAGAGTTTCCAAACCTATTCCTTTAGTAAGCCCTGAATCTCGGGGACGAGATTCTATTAAGGGGGGGAGGTTTGTAACACCCCAAAATTTTGCTTTTCTTAAATTCATGTGTGATTTGGCACTTTGGTGGATTTTTGGAATTTTCTGGAATTTATTTGGACTTATTTGGAATTTATTTGAATTTATTCCATTTTGAAATAATTAAAGAATTTAATTTTGCAAATAAAATTTTGTTGGAAATATTTTATTTGAGTCCCAAGTACCCTAAAATATTTTCCAGAATTTTTCTGGAATTTTTCTGAGTCTTTTGCTATTTTTAATGAATTAAATGAATTACTGGGAATTATTTTAAATATTAAATCGCTGAAAATTCAACTCGGTCGAGCATCGTTTCATCCGATCGAAGTCGAACCCGAAGTCGGACTCGAGTCCGACCGAGCCACCGACTCGACCAAACCCACTACTAACCTAATCGATCCCGACCGCTGGATCGGGATCCAACGTTCGATTGGACCGCACCGGCCGAGCCTCGAGTCCTGGCCGGATCCGCTCGCGTGAGCCAATCTCGCCGCCGATCGCGCCACGTGGGCGGGCTGTGCGCGTGCCACGTCACCTCACCGTGTTCGAACGGACTCGCCGGCACGCTCGCCGCTGAAACCGAGCGGATCTCGGCGTCCCCGCGCCGGTATTTAATGCGTGGATCGTTGCGAGGATTGCTCGACCCGGCGCATCATCTTCCCCAACTCCCGGAGCCTTATCCGCCGCCGTCACCTCGCAATTGCTCGCCGGAGTTCTCTCTCTCCCCGCCGCGTTGCTTCATTCCGCCGCTGCTCGCCGTCTTTCCGCGGTTGAGGCCGATTCAAGACCCCAAGCCAAGGCGCACTGCGTAGGTACCTCTCACTCACGGAGCGACCGGCGCCGTCGGGCTCGTCGTCGTTCTCATCTCCGGTGGCCTCGCTCCGCTGCCGCCATCGCTATCCGCGAACGCCGCGAGCCGTTGGATCTCCATCGCACGGTCCAAGATCACGCCACGCCACCCGACGGTGAGATCCCGCCCAAAATCCCAGATCCGATCTCGGCCGTCGGATCTAGATCCAACGGTTCAGACGAACGCGTTAACCCAAACGCGTGAGTCCAGATCTAATCCGGGCCGCTGATTTTCAAATCAACGGCCGAGATTGCGCCACGTGTCGGGAAGCCTGACCGCCATGTGGCCGCGCACCTGGCAGGTGACGCCGACACGCCGCCCGCGTGTCGGCCGCTTAATCAAACCGCACCATGACGCCACGACGCCATGGCGGGCTCAAGATGTCACGGCCGTCCCAGCCGAGCGCCGACGCCAAGAATGACGCCAGCGGTCCCACCTGCCGACTGCGGTCGAGTCCCGCCGACGCCAAGAATGACGCTACCCGAGTGGTCCCACTCGCCGACACGCGGAGCCGTGGACCGAGTCCACGGTGAGACCCGAGCCAAGCGTGGACCAAGTCCATGGACTACCGACGCCACCAACCAATCGAGGTCGACACGTGTCCATGTTGACGCAATAATTAATTTCCTAAAAGAAAATGATTTATTAATTCGAAATAATGATTTGATTTTGATTCAAACTTCAAACGCTTATAACTTTTATGCGTTTCAACTCCGATTTGAGTGATTCAAATTTTTAAATTTGTATAAAATTGAGATCTACCTAAATATAAATTTTATTTAATTTTTGGACTAAAGTTTTTCTCTGTAAAATTATTTAATTGATTATTTAAACTTTAAATAATCATAACTTTTGCGTTTTAACTCCAAATTTGACGATTCCAGTTTCTAAAAATTCATAAAATTATGTTCTCTTTGTTTATGGATTTTATTTGGATGTTTGTACACTTTTTTCCTATTGTTTATTTGTGTATTTGCTATTTGCACGCTTTACGAGTAGACGTTGAAGTGCCGGAAGGATTCGAAGGAGAAGTATTGACTCAGGATCCAACTCAAGACCAAGAACAAGTACTTTTTGAAGGCAAGTTGTGCTTTGACCATGTTGATCCTATTTCAAAATCTATTTTGATTTAACCTATTGCATGCTAGTTCAATTAGAAAATACTTTATTTAAATTTGGGGAATTAGATAAATACCAATTTGCTGTATGACACCTTGATTATTTAAGTATGTGCCATGACCCTTGTCACCCTAGTTGTGGATTACTAGTTGGACATTATTAAATCGCCAACATGGGTTTTAGACCGTTGTAGTATACTGCTTAGACCTGCTACGTGCTCATGACATGATTTTGGTCAATCAAATGTTAATATTGACTTAATGATATATTGAACCAGTTTTGGAAAGGTATCATGTGATGTTGATGGCACGTGGTGCATGGTAATCAACTGGGGTTTGATAAATAGTTTTTCGACCGGGGCATGTGGCAAGAATAATCAGGTGGGCCAGTTGTGGCATTGGGGATGATGTTTTGGTTCTTCGGGTAGTCTTGCCCTGGTCACCCTAAGGACTTAACCTTGCAAGCCTTTGAACTGGGTCTAACGTGCAACCACATGTCTGTAATGGGACGGACCTAGTTGACTAAGTTGCTAATAACGCACTGTGGGACCTCAGAGGTCAACTACACCCTTTGTGTAAGTTGTACGGGGAGCGTCTGGCCGAGGCCAGTACCCATCTAACGGTTGATTGGCCTAGACTTCGCCTTAGCTAAGGGAAGGGTTAGTGCGCACAACCTGGGAGGACCACTTGTATTGTTAGAGGTTTCAAAGACTTTGTTACTGAACTTCGCCTTTGTGGTGTTTGACTGTATCTTGTGGGTAAAGTGCATAACCTCTGCAGAGTGTAGAATCTATTCGAATAGCCGTGTCCGCGGTATTGGACATCGCTCGGGAATTACAGTCAAGGGTTAGATTTTCTTAAAAATAACTTGGATTTGAAAGGTTGGGTTGGATTAATAATGATGTTGTTGGAAATGTGGATTAGGATGGGAAAGGTGTTTATTCAACTCCTTGAAAAGTTATTTATGCTATACTTGTTTCTACTGCTTTCGAATCTACTTATGTTACTTGTCAAATGCTGTTTACTGCAAATATACCTTAAGCTATTCCTTTGTACCAAGCCATGCATATAGTATATTAGCCTGCATTCTGTGCATGACTTGCTGAGTACCAAGTACTCACCCTTGCCACAATACAACACCAGTTGAAGAGGTGACTACACCAGCTTTGGAGGAGGAGCTCCAAGAGGAACCGTCTACTTAGGGAAGCGAGCCCAGTCAGTTGCCTGTGGTATACTGGATGGCGCCACGAAGTTATTTGATTTTCCGCTGCTACTATTTCTCTCTTAATAAGTTTCGCCCTGCGAGGCGTGCATTTGTGACTTGACCATAAGGTCGAGTAACCAGTTTGGTTATTTAAGTAAAAGTACTTTATTAGTATCGAATGGTATGATTGTGATATTTACCAATGTTAAGACTGTGTGCACTAGCGCGTTCCTGGACTAGTGCTGAATACACAGAGGGTCCGGATTTGCAAATTCGGGGTCCCGACAACTGTTTATTCATTTATTGCTATTTGCACGCTTTACGAGTAGACGTTGAAGTGCCCGAAGGCTTCGAAGGTGAAGTGTTGACCCAGGAGCCAGCTCAAGACCAAGAACAAGTACTCTTTGAAGGCAAGTCGTGCTTTGACCATGTTGATCCCATTTTCAAATTAATTTGGTTTAAATTATTGCATGCTAGTTTAATTAGAAAATGCTTTATTTAATTATGGGAAATTAGAAATATTCCAAATTGCTGTATGACACCTTGGTTAATTAAATATGTGCCATGACCCCTTGTCACCCTAGTTGTGGATTATTAGTTGGACATTATTAAATTGCCAACATGGGTAGTTAGACCGATGTAGTATGCTTAGCCTTGCCACGAGAAATGCTTTGGACAATCAAAAGCTAATATTGACTTAATGAGATATTGAACCTGTTTTGAAGGAAGTATCATGTGTTATGTTTGTCGATGGCACGTGGTGCATGGTAATCAACCGGGGGTTTGATAAATAGATTTTGACTCGAGCATGTGGCAAGAATGATCGGGTGGGCCAGTTGTGGCACCGGGAGCGTTGATTTGGTTCTTCGGGTAGTCTTGCCCTGGTCACCCTGAGGACTTAACCTTGCAAGCCTTTGAACTGAGTCAAACATGCAACCACATGTCTGTAATGGGACGGACCTAGTTGATTAAGTTGCTAATAACGTACCTGTGGGACCTCGGGGTGTCAACTATACCTTTTGTGTAGTTGTACGGGGAAGCGTACCGGAGTTGCGGCCAGGTACCCATCTAATGGTGGATTGGCCTAAACTTCACCTTCGCTAAGGGAAGGGTTAGTGTGCAATCACCGGGGAGGACCACTTGTGCTGTTAGAAGCCTCCGAAAGACTTTGTTACGGACACTCGCCTTTGTGGTGTTTGGCTGTATCTTGTGGGTAAAGTGCATAACCTCTGCAGAGTGTAAAATCTATTCGAATAGCCGTGTCCGCGGCATTGGACATCGCTCGGGAATTACAGTCAAGGGTTAGACTTTCTTGAAAATAACTCGGACTTGAAAAGGTTGGGTTTGGTTTAGTAATGATGTTGATGGAAATGTGGTTTAGGTTTGGAAAAGATGTTTATTTAATTACTGAAAAAGTTATTGCTCTTAAACTTGTTTCTACTGCTTTCTAATCTACTTATGTTACTTGTCAAATGCTGTTTTACTGCAATTATACCCTGAGCTACTCCTTTGTACCAAGCCATGCACGTAGTATATTAGTTTGCATTCTGTGCATGACTTGCTGAGTACCAAGTACTCACCCTTGCCACAATACAACACCAGTTGAAGAAGAGTCTACACCAGCTTTGCAGGAGGAGCTCCAAGAGGAACCGTCTAACTAGGGAGCGAGCCCAGTCAGTTGCCTGTGGTATACTGGATGATGCCACGAAGTTATCTTATTTTTCGCTGCTGTTATTTCTCTTTTATTAAGTTTCCGCCCTGCGTGGTGTATATTTGTAACTTGACCTTAAGGTCGAGCAACCAACTTGGCTAACTAATTAAAGTATCTTATTATTTCGTTGAGTATGATTGTGATATTTACCAATGTTGAGACTGTGTGCACTAGCGTGTTCCTGAACTAGTGCTGAATACACGGAGGGTCCGGATTTGCAAATTCGGGTCCCGACATAAGTATTGGGAAAGGTAATTAGAGAAGGAATTTGTTATGAAGTTTTCGTTAAATCCTGATGGGCCTTCTCAATGAGTAAATAGTGAATATTGAAATATTGAATGGAAAGTGTAGTGGAATACTAGATATGGTGGAATTTATGCAGAACGTATGTTTGAAATTTATATGGATTAGTTTGTTCGTATGCTCTTTGGGATGAGTTACCTTTTGGCTATTGTAACACCCCGGCATTTAATATGCCTGAATGCTACCAAACATAAGCTAAACAACATCTAAATACCACATTTAACATAAAATTCCAGCAAAGGCGCATATGCTAAAAACCGAGATTTCGGCAGCATCTCCTTTGTTTTAACATGAATTAAAGGAGCAACAATAGTATAGCAATAAGGCAATATGAGAGACATCTAAAACAGCAATAATTAGAGTCTTAACGACAATATAAGACTATCATCAAGCACTTAATGTCTCCAAGTGTCAAACGAACAATAAAACTCTCATAAAGCAAAGCTAAGCCTTAAATCAATGAGCATCACACGCAATTTATTATCAAACTAATAGAATGACTTGTGGAATCAATATGGTGAAGCTACGTGTGGGTGTGTGACTATTTCCCTTCCCCGCATGCCGTTCTCATGGTACCTAAAACAACAAGAAAACACAAGCGTGAGTTCGAAACTCAGGAAGCATATTGCAATGGACAACAAGAACAATATCATGGCAATAACATCTCCCATCATGTATATCATCTCATTCATGAACACTTAACAATATCATCCTCATTATGTATGCAATGTAATGCAATGCTCATGTCTCCTTGAAAACTCATACCGGTATGGTTGAGTACACACCCGTCGGTGTGCACCCTCTCCCCCCCTTCCATCCCAAAGATGGAGCGTGCCTACTCCTCGCTTTCGTTCACCGCGGTGAATGGAATCACAATGTAGGACTTACTCATTGGCTCTCCGGATTAGTCATATCTTTCTCACCGACCTTCCCGGATTAGTTATGACTTTCTCACCGCCCGGGCCATGTAACATGTCATGTATGCAATTATGCCAACATCATGTTTAACTCACATATTAACACATGGCATCATAACATAATAAACATGCTCATCATATCATTGGCAATCATAAAAGCATGGCAAGTGATCATATATCATGTAGTCAATTCCATCTATTCTCAACAAGCAACCTACAAATCGCTATCCATCACAACACACTTGCCTCAACCACGGGCAACGGATTGGCGGGAAGTAGAAGGCACTCCCGGGGTCGCACCACCTGCACATAGGTACCACACGCTCACAATCATGTCCACAAAACAGTACGCAAACCCTCATCTACCCCGACATTGCCAACTACTCGCAAAACCTAAAAACAGAGGTTCTGTCCCGTCGGGACAGCAGCCTTGCAAAAGGCATAACTTGAGTTCTGGGACTCCGAATCAATTAAACGAGTACATCCTCGCATAGCTTAGGAAATTTCCCAACTTTCTCTAGGTATAGGGAAAGACTGATTCGGAATCTAAAGTTGTTTAATCTGTAGATTACCGTGATCTGTTCCAATTACATCACAGATTTTAACACGCTCGGTAAAACAGCCATAACTTTCAAACGGCTTGGCGGAATTTAATGTTCTTTATACCCACTGAAAGATAATGAAATTATCTAAAACTTCTTCAAAATCCGTACAGACAGATTCGGATTCTAAATTGACGAAAACGCAAACCCTAGGTCGACTGCTCATGCTGTCCCAAAACAGAAACGTGGCAACTTCTAGATCTAATCCAATATACTCAAATCCAGCACCACCAATTGATCTAAAAACTTGATAAACACCCTTAGAACAGTATCTATATCAATCCCAAGGTTTCCCATGGTCATACCTTTGCCCGACGCACGAAAACTCCAATAGATCTCCTCGCTCCTCGCTCCTCGCTCCTCGCTCCTCGGATGGATCCATGAGGATGCAGGGGTGGGGAGGCCACCGTAGGGCAGCAAGGGGGTGGAGGAGAGGTGGTGGAGAGGTGGAGAGGTGGAGAGCAATGGGGGCAAAGGGGGCGCAAGGAAGAGGAGGAGGTGGGGAGGTGTGGGAGGCGGCTAGGGCACTTGGGGCGCAAGGGGCAGGGGGAGGATGCCCAAAAGGGTAGGAGGAGGCCCCCCAAACAGGACTCCTACCCTAAATGGACTCGAACACCATCCCACCAAAGCCCACGGACCTTTCCCTTAGGCCCAAACTCCCTCAGAAAGGCCCAAAACCCCTGAAACGGCCCGGAAACGGCCTGGAAACGCTATTAACCTCCATACCTTATGGTTTTAACCTCCCATACCATAATTCATAAAGTTTTTGACCTTAACATGCACCATTTAAAAGGTTACGACACTCCGTGGTGACACATCACTTCAAAAGGCCCAGAAACGCGAGTAAACCTCAAGCCGAAAGATTTTAATCTCTAATTTCACATTCTATAATGTCACACCATACCGTAGTGTCACATTCTTCCCGCCTTCAACAGGATTCGACCTCGAATCCGAAGGACGCCAAAATCAACAACAAAGTCCCCAAGGGACAAAGGCTTCTCAGCCGCACAAAACATTCGCACAACAAAAAAAAAAAAAACCGGAACAAACGACAAACGAGTTCCCAAAACCAACACTTAGCGAAAAAGTGTTGATCTAGCTTGTGAATCATGTGATGAAAAATTGGCTTGATCTTGTGCTGAAAAATTGGTAAATTGCTTGCATGAAGGACCAAACATTCAAACATCCAAAAACAGAAACTTTGCATTTGCGCCGAACCAAATAACTAAAAATCGCGTTTTTCGCATGTATGATGGACCAAACTTTTTGGTCTGTCATAAACGTGATTTTGATGCTTTTACGCTTGTACAAGAAATCGCATTTTTTCCATGTATGACGGACCAAATTTTCTGGTCTGTCATACACAGGCTTTTGGTGACTTCGTTTTTTCAATGTATGACAGACCAAAGATTTTGGTCTGTCATACACATGCTTTGGGCGATCTCATTTTTCCCATGTATGATGCATCAAACTCTTTGGTCTCATTATACACATGTTGATAGCAAACTCATATTTCCCATGTATGATGCATCAAATGTTTTGGTCTCACATACACATGCTTTTGGCGGTTTTGAGCAAAATTGAAATGGTTTGAATTTGAAATTATGAAATTTGTGATGATTTCATGATGCGTGTTTTGAAGTGGACTTTATGCAATGCTCATGTGAGTAGTTGCATGGATTGACCTTTAGTCAAGTCGTGGACTTGTGCTCGGATTTGTTTTGTGGTTTGTTCATGTGCAGGTATTGCTCGAAGACGAATGTGGTCGATGACAGACCGAACTAGGTTCATGGAGGAACCGAGGTTCGGGACTAGGTTCAGGAGGAACCGAGGTCTTGGTGGTCAAGGATGTCATCTTTGGGCGTTCGGGCTAAGGGAATGGTGCACATGAAGAATGGTTAGTCACGTGAGAATGGCAGGAGGTCATTCGCGTGCAAAGTGTTAGTCACGTGAGTATGGCAGGTGGCCATACGCGTGCAAAGTGTTAGTCACGTGAGTATGGTAGGGTTGCCATACGCGTGCAAGAGTTGTACTCGGCCAGGTTGGACCAAGTAGAGTTGTGTTGGATACAGATTCGTTCTAGGGAATAGGAATCGTATTCGTAACTCCTTGTGGGTTAGTGCTTTAAATAGGTGGGGGAGCTCCTGTTGAAAGGCACCAAGCAGAGCTAAGCGCATCAAGCCTTGAGCTTGGTTTTAGGGTTTGTACTCTTTTGATGAGAGTACTTTAGACAAAAGAAATAAAGATCAATTCTTCTAGTTCCCGCATTGCTTCAACGTTCTCTTTTTGGTTCTTGTTTGCATGCTTGTTCTAGTTCTAGATTGGTTTTTGTTCTTTAAGTTTTATCTTGATTTGATCCATCAAAAACCTCTCTAGGGTATTGATCTAGTGTTTCTCAAAGTCTAGTTGATCAATCTTTTGTCGTTCTTGTTTAATCTTGAAGTTTTGATTAGATTGATTCTCGTCAAGTTCTGGATCAGCAAGCTTGCGAAGCTCATAACTTTTGATCCGTAAGTCCGATCGAGCTGATTCTTTTTGGGTTTGGTTCGTATTGGAATCTAGTTTCTTGTGTCCAAATTTCAGATCGTTCCGACGGTTGGATCGCCAGGAATTCGCGTTTTACTGAACCTCTGTCATTCTGTTTTTGTCGAAAACGAGGCAATTATTTGGTTCTGTTTTGGGGTGAATTTTTAATAGATCAAGATTTTGGTTTTAGCTTCCGCACAATCATTCACCCCCCCTCTGATTGCTATATTCGTATACTTCGATCCTACAAGTGGTATCAGAGCAAGGTTTCTCTAATCTATCTTAACCGGTGATTAGATCAATGGATCGTTATTCGACAAAACCATGTGTGTTCGATGGTGTTGATTTTCAGTTTTGGAAGGCCAAGATGGAGGCGTTCATCCAAGCACAGGGCTTCACAATTTGGGAGAAGGTCTACAAGCCATATGAAGTCCCTGCAAACGCACAACGCCAATGACACCAATCGCACACATGTTGAAGCAAATAGCAAGGCGCGCAACTTGATCATCCAAGGCTTGGGACGCAGCGACTTTGATCGTGTGGTTCATCTTCGATCCGCATATGAGGTATGGAAATCTCTTTGTGATTACCATGAGGGTTCTAACACTGTCAAAGAGGTTCGCCAAGATATTTACAAAAAAGAATACATGCGTTTTGAGATGAAACCTAGTGAATCTGTAGATGACTTCTTTGCACGTTTCAATAAAATTCTTAGCAATCTACGTGCTGTTGGAGTTAGCTACACTGATGCTGAAAATGCTCGACAATTGCTTAGTGCTTTGGACATGTCAGTGGGAGATGAAAGTAACATCTATACAAGAATCTACTACCATGAGCACACTCACATTAGATGTTCTTTACTCTAAGTTGAAAACTCATGAGTTGGATGTTCTTGCCAGAAGGGTAACATTAAATCAATTGCTTTGATCTCTAACCCTAACATGTCAAATGCAAATTCTTCTTCTAGCTTTGCCTTGTCTTCCATGTCTTCTTTAACAGATGAACAACTTGAAGAGTTTCCTGAAGAAGATCTCGCACTACTCTCTTCTCGCTTTAACAAAGCTTTGCGAATGTGAGAATGAGAAAGAGAGGTGGTCCTCCAAGATGCTATGAGTGTGGTGACCTCAACCATATTCGCACAAATTGTCCTAAGCTTGCAGGAAAAACATCAAAGGAGGAGAAGGACAACGGCTGTAAGGAATGAGAAGAAAAGGTTCTCACAAATGATAGGAAGAAGAAGAGCTTCATCAACCGCAAGGTGGTTCACTGAGTTCTTTCCGCTCTTGAACAAGTCAATTTGAGCGATGTGGACTCGGAGAGCAGCGAAGATGATGCAACTCCAAGCAAGCATGATTTGATAGGATTATGTCTCATGGCAAGCAGCAAGGATAGCTTCACTGAGGATGACCACGATAAATGACTTCAATGAGGTAGATCCTCTTATGATGAATTAGCTATTGCTGTTGCTCGTCTTGGAAAATTGCTTGACAAACGTGATAAGAAAATTAAGAAACATGATTTCATTATTGAATCATTGAATGCTGAAATTGCTAGACTTAAGACTTTGATTCCTAGTGATGATACTTGCAAATCATGTGACTTAATTTACAATGAGCTCACCTTGCTTAGGAAAGAACATGCTCTTTTGTTGCATCTAAATGAGAAAAATGAGAAACATGTTGTACATGCTAGCTGTTCCAATCGATGATTTGCATAGTTCAACTTCTTGTTCTAAATGCTCAACTCTTGAATTAAAATTGAAAGATGCAAATGCTAGGTGTCTCAATTAATCGATAATCTGCTTTCACATGAAATTCTCTCATGCTCAACTTGTCGCAAGCAAAAAGGAAAAGTAGATGTTCCCTGCAATAATTGTTTAACTCTTGCTAAGAAAGTTGATTACTTGCAAAATTCTTTGGAACGTTTCACTAATGGCAAGAAGAAGTTGAACATGATTTTGGATCAATCTAAGGTTAGCACAAACAAGAGAGGTTTAGGTTTTGATCCTTATGCCACATATGAAACTAAACCTCAGACCGTTGTTCAGGCTCCTTGCAAAATTGAGTTATCTAATGAGCCTAAGAAAATTGCTTTTCAATCTGCTGGTTTTTTATCCTCTACTATGGTGAATGCAAAATGTGCTTTTACTGTTAAAACTAAACATCATGTCAAGTACACTTGCACTCATTGTGGTAGAGATGGACACTTAGTAGATTTTTGCTTTAGACTAGCCAAACAAAGAAAAGAAGGAAAGAACTGAGGCTAGGTCAAATTTCAGCAAAGCACATTTTTCTGCGCCTAGAGTGATGAAAACACCTTCTGTTCCTACAAACATGGGAAAAGACAAATCTGATTTTGTGCATAAAAATTATCGTGTTGTGCCTATCAAGCAGCGTCGTGTGTCTCAAGATCTTTGGATTCCCAAAAATCTCATTCCTAACCCCAAGATCGAGACCTCGACATGTTTTGTTGCTATGTAGGCTTCTCGCGAGGAAGGAGAACATATGGCTAGTGGATTCGGATGCTCACGCCACATGTCCGGTAATAAGAATTGGTTCTCCTCCTCACTCGTGCATCTCGTCTTTGAAAGTGTTACTTTTGGAGATGCTTCTTCCTCTTCTGTTGTGGCAAAAGGTACAATAAAGGTAAGTGACAAGTTTATGTTCAAAGATGTGGCTCTTGTTGAAAATTTGAAATATAACTTGCTTTCTGTCTCACAAATGCTTGATGAAGATCTTGAGATAAGCTTTAAGAAAAATGAATGCAAAGTGCTAGATGCTTCAGGTGATCTTGTGTTCAAAATTTCTCGTTTTGGAAGAGTCTTTAAAGCTGATTTTGAAGCATCGCCTTCTTCTAAGCATAGGTGTCTAATTGCCAATGTTTCTAAAGATTTATTCTTTTGGCATCGTAGACTTGGTCATGTTGGTTTTGATCATCTTACTCGTGTAAGTGATTTAGATCTTATACGTGGCCTGCCTAAGCTTAAGGGTGATAGCAATCTAGTATGTTCTTCTTGTAGACATGGTAAGATGATTGCAGGTTCACATCCACCTCTTACCATGGTAATGACAAACGCCTCCAGACAGCTTCTACATCTTGATACAGTTGGACCATCTCGAGTTCAATCCTTTGGAGGCAAATGGTATGTGCTTGTGATTGTTGATGATTTTTCTAGATACTCTTGGGTATACTTTATGGCATCTAAGGATGAGGCCTTTAGTCATTTTAGAAGTCTTGTTCTTAGGCTTTCTATTGATCATCCAGGAGCTCTCAAAGCTATTAGAAGTGATAATGGAACTGAATTCAAAAATGCTTCTTTTGATCTCTTTTGTACTGAAAAAGGAATTGATCATCAATTTTCATCACCGAGAGTGCCTCAACAGAATGGTGTAGTTGAAAGGAAAAACAGAACATTGGTTGAGATGGCTAGAACCATGTTAGATGAACATCATACTCCTAGAAACTTTTGGGCTGAAGCTATTTCAACTGCTTGTTATGTTTCAAACCGTGTGTTTTTGAGATCAAAATTGGGTAAGACTCCATATGAGCTTCGGTTTGGACATAGACCTTCTGTTTCTCACTTTCGGGTTTTTGGATGCAAATGCTTTGTCTTGAAATCTGGAAATCTTGATAAATTTGAAGCTAGATCAATGGATGGCTTTTTCCTTGGATATCCTGCTCATACTCGTGGCTATCGTGTGCTTGTTTTGGAGACTAACAAAATTGTGGAAACTTGTGAAGTTACTTTTGATGAGGCTAGTCCAGGCACTAGTCCAAGTGATGCAGTCTGCAGGCCTTATATGTTCAGGGGGAGAAAATCTTTGAAGATAATGATGATGTTGAAGATGAGGTCTTGACTCTTTCTAATGCACAACAAGGTGTAGCACCTTTGGCACCTACTACTACATCACCTACAGCTAACCATCCTCGAGCTACAACATCATCTGTACATGCTGAAAATGAAGAAGGAGAAGGAGAAGTCTCAAAAGCCAATGCTCCCTTGCACATTCAGAAAATGCATCCATCTGAACAAATGATTGGAGACCTAAATGAGAGAGTCACTCGATCCAGGTTTATTCATTCTGACACTCATACTCATTCTGCTTTAGTTGCTTCTTTTGAACCCAAAGATATATCTCATGCATTATCTGACGAATCTTGGATCAATGCCATGCATGAAGAATTAGAGAATTTTGAACGAAATAAAGTTTGGAAACTTGTCTCACCACCTCCAGATTTTAATGTTATTGGAACTAGATGGGTTTTCAAAAATAAACAAAGTGAGGATGGTGTTGTTGTTAGAAACAAGGCTAGATTGGTTGCTCAAGGTTACACTCAAAATGAAGGCTTAGATTTTGATGAAACCTTTGCTCCTGTTGCTAGAATTGAAGCCATTAGAATCCTTTTAGCTTTTGCTGCATCCAAAGGTTTCAAATTGTATCAAATGGATGTGAAAAGTGCTTTTCTGAATGGCTACATAAATGAGGAGGTTTATGTCAAGCAACCACCTGGTTTTGAAAATCCAAAGTTTCCAAATCATGTGTTCAAACTAACAAAAGCTTTGTATGGTTTGAAACAAGCCCCTAGAGCATGGTATGATAGGCTAAAAACCTTTTTACTTGAAAAGGGTTTTTTAATGGGAAAGGTTGACAAAACTCTCTTTTTACTCAAGCAAGGCAATGATAAACTATTCGTTCAGATTTATGTTGATGATATTATCTTTTTTGTTTCATCTAAAGTTTTAGTGTCTCGAAGTTTTAAAACAATGAGGAAGGAGTTTGAGATGAGTATGATGGGTGAGTTGACATACTTTTTGGGATTTCAAATCAAGCAAACGAAGGATGGTACTTTTGTGCATCAAAGCAAATATACAAGAGACTTGCTACATCGTTTTGGGATGGAAAACAGCAAGCCGATCATGACACCTATGGAGAGCACTTGCGCACTTGACCCTGATGAAGATGGTGAGCCGGTTGATCAAAAGGAATATAGAAGCATGATAGGTTAACTTTTGTACCTCACCGCATCAAGGCCGGATATACAATTTGTCGTGTGCTTGTGTGCTCGTTTTCAAGCTTCCCCACGTGCTTCACATCGACAAGTCACAAAAGGATTTTCAGGTATCTTCATGGAACTCAAGATTTTGGCATTTGGCTTTCTGCTTCCTCATGCATTAGTTTGAGATCTTTTTCTGATGCTGATTTTGGAGGATGTAGAATTGATAGGAAGAGCACTTCTGGTTCATGTCACTTCTTGGGAAATTCTCTCATTGCATGGTCATCTAGAAAGCAATCTTCTGTTGCACAATCAATCTACTGAATCTGAATATGTGATCGCTGCTAGTTGTTGTTCTCAAATTCTTTGGATAGTAGCTACACTTAAAGACTATGGGGTTATTTTGGATAGTGTTCCTCTTCTGTGTGATAACACTAGTGCAATTTGCATTGCTAAGAACCCTGTGCAACATTCAAGAACAAAACATATTGACATCGATTTCACTTTCTTAGAGATCATGTTGAAAAAGGCAACATTGTGCTTCATCATGTGGATACTGAACATCAATTGGCGGACATTTTCACAAAACCTTTGTCTTCTTCGCTTTTGCTTTTATTCGGGAGAACTTGGAATTGTTCATCCAATGGGATTGTTTTGAGGAGTTTCTTTGCCAAGTTCTTTCACTTAATGAGCTCACTTTATCATATTTCTTTATATGTTATGTAATTGAGCTAATATATGATAATCTAATTATCTCACTTGAACTAAAAATGACATTGCGGAATTCCTGGACTGATTACCTATAGCTAAATACTCTGTGATATCTTACTCTTCTAGGCTTGATATTGAATCCTCTTGACAAATTTGGGCTATGAAGCAAGTGTGGTTTCAACTTTACTCTTTCATAAGACCTTTTAATCACTTTTGCATGTTTATAATCAAAGAAAAATGAAAAGAAAAGGGAATAAAAAAAGGGTTGTTAAAAGCAAAAAAGCTTCAAGTTATGTGCTTCAGGCTTGCTTTCCCTAAAAAGATAAGATGTATGCTTCAAGCATGCCATTCCCTCAAAGATAAGATGTATGCTTCAAGCATGCCACTCCTAGAAAATAAAAGAAGTATGCTTCAAGCATGCCACATGCAACTTATTGTTTAAAGATTAAATTGGTCTACTAGATTGGAGTTGAAACTACTTGCTCGCCCTAAGTTGTTAGTTGCTTCAATTTTTAAAGCCTTGCTTTTTCTACTAAAGGTTTTGCTTAGTACTTGGCTATAGTTGACTGAATTGAGGTTGAGATGCATGTCATTCCCTAACTTGTTAAAATCACATCAAGATCATGTATTTTGCATAATATATGATATATAAGGTTATATGATCGAATGAGCTCATCTTTTTCTATCTTGGCACTCCCTTGTTTCTCCTTGTGAAATCTTTGCTACAGGAAAAATTTTGAACCTGTTCTCTCTTTTGTACTCTTGATGAATCCATTGTCAAAGGGGGAGATATTTTGGGAATATTTGAGAAGTTCAAAGAAAAAAGGGAAAAAGTTTTTTTTTTGGAAATTTGAGCTTTTTGGGAAAAGTTTGGAGAATTTTGGAATTCCTGGACACATTGCACATTCACACACATTTTCATTCTCAGGGGGAGGTTCTGTGTTTTGGTGTTAATCCTTTGGATCTCAAAATCTTTTAAAAAAAAGAGAATGCCAATGTTCAAATCTAAAGTGGTGTTGCCAATGTTTTCATCAAGGGGGAGATTGTGAATCATGTGATGAAAAATTGGCTTGATCTTGTGCTGAAAAATTGGTAAATTGCTTGCATGAAGAACCAAACATTCAAACATCCAAAAACAGAAACTTTGCATTTGCGCCGAACCAAATAACTAAAAATCGCGTTTTTCGCATGTATGACGGACCAAACTTTTTGGTCTGTCATAAACGTGATTTTGATGCTTTTACGCTTGTACAAGAAATCGCGTTTTTTCCATGTATGACGGACCAAATTTTCTCGGTCCTGGTCATACACAAAGCTTTTGGTGACTTTGTTCAATGTATGACGTACCAAAGATTTTGGTCTCATACACATGCTTTGGGCGATCTCATTTTTCCCATGTATGACAGACCAAACTCTTTGGTCTCATCATACACATGTTGATAGCAAACTCATACTTCCATGTATGATGCACCAAATGTTTTGGTCTGTCATACACATGCTTTTGGCGGTTTTGAGCAAAATTGACATGGTTTGAATTTGAAATTATGAAATTTGTGATGATTTCATGATGCGTGTTTTGAAGTGGACTTTATGCAATGCTCATGTGAGTAGTTGCATGGATTGACCTTGAGTCAAGTCGTGGACTTGTGCTCGGATTTGTTTTGTGGTTTGTTCATGTGCAGTATTGCTCGAAGACGAATGTGGTCGATGACGGACCGAACTAGGTTCATGGAGGAACTGAGGTTCGGGACTAGGTTCAAGAGGAACTGAGGTCTTGGTGGTCAAGGATGTCATGCGGGACGTTCGGGCTAAGGGACTGGTGCACATGAAGAATGGTTAGTCACGTGAGAATGGCAGGAGGTCATTCGCGTGCAAAGTGTTAGTCACGTGAGTATGGCAGGTGGCCATATGCGTGCAAAGTGTTAGTCACGTGAGTATGGTAGGGTTGCCATACGCGTGCAAGAGTTGTACTCGGCCAGGTTGGGCCAAGTAGAGTTGTGTTGGATACGGATTCCTTCTAGGGAATAGGAATCGTATTCAGAACTCCTTGTAGGTTGGTGCTTTAAATAGGTGGGGGGGTCTCCTGTTGAAAGGCACCAAGCAGAGCTAAGCGCATCAAGCCTTGAGCTTGGTTTTAGGGTTTGTACTCTTTTGATGAGAGTACTTTAGACAAAAGAAATAAAGATCAATTCTTCTAGTTCCCGCATTGCTTCAACGTTCTCTTTTTGGTTCTTGTTTGCATGCTTGTTCTAGTTCTAGATTAGTTTTTGTTCTTTAAGTTTTATCTTGATTTGATCCATCAAAAACCTCTCTAGGGTATTGATCTAGTGTTTCTCAAAGTCTAGTTGATCAATCTTTTGTCGTTCTTGTTTAATCTTGAAGTTTTGATTAGATTGATTCTCGTCAAGTTCTGGATCAGCAAGCTTGCGAAGCTCATAACTTTTGATCCATAAGTCCGATCGAGCTGATTCTTTTTCGGTTTGATTCGTATTGGAATCTAGTTTCTTGTGTCCATATTTCAGATCGTTCCGACGGTTGGATCTCCAGCAATTCGCGTTTTACTGAACCTCTGTCATTCTGTTTTTGTCGAAAACGAGGCAATTATTTGGTTCTGTTTTGGGGTGAATTTTTAATAGATCAAGATTTTGGTTTTAGCTTCCGCACAATCATTCACCCCCCCCTCTGATTGCTATATTCGTATACTTCGATCCTACATAGCTCAACTAAGGGCAACCACTCACAGTTCGACCTTCACTTCAATTCCCAAACAGAATCTGCGTTTTAACCACAAAGGGCTTCATCAACCCAAAACGCTCGAAACCTCACGACAAACACTTCACACTATTATCACAACCAACCTGACTACCACACTTCATTAAACTCAACATGACATAATCAAAGCAAGTCACAATTCCTTTAACGACCTCTCTACATTCCTGAAAATTTCCATCGAGGGGAATAACTCATTAAGGCACACTTGCCCTTCCAGTACACGATCATGCTAACATTTCATTCTATCTTCTCCCAGGCAAGACTCAAATCCAAAAACAACTAGTGACGACAATTGCTCACGGCAGGACAAATATCACCGAACTACCGTCAACTTCACTTCCACCCATCGCTACTTTTAGTAAAGGTTAAACCCATACATCATCAACCTCCATCACAAACCACCCTTATACCACTAAGGTTCAACACCTAGCCCCAAGCTAGGATCGTAAAACCTTACCGAACCACAATTGGTTCCTTTCTTAAGAGGGTCTCGCCCTCACACAAAAACACTTAGCTATCAAGCCCAAGTGTACACACAACAACTCAAACCCAAAGCGTTAACAACCATTTTGGAAAGAATTCGGCAACATCCAAGCCAAATCACAAAGGAAGCATAAATCCCCTACATCACAACCAACATACCAGAAATTCTTCATTGCTTCTTTTCATACTAGAAAGCAAGGGAAATCTCGTTTCATGACATAAATGCACACTCTTCAGGAGCACTCCGGATTAGTCATATCTCCATATATAACTTTCTCACCGACCTGGCTCAACGACTCTTTTATCATTTAACATGTAAAAACGATGTCATGTTTACTTTTCACCATTCCTTCATCATGTAACCACACTACCGAAAAGTCATTCACATGACGACTTCTTCCTCGGTATCACATGAATAAACCTCGAATAACATCGAGAGTTGCACTAATTCATAAAAACTATGACGGCAGCATAGTTAACAGTAAGACACCACATCAAATCAGAACCCACCAACGATAGATAGCTAAACTTTGCAAAACATCGCATTTTAACCAAAATCAACGTTTTGGAAAAGAACATTGACTCCAAAGTTAGACATATGCACAAACAACAGCCATAAATTTTATCAAAAGAGAGGGAAACTCAATCCCAAAAGAAAACTCTTCTCTAGCCAAATTCACTTATGAAACTTTCATAATAATCCAGACTTGTGAAACACCCGCACACTAGACACATTTTCCAAATGACTCCAACTCTAGCCAAATAGAGTTACACATCAAGGGCTTAACTCAAAAGTTTCCAACACAACCCTTTATGACTATCTGCTTCCTTTTAAAATTATTTCCAAAGATAATTCAGTGCGAACGCGAAAGGGCGCGATCGACTCAAAAACTTTTGGATGTAAATCCAAACTCACAACACGAAGTAAACAAATTCGCCAAAACCAAAGGTCGACACCAAACATTACGAGTTTTGGGGAAACTCTGAAACACAGCATAAGGAACACCTTGACCGAAAACCCTTCAACCAAAATGGCAAACAACCAAACCAATCCAAAAGATTTTAAACACAAGCTTAGCATAAAAAGAACCATCTCTAGAACTCCACTACGCTTTCCATTAAAAGACTTTAATAATCACTTTTTACTCCCTGAGGAGCCACAACACAATTCAACCAAAAGCTTCACAACAAATTCTTCCTCTAGTTACCATTCCCAACACTTTTAATAAGGGTTTATTGTAACACCCCAAAATTTTGCTTTTCTTAAATTCATGTGTGAGTTGGCACTTTGGTGAATTTTTGGAATTTTCTGGAATTTATTTGGATTTATTTGGAATTTATTTGAATTTATTCCATTTTGAAATAATTAAAGAATTAAACTTTGCAAATAAAATTTTGTTGGAAATATTTTATTTGAGTCCAAAATGATCCAAAATATTTTCCAGAATTTTTCTGAGTCTTTTTGCTATTTTTAATGAATTAAATGAATTACTGGGAATTATTTTAATTATTAAATCGCTGGAAATTCGAGTTGGGTCAAGTACTATTCATCCGACCGAGTCGGAACCCGAGTCGGACTCGAGTCCGACCCGAGCCACGTGATCCGGTCGAACCTTGATCGATCCGAACCGTTGGATCGAAATCCAACGGTCGGAAATTGGCCGCACCGATCCAACCGGATCCGCCGGACCGCTGGCGCCGCGATCTCGGCCGTGGATCGGGGCCACGCGGACGGCCACGATTTCGTCGTCTTCCCGAGTCCGGCTCGGATCTGCGCCGCCAGAGTCGCCGTGTCCGTTAGGGTTTCACGGATTACGCGACGCCGAGGCACTATTTAAAGCCCCGAGGCCACCCGTTGAAGCCCTTTGCCGTGCGCATCTTTCGCCTCAAGTTTGAGCCCTAGCCGCCGCCAGAGCTGCAATTGCTCGCCGTAGTTCCTTCCCTCTCTCCGCTTCGGTTTTCGCCCGCGCCCGCCGTCATCGAGCCGTCTCCGCTGTCACCGAGCACAGATCCGGACACCTCGCTTTGAGACGCACCCGAGAGTGCCTTTCATCTCGTCGGAGAAGCCCCAAGGCGCGTCGCCGTGGTCGCTTTCCCCAACTCCGGCGAGCAGCGCCACCACAACGCCATCGCCGCCTCAAGCACGCCAACCGTCCGATCGAAATCCAACGATCCAGGTGAGCCCACGTGCAACCAAAACCCTAAAACCTAGATCAGATCGGGACCGTTGGATCTAGATCCAACGGCCCACGATCACGGTGTACTTTATAACGGTGTTAGTTTAGGGTAGATCTGGACCGTCCGATCTAGATCGAACGCCCGCGATCACCGCTTAGTTTTGAACGTGAACCCTAGATCCGATCCGTGCCGTCGGATTTCAAATCAACGCATGCATCGCGCCACGCGGTGCTTAGCCGCGCCACGCCGCGTGGCGCTGGTTCGACACGCGGCCGCGTGTCGGGCCGGACAACCGAATCGCACCATGACGTCACCGCTGACGTCACGGTGGGGCCCGCATGTCAGTAGCGTCACCGAGCACGATGACGTCAGTGCTGACGTCACCCGAGGATCCCACCTGTCAGCGACCCGAGCCGTGGACCGAGTCCACCGTGGACCGAGCCAAGCCGTGGACTGAGCCCATGAGCCTACCGACGTCACCAGCCAATCAGAGCCGACACGTGTCCTCGCCGACGCAATAATTAATTTCCAAAAGAAAATGATTTATTAATTCGAAATAATGATTTGATTTTGTTTCAAACTTCAAACGCTTATAACTTTATGCTTCAACTCCGATTTGAGTGATTCAAATTTCTAAATTTGTATAAAATTGAGATCTACCTAAATATGAATTTTATTTAATATTTGGACTAAAGTTTTTCTCTGTAAAATTATTTAATTGATTATTTAAACTTTAAATAATCATAACTTTTGTGTTTTAACTCCAAATTTGACGATTCCAGTTTCTAAAAATTCATAAAATTATGTTCTCTCTGTTTATGGATTTTATTTGGATGTTTGGACACTTTTTGCCTATTGTTTATTTGTGTATTGCTATTTGCACGCTTTACGAGTAGACGTTGAAGTGCCGGAAGGATTCGAAGGAGAAGTATTGACTCAGGATCCAACTCAAGACCAAGAGCAAGTACTTTTTGAAGGCAAGTTGTGCTTTGACCATGTTGATCCTATTTTGAAACTTATTTTGAGTTAACCTATTGCATGCTAGTTCAATTAGAAAAATACTTTATTTAAATATGGGGAATTAGATAAATACCAATTTGCTGTATGACACCTTGATTACTTAAATATGTGCCATGACCCCTTGTCACCCTAGTTGTGGTTTACTAGTTGGACATTATTAAATTGCCAACATGGGAAATTAGATCGTTGTAGTATGTTGCTTAGACACATCGTGCTCATGACATGATTTTGGACAATCAAATGTTAATATTGACTTAATGATATATTGAACCTGTTTTGGAAAGGTATCATGTGATGTTGATGGCACGTGGTGCATGGTAATCAACTAGGGTTTGATAAATAGTTTTCGGTCGGGGCATGTGGCAAGAATGATCAGGTGGGCCAGTTTTGGCACTGGGGATGTTGATTTGGTTCTTCGGGTAGTCTTGCCCTGGTCACCCTAAGGACTTCACCTTGCAAGCCTTTGAACTGGGTCTAACGTGCAACCACATGTCTGTAATGGGACGGACCTAGTTGACTAAGTTGCTAATAACGTACCTGTGGGACCTCAGGAGGTCAACTACACCCTTTGTGTAAGTTGTACGGGGGAGCGTACCGGGGCTGAGGCCAGGTACCCATCTAACGGTTTATTGGCCTAAACTTCGCCTTAGCTAAGGGAAGGGTTAGTGTGCAATAACCGGGGAGGACCACTTGTATTGTTAGAAGTTTCCGAAAGACTTTGTTACGGGAACTCGCCTTTGTGGTGTTTGACTGTATCTTGTGGGTAAAGTGCATAACCTCTGCAGAGTGTAGAATCTATTCGAATAGCCGTGTCCGCGGTATTGGACATCGCTCGGGAATTACAAATAAGGGTTAGATTTTCTCAAAAATAACTTGGATTTGAAAGGTTGGGTTGGATTAATAATGATGTTAATGGAAATGTGGATTAGGCTGGGAAAGATGTTTATTAAACTTCTTGAAAAGTTATCTATGGTTTACTTATTTCTACTGCTTTCAAATCTATTTATGATACTTGTTAAATGCTGTTTTATGCAAATATACCTTGAGCTATTCCTTTGTACCAAGCCATACATATAGTGTATTAGCCTGCATTCTGTGCATGACTTGCTGAGTACCAAGTACTCACCCTTGCCACAATACAACACCAGTTGAAGAGGAGACTACACCAGCTTTGGAAGAGGAGCTCCAAGAGGAACCGTCTACATAGGGAGCGAGCCAAGTCAGTTGCCTGTGGTATACTTGGATGGCGCCACGAGTTATTTGATTTTCATTTGCTACTATTTCTCTCTTAATAAGTTTCGCCCTGTGAGGCGTACATTTGTAACTTGACTTTAAGGTCGAGTAACCAGTTTGACTACTTAAATAAAAGTACTTTATTAATATCGAGTGGTATGATTGTGATATTTACCGATGTTAAGACTGTGTGCACTAGCGCGTTCCTGGACTAGTGCTGAATACACAGAGGGTCCGGATTTGCAAATTCGGGGTCCCGACAGAGGTGGTATCAGAGCCATACTGACCGTAGGCTCAACCCTAGCTAGAAAGGTCGTAGAGATGATAAAACCTATTTTCTAAAGCTAAAAGTTTGTCAAGACAAGAAATGACATCTCGACTTATCCCATTCTTTCCTTTCTTGTCTCTTGCTGAATTTTTCCTTACCTTGTCACGATTTAAAAATTCCGAGTTCTTACGTAAGCACTCTTGTGACAGATGGAGGGAGAGTTCAACTACGTCGACCTGGAAGTTGGTCACGCCGCAGAACTTTGGCGTATGCTACAGACTCTCGGAGATTTTGAAAAGCCGCGATACCAAGTGGAAGTGATCAGACAAGCAGGATTGATCAAGGCTTGTGACGTGAAGATTGAGGTACCTGCTAGGAAGAAGGGCCCAGGCAATCGCCCGATACACCGTGACCGCCAGAGGTCTACAATGCAGATGGGTATCCAAGAAGTATCACGACAAGCAATGCGGCACATTACCCGTATCTACGCCAGAGAGTTGGAGAGCATGGTGTTCCGTTATCACCGCGCAGCCGATAACCTTCTTGACCGAAGGCGATTCGGGATGAGGATGCCATGGTTACACAGCTTGGCACGACTTGTTGTCGCCTAGGAGGATGTACTCGATGATACAAGCAAGGAGCTGAGAAGGCCCGCAGGAGATCACAACAGAGAAGAACAGGTGGCGGGAAGCTCAAGAGTATGTGTCACACCTTCGCGAAGAATTGACGAGTTGGAGATGGCGTTATGCGGACCAAAATTAGAGCCAAGATTGAGCTACACGAGCCAGATCCGGAGGAGTCAGATCTCGATGAGGACACTGCTTCTTCGACTACCACAGATGACACAGTTGCTGGATATGGCAATCGTTTCGCGCCTATGCCGCAGCATCCGTACCCAGGCCGTGGAGGTTTTCTCGATGAGTGAGCGTAGGTTCTATAGTGAGACTCCTTCGCCGAGTCGCGTCATAGAGTAAAGAGTCACCCTTTAGGCGTTAGACTCCAGTGTTAGTTCGATTTAGATTTTCATTGTTTGCTGAGTGTGCGTGATGTGTTGCAAGGCCCTTAGGCATTGTAAGCAACCATACCAAGTATTAATATCAATAATAAAGTTGGACCTTAAAGTTACACCTTTCGCCCCGCATAAGTCCCATATTACTTGTCTATTCTTGTTTCCCCCTCATCTCTAAAACTTAGAGCAAACCAACAGATGGTGAACACCCGCGGAAACCTTGGAGGCAATGGAAGTGGTTCTCGCCCAGCAGAAAACCCCAATGATGGAGCACCAGCACCGCCAGTTGACATGCAGAATTTTGGAGCATTTCTTGCTGCTTAGACTTAGTTGATGCATGCTATGATGCAACAGATGCAACACGTCCATCGCCGTGCCATCGCTAATCAAGTTAATCGGGGACAACGCCGAATACAAGACTCGCCGAGTTCATGATGACTCATCCACCCACTTTCTCTGGGAATGCCAATCCATTGGAGGCCGATGATTGGTTAAGGTCAATAGAGAGGAAGCTACACATTGCTCAATGCATAGGAAATGAGAAGGTACTTTACGCTTCTCATCAGTTGGAAGGAACAACATTGAATGGTGGGAGAACTTCATGCCACACAAGAGAACCCTCAAGATATCACTTGGGAGGAGTTCACAATTGCGTTTAAATCGGTATCACGTGCTGAAGGAATCATGGATCTCAAGAAGGAGGAGTTCAGAGCATCAAGCAAGGTAATCACCAAGGTGGCCGACTACTGAACAAGTTCACAGCTAGCACGCTACGCACTGAGGATGTAGCGACAGATAAAGCCGCAGTCTCGCTTCATGAAGGGGCTTAACTCAGACTACAAGCAGGGTGATCACCCACACCTTCCTGATTTCCAAGAGTTGGTGAATAAGGTGCTTATTCACGAGGACAAGCACAAGGAACTGGATGAGAACAGAAGCGCGAATGCAACAAACAGGATCACGCCAGGAACGCAATAGCGCCTGAGAGTTGCACCAAATCAATTCTTGATTCCAGCCACAAATGCAACAAGGACACCGTCACGGCACCAAGACCTGTCAATCGTAACTACTGCACCCCCCGCTTAGAAACGCCTGCTCCAGCGATCAAGAAGGAACCGTGAGACGCTGCTACAATTGCAATGAGCCGTGACACTTTGCCAACAGCTTGCCCAAAGAAGACAAAGCAGGAGTGACCCAGCCGCTTCAATCTAGGATCCACCCAGCTAGGGCGCCAGCACCAGAGCCACATCCTGGACCGTGGTGAGAGGCCGAGTCAACCATGTCACCGCAGATGCACCGCAGAATGCTACGGACGTCGTGATCGGGTAAGTTACTTGTTAACTCGATGCACCTGCAATGATTTTGTTTGACTCTGGAGCATCGCATTCGTTTGTTTCACAAAGCTTTGCTGCTAGAAACGATTTGAGGATTGCAAGACTTAGATGCATGCTTTTAGTTCAAACCCCTGGTTCCGAACTCCGAACGAAAGTAGGATGTTCCGGGGTGAGAATACTAATAGATGGAATAGAGTTCCTAGCGAACCTTATTATTTTGGAGACACAGACCTTAGATGTTATTTTGGGAATGGATTGGTTATCCAAGCACAAGGCCGTGTTGGATAGTGGACGAAGAACTATCTCAGTTGAGAGCCCGTGTGGGAAGAAAGTGGAATTTCAAGCTACTGCCGTTAGAGATGGACAGTTGATGGTTAACAGTAACAAGGCAATCAGCATAGAGGATGTCTCAGTAGTGAATGAGTACCCAGATGTTTTTCCCGAAGATCTACCTGGTATGCCGCCAGACAGGGACATAGAGTTTGTGATAGAGCTTGTACAGTGCACAAAGACCGATAGCAAAGAGACCCTATCGGATGTCCACCGAGGAATTGGTAGAGATGAAGAAACAAATAGAAGAGTTAATGGAGAAAGGATTTATCGCACCGAGTTCGTCGCCGTGGGGAGCACCGCTTTGTTTGTCAAGAAGAAGGGCGGGAGTTTCGGGATGTGCATTGACTACCGAAAGCACTCAATGAAGTCACCGTGAAGAATAAGTACCCGTTACCCATGATTGATGATTTGTTTGATCACCGAGAGGAGCCGTAGTTTTCTCCAAGATCGACCTAAGATCGGGATACCATCAGTTGAAGAGCCGATCGAAAGATATCCCGAAGACTGCATTCTCGTCAAGATATGGACATTACGAGTTTACAGTTATGTCTTTTGGACTGACGAATGCGCCAGCATATTTCATGAATATGATGAATAAGGTGTTCATGGAGTATTTGGACAAGTTTGTTGTCGTGTTCATAGATGATATCCTAATCTACTCCAAGACAGAGGATGAACATGCCGAACACTTGAGGCCAGTTTTGGAAAAGCTGAGGGAACAGCAACTCTTCGCCAAGTTCAGTAAGTGTGATTTTTGGAAGGACAAGGTGGAGTTTCTTGGACATGTAATGACCGCAGAAGGAGTCACCGTAAATCCAAGCAAAGTAGAAGCTGTGTTACATTGGGAGTACCAAGATCGTGACCTGATCCGGAGTTTCCTTGGAATGGCAGGATACTACCGCCGTTTCATTGAAGGCTTTTCGACAATTGCGAAACCTCTTACGCAATTGCTGAAAAAGGAGAAGAAGTTTGCATGGACACCAGAATGTGAGGAAGGATTTCAGGAGCTGAAGAAGCGATTGACATCAGCGCCGGTGTTAGTTCTACCAGATGTTAATCAAAGCTTTGATATTTATTGTGACGCATTGCGCCAAGGACTTGGATGTGTCTTTGCAGAATGGAAAGGTCGCCGCTATGCATCAAGGCGATTGAGGCCGCATGAGGAAAATTATCCGACGCATGACCTAGTGTTAGGCCGTAGTGCATGCCTTGAAGCTATGGCGTCACTATCTGATCGGGAACAGATGTGAAGTGTATACGGATCATAAGAGCCTTAAATACATATTCACCCGATCGGATCTGAACATGAGGCGAGAGGAGATGGTTAGAGTTGATCAAGGACTACAATGTTGGAATCCATTACCATCCCGGAAGGCCAACGTAGTTGCCGATGCCTTGAGTCGGAAAAGCCATACCGTGAGTATGTTGCTAGCCACAAGTCGAGGATGAGTTATGTGAGGATTTTCAGAGAATTAAGATTGAGGTGGTACCTAGCGGATTCTTGGCCGCATTGGAAGTGAAGCCTACCCTAGAGGACCAGATCCGAAGGGATGAAGGATGATGACAAGATCCGCAGGATTAAGTCCATCAAGGAGGAAGGCAAGGCAGAGGACTTCAGGTTGGATGAGCAAGGCACGTTATGGATGAAGGATCGCATTTGTGTGCCGAACAAAAAGGAGCTAAGGCAACTGATTTTGGAAGAAGCCCGTGACTCCAAGTACTCAATTCATCCTGGAAGCGCCAAAATGTATCAGGATTTGAAGGAAAGATTCTGGTGGCCGAGCATGAAGCGTGAAGTTGCCGATCATGTTGCATTGTGCGACGTATGCTAGAGAGTCAAGGCAATGCATCAGAGACCAGCAGGATTGCTACACCATTACCGAAAATACCTGAGTGGAAGTGGGAGGAAATCGGAATGGATTTCATTACCGGTTTGCCTAAGACTCAAGGAGGTTATGACTCCATATGGGTTATAGTGGATCGCTTGACCAAAGTAGCCCATTTTATCCCCGTGAAGACCACTTACTCGGGAGATAAGTTAGCAGAGTTGTACATGATCAGGATCGTCTGTTTGCACGGTGTGCCAAAGAGGATTGTATCGATGAGGTACCCAATTTACCTCAAGATTCTGGAATAAGTTGCATGAAGCCATGGGAACCCGTTTGAACTTCAGTACAGCTTATCATCCACAGACGGATGGACAGACCGAAAGAGTCAATCAGATTCTGGAGGATATGTTAAGAGCTTGTGCATTGGCTTATGCTACCTCTTGGGATAAGAGTTTGCCGTATGCCGAGTTCAATTACAACAATAGTTACCAGGCTAGTTCTACGATGTCACCATTTGAGGCATCAGCCATGGGCGACCACTGTCGGACGCCATTGAATTGGAATGAGACCGCGAGCGCCGTGTCTTCGGCCTGATATTCTTCAAGTGGTCAAGAGCAGATTGCCATGATTAGGGAAAGGTTGAAGATCGCCCAATCACGATGTAAGAGTTATGCCGACAACCGTCGCCGAATTGAGTTTTGAACCAGAAGACTATGTATACCTTAGAGTTACGCCGCTCAGAGGAGTTAAGAGGTTCCATGCCAAAGGGAAACTTGCACCCCGTTATGTTGGACCATTTAAGATTTTGAGTCGCAGAGGCGAAGTTGCTTATCAGCTGGAGTTGCCACAGTCGTTAGCAGGAGTGCATGACGTATTCCATGTGTCCCAGTTGAAGAAGTGTCTCCGAGTACCTGAGGAACAGACACCGCTAGAGTCAATTGAGTTGCAAGAAGATTTGACTTACAAGGAGCATCCTGTAAAGATTTTGGACACTATGGATCGAGAGACCAGAAATAAGTCAACCCGTTTCTGTAGAGTTCAGTGGAGCAATCATGAAGAAAGCGAAGCGACATGGGCGCGCGAAGAGGATTTGAAGAAAGAGTTTCCAAGCCTATTCTGTAGTGAGCCCTGAATCTCGGGGACGAGATTCTATTAAGGGGGGGAGGTTTGTAACACCCCAAAATTTTGCTTTTCTTAAATTCATGTGTGAGTTGGCACTTTGGTGAATTTTTGGAATTTTCTGGAATTTATTTGGATTTATTTGGAATTTATTTGAATTTATTCCATTTTGAAATAATTAAAGAATTAAACTTTGCAAATAAAATTTTATTGGAAATATTTTATTTGAGTCCAAAATGATCCAAAATATTTTCCAGAATTTTTCTGGAATTTTTCTGAGTCTTTTTGCTATTTTTAATGAATTAAATGAATTACTGGGAATTATTTTAATTATTAAATCGCTGGAAATTCGAGTTGGGTCAAGTACTATTCATCCGACCGAAGTGAACCCGAAGTCGGACTCGAGTCCGACCGAGCCACGTGATCCGGTCGAACCTTGATCGATCCGAACCGTTGGATCGAAATCCAACGGCCGGAAATTGGCCGCGACCGATCCAACCGGATCCGCCGGACCGCTGGCGCCGCGATCTCGGCCGTGGATCGGGGCCACGCGGACGGCCACGATTTCGTCGTCTTCCCGAGTCCGGCTCGGATCGCGCCGCCAGAGTCGCTGTGTCCGTTAGGGTTTCACGGATTGCGCAGACGCCGAGGCACTATTTAAAGCCCCGAGGCCACCCCGTTGAAGCCCTTTGCCGTGCGCATCTTTCGCCTCAAGTTTGAGCCCTAGCCGCCACAGAGCTGCAATTGCTCGCCGTAGTTCCTTCCCTCTCTCGCTTTTGCGCGCGCCGTTATCGAGCCGTCTCGCCGCCACAAACGCAGATCCGGACACCTCGCTTTGAGACGCACCCGAGAGTGCCTTTCATCTCGTCGGAGAAGCCCCAAGGCGCCGTCGCCGTGTTCGCCTTCCCCAACTCCGGCAGAGCAGCGCCACCACAACGCCATCGTCGCCCTCGAAGCACGTCAACCGTCCGATCGAAATCCAACGATCCAGGTGAGCCCACGTGCAACCAAAACCCTAAAACCTAGATCAGATCGGGACCGTTGGATCTAGATCCAACGGCCCACGATCACTGTGTACTTTATAACGGTGTTAGCCTAGGGTAGATCTGGACCATCCGATCTAGATCGAACGGCCCGCGATCACCGTTTAGTTTTGAACGTGAACCCTAGATCCGATCCGTGCCCTCGGATTTCAAATCAACCCGCACGCATCGTGCCACGCGTGCCTAGCCGCGCACGCCGCGTGAGCGCGCGTGTCTCGACACGCGGCCCGCGCGGTCGGCCGGACAAACCGAACCGCACCATGACGTCACCGCTGACGTCACGGTGGGGCCCGCATGTCAGTAGCGTCACCGAGCACGATGACGTCAGTGCTGACGTCACCCGAGGATCCCACCTGTCAGCGACCCGAGCCGTGGACCGAGTCCACCGTGGACCGAGCCAAGCCGTGGACTGAGCCCATGAGCCGGCTGACGTCAGCCAGCCAATCAGGAGCCGACACGTGTCCTCGCTGACGCAATAATTAATTTCCGAAAAAGAAAATGATTTATTAATTCGAAATAATGATTTCAGATTTTGTTTCAAACTTCAAACGCTTATAACTTTTGCGTTTCAACTCCGATTTGAGTGATTCAAATTTCTAAATTTGTATAAAATTGAGATCTACCTAAATATGAATTTTATTTAATTTTTGGACTAAAGTTTTTCTCTGTAAAATTATTTAATTGATTATTTAAACTTTAAATAATCATAACTTTTGTGTTTTAACTCCAAATTTGACGATTCCGCTTTCTAAAAATTCATAAAATTATGTTCTCTCTGTTTATGGATTTTATTTGGATGTTTGGACACTTTTGCCTATTGTTTATTTGTGTATTGCTATTTGCACGCTTTACGAGTAGACGTTGAAGTGCCTAAGGATTCAAGGAGAAGTATTGACTCAGATCCATCTCTAGACCACGATCAAGTACTTTTTGAAGGCAAGTTGTGCTTTGACCATGTTGATCCTATTTTGTAACTTATTTTGTGTTAACCTATTGCATGCTAGTTCAATTAGAAAAATACTTTATTTAAATATGGGGAATTAGATAAATACCAATTTGTCAGAATGACACCTTGATTACTTAAATATGTGCCATGACCCCTTGTCACCCTAGTTGTGGTTTACTAGTTGGACATTATTAAATTGCCAA
Organism: Rhipidocladum racemiflorum; assembly: GCA_036346355.1. Classification (NCBI taxonomy): domain Eukaryota; kingdom Viridiplantae; phylum Streptophyta; class Magnoliopsida; order Poales; family Poaceae; genus Rhipidocladum; species Rhipidocladum racemiflorum. The sequence goes on from CM070578.1 coordinate 42,184,616, forward strand.
CATGGGAAATTAGATCGTTGTAGTATGTTGCTTAGACTCACACGTGCTCATGACATGATTTTGGACAATCAAATGTTAATATTGACTTAATGATATATTGAACCTGTTTTGGAAAGGTATCATGTGATGTTGATGGCACGTGGTGCATGGTAATCAACTAGGGTTTGATAAATAGTTTTCGGTCGGGGCATGTGGCAAGAATGATCAGGTGGGCCAGTTTTGGCACTGGGGATGTTGATTTGGTTCTTCGGGTAGTCTTGCCTGGTCACCCTAAGGACTTCACCTTGCAAGCCTTTGAATCGGGTCTAACGTGCAACCACATGTCTGTAATGGGACGGACCTAGTTGACTAAGTTGCTAATAACGCACTGGGACCTCAGAGGTCAACTACACCCTTTGTGTAAGTTGTACGGGGAGCGCATCGGCCGAGGCCAGGTACCCATCTAACGGTTTATTGGCCTAAACTTCGCCTTAGCTAAGGGAAGGGTTAGCGTGCAATAACCGGGGAGGACCACTTGTATTGTTAGAAGTTTCCGAAAGACTTTGTTACGGGAACTCGCCTTTGTGGTGTTTGACTGTATCTTGTGGGTAAAGTGCATAACCTCTGCAGAGTGTAGAATCTATTCGAATAGCCGTGTCCGCGGTATTGGACATCGCTCGGGAATTACAGTCAAGGGTTAGATTTTCTCAAAAATAACTTGGATTTGAAAGGTTGGGTTGGATTAATAATGATGTTAATGGAAATGTGGATTAGGCTGGGAAAGATGTTTATTAAACTTCTTGAAAAGTTATCTATGGTTTACTTATTTCTACTGCTTTCAAATCTATTTATGATACTTGTTAAATGCTGTTTTATGCAAATATACCTTGAGCTATTCCTTTGTACCAAGCCATACATATAGTGTATTAGCCTGCATTCTGTGCATGACTTGCTGAGTACCAAGTACTCACCCTTGCCACAATACAACACCAGTTGAAGAGGAGACTACACCAGCTTTGGAAGAGGAGCTCCAAGAGGAACCGTCTACATAGGGAGCGAGCCCAGTCAGTTGCCTGTGGTATACTGGATGGCGCCACGAAGTTATTTGATTTTCCGCTGCTACTATTTCTCTCTTAATAAGTTTCGCCCTGTGAGGCGTACATTTGTAACTTGACTTTAAGGTCGAGTAACCAGTTTGACTACTTAAATAAAAGTACTTTATTAATATCGAGTGGTATGATTGTGATATTTACCGATGTTAAGACTGTGTGCACTAGCGTGTTCCTGGACTAGTGCTGAATACACAGAGGGTCCGGATTTGCAAATTCGGGGTCCCGACAGAGGTGGTATCAGAGCCATACTGACCGTAGGCTCAACCCTAGCTAGAAAGGTCGTAGAGATGATAAAACCTATTTTCTAAAGCTAAAAGTTTGTCAAGACAAGAAATGACATCTCGACTTATCCCATTCTTTCCTTTCTTGTCTCTTGCTGAATTTTTCCTTACCTTGTCACGATTTAAAAATTCCGAGTTCTTACGTAAGCACTCTTGTGACAGATGGAGGGAGAGTTCAACTACGTCGACCTGGAAGTTGGTCACGCCGCAGAACTTTGGCGTATGCTACAGACTCTCGGAGATTTTGAAAAGCCGCGATACCAAGTGGAAGTGATCAGACAAGCAGGATTGATCAAGGCTTGTGACGTGAAGATTGAGGTACCTGCTAGGAAGAAGGGCCCAGGCAATCGCCCGATACACTGCACTGCCAGGAGGTCTACAATGCAGATGGGTATCCAAGAAGTATCACGACAAGCAATGCGGCACATTACCCGTATCTACGCCAGAGAGTTGGAGAGCATGGTGTTCCGTTATCACCCGCGCAGCGATAACCTTCTTGACCCGAAGGCGATTCAGGATGAGGATGCCATGGTTACACAGTTGGCACGACTTGTTGTCGCCTAGGAGGATGTACTCGATGATACAAGCAAGGAGCTACAGAAGGCCCGCAAGGAGATCACAACAGAGAAGAACAGGTGGCGGGAAGCTCAAGAGTATGTGTCACACCTTCTGCGAAGAATTGACGAGTTGGAGATGGCGTTGTACGGACCAAAATTAGAGCCAGTACTCGAGCTACACGAGCCAGATCCGGAGGAGTCAGATCTCGATGAGGACACTGCTTCTTCGACTACCACAGATGACCACGATTCTTTGGACATGGCAATCGTTTCGCGCCTATGCCGCAGCATCCGTACCCAGGCCGTGGAGGTTTTCTCGATGAGTGAGCGTAGGTTCTATAGTGAGACTCCTTCGCCGAGTCGCGTCATAGAGTAAAGAGTCACCCTTTAGGCGTTAGACTCCAGTGTTAGTTCGATTTAGATTTTCATTGTTTGCTGAGTGTGCAGTATGTGTTGCAAGGCCCTTAGGCATTGTAAGCAACCATACCAAGTTATTAATATCAATAATAAAGTTGGACCTTAAAGTTACACCTTTCGCCCCGCATAAGTCCCATATTACTTGTCTATTCTTGTTTCCCCCTCATCTCTAAAACTTAGAGCAAACCAACAGATGGTGAACACCCGCGGAAACCTTGGAGGCAATGGAAGTGGTTCTCGCCCAGCAGAAAACCCCAATGATGGAGCACCAGCACCGCCAGTTGACATGCAGAATTTTGGAGCATTTCTTGCTGCTCAGACTCAGTTGATGCATGCTATGATGCAACAGATGCAACACGTCACTGCTCAGGCCACTGCTAATCAAGTTAATCAGGGACAACGCCAGAATACAAGACTGTCAGAGTTCATGAGGACTCATCCACCCACTTTCTCTGGGAATGCCAATCCATTGGAGGCCGATGATTGGTTAAGGTCAATAGAGAGGAAGCTACACATTGCTCAATGCATAGGAAATGAGAAGGTACTTTACGCTTCTCATCAGTTGGAAGGAACAAACTTGAATGGTGGGAGAACTTCTGTGCCACACAAGAGAACCTCAAGATATCACTTGGGAGGAGTTCACACCGCGTTTAAATCGGTATCACGTGCTGAAGGAATCATGGATCTCAAGAAGGAGGAGTTCAGAGCATCAAGCAAGGTAATCAGCCCGATGGCCGACTACGAACAAGTTCACACAGCCTAGCACGCTACGCACTGAGGATGTAGCGACGGATAAAGCCAGGCAGCCTCGCTTCATGAAGGGGCTTAACTCAGACTACAAGCGGGGTGATCACCCACACCTTCCTGCATTTCCAAGAGTTGGTGAATAAGGTGCTTATTCACGAGGACAAGCACAAGGAACTGGATGAGAACAGAAGCGCAGAATGCAACAAAGAGGATCACGCCAGGAACGCAATAGCGCCTGAGAGTTGCACCAAATCAATTCTTGATTCCAGCCACAAATGCAACAAGGACACCGCTACCAAGACCAAGACTGTCAATCGTAACTACTGCAGCCCCCGCTAGAAACGCTGCTCCAGGCAGTCAGCAAGGAACAGTGAGACGCTGCTACAACTGCAACGAGCCAGGACACTTTGCCAACAGTTGCCCAAAGAAGACAGCAGGAGTGACCCCAGTTCGCTTCAATCTAGGATCCACCCCAGCTAGGACGCCAGCACCAGGAGCCACATCCCAGACCGTGGTGAGAGGCCGAGTCAACCATGTCACCGCAGATGCACTGCAGAATGCTACGGACGTCGTACTGGGTAAGTTACTTGTTAACTCAGTACCTGCAACAGTTTTGTTTGACTCTGGAGCATAGCATTATTTTTTTTCACAAAGCTTTGCTGATAGAAACGATTTTAGTATTGCAAGACTTAGATGCATGCTTTTAGTTCAACCCCCTGGTTCCGAACTCCGAACGAAAGTAGGATGTTCCGGGGTGAGAATACTAATAGATGGAATAGAGTTCCTAGCGAACCTTATTATTTTGGAGACACAGACCTTAGATGTTATTTTGGGAATGGATTGGTTATCCAAGCACAAGGCCGTGTTGGATAGTGGACGAAGAACTATCTCAGTTGAGAGCCCGTGTGGGAAGAAAGTGGAATTTCAAGCTACTGCCGTTAGAGATGGACAGTTGATGGTTAACAAGAACAAGGCAATCGGCATAGAGGATGTCTCAAGAGTGAATGAGTACCCGGATGTTTTTCCCGAAGATCTACGGTATGCCGCCAGACAGGGACATAGAGTTTGTGATAGAGCTTGTACTGCACAAAGACCGATAGCAAAGAGACCCTATCGGATGTCCACCGAGGAATTGGTAGAGATGAAGAAACAGCTAGAAGAGTTAATGGAGAAAGGATTTATCAGACCGAGTTCGTCGCCGTGGGGAGCACCAGTTTTGTTTGTCAAGAAGAAGGACGGGAGTTTCAGGATGTGCATTGACTACCGAGCACTCAATGAAGTCACCGTGAAGAATAAGTACCCGTTACCCATGATTGATGATTTGTTTGATCAGCTGAGAGGAGCCAGAGTTTTCTCCAAGACTGACCTAAGATCGGGATACCATCAGTTGAAGATCCGATCAGAAGATATCCCGAAGACTGCATTCTCGTCAAGATATGGACATTACGAGTTTACAGTTATGTCTTTTGGATCGATTTAATGGGCCAAAGATATTTCATGAATATGATGAATAAGGTGTTCATGGAGTATTTGGACAAGTTTGTTGTCGTGTTCATAGATGATATCCTAATCTACTCCAAGACAGAGGATGAACATGCCGAACACTTGAGGCCGCTTTGGAAAAGCCGAGGAACAGCAACTCTTCGCCAAGTTCAGTAAGTGTGATTTTTGGAAGGACAAGGTGGAGTTTCTTGGACATGTAATGACCGCAGAAGGAGTCACCGTAAATCCAAGCAAAGTAGAAGCTGTGTTACATTGGGAGCAGCCGAAGACTGTGACCCAGATCCGGAGTTTCCTTGGAATGGCAGGATACTACCGCCGTTTCATTGAAGGCTTTTCGACAATTGCGAAACCTCTTACGCAATTGCTGAAAAAGGAGAAGAAGTTTGCATGGACACCAGAATGTGAGGAAGGATTTCAGGAGCTGAAGAAGCGATTGACATCAGCGCCAGTGTTAGTTCTACCAGATGTTAATCAAAGCTTTGATATTTATTGTGACGCATTGCGCCAAGGACTTGGATGTGTGCTGATGTAGAATGGAAAGGTCGTCGCTTATGCATCAAGGCAGTTGAGGCCGCATGAGGAAAATTATCCGACGCATGACCTAGTGTTAGCTGCCGTAGTGCATGCCTTGAAGCTATGGCGTCACTATCTGATCGGGAACAGATGTGAAGTGTATACGGATCATAAGAGCCTTAAATACATATTCACCCAGTCGGATCTGAACATGAGGCAGAGGAGATGGTTAGAGTTGATCAAGGACTACAATGTTGGAATCCATTACCATCCCGGGAAGGCCAACGTAGTTGCCGATGCTTTGAGTCGGAAAAGCCATACCGTGAGTATGTTGCTAGCCACAAGTCAGGATGAGTTATGTGAGGATTTTCAGAGAATTAAGATTGAGGTGGTACCTAGCGGATTCTTGGCCGCATTGGAAGTGAAGCCTACCCTAGAGGACCAGATCCGGAAGGATGTAGGATGATGACAAGATCCGCAGGATTAAGTCCATCAAGGAGGAAGGCAAGGCAGAGGACTTCAGGTTGGATGAGCAAGGCACGTTATGGATGAAGGATCGCATTTGTGTGCCGAACAAAAAGGAGCTAAGGCAACTGATTTTGGAAGAAGCCCGTGACTCCAAGTACTCAATTCATCCTGGAAGCGCCAAAATGTATCAGGATTTGAAGGAAAGATTCTGGTGGCCGAGCATGAAGCGTGAAGTTGCCGATCATGTTGCATTGTGCGACGTATGCTAGAGAGTCAAGGCAATGCATCGCAGACCAGCGGGATTGCTACACCAAAAATACCTCGAGTGGAAGTGGGAGGAAATCGGAATGGATTTCATTACCGGTTTGCCTAAGACTCAAGGAGGTTATGACTCCATATGGGTTATAGTGGATCGCTTGACCAAAGTAGCCCATTTTATCCCCGTGAAGACCACTTACTCGGGAGATAAGTTAGCAGAGTTGTACATGATCAGATCGTCTGTTTGTACGGTGTGCCAAAGAGGATTGTATCGGACGAGGTACCCAATTTACCTCAAGATTCTCGAATAAGTTGCATGAAGCCATGGGAACCCGTTTGAACTTCAAGATCTGACTTATCATCCACAGACGGATGGACAGACCGAAAGAGTCAATCAGATTCTGGAGGATATGTTAAGAGCTTGTGCATTGGCTTATGCTACCTCTTGGGATAAGAGTTTGCCGTATGCCGAGTTCAGTTACAACAATAGTTACCAGGCTAGTTTACAGATGTCACCATTTGAGGCCTCAGATGGACGACTGTCGGACGCCATTGAATTGGAATGAGACCGGCGAGCGCCGTGTCTTGAGCCTGATATTCTTCAAGTGGTCAAGAGCAGATTGCCATGATTAGGGAAAGGTTGAAGATCGCCCAATCACGACAGAAGAGTTATGCTGACAACCGTCGCCGGGAATTGAGTTTTGAACCAGAAGACTATGTATACCTTAGAGTTACGCCGCTCAGAGGAGTTAAGAGGTTCCATGCCAAAGGGAAACTTGCACCCCGTTATGTTGGACCATTTCAGAGTGTGAGTCGCAGAGGCGAAGTTGCTTATCACCGAGTTGCCACAACGTTAGCAGGAGTGCATGACGTATTCCATGTGTCCCGATTGAAGAAGTGTCTCCGAGTACTGAGGAATGCAGACACCGCTAGAGTCAATTGAGTTGCAAGAAGATTTGACTTACAAGGAGCATCCTGTAAAGATTTTGGACACTATGGATCGAGAGACCGTAAATAAGTCAACCCGTTTCAGTAGAGTTCAAAGGAGCAATCATGAAGAAAGCGAAGCGACATGGGCGCCGAAGAGGATTTGAAGAAAGAGTTTCCAAGCCTATTCTCAGAGTGAGCCCCGAATCTCGTGGACGAGATTCTATTAAGGGGAGGTTTGTAACACCCCAAAATTTTGCTTTTCTTAAATTCATGTGTGAGTTGGCACTTTGGTGAATTTTGGAATTTTCTCGAATTTATTTGGATTTATTTGGAATTTATTTGAATTTATTCCATTTTGAAATAATTAAAGAATTAAACTTTGCAAATAAAATTTTATTGGAAATATTTTATTTGAGTCCAAAATGATCCAAAATATTTTCCAGAATATTTATGGAATTTTTCTCATGCTTTTGATATTTTTAATGAATTAAATAAATTACTTGGAATTATTTTAATTATTAAATCGCTGGAAAATCGATTTGGGTCAATTACTGTTCATCCGACCGAGTCGAACCCGCGTCGGACTCGAGTCCGACCGAGCCACGTGATCCGGCCGAACCTTGATCGATCCGAACCGTTGGATCGAAATCCAACTGATCGGAAATTGGCCGCGACCGATCCAACCGGATCCGCCGGACCCGCTACCGCGCGATCTCGGCCGTGGATCGGGGCCACGCGGACGGCCACGATTTCGTCGTCTTCCCGAGTCCGGCTCGATCACGCCACAGAGCCGCCGTGTCCGTTAGGGTTTCACGGATTGCGCGCACGCCGAGGCACTATTTAAAGCCCCGAGGCCACCCCGTTGAAGCCCTTTGCCGTGCGCATCTTTCGCCTCAAGTTTCAGAGCCCTAGCCGCCGCCGCGTAGCTGCAATTGCTCGCCGTAGTTCCTTCCCTCTCTCCGCTTCGGTTTTCGCCCGCGCCCGCCGTCATCGAGCCGTCTCCGCTGTCACCGAGCACAGATCCGGACACCTCGCTTTGAGACGCACCCGAGAGTGCCTTTCATCTCGTCGGAGAAGCCCCAAGGCGCCGTCGCCGTGGTCGCCTTCCCCAACTCCGGCGGAGCAGCGCCACCACAACGCCATCGTCGCCCTCGAAGCACGTCAACCGTCCGATCGAAATCCAACGATCCAGGTGAGCCCACGTGCAACCAAAACCCTAAAACCTAGATCAGATCGGGACCGTTGGATCTAGATCCAACGGCCCACGATCACTGTGTACTTTATAACGGTGTTAGCCTAGGGTAGATCTGGACCGTCCGATCTAGATCGAACGGCCCGCGATCACCGTTTAGTTTTGAACGTGAACCCTAGATCCGATCCGTGCCGTCGGATTTCAAATCAACGGCACAGATCGTGCCACGTGTGCCTAGCCGCGCCACGCGCGCGTGAGCGCGTGTCTCTGACACGCGGGGCCCGCGTGTCAGCGGGACAACCGAACCGCACCATGACGTCACCGGCGACGCCACGGTGAAGGCCCGCATGTCGATGGCGTCACCGAGCACGATGGCGTCGATCTTGGCGACGCCACCCGAGATCCCGCTGTCGGCCGACGGCCGTGGACCGAGTCCACCGTGGACCGAGCCAAGCCGTGGACTGAGCCCATGAGCCGGCTGACGTCAGCCAGCCAATCAGGAGCCGACACGTGTCCTCGCTGACGCAATAATTAATTTCCGAAAAAGAAAATGATTTATTAATTCGAAATAATGATTTCAGATTTTGTTTCAAACTTCAAACGCTTATAACTTTTGCGTTTCAACTCCGATTTGAGTGATTCAAATTTCTAAATTTGTATAAAATTGAGATCTACCTAAATATGAATTTTATTTAATATTTGGACTAAAGTTTTTCTCTGTAAAATTATTTAATTGATTATTTAAACTTTAAATAATCATAACTTTTGTGTTTTAACTCCAAATTTGACGATTCCAGTTTCTAAAAATTCATAAAATTATGTTCTCTCTGTTTATGGATTTTATTTGGATGTTTGGACACTTTTTGCCTATTGTTTATTTGTGTATTGCTATTTGCACGCTTTACGAGTAGACGTTGAAGTGCTGGAAGGATTCGAAGGAGAAGTATTGACTCAGGATCCAACTCAAGACCAAGAGCAAGTACTTTTTGAAGGCAAGTTGTGCTTTGACCATGTTGATCCTATTTTGAAACTTATTTTGAGTTAACCTATTGCATGCTAGTTCAATTAGAAAAATACTTTATTTAAATATGGGGAATTAGATAAATACCAATTTGCTGTATGACACCTTGATTACTTAAATATGTGCCATGACCCCTTGTCACCCTAGTTGTGGTTTACTAGTTGGACATTATTAAATTGCCAACATGGGAAATTAGATCGTTGTAGTATGTTGCTTAGACCTGCTACGTGCTCATGACATGATTTTGGACAATCAAATGTTAATATTGACTTAATGATATATTGAACCTGTTTTGGAAAGGTATCATGTGATGTTGATGGCACGTGGTGCATGGTAATCAACTGGGGTTTGATAAATAGTTTTCGGCCGGGGCATGTGGCAAGAATGATCAGGTGGGCCAGTTGTGGCACTGGGGATGTTGATTTGGTTCTTCGGGTAGTCTTGCCCTGGTCACCCTAAGGACTTCACCTTGCAAGCCTTTGAACTAGGTCTAACGTGCAACCACATGTCTCAGAATGGGACGGACCTAGTTGACTAAGTTGCTAATAACGCACTGTGGGACCTCGGAGGTCAACTACACCCTTTGTGTAAGTTGTACGGGGGAGCGTACCGGGGCTGAGGCCAGGTACCCATCTAACGGTTGATTGGCCTAAACTTCGCCTTAGCTAAGGGAAGGGTTAGCGTGCAATAACCGGGGAGGACCACTTGTATTGTTAGAAGTTTCCGAAAGACTTTTTTACGGGAACTCGCCTTTGTGGTGTTTGACTGTATCTTGTGGGTAAAGTGCATAACCTCTGCAGAGTGTAGAATCTATTCGAATAGCCGTGTCCGCGGTATTACACATCGCTCGGGAATTACAGTCAAGGGTTTGATTTTCTCAAAAATAACTTGGATTTGAAAGGTTGGGTTGGATTAATAATGATGTTAATGGAAATGTGGTTTAGGCTGGGAAAGATGTTTATTAAACTTGTTGAAAAGTTATCTATGCTTTACTTATTTCTACTGCTTTCGAATCTATTTATGATACTTGTTAAATGCTGTTTTATGCAAATATACCTTGAGCTATTCCTTTGTACCAAGCCATGCATATAGTATATTGGCCTGCATTCTGTGCATGACTTGCTGAGTACCAAGTACTCACCCTTGCCACAATACAACACCAGTTGAAGAGGAGACTACACCAGCTTTGGAAGAGGAGCTCCAAGAGGAACCGTCTACATAGGGAGCGAGCCCAGTCAGTTGCCTGTGGTATACTGGATGGCGCCACGAAGTTATTTGATTTTCCGCTGCTACTATTTCTCTCTTAATAAGTTTCGCCCTGTGAGGCGTACATTTTTAACTTGACTTTAAGGTCGAGTAACCAGTTTGACTACTTAAATAAAAGTACTTTATTAGTATCGAGTGGTATGATTGTGATATTTACCGATGTTAAGACTGTGTGCACTAGCGCGTTCCTGGACTAGTGCTGAATACACAGAGGGTCCGGATTTGCAAATTCGGGGTCCCGACATTTATGATGCTTATCAAGAAGGCACCCAATCAAGACTACATTGACATGATCCCCACGGATCACCGAATCATAATATTTCTTATTCTAAATTTGAAACATAATACTTCAACAGCTACTTGAGCATGGTCAACCTACCAATTTTATACTATCCATACGTCAAAATCTTGACAATTGAAACTTGTTCAATCAATAAAATAACTTCAACAAATCTTTCAGCAAAATCAACATATAAATTTCATACCTCCTATATATTCACGTCTCGACAACAGAACCTTATTCAGTTAGACAACGACTTCAACATGTACATATTATCTCCGCAGGGAAGAATTCGTAAGGGAGAGTCTAATTTATACTTTCATTAAGGATAACATCATTCATCATGTTAATTATCCAAAGCTCACTCCATCGCAACATGTTAAAAATTTCCTCTATTTTAACCATGGTTTTCCAACGAGTAATCTAAACAGTTACCACTACTACTTAGTCATCAAAATCAACAAATGGGCATAACCATCAACCAACAACATTACTTTTAGCTACCCTATACATAGGCGATAACAAAATTACCACCACACAACATACTCCAACTATTTAAAATAGATTGAATACTAGCATTAACACTGCCTTTAACAACATCATTAACAATAAGTCTTATGTCTTCTCAATTGATATCAGTACTAGCATTGTAGAGACACAACTGCATACCTCCAAATATACTAGTAGTTTGCAACAACATAAATAGCAACTCTAATCAACATCCAAATTAAAGTCGCTAGGCAACACGATTAAATTTCTCTATTAATTCATTAGATTAGAACATCTTTAAACAACCAGCAAGGTTTCTTTATCAATAATAGTAGTCTACATCATCTTAAAGTTTTAACTATGCATCAGGGTTTAAAACTTTAAACATTAACAAGGATCATAAGCACTTTTAAAGCAATGCAACAGATTCTAAGCATGTACATCAACCCATTTAATCATTCCCGCTACAGAGTAAACTACAACACTAGTAGTCTATTTATTCTCAAGCTAGAGATGATAATCACATTGAATTGTTTCAACTCACAAATTAACTTAACAATGCATCATCCCATAAATCACATTGGTACATGCTACATAACATGCTAAACAACAATTCTTACTAGGGACAAACGATTTCAGTCAAAAGACTACTCACTTGTTTGCAGCTTTTAGTTTTAAAACTCATCCCCAAATTCATAAGGAAACTTGACTCTCAAAATTGCAATGAGACAAACCCAAACTTGGTCATGCAAAGGAATTCTCCCAAAACACTTTTCAATCTCAAAGACTCCCACAGGAGGGAACCAACCGATCAAATAAACCTTTGCAAATAAAACTTAACACCAAACCCCAATCTTTCACGAAACAAGAAGGGTTTTTCAAAGATGATTTCTTAAACCAGTAAAATAACGAAATCAAACACCACGTACTACTACAAAGCCACAGAACTTCAGCCACGATACTGTGTCCGGCACAACTCCGCAATAACTCCTTTAACCTCAGAGAAAGACAAACACAGGGATAAATTGAATGCTTGTTCCCCATAATGCAATCAACAGGCATCAAAACTGGAAAGGCGCCCAAAAGAAGCGCAACACTAGTTTCCTCTTCTTCGTCTTCAACCAAGGAAGACAAAACCACACACCGCATACGGAATGATCCGCGAAAATCCAATACCAAACACTTTTCTTTTGGTTTCCATCAACTAAAACCAAGAAAACCAACCAAGACCGACCACAGAACGATAAAGAACATCCGAAGGAAACCACCATCAACTCTTCTATTTGACTCCAGTCAACTACCCGATCAAGGACAGAAAGGATAAGCACTCTTCTCCTACAGGGGTTAATAGTTCTTCGGTGATGGCGCTAACCGGCCACACCGTCAAACCTCACCCTTACTATGAACAAAAAGAGGTGACCGAAACCCTTCGGCACCAAAACCCCACTTTTATCACCACAACAGGAACAATTCAATCATTTATCTCATTGACATAGCATCATGCATTGTCAAATGAAGCATTCAACAACAAAGCTTAAATACAACATTTAAGCGTAAACCACGATACCCATACCCTTCCTACTGTGCATCCATGTGTGTCAAATTTTAGATTAGTTATACCACTTTTGCAAGTTTTAATGTTGCTATCCTATGACAAAATTTTAGTAAAAACATAAGCCATGTTTCTAAGTTATTCCACATCACATTTTAGTTGTACCCTATAGCATGACACTAAAAATACACATTCCAAGGACCTACAAACCGCCTCGATACCAATCAGCAACACCCCAGCATTTAATATGCCTGAATGCTACCAAACATAAGCTAAACAACATCTAAATACCACATTTAACATAAAATTCCAGCAAAGGCGCATATGCTAAAAACCGAGATTTCGGCAGCATCTCCTTTGTTTTAACATGAATTAAAGGAGCAACAACAGTATAGCAATAAGGCAATATGAGAGACATCTAAAACAGCAATAATTAGAGTCTTAACGACAATATAAGACTATCATCAAGCACTTAATGTCTCCAAGTGTCAAACGAACAATAAAACTCTCATAAAGCAAAGCTAAGCCTTAAATCAATGAGCATCACACGCAATTTATTATCAAACTAATAGAATAACTTGTGGAATCAATATGGTGAAGCTACGTGTGGGCGTGTGACTATTTCCCTTCCCCGCATGCCGTTCTCATGTACCTAAAACAACAAGAAAACACAAGCGTGAGTTCGAAACTCAGCAAGCATATTGCAATGGACAACAAGAACAATATCATGGCAATAACATCTCCCATCATGTATATCGTCTCATTCATGAACACTTAACAATATCATCCTCATTATGTATGCAATGTAATGCAATGCTCATGTCTCCTTGGAAACTCATACCGGTATGGTTGAGTACACACCCGTCGGTGTGCACCCTCTCCCCCCTTCCATCCCGAAGATGGAGGATGCCTACTCCTCGCTTCCGTTCACCGCGGTGAATGGAATCACGATGTAGGACTTACTCATTGGCTCTTTGGATTAGTCATATCTTTCTCACCGACCTTCCCGGATTAGTTATGACTTTCTCACCGCCCGGGCCATGTAACATGTCATGTATGCAATTATGCCAACATCATGTTTAACTCACATATTAACACATGGCATCATAACATAATAAACATGCTCATCATATCATTGGCAATCATAAAAGCATGGCAAGTGATCATATATCATGTAGTCAATTCCATCTATTCTCAACAAGCAACCTACAAATCGCTATCCATCACAACACACTTGCCTCAACCACGGGCAACGGATTGGCGGGAAGTAGAAGGCACTCCCGGGGTCGCACCACCTGCACATAGGTACCACACGCTCACAATCCTGTCCACAAAACAGTACGCAAACCCTCATCTACCCCGACATTGCCAACTACTCGCAAAACCTAAAAACAGAGGTTCTGTCCCGTCGGGACAGCAGCCTTGCAAAAGGCATAACTTGAGTTCTGGACTCCGAATCAATTAAACAAGTACATCCTCGCATATCTTAGGAAATTTCCCAACTTTCTCTAGGTATAGGGAAAGACTGATTCGGACTCTAAAGTTGTTTAATCTGTAGATTACCGTGATCTGTTCCAATTACGTCACATATTTTAACACGCTCGGTAAAACAGCCATAACTTTCAAACGGCTTGGCGGAATTTAACGTTCTTTATACCCACTGAAAGATAATGAAATTATCTACAACTTCTTCAAAATCCGTACAGACAGATTCGGACTCTAAATTGACGAAAACGCAAACCCTAGGTCGACTGCTCATGCTGTCCCAAAACGGAAACGTGGCAACTTCTAGATCTAATCCAATATACTCAAATCCAGCACCACCAATTGATCTAAAAACTTGATAAACACCCTTAGAACAGTATCTAGATCAATCCCAAGGTTTCCCATTGTCATACCTTTGCCCGACGCACGAAAACTCCAATAGATCTCCTCGCTCCTCGCTCCTCGCTCCTCGGATGGATCCATGAGGATGCAGGGGTGGGGAGGCCACCGTAGGGCAGCAAGGGGGTGGAGGAGAGGTGGTGGAGAGGTGGAGAGGTGGAGAGCAATGGGGGCAAAGGGGGCGCAAGGAAGAGGAGGAGGTGGGGAGGTGTGGGAGGCGGCTAGGGCACTTGGGGCGCAAGGGGCAGGGGGAGGACGCCCAAAAGGGCAGGAGGAGGCCCCCCAAACAGGACTCCTACCCTAAATGGACTCGAACACCATCCCACCAAAGCCCACGGACCTTTCCCTTAGGCCCAAACTCCCTCAGAAAGGCCCAAAACCCCTGAAACGGCCCAGAAACGGCCCGGAAACGCTATTAACCTCCATACCTTATGGTTTTAACCTCCCATACCATAATTCATAAAGTTTTTGACCTTAACATGCACCATTTAAAAGGTTACGACACTCCGTGGTGACACATCACTTCAAAAGGCCCAGAAACGCGAGTAAACCTCAAGCCGAAAGATTTTAATCTCTAATTTCACATTCTATAATGTCACACCATACCGTAGTGTCACATTCTTCCCGCCTTCAACAGGATTCGACCTCGAATCCGAAGGACGCCAAAATCAACAACAAAGTCCCCAAGGGACAAAGGCTTCTCAGCCGCACAAAACATTCGCACAACGACAAAAAAAAAACCGGAACAAACGACAAACGAGTTCCCAAAACCAACACTTAGCGAAAAAGTGTTGATCTAGCTCAACTAAGGGCAACCACTCACAGTTCGACCTTCACTTCAATTCCCAAACAGAATCTGCGTTTTAACCACAAAGGGCTTCATCAACCCAAAACGCTCGAAACCTTACGACAAACACTTCACACTACTATCACAACCAACCTGACTACCACACTTCATTAAACTCAACATGACATAATCAAAGCAAGTCACAATTCCTTTAACGACCTCTCTACATTCCTGAAAATTTCCATCGAGGGGAATAACTCATTAAGGCACACTTGCCCTTCCAGTACACGATCATGCTAACATTTCATTCTATCTTCTCCCAGGCAAGACTCAAATCCAAAAACAACTAGTGACGACAATTGCTCACGGCAGGACAAATATCACCGAACTACCGTCAACTTCACTTCCACCCATCGCTACTTTTAGTAAAGGTTAAACCCATACATCATCAACCTCCATCACAAACCACCCTTATACCACTAAGGTTCAACACCTAGCCCCAAGCTAGGATCGTAAAACCTTACCGAACCACAATTGGTTCCTTTCTTAAGAGGGTCTCGCCCTCACACAAAAACACTTAGCTATCAAGCCCAAGTGTACACACAACAACTCAAACCCAAAGCGTTAACAACCATTTTGGAAAGAATTCGGCAACATCCAAGCCAAATCACAAAGGAAGCATAAATCCCCTACATCACAACCAACATACCAGAAATTCTTCATTGCTTCTTTTCATACTAGAAAGCAAGGGAAATCTCGTTTCATGACATAAATGCACACTCTTCAGGAGCACTCCGGATTAGTCATATCTCCATATATAACTTTCTCACCGACCTGGCTCAACGACTCTTTTATCATTTAACATGTAAAAACGATGTCATGTTTACTTTTCACCATTCCTTCATCATGTAACCACACTACCGAAAAGTCATTCACATGACGACTTCTTCCTCGGTATCACATGAATAAATCTCGAATAACATCGAGAGTTGCACTAATTCATATAAACTATGACGGCAGCATAGTTAACAGTAAGGCACCACATCAAATCAGAACCCACCAACGATAGATAGCTAAACTTTGCAAAACATCGCATTTTAACCAAAATCAACGTTTTGGAAAAGAACATTGACTCCAAAGTTAGACATCTGCACAAACAACTGCCATAAATTTTATCAAAAGTGAGGGAAACTCAATCCCAAAAGAAAACTCTTCTCTAGCCAAATTCACTTATGAAACATTCATAATAATCCAGACTTGTGAAACACCCGCACACTAGACACATTTTCCAAATGACTCCAACTCTAGCCAAATAGAGTTACACATCAAGGGCTTAACTCAAAAGTTTCCAACACAACCCTTTATGACTATCTGCTTCCTTTTAAAATTATTTCCAAAGATAATTCAGTGCGAACGCGAAAGGGCGCGATCGACTCAAAAACTTTTGGATGTAAATCCAAACTCACAACACGAACTAAACAAATTCGCCAAAACCAAAGGTCGACACCAAACATTACGAGTTTTGGGGAAACTCTGAAACACAGCATAAGGAACACCTTGACCGAAAACCCTTCAACCAAAATGGCAAACAACCAAACCAATCCAAAAGCTTTTAAACACAAGCTTAGCATAAAAAGAACCATCTCTAGAACTCCACTACGCTTTCCATTAAAAGACTTTAATAATCACTTTTTACTCCCTGAGGAGCCACAACACAATTCAACCAAAAGCTTCACAACAAATTCTTCCTCTAGCTACCATTCCCAACACTTTTAATAAGGGTTTATGATGCTTATCAAGAAGGCACCTAATCAAGACTACATTGACATGATCCCCACGGATCACCGAATCATAATATTTCTTATTCTAAATTTGAAACATAATACTTCAACAGCTACTTGAGCATGGTCAACCTACCAATTTTATACTATCCATACGTCAAAATCTTGACAATTGAAACTTGTTCAATCAAAATCTTTGGTTTAAAAAGGGGATTGTTCATGTTAGTGTCCAATGAAAGTTTTGTTGGCCTATCTCTCGGATCTTCCTGAGTTGTTGCCTTTGGTGCGAGGTGAGTGCTATAAGAGTAAAGTTCTGCGGGTTTTCAATTGCGAGCTATCGTTAGAGCCGTTGGTCTTCGAACCTAAGCGTCTTGCCATCGTGTCTCGTTCAGTGTAGTTCCAGTGGTTTTATTTAGAGAGAGAAGCGACCTGGGAGTTGAAGTCTCACGGGTGCGAGCAATACCCAGAGTTATTCTTTTCAGGTTTGAAGCGTGAAAACTTTGTTTCTTTCTTTTGATTGTTTGCGTAGTGGTGTGTCTTGGATTCGAGGTCGAATCCTGTTAAGGGGGAGAGAATGTAACACTATGGGACGTGACAATATAGTTTGTGGCATTACGGTACGAGGTTATATCGTGTTTTTAGGCCGTTTCTAGGTCTTTGGGCCTTTCCGGGGCAGTTTGGGTTTTGGGGGAAACAATTTGGGCCGATGGTGGGGGTTCCTGGCCCATGTGGGGGAGGGGGGCAGCAAACCCTACCTCCCCATGCGCCCAAGCCCCCCATGAGCCCCCCACTTCTTCCCTCCCCTAGCCGTCGGCCTCCCCTCCCCCCTAGCCGCACCCCTTTCCCCCATGCGCCAACCCCTCCCTCTCCTCCCCACCTCTAGACGGTCTTAGAAACACCTCTCTTAGCCCTACATATCGCTGTCCGGGAGCTCTCCATCCATGGGGAACTAGCGATTCCGGCGATCCTGGCATTTCTGGCGAGCGGAAGGAAGATTGGATCGCGAGGAGGAGGCATTCGTCGATCGGGTGGTTCGCCAAGAAAAGGTATGCTATGGGGAATTTATTTGTAGAGTTTAGGTGCTGGTTAGATGGGGGAGACCATGCTTAAAATCGGTGTTTAGGTGCTGTTGTTAGATGGGATAGGTTGGATTCTAGATATGTCTCGCGAGTGGCTCTCGGCCAGGTTTTGACAGCCGGCATTAGGATGCATTTTTGAGGATTTTAGAGTTATGATATGGTCAGTTGGCTGTTAAGAAAGTTGTAGGTAATTCAATTACCTTTAATTGGACACCAAAAAAATTAAATTCCGTTCAGCCGTTTAAAAGTTGTGTCTATTTTACCAAGTGCTGCCCAATCTGTGATGTGATTTGGACAGATTGTGTTCAACTGTAGATTAGAGGATTTTAGAGGCCGAATCAGTTTTCGCGTATAATTAGGAAAAGGTGGGAAATTTCCTAAAGTTCGAGAAACTGTACTCATTTACCTGATTTGGAGTTGTACAACTCAAGATATACTTGTTGGAAGCCTGCTGTACCGTTGGACAAATTCTCTATTTTTCAGGTTTTAGAAGTGGGTTGCGATGTCGATGTCGTTGATTGTTCTCGTGTTGTTTTGCGTGCATGTTTTTGAGTGGATTGTATATAATTGCAGGTGGTGTGACCTCGGGAGTGGTGTCGAGTTCTCACCACACCGTTTGGAGAGGTTAAGGCAAGTGTATTGCAATGCATGATGTGTGAGAGTGAATGAATGTGCATTGGTTTGTTTCTTCCGCGTGGTAGAAATCCTTCTGTTGGGTTACTACCTCTCTTATGCATGAGCTGATTCGTTATATATGAATGTGAAGTTATGGATGTGAGCATTGTTGATGATCATGTGTTTAATTATGGTTATGCAAGTTGTTAAAAATGAGTATTTATGCAAGTTGTTCATGATTATGGTATATATACATTCATGGCATGATGACAGGCCAGGTCGGTGAGAAAGTCATAACTAATCCGGTAAGGTCGGTGAGAAAAGTTATGACTAATCCGGAGCGTCTTTGAGAAAGACCTACCTCATAGTTCCATCCACAGTTATAAATGGAAGCGAGTCAGTAAGAGTAGGCACGCTCCACGGGATGGAAGGGGAAGAGGGTGCACACCGACGGGTGTGCACTCGGCAATATCGGTATGTGCTAACGAAAGGAGCATTGCATGTTGCATTACATGGTGGTAAATGTGAATGTCTAAATGAGATCATGATCAAAGGAATAGTATGGATTGTTCCTCGCATGGTTTAAATCATGAAGTTTATTTGCTCGTATGTTAATCTCGTTTTCTTGTCTTGTTGCAATACACTTTGCTGAGTATTGAACTCACGTTTGTTGTTTGATGTTTTTTTTAGCTACCTTGAATTCGGCATGTGGGAAAGGGAGCTAGATGTGCGTCTTCACTTAGCAGCACTCAATTAAATAATTTCAAACCCTTCTTTTAGTTGTGATGGTCACCATATTGAATTAGACTATGGTTTAATTGTCTCGTTGGTTGTCAGGAGTAAATGTTTATTCCTTATTGGTTTGTTTGATGGTTAAGTTATGTATTGATCTTGAATTGTTGCTGAAGTCCTTAGTTGCCATATTAGAATTGTCTTCAATTATGCTATATTGCTAAGCTTCTATTATTGATGCTGAAAACCATGGAGAAACAAAGTACATGTTGCCAAAATTTTGTTTAAGTTACTGGCGTAGTTGCTGTAATTTAATGTTAAATATGTGATTTGGTTGTGGCTAGTATCGTTTGTGGTGACATTTGCGGCATACTAGGTGCTGGGATGTTACAAATTGAACCACAGTGCTACAACCAGAGCTATAAAAGTAACAGGACAACAAGTTCAACAATGATCAAGTGAAGATTAATGACATACTATAAGTAGCAAACTAGCTCAATGATAGTAAACAATAATATCTAGCAATAACATAAAGTAGGACTAATGATTTAAGGCCTGATTTACACCTTCAATTGTTTAGTTCATCAATGACCCAATTAGTATCATAGAGCAACAAAAGGCAGCAATTAAGTAAGAGTAATCTAAGATATACTCACAAATGAATAAGAGAACAAGTTTTTAGAATATGTTCAATTCGGTCAGAAGGTAGACAAGCAACCGAACCATAGTGCTACAACCAGAGCTATCAAAGTAAGAGGACAACAAGTTCAACAATGATCAAGAGAAGATTAAAGACATACTATAAGTAGCAAACTAGCTCAATGACAGTAAATAATAACCTCTAGCAATAACAGGAAGTAGGATTGATGATTCAAGGCCTGATTTACACCTTCAATTGGTTAGTTCATCAATGACCCAATTAGCATCATAGAGCAATAAAAGGTAGCGATTAAGTAAGAGTAATATGAGATATACTCACAGACGAACAAGAGCTCGACACAATAGAACTCAGGTCAACAAAACCCTTGATCTCACTGTACTCGAATCCATGTAGTGCAAGGAGGCTCAAATTAGGGATCCACAATCTCAGGACTTGGCTCTAGACTGCCATATCCTCTCCTCAGCCCCAAGCTACTATCTCCTAATCGCTCGTGCTGAGCCGTTGTCCCCCCTCCTCGCCTGTGTCGAGCTATTGTCATCCGCGGGGGAGTCGAGGAGGAGGTCACCGAAGAGGAGGTAGCTGAGGAGGTCACCAGGGAGGAGGTAGCCGAGGAGGAGGTCGGGGGAGAAGTTCATCTAGGAGGAGGATTGTCGGGACCCGAATTTGCAAATCCAGACCCTCTGTGTATTCAGCACTAGTCCAGGAACGCGCTAGTGCACAAAGTCTTAACATCGGTAAATATCACAATCATACCACTCGATACTAATAAAGTACTTTAATTAAATAGTCAAACTGGTTGCTCGACCTTATGGTCAAGTTACAAATGAACGCCTCGCAGGGCGAAACTTATTAAGAGAGAAATAATAGCAGCGGAAAATAAGATAACATCGTGGCGCCATCCAGTATACCACAGGCAACTGACTGGGCTCGCTCCCTAAGTAGACGGTTCCTCTTGGAGCTCCTCCTCCAAAGCTGGTGTAGTCTCCTCTTCAACTGGTGTGGTATTGTGGCAAGGGTGAGTACTTGGTACTCAGCAAGTCATGCATGTAATGCAAAGCTAATAGACTATATGCATGGCTTGATACAAAGGAATAGCTCAAGGTATATTTGCAAAGAAACAAAGCATTTGACAAGTAGCATAAGTAGATTCGAAGCGAGAGAAACAAGTATAGCATAAATAACTTTTCAAGGAGTTTAATAAACATCTTTCCCATCCTAATCCACATTTCCATCAACATCATTATTAATCCAACCCAACCTTTCAAATCCAAGTTATTTTTGAGAAAATCTAACCCTTGACTGTAATTCCTAGGCGATGTCCGATCACAGCGGACACGGCTATTCGAATAGATTCTACACTCTGCAGAGGTTATGCACTTTACCCACAAGATACAACAAACACCACAAAGGCGAGTTCAGTAACAAAGTCTTTCTAAACTTCTAACAATACAAGTGAGCCTCCCGGTTATTGCACACTAACCCTTCCCTTAGCTAAGGCGAAGTTTAGGCCAATCAACCGTTAGATGGGTACTGGCCTCACTTCCGATGCGCTCCCCGTACAACTTACACAAAGGGTGTAGTTGACCTCCTGAGGTCCCACAGGTACGTTATTAGCAACTCAATCAACTAGGTCCGTCCCATTACAGACATGTGGTTGCAAGGTTGACTCAGTTCAAAGGCTTGCAAGGTTAAGTCCTTAGGGTGACCAGGGCAAGACTACCCAAGAACCAAATCAACATCCCGGCCACAACCGCCCACCTGATCATTCTTGCCACATGCCCCTACTTAAAACTATTTATCAAACCCCATTGATTACCATGCACCACGTGCCATCAACATCACATGATACCTTTCCAAAACAGGTTCAATATATCATTAAGTCAATATTAACATTTGATTGTCCAAAATCATGTCATGAGCACGTAAGTGTGTCTAAGCAACATACTACAACGATCTAATTTCCCATGTTGGCAATTTAATAATGTCCAACTAGTAAACCACAACTAGGGTGACAAGGGTCGTGGCACATATTTAATTAATCAAGGTGTCATACAGCAATTTGGCGTTTATCTAATTTCCCATATTTAAATAAAGTATTTTCTAATTGAACTAGCATGCAATAATTTGAACCAAAATAGGTTTCAAAATAGGAACAACATGGTCAAAGCACAACTTGCCTTCAAAAAGTACTTGTTCTTGGTCTTGAGTTGGATCATGAGTCAATACTTCTCCTTCGAATCCCTCCGGCACTTCAACGTCTACTCGTAAAGCGTGCAAATAGCAATACACGAATAAACAATAGGCAAAAAGTGTCCAAACATCCAAATAAAATCCATAAACAGAGAGAACATAATTTTATAAATTTTTAGAAACTGGAATCGTCAAATTTGGAGTTTAAATGCAAAAGTTATAACATTTCGAAGTTTAAATAATCAATTAAATAATATTATAGAGGAAAACTTTAGTCCAAAAATTAAATAAAATTCATAATTAGGTAGATCTCAATTTTATACAAATTTAGAAATTTGAATCACTCAAATCGGAGTTGAAACGCAAAAGTTATAAGCGTTTGAAGTTTGAAACAAAATCTGAAATCATTATTTCGAATTAATAAATCATTTTCTTTTTAGGAAATTAATTATTGCGTCAGCGAGGACACGTGGCAGCCTCTGATTGGCTGGCTGACGTCAGCCGGTCCATGGACGTGGTCCATGGTTTGGCTTGGTCCACCGTGGACCCGGTCCACGGCTCTACGTGTCGCTGACAGGTGGGACCACTCGGGTGACGTCATTCTTGGACGTCGTGAGCTCACCGCAGTCTTGTGGTGGGACCCATCGTGGCGTCATTGCCGTTAGCGCCTTCTTTGGAACATTTCGACATGTGTCGCCATGACGTCAGCGTGACGTCATGGTGCAGTGTGGCTGGGCCGCTGACATGCGGGCCCCGCGTGTCAGCGTCACACGCACGCGCGCGTGGACGGCGCTGACCGCGGCGGTCAGTCTCCCGCACACGTGGCTAGATCTCGGCCGTTGATTTGAAAATCAACGGCCCAGATTGGATCTGGACTCACGCGTTTGGGGTGAACGCGTTTGATCTGGACCGTTGGATCTGGATCGGACGGCTGAGGGAGCTCGAAGTCCGGCGATGGCTCACGGCGGCGCTGGGTCACCGGCGCAGGGAACGACGACCTAGCCGACGATGTTTCGGGCGCGCGCTCCGGGGAGGTGAGAGGTCTCCTCCGACGCGGCTTGACCTCCCGGTTCTGGATCTGACCTCAACGGCGGCGGAGGACGACGGAGACGGCGGCAATCGGCGAAGAACTACGGCGGAACGCTACGGCAACTACGGCGAGCGATTGCGGCTAGACGGTGGCAGCTCAGGCGACGTTGTCTAGGGCTACGGGTGCGCAATGAAGCGGGCTTCACGATGGCGGCGACGGCGCAATAAATAGGGGCCTCGGCTTCCGTGTATCGCGCGGAGACCGAGGTCGACACGGCTGCGGCGGCGGAGTCCGACGGCGACTCGGATTGGGTGACGTGGCGCGCGCACAGCCGTTGGATCGAGATCCAATGGTGCGTGGGTTTGGGTTCGGGTCAGACTCGGGCGGGCTGGTTGGCTCGGTCGGGCTCGGGTCCAGCGACGTGGCTCAATCGTGGCCGTTGGATCAAGATCCAACGGTCACGCAGGTTTGGGCTCGGCCGAGCGGGTTCGGCTGGACCAATCTATGGTCGGACTCGAGTCGACTCGGACTCGGTCCTTCGGAGGAACAAGAAACCCACTCGCATTTAATAATCCAATTAAATTCCCTAAATTCAATTAAATCATTAAAAATAGCAAAAGACTCAAAAATTCCAGAAAAATTCTGGAAAATATTTTAGGTATTTGGGACTCAAATAAAATATTTCCAACAAAATTTTATTTGCAAAGTTAAATTCTTTAATTCTTTTAAAATGCAATAAATTCAAATAAATTCCAAATAAATCCAAATAAATTCGAGAAAATTCCAAAATTCACCAAAGTGCCAAATCACACATAGATTTAAGAAAAGCAAAATTTTGGGGTGTTACAAACCTCCCCTTAATAGAATCTCGTCCCGAGATTCGGGGCTAACTAAGGAATAGGTTCTAAACTCTTTCTTCAAATCCTCTTCAAGGCTCCCAAGTCGCTTCGCTTTCTTCATGATTGCTCCAATCGAACTCTACGTAAACGGGTCGACTTGTTCCTCGTCTCTCGATCCATTGTGTCTAGAATCTTCACGGGATGCTCCTTGTACGCCAAATCTTCTTGCAACTCAATTGACTCTAGCGGTGTCTGCTCCTCGTGTACTCGGAGACACTTCTTCAATCGACATGTGGAACACGCCATGTACTCGCCAACGATCAGGCAACTCAAATTGGTAAGCAACCGCCTCTGCGCTCAAAATCTTAAATGGTCCAACATAACGGGTGCAAGTTTCCCTTTAGCATGGAACCTCTTAACTCCCCGAGAGGCGTAACTCGAGGTATACAAAGTCTTCGGTTCAAAACTCAAGTCCGGCGACGATTGTCAAGATAACTCTTCAGCCGTGATTGGGCTATCTTCAACCTATCCCTAATCATGGCAATCGCTTCTTGACTTCTTGAAGAATATCAGGCCAAGACACGGCGCTCGCGGCCTCATTCCAATTCAATGGCGTCCGACAGGTCGACCATACAAAGGCCTCAAAAGGTGACATCTCAGAACTAGCCTGTAACTATTGTTGTAATCGAACTCGGCATACAAAGAAACTCTTATCCCAAGAGGTAGCATAAGCCAATGCACACGCTCTTAACATATCCTCCAGAATCTGATTGACTCTTTCGGTCTGTCCATCCGTCTGTGGATGATAGGCTGTACTGAAGTTCAAACGGGTTCCCATGGCTTCATGCAACTTATTCCAAAACCTTGAGGTAAATTGGGTACCTCTGTCCGATACAATCCTCTTTGGCACTCCGTGCAAATAGACGATCCTGATCATATACAACTCTGCTAACTTATCCCCCGAGTACGTGGTCTTCACGGGGATAAAATGGGCTACTTTGGTCAAGCGATCCACTATAACCCATATGGAGTCATAACCTCCTTGAGTCTTAGGCAAACCGGTAATGAAATCCATTCCGATTTCCTCCCACTTCCACTCAGGTATTTTCAGCGGCTGTAGTAATCCTGCTGGTCTCTGATGCATTGCCTTGACTCTCTGGCATACGTCGCACAATGCAACATGCTCGGCGACTTCACGCTTCATGCTCGGCCACCATAATCTTTCCTTCAAATCCTGATACATTTTGGCGCTTCCAGGATGAATTGAATACTTGGAGTCATGGGCTTCTTCCAAAATCAGTTGCTTTAATTCCTTCTTGTTGGGCACACAAATCCGATCCTTCATCCATAACGTGCCTTGCTCATCCAACTTGAAGTCCTCTGCCTTGCCTTCCTCCTTGATGGTCTTAATCCTGCGGATCTTGTCATCATCCTTCTGTCCTTCCCGGATCTGGTCCTCTACGGTAGGCTTCACTTCCAATGCGGCCAAGAATCCGCTAGGTACCACCTCAATCTTCATTCTCAGGAAATCCTCACATAGCTCATCCTGACTTGTGGCTAGCAACATACTCACCGTATGGCTTTTCCGACTCAGAGCATCGGCTACTACCTTGGCCTTCCCGGGATGGTAATGGATTCCAACATTGTAGTCCTTGATCAACTCTAACCATCTCCTCTGCCTCATATTCAGATCCGACTGGGTGAATATGTATTTAAGGCTCTTATGATCCGTATACACTTCACATCTGTTCCGATCGGATAGTGACGCCATATCTTCAAGGCATGCACTACGGCAATAACTCTAGGTCATGCGTCGGATAATTTTCCTCATGCGGCCTCAATCGCCTTGATGCATAAGCGATGACCTTTCCATTCTCAGCATCGGACACATCCAAGTCCTTGGCGCGATGCGTCACAATAAATATCAAAGCTTTGATTAACATCCTAGACCTAACACGGTCTTTGATGTCAATCGCTTCTTCTGCTCCTGAAATCCTTTCTCACATTCTGGCGTCCATGCAAACTTCTTCTCCTTTTTCAGCAATTGCGTAAGAGGTCTCGCAATTGTCGAAAAGCCTTCAATGAAACGGCGATAGTATCCTGCCATTCCAAGGAAACTTCTGATCTGGGTCACGGTCTTTGGCTGCTCCCAATGTAACACAGCTTCTACCTTGCTTGGATCAACGGCGACTCCTTCTACGGTCATTACATGTCCGAGGAACTCCACCTTGTCCTTCCAAAAATCACACTTGCTGAACTTGGCGAAGAGTTGATGTTCCCTCAGCTTTTCCAAAACTCGCCTCAAGTGCTCTGCATGTTCATCCTCTGTCTTGGAGTAGATTAGGATATCATCTATGAACACGACAACAAACTTGTCCAAATATTCCATGAACACCTTATTCATCATATTCATGAAATATCTTTGGTGCATTCGTTGCACCAAAGGACATAATCAGAACTCGTAATGTCCATATCTTGACGAGAATGCGGTCTTCGATATCTTACGATCGGATCTTCAATCGATGGTATCCCGATCTTAGGTCAATCTTGGAGAAAACTCCGGCTCCTCTCGGTGATCAAACAAATCATCAATCCTGGGTAGCGGATACTTATTCTTCACGGTGACTTCATTAAGTGCACGCAGTAGTCAATGCACATCCTGAAACTCCCATCCTTCTTCTTGACAAACAGAATCGCGCTCCCACTACGACGAACTCGGCCTGATAAATCCTTTCTCCATTAACTCTTCAAGTTGTTTCTTCATCTCTACCAATTCCTCGGTGGACATCCGATAAGGTCTCTTTGCTATCGGCACTGTGCAGTACAAGCTCTATCACAAACTCTATGTCCTGTCGCGGCATACCGTAGATCTTCGTGAAAAACATCTGGGTACTCATTCACTCTTGAGACATCCTCTATGCTTTGATTGTCTTGGTACTGTTAACCATCAATCGTCCATCTCTAACGCAGCGGTGGCTTGAAATTCCACTTTCTTTCCACACGGGCTCTCAATCGAGATAGTTCTTCGTCCACAATCCAATACGGCCTTGTGCTTGGATAACCAATCCATTCCCAAAATGACGTCTAAGGTGCAGGTCTCCAAAATAATAAGGTTCGCTAGGAACTCTATCCCATCTATTAGTATTCTCACCCCGGAACATCCTACTTTCGCTCGGAGTTCTAACCAGGGTTTGAACTAAAAGCATGCATTTAAGTCTTGCAATCCCTAAATCATTTCTAGCAGCAAAGCCTTGTGAAACAAACGAATGCGAAGCTCGAGAATCAAACAAAGCATTGCAGGTGCATCGAGTTAACAAGTAACTTACCCGATCTTACGTCCGTAGCATTCTGCAGTGCATCTGCGGTGACATGGTTGACTCGGCCTCTCACCACAGTCTGGGGTGTGACTCCTGGTGCTGGCGTCCTAGCTGGGGTGGATCCTAGATTGAAGCTAATGCACAAGCTCTTAGCATATCCTCCAAAATCTGGTTGACTCTTTCGGTCTGTCCATCCGTCTGTGGATGATAAGCTGTACTGAAGTTTAAACGGGTTCCCATGGCTTCATGCAACTTATTCCGTAACCTTGAGGTAAATTGGGTACCTCTGTCGATACAATCCTCTTTGGCACTCCGTGCAAACAAACAATCACGATCATGTACAACCGCTGAATTTATCTCCCAGTAAGGTGGTCTTCACGGGGATAAAATGGGCTACCTTAGTCAAGCGATCCACTATAACCCATATGGAGTCATAACACTCCTTGAGTCTTGACAACCGGTAATGAAATCCATTCCGATTTCCTCCCACTTCCACTCGGGTATTTTAATAATTTGTAGCAATCCTGCTTTGGTCTCGATGCATTGCCTTGACTCTCTGGCATACATCGCACAATGCAACATGCTCGGCAACTTCACGTTTCATACTCGGCCACCGAGAATCTCTCCTTGAGATCTGATACATCTTGGCGCTTCGAGGATGAACCGAGTACTTGGAGTCATGGGCTTCTTCCAAAATCACCGCTTTAACTCCTTTTTGTTAGGCACTAATGCGATCCTTCATCCATAACGCGGTACCTGCTCATCCAATTTGAAGTCCTCTGCCTTGCCTTCCTCCTTTTTGGACTTAATCCCTCACGGATCCCTGTCATCATCCTTCTGTCCTTCTCGGATCGATCCTCTAGGAGTAGGCTTTACTTTGTCGACCAAGAATCCGCTAGAGTACTACACTCAATCTTCATCTTTTGAAAATCCTCCATAACTCATCGACTTGTGGCTAGCAACGTACTCACGGTATGGCTTTTCCGAGGCTCGGAGCATCGGCTACTACGTTGGCCTTCAGGGATGGTAATGGATTCCAACATTATAGTCCTTGATCAACTCTAACCATCTCCTTTGCCTCATATTCGAGATCCGATTGGGTGAATATGTACAAAACTCTTATGATCCAGTATATACTTCACATCTGCTTTCCAATCGAGATAGTGACGCCATATTTTCAAAGCATGCACTACGACTAACTCTAGGTCATGTGTCGGATAATTTTCCTCATGCGGCCTCAAGCGCCTTGATGCATAAGCGGCGACCTTTCCGATTACGCATCGGCACACATCCAAGTCCTTGGCGCGATCGTCACAATAAATATCGAAGCTTTGAGCAACATCAGAGAACTAACACAGGTCTTGATGTCAATCGCTTCTTCAGCCTCAAATCCTTTCTCACATTAAAGCGTCCATGCAAACTTCTTTTCCTTCTTCCGGCAATTGCGTAGAGGTTTTGCAATTGTCGAAAAGCCTTCGATGAAAGCGGCGGTAATATCACGCCATTCCAAGAAACTCAGAATGCAGGTCACGCAGTCTTGTTTGCGCGCCAATGTAACATACTTCTACTTTGCTTGGATCTCACGGTGACTCCTTCTGCGGTCATTACATGTCCAAGAAACTCCACCTTGTCCTTCCAAAAATCACACTTCGAACTTGGCGAAAAGTTCTTGTTCCCTCAGCTTTTCCAAAACTCGCCTTAAGTGTCCGGCATGTTCATCCTCCGTTCTGGAGTAGATTAGAATGTCATCTATGAACACGACGACAAACTTGTCCAAATATTCCATGAACACCTTATTCATCATATTCATGAAATAAGCTGGCGCATTAAATCGGTCCAAAGGACATAAGCGTAAACTCGTAATGTCCATATCTTGGCGAGAATGCGATCTTCGGAATATCTTACGATCGGATCTTCAAGCGATGGTATCCCGATCTCGAGATCAATCTTGGAGAAAACTCGCTCCTCTTAGCGATCAAACAAATCATCAATCTGGGTAGCGGATACTTATTCTTCACGGTGACTTCATTGAGTGCCGCGGTAGTCAATGCACATCTGAAACTCCCGATCCTTCTTCTTGACAAACAAAAGCTGGTGCTCCCCACGGCGAACTTGGTACGATAAATCCTTTCTCCATTAACTCCTCTAGTTGTTTCTTCATCTCTACCAACTCCTCGGTAGACATCCGATAGGGTCTCTTTGCTATCGGTCTTGTGCAGTACAAGCTCTATCACAAACTCTATGTCCCCTGTCTCCGGCGGCATGCACCGGGTAGATCTTCGGGAAAAACATCGGGTACTCATTCCTCTTGGGACATCCTCTATCTTTGATTGCCTTGAGTGCTGTTAACCATCAAGCTGTCCATCTCTAGCTAGTGGTTTGAAATTCCACTTTCTTCCCTACGGGCTCTCAAGTGAGATAGTCAGCCGTCCCACAATCCAATACAGCCTTGTGCTTGGATAACCAATCCATTCCCAATATAACATCTAAGGTCCGGGTCTCCAAAATTATAAGGTTTGCTAGGAACTCTATTCCATCTATTAGTATTCTCACCGGAACATCCTACTTCCGATTCGGAGTTGAACGAGGGTTTGAACTAAAAGCATGCACTTAAGTCTTGCAATCCTTAAGTCATTTCTAGTAGCAAAGCCTTGCGAAACAAGCGAATCGAAGCTCCAGAGTTAAACAAAGCTGTAGTCTTGAGTTAACAAGTAACTTACCGGTCACGGCGTCCGTAGCATTCGCGGTGCATCTGCGCGGTGACATGGTTGACTTCGGCCTCTCACCACGTGCAGGGTGTGGCTCCTGATCTTTGGCGTCCTAGCTGGGTGGTTTCCTAGGTTGAAGCGAACGGGTCGCTCTGCCGTTTGTCTTCTTGAACAGCTGTTGGCAAAATGTCACGGCTCGTTGCGCTTGTAGCAGCGTCTCACTGCTCCTGTTGTTGCCTCGAGAAGCGTTTTTTGCGTGTTGGGGTCAGTAGTTCGATTGTGGTCTTGGTGCTTTGGGAGGGTGTCCTTGTTGCATTCTCGTGGTTGGAATCAAGAATTGATTTGGTGCAACTCTCAAGCGCATTGCGTTCCACGGCGTGATCCTTCTTTGTTGCATCCTCGCGCTTCTGTTCTCATCCAGTTCCTTGCGCTTGTCCTCAAGAATAAGCGCCTTATTCACCAACTCTTGGAAATCTGGAAAGGTGTGGGTGATCAACCCTACTTGCAATCCCGAGTTAAGTCCCTTCATAAAAGCGAGATCGCTGGATTTATCCGTCGCTACATCCTCAAAGCGTAGCGTGCTAGGCTGTGTGAACTTGTTCGTAGTCGGCCACCGGTGATTACCTTGCTTGATGCTCAACTCCTCCTTCTTAAGGTCCATGATTCCTTCAGCACGTGATCTTGTCGAATGCACTGTGAACTCTTCCCAAGTGATATCTTGAGGGTTCTCTGCGTGTGAAGTTCTCCCACCATTCGGTAATTTGTTCCTTCCAAGCGATGAGAAGCGTAGAGTACCTTCTCATTCCCTATGCATTGAGCTATGTGCAGCTTCCTCTCGATTGATCTTAACCAATCGTCGGCCTCCAACGGATTGGCATTCCCGAGAGAAAGTGGGTGGGTGAGTCCTCATGAACTCTGACACCTTGTATTACGGCGTGGTCCTTGATTAACTTGATTGGTGTGGCCTGAGCGATGACGTGCTGCATTTGTTGCATCATAGCATGCATCAACTGAGTCTGACGCAAGAAATGCTCCAAAATTCCGCATATCATCTCAAGCGGTCGTGCTCTATCATTGGGGTTTTCTGAACCACTCCCATTGCTTCCAAAGTTTCCACGGTGTTCACCATCCGTCGATTTGCTCTAGGTTTAGAGATGAGAAACAAGAATAGACAAGTAATATGGAACTTATGCGCGAAGGTAACTTTAAGGTCCATCTTTATTATTAAT
The DNA here is from genome assembly GCA_036346355.1 of Rhipidocladum racemiflorum. Taxonomy (NCBI): domain Eukaryota; kingdom Viridiplantae; phylum Streptophyta; class Magnoliopsida; order Poales; family Poaceae; genus Rhipidocladum; species Rhipidocladum racemiflorum. The sequence goes on from CM070578.1 coordinate 42,216,033, forward strand.
AACTTGGTATGGTCGCTTACAATACCTAAGGGCCTTGCAACACATAATGCACACTCAAGAAACAAAGCAAATCCAAATCGAACTAACTCCGAATCTAACGCCTAAAGGGTAACTCTTTATTCTATGACGCGAGAGTCTCACTATAGAACCTATGCTCACTCATCGAGAAAACCTCCACGGCCTGTGGCATAGGCGCGAAACGATTGCCATGTCCGTAGTCGTCCTCATCGAGATCGACTCCTGATCTCGCTCGTAGCTCGCTCGGGTGCAGTCCGTACAAAGTCATCTCCAACTCGTCAATCCTTCGTAGAAGGTGTGCCACATACTCTTGAGCTTCCCGCCATCTGTTCTTCTCTGTCGTGATCTCCTTGCGGGCCTTCTGTAGCTCCTTGCTTGTATTATCTAGTACATCCTCCTGGGCGACGACGAATCGTGCCAACTGTGTAATCGTGGCATCCTCATCCTGAATCTCCTTCGGGTCGAGAAGGTTATCGCTGCGCGGATGGTAACGGAACACCGTACTCTCCAATTCTCTGGCGTGGATACTGGTAATGTGCCGCATTGCTCGTCGTGAAACTTCTTGGATACCCATCTGCATTGTAGATCTTCTAGCAGTGCAGTGTATCGGGCGATTGCCTGGGCCCTTTTTCCTAACAGGTACCTCAATCCTCACATCACAAGCCTTGATCAATCCCGCTTGTCTGATCACTTCCACTTGGTATTGGGGCTTCTCAAAATCTCCGAGAGTCTGTAGCATATGCCAAAGCTCTGCAGCGTGACCAACTCCCAGATCAACGTAGTTGAACTCTTCCTCCATCTGTCACAAGAGTGCTTTACGTAAGAACTCGGAATTTTCTAATTGTGACAAGGTAAGGGAAAATTTCAGCAAGAGACGAGAAAAGAGAGAAGGGGATAAGTCGAGATGTCATTTCTTGTCTTCACAAATTTTTAGCTTTAGAAAATAGGTTTTATCCTCACTACGACCATTCTAGCTTAGGGTTGAGCCTACAGTCAAGTATGGCTCTGATACCACCTCTGTCGGGACCCCGAATTTGCAAATCCGGACCCTCTGTGTATTCAGCACTAGTCCAGGAACGCGCTAGTGCACACAGTCTTAACATCGGTATATATCACAATCATACCAAACGATACTATCAAAGTACTTTATTTAAATAATCAAAGGGTTACTCGACCTTATGGCCAAGTTACAAATATATGCCTTGCAAGGCAAAATGTATTAAAAGAGAAATAACAGCAGCGGAAAATCAAATAAACTTCGTGGCGCCATCCAAAGATACCACGAACATCGATCGGGCTCGCATCCCTAAGTAGACGGTCCTCTTGGAACTCCTCCTCCGAATCGCGTAGTCTCCTCTTCAACTGTATTGTGTTGAGGCAAGGGTGAGTACTTGGTACTCAGCAAGTCATGCACAGAATGCAAGCTAATATACTATATGCATGGCTTAGTACAAAGGAATAGCTCAGTATATTTGCGAAATGCCTTTTGACAAGTAATATAAGTAGATTCGAAGCGAGGGAATAAGTAAAGCATAAATACATTTTCAAGAAGTTTAGTAAACATTTTCCCCATCCTACACCATAGTTCCATCATCTTCCTTGTTAAACCAACCCATCTTTTCAAAACCAAGTTATTTTCAGAAAGTCTACCCCTTGACTGTAATTCCCGAGCATTGTCCAAGACTGGACTCGGCTATTCAAATAGATTCTACACTCTGCAGAGGTTATGCACTTTACCCACAAGATACAATCCACTCACCACGTCAGCCGTGAATCGCCATACAAGAGTATGCGAATGAGCGATCATAACAAAGCCTTTCTAAGCCTCAAACAAAGACAGGTGGTCCTCTCCTGTTCAGGTTTCTACACCATCCCTTCCCTTAGCCAAGGCGAAGTATGGGACCAACACACCGTTAGATGGGTACCTGGCCACGACCACGATACGCCCCCCGCATAATCACACAAAAGGTGTAATCGACACCCGAGGCTCCACAAGTGAGTCCTTAGCGACTTAGTCAACTAGGGCCGTCCCATTCCAGCCATGTGGTTGCAAGTATGACCCGTTCAAAGGCTTGCAAGGTTAAGTCCTTAGAGTGACCAGGGCAAGACTACCCGAAAAACCAAATCAACATCCCCAAATGCCACAATCGCCCACTGATTACTCTTGCCACATGCCCCAATAAATCTGTTTATCAAACTCCCGCTTGATTACCATGCACCACGTGCCATCAACATCACATGATACTTTTCCAAAACAGGTTCAATATATCATTAAGTCCATATTAGCATTTGGTTGTCCAAAATCATGTCATGAGCACGAGCGTGTCTAAGCGTTATACTACAACGATCTAAACCCATGTTGGCGATTTAATAATGTCCAACTAGTAATCCACAACTAGGGTGACAAGGGATCATGGCACATACTTAGATAATCAAGGTGTCATATAGCAAATTGGTATTTATCTAACCCCATGTTTAAACAAAGTATCTTTCTAATTGAACTAGCATGCAATAGTTTAAATCAAAATAGATTTCAAATAGGATCAACATGGTCAAAGCACAACTTGCCTTCAAAAAGCACTTGCTCTTGGTCTTGAGTTGGATCCCGAGTCAACACTTCTCCTTCGAATCCTTCCCACTTCAACGTCTACTCGTAAAGCGTGCAAATAGCAAATACACAAATAAACACTATGCAAAAGATCCCAAAACTCCAAATAAAATCCATAAACAGAGAGAACATAATTTTCTGGATTTTTAGAAACTGAATCACAAATTTGGAGTTAAAACGCATAAAGTTATGATTTATTAAAGTTTAAATAATCAATTAAATAATATTACAGAGAAAAACTTTAGTCCAAAAATTAAATAAAATTTATATTTAGGTAGATCTTAATTTTATACAAATTTAGAAATTTGAATCGCTTCAAATCGGAGTTGAAACGCAAAAGTTATAAGCGTTTGAAGTTTGAATCTAAATTTGAAATCATTATTCGAATTAATAAATCATTTTCTTTTCGAAATTAATTATTGCGTCAGCATGGACACGTGGCAGCTCGATTGGCCTGGCCGTCGCGGTCCATGGGTTTGGTCCACGCTCGGCTCGGGTCCACGGTGGACTCGGTCCACTCACGCGATCGATATGTGGGCCACTCGGTGACGCTATCGCCGACGCCGCTTGGTCTGGGTTAGCCAGCGACATGCGGGCCCTCGACACGCGGGCCCGCGTGTCGGCGCCTACACGCACGCCGCTGCGGACGGCGCCGCGCGGTCCAACTTCCCGACACGTGGCGCAATCTCGTCCGCTGGTTTGAAAATCAACCGCGGATTGGATCCAGGGTTTAACACGTTGAAACTACTCGATGCTCGTGGGCCGCTCGATCTAGATCGGACGGTCCAGATCTAATCCTATAATCGCACCGCTACGACGCGTGGCGATTGTGAGCCGTTGGATCTTGATCCAACGGCCCGTATCTAATCGGGTTTGGAACACGTGAACTCACCTCAACCGTCCGATCTGGATCCGACGGTGCCATGAGCTTCGCGAGGGTGATGGCTTCGTGGTGGCGCACGGCTACCGGAGTTGAAGACGACGACGAGCCCAACGGGCGTTCGGGGTTGCTCGGCGAGATGAAGGGTCCTTCGGCGCGTCTCGTCGCGGAGTCCGGATCCGAGGTCAACGGCGCAGGGACGGCGGACGGCGCGAACGGCGCAAAGACCGTGGCGGGCACTACGGCGAGCTCGCCGACGGGCTAAACGGGCGCGACTTAGCCTCGGTGAAGTAGAGAAGGGAGGGCGCGGGATCACGGCGGTCTCGGGTATGCCCGGGCATTAAATAGCCTCGGCGTGCGTAAAACGGAAACCTAACTTGCTACTGGCGGCGGCGGCGGAGTCCAGCTTCGGACTCGGGAAGACGACGAAATCGTGGCCGTCCACGTGGCACAACCAACGCCACGATCGCGGCGCGGCGACGTCCGGGACACGCGGCTCGGTCGGTCGGCGGATCTCACCGTTGGATCTTGATCCAACGGTTGGGATTGATTAGTGGTTAGGAGTGGGTTCTGGCCGAGTCAATCGCTCTGTCGGACTCGAGTCCGACTTTCGGCTTGCTGAAGATTTGACCCGAGTTGGATTTTCCAGCTAATTAATATTTAAAATAATTCCTAGTAATTCATTTAATTCATTAAAAATAGCAAATGACTCAAAATTCCGAAAAATTCTGGAAAATATTTTGGATCATTTTGGACTCAAATAAAATATTTCCAACAAAATTTTATTTGCAAAATTAAATTCTTTAATTATTTCAAAATGGAATAAATTCAAATAAATTCCAAATAATTCCAAATAAATTCCAGAAAATTCCAAAAATTCACTAAAGTGCCACATCACACATGAATTTAAGGAAAGCAAAATTTTGGGGTGTTACACCTGAGCAGTGACGTGTTGCATCTGTTGCATCATAGCATGCATCAACTGAGTCTGAGCAGCAAGAAATGCTCCAAAATTCTGCATGTCCAAATGTGCGGCCTTTGGTGCTCCATCATTGGGGTTTTCTGTTGGGCGAGAACCACTTCCATTGCCTCCAAGGTTTCCGCGGGTGTTCACCATCTGTCGATTTGCTCTAGGTTTTAGAGATGAGAGGGAAACAAGAATAGACAAGTAATATGGAACTTATGCGGGGCGAAAGGTGTAACTTTAAGGTCTAACTTTATTATTTTAATCAATAGTAACTTTGTATGGTTGCTTACAATGCCTAGGGGCCTTGCAACACATACTGCACACTCAGCAAGCAATGAAAACCCAAATCGAACTAACACTGGAGTCTAACGCCTAAAGGGTGACTCTTTATTTTATGATGCGACTCGGCGAAGGAGTCTCACTATAGAACCTATGCTCACTCATCGAGAAAACCTCCACGGCCTGGGTACGGATGCTGCGGCATAGGCGCGAAACGATTGCCATGTCCAGCAACTGTGTCATCGGTGGTAGTCGAAGAAGCAGTGTCCTCCTCAAGCTCCGGCTCCTCCGGGTCTGGCTCTTGCAGCTCGAGCATTGGCTCTGGCTCTGGTGCGTACAGTGTCGTCTCTAACTCTCCAATCCTTTGCAGAAGGTGTGACACATACTCTTGAGCTTCCCGCCATCTGTTCTTCTCTGTCGTGATCTCCTTGCGGGCCTTTTGTAACTCCTTGCTTGTATCATCGAGTACATCCTCCTGGGCGACAATAAGTCGTGCCAATTGTGTAACCATGGCATCCTCATCCTGAATCGCCTTCGGGTCAAGAAGGTTATTGCTGCGCGGGTGATAACGGAACACCGTGCCCTCCAACTCTCTGGCGTAGATACGGGTAATGTGCCGCATTGCTCGTCGTGACACCTCCTGGATACCCATCTGCATTGTAGACCTCCTGGCAGTGCAGTGTATCGGGCGATTGTCTGGGCCCTTCTTCCTAGCAGGTACCACAATCTTCATGTCACAAGCCTTGATCAATCCTGCCTGTCTGATCACGTCCACTTGGTATTGCGGCTTCTCAAAATCTCCAAGAGTTTGTAGCATATGCCAAAGTTCTGCAGCGTGACCAACCTCCAGGTCGACGTAGTTGAACTCTCCCTCCATCTGTCACAAGAGTGCTCACGTAAGAACTCGGAATTTTTAGATCGTGACAAGGTAAGGAAAAATTCAGCAAGAGACAAGAAAAGAGAGAAGGGGATAAGTCGAGATATCATTTCTTATCTTGACGAACTTTTAGCTTTTAGAAAATAGGTTTTAACCTCTCTACGACCATTCTAGCTAGGGTTGAGCCTACGGTCAAGATGGCTCGATACCACCTCTGTCGGGACCCGAATTTGCAAATCCGGACCCTCTGTGTATTCAGCACTAGTCCAGGAACGCGCTAGTGCACACAATCTTAACATCGGTAAATATCACAATCATACCACTCGATACTAATAAAGTACTTTAATTAAATAGTCAAACTAGTTGCTCGACCTTATGGTCAAGTTACAAATGCGCCTCACGCAGGCTAAACTTATTAAGAGAGAAATAATAGCAATGGAAAATAAGATAACATCGTGGCGCCATCCAGTATACCACAGGCAACCGATCGGGCTCGCTCCCTAAGTAGACGGTTCCTCTTGGAGCTCCTCCTCCAAAGTGGTGTAGTCTCCTCTTCAACTGGTGTGGTATTGTGGCAAGGGTGAGTACTTGGTACTCGAGAAGTCATGCAGAATGCAGGCTAATAGACTATATGCATGGCTTGATACAAAGGAATAGCTCAAGGTATATTTGCAAGAAACAAGCATTTGACAAGTAGCATAAGTAGATTCGAAAGCGGTAGAAACAAGTATAGCATAAATAACTTTTCAAGGAGTTTAATAAACATCTTTCCCATCCTAATCCACATTTCCATCAACATCATTATTAATCCAACCCAACCTTTCAAATCCAAGTTATTTTTGAGAAAATCTAACCCTCGATCGTAATTCCCGAGCGATGTCCAAGATCACTGTGGACACGGCTATTCGAATAGATTCTACACTCTGCAGAGGTTATGCACTTTACCCACAAGATACTTGTCAAACACCACAAAGGCGAGTTCAGTGAACAAAGTCTTTCGAAACTTCTAACAATACAAGTGAGCCTCCCTGCTATTGCACACTAACCCTTCCCTTAGCTAAGGCGAAGTTTAGGCCAATCAACCGTTAGATGGGTACTGGCCTCACTTCCAGACGCTCCCCCGTACAACTTACACAAAGGGTGTAGTTGACCTCCTGAGATCCCACAGGTACGTTATTAGCAACTTAATCAACTAGGTCCATCCCATTACAGACATGTGGTTGCAAGGTTGACTCAGTTCAAAGGCTTGCAAGGTTAAGTCCTTAGGGTGACCAGGGCAAGACTACCCGAAGAACCAAATCAACATCCCCAAGGCCACAATCGGCCCACTGATCATTCTTGCCACATGCCCCGTGAAAACTATTTATCAAACCCCAGTTGATTACCATGCACCACGTGCCATCAACATCACATGATACCTTTCCAAAACAGGTTCAATATATCATTAAGTCAATATTAACATTTGATTGTCCAAAATCATGTCATGAGCACGTAGCAGGTCTAAGCAACATACTACAACGATCTAATTTCCCATGTTGGCAATTTAATAATGTCCAACTAGTAAACCACAACTAGGGTGACAAGGGTCATGGCACATATTTAATTAATCAAGGTGTCATACAGCATTTTGGCATTTATCTAATTTCCCATATTTAAATAAAGTATTTTCTAATTGAACTAGCATGCAATAATTTGAACCAAAATAGGTTTCAAAATAGGAACAACATGGTCAAAGCACAACTTGCCTTCAAAAAGTACTTGTTCTTGGTCTTGAGTTGGATCCTGAGTCAATACTTCTCCTTCGAATCCCTCCGGCACTTCAACGTCTACTCGTAAAGCGTGCAAATAGCAATACACGAATAAACAATAGGCAAAAAGTGTCCAAACATCCAAATAAAATCCATAAACAGAGAGAACATAATTTTATAAATTTTTAGAAAATGGAATCGTCAAATTTGGAGTTTAAATGCAAAAGTTATAATATTTCGAAGTTTAAATAATCAATTAAATAATATTACAGAGGAAAACTTTAGTCCAAAAATTAAATAAAATTCATAATTAGGTAGATCTCAATTTTATACAAATTTAGAAATTTGAATCACTCAAATCGGAGTTGAAACGCAAAAGTTATAAGCATTTGAAGTTTGAAACAAAATCTGAAATCATTATTTCGAATTAATAAATCATTTTCTTTTTCGGAAATTAATTATTGCGTCAGCGAGGACACGTGGCAGCCTCTGATTGGGCGGTGGCGTCGTTACCGGTCCATGGACGTGGTCCATGGTTTGGCTTGGTCCACCGTGGACCTGGTCCACGGCTCTACGTGTCGCTGACAGGTGGGACCACTCGGGTGACGTCATTCTTGCCGTCGGCGAGGCTCGGCCAAGGTGCGGCAGTGGGACTCATCGTGACGTCATTCTTGGCGTCGGCGCCTTCTGGGACAGCCATCGACATGTGGGCCCGCCATGACGTCAGCGTGACGTCATGGTGCGATGTGGTCGGCTGGCGACATGCGGGCCCCGCGTGTCGGCGTCACACGCACGCTTCAGCGTGGGCCAGCGACCGCGGCGATCAATCTCCCGCACATGTGGCTAGATCTCGGCCGTTGATTTGAAAATCAACGGCCCAGATTGGATCTGGACTCACGCGTTTGGGGTGAACGCGTTTGATCTGGACCGTTGGATCTGGATCGGACGGCTGAGGGAGCTCGAAGTCCGGCGATGGCTTACGGCGGCGCTGGGTCACCGGTGCAGGGAATGACGACCTAGCCGACGGCGTTTCGGGCGCGCTCCGGCGAGGTGAGAGGTCTCCTCCGACGCGGCTTGACCTCCCGGTTCTGGATCTGACCTCAATGGCGGTGGAGGACGACGGAGACGGCGGCAATCGGCGAAGAACTACGGCGGAACGCTACGGCAACTACGGCGAGCGATTGCGGCTAGACGGCGGCAGCTCAGGCGACGTTGTCTAGGGCTACGAGTGCGCAATGAAGCGGGCTTCACGATGGCGGCGACGGCGCAATAGGGCCTCGGCTTCCGTGTATCGTGCGGAGACCGAGGTCGACACGGCTGCGGCGGCGGAGTCCGACGGCGACTCGGATTGGGTGACGTGGCGCGCGCACAGCCGTTGGATCGAGATCCAACGGTGCGTGGGTTTGGGTTCGGGTCGGACTCGAGCGGTAGGTGGCTCGGTCGGGCTCGTCGGCGACGTGGCTCATCGTGGCCGTTGGATCAAGATCCAACGGCCACACAAGTTTGGGCTCGGCCGAGCGGGTTCTACCGACCAATCAAGCGCTGGTCGGACCGAGTCTGACTCGGACTCGGGTCCGGTCGGAGGAACAGTAAAACCCACTCGCATTTAATAATCCAATTAAATTCCCAGAAATTCAATTAAATCATTAAAAAGAGCAAAAGACTGAAAAATTCCAAAAATTCGAAAATATTTTAGGTATTTGGGACTCAAATAAAATATTTCCAACAAAATTTTATTTGCAAAGTTAAATTCTTTAATTCTTTTAAAATGGAATAAATTCAAATAAATTCCAAATAAATCCAAATAAATTCCAGAAAATTCCAAAAATTCACCAAAGTGCCAAATCACACATAGATTTAAGAAAAGCAAAATTTTGGGGTGTTACAACGATGCCGGGGGAGGAGTTCATCCAAGAGGAGGATGCCAGGGGGCTAGGGTTTGGGGGAGGTGAAATGAGCTGGGAGCAGCCAAGGTCTACGTGATGAATCTCTATTTGTATGCTTGTATAGTGGTCTCTTCATATCATAGACAGTTTTAGTTTAAAACTATCTATGCTAGATATAGGAGTTATCACAGACAGTTTTACACTAAAACCGTCTATGATATCGTTATATGTCACTGATGGTTTATAAAGAGTACCGTCTTGATGATATCACTGATGATTTCACTATAGAATCGTCAGTGATGGTTCTCATCACAGATGGTTTTGAAAAACCGTATATGATGAAACGTCTAATATAGGCCTTTCTGTGTAGTGCGGCAAAAGAATGTTGATCATGTCTTGTGGGAAAAAATATGTGCATCTACAGAGTGTAAAACTTTTCAAAAAGCCATACCCGCGGTTATGGGAGACTTGGTGCACCAACACTCGTTATATGATTTTGACATTTTCATAAATAGGGTTGAACTGGAAATATTTCTTGAAAAAGTCTTTGTTTCATATTTTTTGCCCGAGATTGTCAATGGTTGATTTGTTGCTCACATTCATGGAGGACTGTGAGTTAACAATTATGATGATAATTATGCTCATTATTTACATATCAGTCAAAATGCTCTTACAAATTCCGCAAATGAACCTGATAGCCTTCCTTTGGCATAACCTGCATATAATTGTAACCTTGCAAACACTACAAGTCTTGCTGAGTACAAAAGTACTCAACATTGATCCCGCTCGGAAGGATCCTCCCTTCGTCGGATTATTAGCGATGCTATTAGAAAAAAACTAGTTTTTCGGTTTAGACTAAGCTTCCGATAATAATAGTTGATTTATGTTGAGGTATCTATGCACTCACATAAACATCTATCATTCCATAAAAATATATCCAAACATTTCCAACAAAGTATTTACAGCCTAACTCAAAAGAAGCAAGATCGTAGCATAGACAGTCTTGCTTACTATCTCCTCCATCTAAGTAAGATGAGGTTGAAGGTAGTAGCCTAAGTGCTAAGAAGCTTAAATCATGCTACTTGAACTATATGCTTAACAACTATATGCTTAATAGGTCAATAAGCTTAGATTTGAAAAGGGGCTTAAGTCATTGGTTCCAATCTGAATAAGGGCTTTTCTTGTGGTATGGTTTCAATTGCCCTTTGAGTCTTCTATTCCTGCTAAGTCCCCTATTGGTCTAGGTAATATTCTATTTTCTTCCTAATATCCATCCTTTGTTGTCAGCCTGAAAGTGCTCTAAATTTGCGCTTTGCAGTCTGTAAGCATGTCTTAAGGATTCCAATTAGTATATCTCATTCAACTCGGGAATCCCTTTGGCTATCTGCTAGTCGACCTATGCCCGATAATTCAGTTTTCGATTCAAGTCTCTCTTTAATACGCAATTCTCTTTGATAATAAGGGTTCTTTTGTGTTCCAAGGTTGATTAAGCGTCTGGTGTAACATGGATACATTTTATGAGGCCAAATTGCCTAACGAATTTGCCGACCACTTTTTCTAGGGTCTATCATTATCAATTGCTTGAGGAATTGTATGGACATACTGTTAGATTTATGTATCTTTCTACTACACTCTGTTCTGCCCTCGAAGGCCTTATTGTATAATTATTTCCTACTATTAGTGGTATAATATTGTGTATGGATGTGATGGTAATGTTGTAAATGTGCATACTAGCTATTGATTATTGGATTAGTATTATGTGCACATGGGATCTTTTAGGTATTCCAAGCTAGAAGGGAGGATCCTCACAACGCGGTAGCGATGTGTCGCTGGTTTCCTGCGTGCGTGCATGGGCCAACGCGAGTTCTAATGTGCTAGAGCGCGCATGGTGTGGCGTGGCGTGACGCCTGGTTGTGCACTGGGCAAAGGGGAGATTGGCAGGTGGGCTTAGGTGGCCTAGGGCTGGTAGGTGAGACCCAATTGCTAGGGAGAGTTGCATTGAAGAGAAAAGCGTATTGCACTGGAATTTGTTCTTCTTAGAGAAAACGGTCTCTTGGTCGGCGCTTTCCTATTTCGGATTTTACTAAATTTAGTTTGTCTTTATTTTGCATCTAGGACTTCTAGAATTTTTAAAGCTACCAAAGTACCTTAACATTTTTAGAAAATTTTTTAAGGTGGTCCTGAGCTAGTGTTAGTGTTTCTATAAAATTTTTAGTGCATAAGCAGTCCCACGATTTTCTGAAAAATTCATTTTATTTGTCAGTTTTACTATAATATCTAGTAATTGGTTTTTCAGAAGTATCAATTAAATTCAAAAATTCATAAAATATTTTGGAAAGGCTCTCTGAATTATTTGAAACTTAAATAAAATATTACCGTACTTGCGATATTTTAAATTTAAAAATCAGAGAGCATAACTAGGTTATTGAAAAGCATTTTCTTTAAATATAAAAAATTCTAGAAAATTTATAATAATCTTATAAGATAACTTAGCAACTTTATATTTTAATTTGCGTAAATTTTAGAATGTTACATGAAGGAAGTACATCTTTTTTTTACGAGATAGAAGAACGAGAAACCCGCAACTTGTTTGAATCATTGTATCATATGACCAAGGAATCACAGTATATATCTTGCGACCATCCTTAATTGTGTATATCTTGCGACCAATTGAAATGGCGACAGAGATTACTTTATCGCGGATTGAATTTGGCCGACGGATTATTTTGCCGTAGATTCATTTAGTCGATAAGATTGAGGTCTCTATCGCCACATGTTGCCAATTCAAATGGCGATAGAGGTGTATTTTTATAAAAAAAAATTCATCATATTATTTTTATAAAATTATTTAAAAATATATATTAGTTTAAAATAAAATTCGTTTGCATGCACTGGAAGCTCAGAAACTGGAGAGGCTATCCTCCATGCGTATGGGATTGTCGTGCCGGTGGTGCAACCCAAACGGGTCCTAGTCAGGCCATCGCGGAGTCGCTTTCATCCTCGGAGTCTCCTGGTTGCGTACTGGATCAGGTCCATATATACTGTCTCCTGGTTGCGTCCAAATAGGATATGGTTTGGCTTGGCCCTCCCTAGAGCTTTCTGCAGACCTAGGCAATAGGCTGTCTTTTTGGACTAGCTTTCATCATACCGTTGAGCATGGTTCAAAGCATGGTATAGTACGGATGTCTTCTGTTTAAACAATTATATCATAAAAATGTATCATATCTATAGCCTAACACATCATCAATTACCTTATCTCAGCGGCCCAGTCCATCATCATATACTATATATCCCCTTCACCTCCCCTCAAGACCTATCCGGCATAATCGCCATCTCCGTGTACTTTCGTTATCTCCTCTCGCCCTCCTCCACCTCTGCTTCATCCCTGCACTGGCACCTCGCCGCCGTACCATGCCACCCCCTCCTCACTGTTCCCTGCTACCTCGGTGCTAAATCCAACGGCTTTCGATCACGCCGTTGTTGGATATAACCTTGCTGCACCATACCATCAGTTTCACCAACTGTCCCGGGAAAGAAGACAGCGGCAACCTAGAGAAAGAAGATGGCGCCGGATTTCAATGATCCTCATCGCCTCGACATCGGATCCGACGATCTTTTTCTCCAATGAATAAATAAAATTTAATTCTTTCCTCTAAATAATTGTTGATCGGATCCTCACCGACGGTCGATGCACCCTCCTCGTCCTTGATACTATCTACAACGACAAATCGAAGCCTGTTAGACCATGCTGGCACAGCACACTACGGCCCAAGCCCATTGGGCCTAGCTGCATGCCAGGATGCAACGGAACTCCAGGACCAGATGGATAAGACGATAGAGTCCCTGCCACAACTCAACTCGGGAAACCCTAATGCTATGCAGAATTATTATTCAGATACATATTCTTTTAGTAGAAATATCTGCACTTTTTATCAAGAACATGGTTTATTTTTGTGATTTCTGTGCCCCACCGTACTAAACCCTAAAGTGAGGTGCTTTCATACTTTTCTTTTTGAAAGTTGCATAAATATTAAAGATCTCTTCATTTGGTTCAAGAGTTTGTACAGCTTGTATTGAGAAAAAAGCATAGAAACACTGCACAACCTTAAATTATGTATTGTTGTAGAAAAGTTTGGATTCTTTTGTGATTTCCGCGTCCCAACCTAATAACCGTAAATTGTGCACCATTGATGTGATCGATCTCTAATACCTTGTCAAATCACTGTTGACTCGCGCGCTCGCCGATTTACTTCCATCTTATGGTACCGCTGCTACCTGACAGCTTTGACACTTTGTCGTTCTCCTCGACCACCGTCACAGCCAATGTTCGCCATCATCTTCCACAACTCGTACATTGTAGTCTTGTAGATGTAGATCATGTCATTGTCATTCCATGCCGAGCTATAGTTTACGGTGGGTTATAGACAGATATAACGAAACGGTGCGTGCAAATTACTTAATAAATGGTGTTGTGAGATTTAGGAGAAATTCACTCCGTCTCTGCTAACAAACTAGCCTCTCCTGTCAAAAGGAAGTGCTCCTTTCTAGTGCAAACATAATATTGCTTTCAAATCACTGCCTGCTAAATATAAAAAATAAAAAAAAATAAAAAAAAAAATTACAGCACCAGGTGTCTAAAACATCTATAGCACTTCTTATATGAGAGAGAAAAATAATTAACTACATTGAAATCTGTGTGACTGTGATTACCACATATATATACTACCTTAAATATAGTTGGAAGGATTCCTGGATGCTCAGCCCCCACGTCACCACCCCCCCCCCCACTCTCTCTCCCTTTTTTGCAAAAAAACCTCCGGTTCTTTGGAATTACGGATAGGTCCTTTACGTTTACGAATTAGCCCTTTGCAATTTCCTGTGGGTGCAAAATATTTTCACCCGTTTCGCGTTTAGGTCCTCCGTTCGCCGTTTTACACAAAAAACCTCCCATTAAATACGAACTGCAAACGAGCCATTTCCTACTTTTTCAAAATAGCAAACAAGTCCAAAATTATAACAAATAGGTCCCTAGACTTTACGTTCAGGTCCTTTCTTCGTTTTTCCCGAAAAAAATGTTTTCGTGGTCCGTTTTTCCTCCGGAGCATGGGAAAAATGTTTCCGTGGTCTGTTTTTTCTCCGAAAAAAAAACACAAATTTGTTTTTGTTTCACGCGCGTGGCGTGCACCGCGCGTATTTTCCTAGTATATCTAATTTTTAAAAGGAATGCTATATAGCACGCGATGCTTAAACATTTAAGGTTCGATCATCAATGCGAAAAATACTCCCTCCAGTTTGATAATATCTGTCGTTTTGGACATCGACACGATCTTCAAAACACAGCTTTGACGCTAATTTTTATTATAACATATTTATAAAACCCAATAAAATTATAATATTATGAAAGTACTTCTCGAGATAAATCTACACATAATTTTCATATATTCAATTTAAATATTTAAAAATATATCGATAGTCAAAGTTTCGAAAGTTTGACCAATATTATGTCCAAAACGACAGCTATTATCAAACTGGAGGGAGTATATGTTTCGGAGCCCAGTCGGAGCCATGAACAATAGTTTGACCTCCATCACCACTCTTTTTAGACCGGAGGTAATTGTAGGCCCCCGGATCGGCTATCCGGAGTCCTCTGTGTATTTCTGTACTAGTCCCAGATCAGTAGCTAGTACACACAGTCAAACAGTGATGAATCAACAACCATATCACGAATACATATAATTAAATAATAGTAACACCAAATAAAAGCAAAGACCTTATGGTCAAGGTTTACCATTACGGCCTTAACAGGCAGAACAACTGCAGCGGAAGACGAAAACACCAAGGCGACCCATCCAAATGCCCACAGGCAATCAAGTGGGGAGCGCGTCCTAGTCGATGGAATTCCTTGACAGCGTCTTTCACTTCTGAGACATGATTAGAATATAGCACGTGAGTACATAAAGTACTCAGCAAGTCTGGGAAATTATGCATATGTGGGCTTTCCAAAGGAAGCTTAATATGGTTCTTTTGCATAAAGCCAAGTTTCATCAAATCATACTTGTTAATAAGTTTCACAAAGCATATTTGAGCAATTCTTTTTAATAATTGAATTATGTAATATTACAGTGAAGGTTCTAACCACCACTCACTAATATACAGGCTCTATCTGCCACATCTCAACAAAATCAGGGTTCAATCCATCCACATGGCTCTATCTGCCACGGTTCACAAAATTAGGTTCCTTCCACCTACCTGGCTTTAGCCGCCAGAAGCACACCTGAGAGTTCTAACCGCTCCCGGATCCCAAAACAAACCATTGTTTAGTTTGAAACCAAAAACCAAAGTCTACCAGTATGAAAGCATTCAGCAAGCTTTGCCTTTGACCGTAGGCACGGCTATTCGAATAGTTTTAACTCTGCAGAGGTGTACAACTTTACCCACAAGACATGATATTCCCTTGATGCCATGCAATTAGCACACTGCCTTAGGTGTGCTTACAGGATATCATGACAAGGCCTTTACAATGTATACGCCTAACTCCGACTCCACCCACGAGGTTTCACCGCTGTTAGGGTTATATCCACCCAGTACAGAAGCCCCCTCTTGCGCCGTGTGAGAAAAACAACAACATTGCCTCTATCCGGCGCTCACATTCCACCGTTTGGTGAGTCTAAGTTAGGTTTCTACAAATTATTTAGCCAGGTCGTGCCTACTTTGACAAGTGGTTGTACGGTTATGCTTAGAATGGAGACAGTCATAAGCGTCGGTCCTTAACTGACTTGGGGCGGTACTTGCACAATGAAAGCTAGCGCTCCATCCGCACCCACCAGACAAACCATTCCGCCCCAGTCCAAACCATTTTTCATTTTAAATTTTTATTTTGTAAACCATTGGCAATACTCCTTGCCTATAACTTCCAACACAAGTTTTCAAGAGTTAAATGAAATTCCCACCCATAGGTGAATACTGACCGATTGCGAGTCTAAGCATTTCTACCGTACTATTCTATTCCACCAATAGTTTAGTTTATAAAATACAAATCTTAGGGTTGATAAAACATTATTACAATTAAATCGGTACTTTCCAAAATTCATGAGACCACCGAGATTCCCCCCCCCCATTCTTATCATGGTACTATATAATCCAGTCCAATTTAGTACTTCCACCATGTAAAGTTGATATCATGTGCCATCATAACTCCAAAATCACGCCAAGCTATTATTATCATTGTACATGAAACAATCTCCTCGAAATATGAGTCTCCGTGTTGATTACCCATCATCCACACATCGATTGGTCTTTTAATCTACTTGATCCACCGAGAATAATTCATAATCTCATCCCCAAGCATATTTCATGAAAGATTCTACAAACCCAAGATTTTATTAATTCATTGCCTAGAGCTGTTTCCATAAACAATAACACCAAGTTGACTAAGCAAATCACACCCAATCCACATTATTCATAATCCCACACAAATGGTTATCGCAAAACTATATTTCCCAAAATCATCTCCTAAACTACAGAGTACGATTCTCAGTATTATCCACTGAATACATCGAGTATATTCGATAATATCATTGATTAAATCATCGAGTATCACCTATTGTAACCCTTCATATTGTCATCGCTAAGTCATCTACATTTCATCCACCACGAATACATAATATTATCATCTTCTAAACCACCAAACATTCTGGATTATTCACAATTCTCCATAAATGATTATCACATAGTATGCTTGTTAAGATCCACCGAAATATAAGTTACCACGTATTCTACTTAATCCACAAGTATGCCTCTCAATATCATTTATTTACTTTTACCGACTATTATTCTTGACACCATACATCTTCCAATATTCTCCCAATCCGCACAAATTATATGGATTTCCACTCATGGATCAATTCCATAACGACTACCCCCACATCGCTAATATTCACGAAATCTCCAAATTACATTCCATACCACTTGTTCCACCGATCGTGTCTTCCCAATAGTCCTTTTCCCCTAATTAAAGAATATTTTTCCAAAAACATTTATATTGGTGGATTACTATACTAGGGCGACAAAGGATCATGGATAACAATATCAAGGAGGGATGGACAACAGGTATAACTAACAACTAAACGTTAACATCATTCTTAAATATAAATAGCGATGCAATTTGTAAAACAGGGTAAAACATTTAGAAAGCATAGGATCAACATGCGTCAAGGAGACTTGCCTTTGATCGCAGCGAGGGTCTCGAGGTCTTGAAGTCCGGCGACGGGGTCGGCGGACTCGGCGGGATTGTCGGCTACGCGCAAAACGGGGCAATAAATAAATAAAAGAAAATAAATAAAATCCAAAAATTATAAAAGTAGTACTGGCAGGTAGATCTTGATTTTAGATGAATTTAGAAATTTGAACGGAATCAATCGGAGTTCGGACGGAGAAGTTATGAGCGTCCGAAGTTTGAAATTCAAAAAATTAGAAAACAAGGGAATATTCCGAAAATATTCCTTTTCGGATTTTTCTGAATTTTGGATTTGTTTTGTGTCTCTTGCTTGTGGGGCCCACATGTCATTGGGGAGGAGGCTTCTTCTCCAAGCCTCTTGGCCATGGCCATGGGTGGTGTCGACGATCGGTTCCGCTGGCAATGAGATTTGTGATTCTAGGGGATTCGTGCGAGATCGGAGCAAGATGGTAACAAGGATGCGAGGGCAATCTTTTTAGACAGGTTCGGGCTCTCGTAGAGGAGATAATACCCTAGTCCTGTGTTCTTGGATATCTAGATGTAGTCTCCTTTTTTCTCCTGTCCTCCTTCTTTTTAGGGTTGTTCCCTCCCCCTTATATACTGGGGGAAGGATACACTACAAACGGGCGCCACCTGGCCCTGGACAAGGTGGCTTCATGAGTACATGATTTGTCTCTGTCTACCGAGCCCCACTACGTCCAGGGGATTTGGTCGTTCCTTTCCCGATCTAACTCGGCCGACGCGAGGTTACGGTGCCTCTGAGCTCTGCCGGCGCCAGTCGCGGGCTTTACTTTCGACGGTTGTCTCGACGGCCTGAAGCTTCGTCGAGGTGACAACCAGCTGCCTTGGGGAAGAAGTCGGGCTACGGTCATGGGCTCTTCGTAATGCTTCTAGACTCTGGGCCTGCTGCTCCGTCCTCGGCCCGGTTGGTCATTGGCTTCTCCTGCGGGACCCATGTCTCGGACATCCCACAGCAGCCCCCAAGTGCTTTAAGATCGGATTTCCCCTTCTGGTCCTGTTAGAGAGATTTCATGGGAAAAAAGATCGTAAAGGACTTATTAATTGCCGGGTTTATTTCCAATGTTTTCCCCAACTCGATGTCCGAGTAGCGCTTACGCTCGTCATCGATCTTTGCAGGGCATAGAGGGATGGATCATTGCGGTTGGTCGGCTCGTGGCCGAGTGGTACTCGCACCCGTTTACGGTGTGCGACAACCGGCTCGCAGAGCTCAATTGTCCCTCATGGGGCGTACCATAGTCGTTTGGCTCATGGCCGAGTGGTACCCGCGCCCGTTTACGGTGTGCGGCAACTGGCTTGTCGAGCTCAATTGACCCTCATGGGGCGTACCATAGTCGTTTGGCTCGTGGCCGAGTGGTACCCTCGCCCGTTCACGGTGTGCGGCAACTGGCTTGTCGAGCTCAATTGACCCTCATGGGGCGTACCATAGTTGGTTGGCTCGTGGCCGAGTGGTACCCGCACCCATTTACGGCGTGCGGCAATTGGCTTGCCGAGCTCAATTGACCCTCGTGGGGCGTACCATAGGTGGTTGGCTCGTGGCCGAGTGGTACCCGCACCCGTTCACGGTGTGCGGCAATCGGCTTGCAAAGCTCAATCGACCCTCATGGGGCATACCTGAAATAGGTCGGCTTGTGGCCGAGTGGCTCGTGGCCGGGTGGTACCCGCGCCCGTTTACGGGGTGCGGCAATCGGCTTGGAAAGCTCAATCGACCCTCATGGGGCATACCTTGGTCATTCAGAGTAATGCATGTGCCCGTTTACGGCGCACTGCTTCAGACTCTCATGGAGCGCATTCTCAAGACCGTGTTGGTAAAATCTTCCCACGATACCCGATCACACTATGCAACAGTGACCAACAATTGACCCCAAATTATGGAGCTTACCGCTGGAGGATGTTCGGAAAATGCCCGGCCCCAATCTTCCGTGGCGGCCGGCGTTCAGGCCCATCATGGGGCGCACTTTATCCCAAACCTCGAACCAGACTTGACACCTGGTCGCGTTTTGCGCAACACAGCTCTCGGCCCAACGTGGGGCGTGTCCTAGATCTGGCCCAAAATTAAGCACGGAAGCCCTTGCTTTTTCCCACCATAAGGCAAAAATTGAGACTCATTTCTTATAAATGAGGAAACCCTTGTTGGGGTAAAGACATCTCTGCCCCTCCTCCACCACGGCTGAGAAATCTTCGAATCTCCTTTGGCGATCTTGGCGACCTAGGGTTTCTGGTTTCGCGCCCAAGACTCGCAGCGGTTCCTCCCACAGGGTTTACTTCTTCGAGATGTCTTCTTCTTCAGACTCTTCGTCGTCGTCGGAGGGTTACGCCGACCCGGCGACCGCGGGGTGGGAGGCCTCCATTACTACGGAGTCCCGCCTAGAGGAGCTGGTCGCGGCCGGCGTTCTTCTTCCGCTGGAGTTGATCTCCGCCCGACCCGCCGCTGGTGAACCTTACCCCCTACCCCTGGAGAATGAGATCGTGGTCTTCGAGTCCTTCTTTTGGCGAGGGTTTAGCGTTCCTGGGAGCGCCTTTTTCCGAGGGCTCCTTCACTTTTACGAGATCGAGTTGATCAACTTGAATCCCAACTCCATTCTTCACATCGCTCTCTTCGTTCAACTTTGCGAGGCGTATCTTGGGATCCGTCCTCACTTTGACTTGTTCCGTTCCCTCTTCCTGCTCAAGCCTCATCCGAACCGGACTGCTCCCAGTGTCATTGGGGGCGCCGGACTTCAGCTGCGAGAGGGCTTGAAGAAACATTACTTCGCCATCCCCCTCAGGACTTCCCTCAAAGGTTGGAAGCGAGAGTGGTTCTATTGTGCGAATGCTGATCCTTTTCTCGCCCCTTTCACTGGCCGCGCCCCTAAAGCTTCTCGATGTTGGGGTGATGCCCCAGATGGCGGCGGGTTGAACCAAGTCACCAAGCTTCTGGCGTTGATTAATGATCCGAAAAGCCGGGGGTTGTCTGGCCCCGGGATCGCGATCAGCTTTGTCAAGCACCGGGTGCAACCCTTAAAGAAAAGAATCCATTTGGGGTTCCAGTATAGCGGGACTCAGGATCCCACCCGGGAGACGAGCGCGCCCCTTCCTAGAGATGCATTGGCGGCGCGGGTGGTTGACTTCTTTGCGCCTGGCACCGAGATTACCAACAGGGGCTGCCCTCACAAGTTTTCGGCGGCGAGCCCTCCCCCTCCTGTGAGTGTCCCTCTCTCTCGAGAAGTCGTTCCATAATTTTTGCCTGATTTGTGATTCTGACAATGTGCAATCGTTCACCTTTCAGGAGCGTGAGTCATTCTTTTCTGACGCTCCGGTCGTCGGCCTCTCTCGGCTAAGGAACGTTCAGGCCAAGCGAGCGGCTGACATTTCGGCCGATGAGCTGCGCCGGCAATCGGTGGAGGAGGCTGCTGATCCCTCACCGGCAGGGCCTTCGACCTCCAGTGTCCCCGGGCCACTAGGCGCAGAGCCCCGGCCCTCTGACTCAGGGGCAGCCCCGACTGCTGGTGTCGGGTCGGGCTCCTCTCCGAGCGGTGCCGGGACTCGGATGAGGCCTGGGATGAAGTTTAAGAAATCCAGGAGGTATTTTTTCGGGTAATCCTTGTCTTTTTGTTCTTACCTGTGCTGAGATGCTTCCTTTTTGACAACCCAGGACTCCTACTATGGATGTCCTAGTGGGGGGGTCTCCTGAAAAGGAACCCCCGGAGCCAGCTTCTCCAAGGGGGACCCCCTCCTCGCAGGCTAGGTCGCCGTCTCCTTCGGCGGCCGGGGCGCCGCCTCCTCCTGCTGCTGGGTCGACCACCGAGCCGTCGAGTGATCCAGCGGCCGACGGGATTGACCCGGCTTCGACTCCCGAAGTGGAGGAGGTCCATCGAGAGCCACCGCCGCTTGGCCCTCTCCCGAAGCCCCCGAATCGGACCGTGTGGTGTGAGGGGGGTTCCGACTGGAAAGGGATGGAGGAGGACGAGGAAGCGGAGGTTGCGGCTCGGATGGAGCTCTACGAGCTCACCGTCAGGTGTAGCAAGCTTGTCAGGGTAAGTCTTCTATCTTTCTTTAGTCTGTTAACATGACAAAATGCTGCCCCCCCTTTGAGACTTCGCTGTGTCGCCTAGGACATGGGGGAGCGCTCGGAGAAGCGATCACAGTTTTTTCGGAAGGTGCTCCCCAAGCTCCAAGAGCACCAAAAGTATCAAGACAAGATCAACGAGATCGTCGACGAAAGGTGGAGAGAGGTCCATGGGCTGGAGGCCCAGTGCATGACACTCCGAGAGGAAAAAGCGAAGCTTGAGCATACGCTCGAAGGTAAGATTCTCCCCTGGGTTTGGCATGGACACTTTCTTAAATAACTGGGAAGAATGACGGCGCCCTCGCATTTCAGGACGCGACTCAACCATCGCTGAGCTGAGGGCACGACTGGAGGCTTCAGAAAGTTCTAACCTCGAAACTCGAGCTGGCTTGGAGAAGACACAGCGAGAGCTGGAGGGTAAGCTTCTTTGACTTGAATTGAACGTACTTGGCGCTGGGTGTGTTTTCTGATGGCAGCTTGGCTTTGGTGCAGAATGCAAGGAGAAGATAACCGCTGCCGAACGAAGCCGAACCGAGCTCCGCGTCGCCTGCGAGCCAGTTCTGCACCTTCTGCGTATCGAAGGAGCCGAACCAAGCCAGGGAGACGACGCCGTTCCGCTTCTCTCGGGAGGAGCTGACAGGATCAAGGCTTACGCAAAGGAGTCGGTGACCATGAGTGCGAACCAAGCGTTGGCGGTGGTCAAATCTCACTATCCGAGAGTTGACCTTGAAGCTGTTAAAGAGGGTTTCGCTTGCGACGAAGACAAGGCTAACGCGCTGCTCGAAGAGGTTTCCAGTACATCGCAGTCCTTACTGGAGAATCTTGAATTCTGAGTTTGATGTACCTCTTCGTGTCGAACGCTAACCCTTGTCTGAGGCATTGTTCAAAATTTTCATATGACTTGTCTCATTTGCACTTTGTTGGGTTGAATAGAGTTTGTCGCCCTCCTGGCTGAGTGGTTCAGCGCTCGAGCATCGGGACTTTGAGTAGCACTCGGGATAGCGCTTGTCGCCCTCCTGGCTGAGTGGTTCAGCCCCCAGGTTTATGTCGTTGCTTCCCGCTTAATTGGGCCAACTTAGCGGGAAGGCCAAATTAATTTGAACCGCGCCTGACACGTGTCTGGCGATATATCCCTTCACTCTATTCAGATTACGTCGGAACTGCGCCTGACACGTGTTGATCTTCTTTGTGCTTCGAGGATATCAGCAGCGTCGTAACGTCGCTTCGTCTTCTGTGTCTTTAAATGGTGTCGTCTCGGCTTCGGGGTCATGCATGACCTATAAATGGGGCGTTACCGCTCTTGAGCGATCGCCCCTTTCTTCGAGTCTTCTTCTCCTTCTTCGTCCCAGCTTTCCTCCATGTTTAACATGAGGAGATTAGTCGGCCCCTACGCGGCATTTTTTCGCCAGCGCTTCTTCGGCCTGCTCTTCAGTTGGGAGGAGGCGGAGTTCTGGGAGGAGCACGACTTCGCCGTACTGGAGGCGTAGAATGAGGCTGGGGCCGCTAGAGACGCCGCCGCCGTGGCCGCCTTGTTGGAGGTGGTGACGGGGCTCTTTGAGGTAGCCAAGGTTATTATGGAGATGGTAGGGTGCGAACGTCGCGACAACCTAGCCGTCACGGCCCTCGTCCGCCTTATACCACCCCTTTGGGTGGTTGAGGATGAGATCCTTGCGGCTCTGGGTCGTGCGCACCGCATCTGACCTCGGCGATCTCGCCCCCGGCCCTCCCAGCAGCCGCACCAGCAGCAGCAGGCACCAGCGTCCCCCCCTTTTTTTTGCGCGAGAAAATGAAAAAAGAAGATCAGCAATGTAAATAAAGTATTAGTAAGGTGCCGTATATATATTTCTAAGTTTGATCGTCTTTCTGTCGATTGTTTGCCCTAGTCGATAGCTCCAGCCCCCGCAGCAAGGTGCTGGAGGGCCGAATTTCTACCGATTAGGGACTAGTGGCTCCGACTTTTGTGTCCGAAAGCGTTCAAGAACCACAGAATGCCGTTCTCGAGCGGTTAGCGCCTTCTTCTAGCTTCGTCTTTCCTTCTCTGTGCGCTAATACAAACGTCCAGATCTTGCCGCTTATCGCGGCTTCACCCCGAACATGCGTTTCCGCCTAATTTTATCGGCACTATCTGGATTAGACGCTACGCTAGTAGGGTGATAACCACTCGGGACCGACTTGGCCACAGCGTAGTAAGACAGATCAAAGAACTAGATAATCGACAGCTTTATTTAATGTACGGGAGTCAGGTACATAACTTATGCGTATAAGCGACGTAGCTGTTCGGCGTTCCAAATATTCGCCAAAACCGCGCCATCTTCGTGTCTGAGTCGATAGGC
Source organism: Rhipidocladum racemiflorum (assembly GCA_036346355.1). Taxonomy (NCBI): domain Eukaryota; kingdom Viridiplantae; phylum Streptophyta; class Magnoliopsida; order Poales; family Poaceae; genus Rhipidocladum; species Rhipidocladum racemiflorum. The sequence goes on from CM070578.1 coordinate 42,239,931, forward strand.
ACCCGGTCGAACCGTCTCCTCCATAATGTACGGACCTTCCCAAATTGGAGAGAGCTTGTGCTCACTTTTCTGGTTCCTTCTGAGGACCAGATCTCCTTTTGAAAATGCTCTACTTCTGACATTGCGAGAATGGTAACGCCGAAGTCCCTGGAGGTACTTAGCCGACTGGATGGCTGCAACGTTTCGGTCCTCCTCGAGTTGATCAAGTTCTACCACTCGGCCTTCCTCGGACTCGGCTTCCTTGTAATTCCGGACCCTCAAGGATCCAAATTCTAGCTCAGTTGGCAAAACCGCCTCTGCACCGTAAACTAGGAAAAAAGGGGTTTGTCCCGTAGCTCGGCTAGGAGTGGTTCTGAGTCCCCAAAGTACTGACGGTAGCTCTTTCACCCATCGGGCAGCATGTGGTTTGAGGCAATCAAAAATCCTGGCCTTGAGGCCCTGGAGGACCAAGCCGTTTGCCCGCTCAACCTGCCCATTGCTCCGTGGATGACCTACCGAGGCGAAGCAAATCTTGATTCCAACGCCTTCGCACCACTCTTGGAATTCTTCACTCCTGAATTGGGTACCATTGTCTGTAATGATCCGGTTGGGAACTCCGAATCTGACCACGACATCCTGGAAGAACTCCTTGGCCTTGACTGCGGCCAAGAATCCTCCTGGTACGACTTCAATCTGCATTCTCTGGAAACCCTCACATAGTTCATCCTGACTTGTGGCTAGCAACATGTTCACGGTATGGCTTTTCCGACTCAGAGCATCGGCAACTACGTTGGCCTTTCCGGGATGGTAATGGATTCCAACATTGTAGTCCTTGATCAACTCCAACCATCTCCTTTGTCTCATATTCAAGTCCGATTGGGTGAAGATGTACTTAAGACCCTTATGGTCCGTGTATACTTCTCATCTGTTTCCAATTAAATAGTGACGCCATAATTTCAAGGCATGCACTACGGCAGCTAGCTCTAGGTCATGTGTCGGATAATTCTCCTCATGTGGCCTCAACTGCCTAGATGCATAAGCGACGACCTTTCCATTCTCAGACAAGACACATCCAAGTCCTTGACGCGATGCATCACAATAAATATCGAAGTTCTGATTGACGTCCGGTAAAACCAACACCGGGGTTGATGTCAATCGCTTCTTAAGTTCTTGAAAACCTTTCTCGCACTCTGGCGTCCATGCAAACTTCTTCTCCTTTTTCAGCAATTGCGTAAGAGGTTTCGCAATTGTCGAAAAGCCTTCAATGAAACGGCGGTAGTAACCTGCCATTCCAAGGAAACTCCGGATCTGGGTCACGGTCTTTGGCTGCTCCCAATGTAACACAGCTTCTACCTTGCTGGGATCCACGGCGACTCCCTCTGCGGTCACTACATGTCCGAGGAATTCCACCTTGTCCTTCCAAAAGTCACACTTGCTGAACTTGGCGAAGAGTTGTTGTTCCCTCAGCTTTTCCAAAACTCGCCTCAAGTGCTCTGCATGTTCATCCTCTGTCTTGGAGTAGATTAAGATATCATCTATGAACACAACAACAAACGTGTCCAAATACTCCATGAACACCTTATTCATCATATTCATGAAATATGCTGGCGTATTCGTCAAACCAAAGGACATAACAGTAAACTCATAATGTCCGTATCTTGACGAGAATGCAGTCTTCGGGATATCTTCTGATCGGATCTTCAACTGATGGTATCCCGATCTCATATCAATCTTGGAGAAAACTCTGGCTCCTCTCAGCTGATCAAACAAATCATCGATCCTGGGTAGCGGATACTTATTCTTCACGGTGACTTCATTGAGTGCACGGTAGTCAATGCACATCCTGAAACTCCCGTCCTTCTTCTTGACAAACAAAACTGGCGCTCCCCGCGGCGACGAACTTGGTCTGATAAATCCTTTCTCCATTAACTGTTCAAGTTGCTTCTTCATCTCTACCAATTCTTCGGTGGACATCCGATAAGGTCTCTTTGCTATCGGTGCTGTACTAGGTACAAGCTCTATCACAAACTCTATGTCCCTGTCTGGCGGCATACCTGGTAGATCTTCAGGAAAGACATCTGGGTACTCATTTACTACTGAGACATCTTCTATGTTGATTTCCTTGGTGCTGTTAACCATCAACTGTCCATCACGAACGGCGGTAGCTTGAAATTCCACTTTCTTTCCACACGGGCTCTCAACTGAGATAGTCCTTCATCCACAATCCAATACGGCCTTGTGCTTGGATAACCAATCCATTCCCAAAATAACATCTAAGGTCTGGGTCTCCAAAAGAATAAGGTTCTCTAGGAACTCTATCCCATCTATTAATATTCTCACCCCAGAACATCCTACTTTCGTTCGGAGTTCGGAACCAGGGGTTTGAACTAAAAGCATGCATTTAAGTCTTGCAATCTCCAAATCATTTTTAGCAGCAAAGCCTTGTGAAACAAACGAATGCGAAGCTCCAGAATCAAACAAAACTGTTGCAGGTACTGAGTTAACAAGTAGCTTACCCAGTACGACATCCATGGCATTCTGCAGTGCAACTGCGGTGACATGATCGACTCGGCCTCTCACCACGGTCTGGGGTGCTGCTCCTGGTGCTGGCGTCCTAGCTGGTGTGGATCCCAGATTGAAGCGAACTGGGGTCACTCCTGCTGTCTTCTTAGGACAACTGTTGGCAAAGTGCCCTGGCTCATTGCAGTTGTAGCAGCGTCTCACTGTTCCTTGTTGATCGCTCAAGCGACGCGTTTCGGTGGGCCGGGTCTGATAGTTCTGATTGACGGGTCTTGGTGCTGGTGACGGTGTCCTTGTTGTATTTTGCGGCTGGAATCTGAAAAACTGATTTGGCGCAACCCTCAAGCGTTGCTGCGCTCCCTGACGCGATCCCTGATGCTGCATCCTGCGCTTCCTGTTCTCATCCAGTTCCTTGCGCTTGTCCTCAAGAATAAGCACCTTATTCACAAGCTCCTGGAAATCTGGAAAGGTGTGGGTGATCAGTCCCACCTGCAATCCTGAGTTAAGTCCCTTCATGAAGCGAGACTGTCTGGCTTTATCTGTCGCTACATCCTCTGAACTCCTCCTTCTTGAGATCCATGATTCTTTCAGGCACGTGATACTGACGAAACGCAGCTGTGAACTCCTCCCAAGTGATGTCCTGAGGGTTCACTTGCGTGCACGTGTTCTCCCACCATTCAATTTGTTCCTTCCAACTGATGAGAAGCGTAGAGTACCTTCTCATTTCCCATGCATTGAGCAATGTGTAGCTTCCTCTCAATTGACCTTAATCAGTCATCGGCTTCCAATGGGTTAGCATTCCCGGAGAAAGTGGGTGGATGAGTCCTCATGAACTCTGACAGTCTTGTATTCTGGCGTTGTCCCTGATTGACTTGATTAGCTGTGGCCTGAGCGGTGACGTGCTGCATCTGTTGCATCATGGCATGCATCAACTGAGTCTGAGCAGCGAGAAAAGCTCCGAAATTCTGCATATCAATCAAGCGGTCTTTGGTGCTCCATCATTGGGGTTTCTGTTTGGCGAGAACCACTTCCATTGCCTCCAAGGTTTCCGCGGGTGTTCACCATCTGTCGATTGCTCCAAGGTTTTAGAGATGAGAGGGAACAAGAATAGACAAGAATTAGGAAATACTTATGCGGGGGAAAAGTGTAACTCAAAATCCAACTTTATTAACTAATAATATTAATAACTTGGTATGGTTGCTTACAATGCCTAAAGGCCTGCAACACATACTGCACACTCAGCAAACAATGAAAATCCAACGCCTCTAAAGGTGACTCTTATTCTATAACGCGACTCGACGAAGGAGTCTCAACTGCAAAACCTATGCTCACTCGTCTAGAAAACCTCCACCGCTGAGTGCGGGTCTTTGCGGCATAGGCGCGAAACGATCGCCATGCCCTGCAACTGTGTCAACTGTGGTAGTCGAAGAAGCGGTGTCCTCCTCAAGCTCTGGCTCTTCTGGATCTGGCTCGTGTAGCTCGAGTATTGGCTCCGGCTCTGGTGCGTACAACGCCGTCTCTAACTCCCCAATCCTGTGCAGAAGATGTGACACATACTCCTAAGTCTCCCGCCATCTGTTCTTCTCTGCAGTGATCTCCTGGCGGGCCTTCTGTAGCTCCTTGCTCGTATCATCAAATACATCCTCCTGGGCGACCACAAGTCATGCCAATTGTGTGATCACGGCGTTCTCATCCTGAATCATCTTCGGGTCGAGAAGGTTATTGCTGCGCGGATGATAACGGAACACCGTGCCCTCTAACTCTCTGGCGTAGATGCGGGCAATGTGCCGCATTGCTCGTCGCGACACCTCCTGGATACCCATCTGCATTGTAGACCTCCTGGCAGTGCAATGTATCGGGCGATTGCCCGGGCCCTTCTTCCTGGCAGGTACCACAATCTTCACGTCACAAGCCTTGACCAATCCTGCTTGTCTAATTACGTCCACTTGGTAATTCGGCTTCTCAAAACCTCCGAGAGTCTGCAGCATACACCAAAGTTCTGCGGCGTGACCAACCTCAAGATCGACGTAGTTGATCTCTCCTTCCATCGGTCAAAGGATACTTGCGTAAGAACACAGCACTTTAAAACCAATGTGGAAGACGAAAGAACTCAGCAAGGGGTATGAACAAGAATGAAAGGGGTAAGTCGAGAATTCATTCATTATCTTGGCAAATTTTATCTTTAGAAAATAGGTTTTATCCTCACTACGACCAATCTAACTATGGGTGAGCCTACAGTCAGTATGGCTCTGATACCACCTTTGTCGGGACCCGAATTTGCAAATCCGGACCCTCTGTGTATTCAGCACTAGTCCAGGAACGCGCTAGTGCACACAGTCTTAACATCGGTAAATATCATAATCATACCACTCGATACTAATAAAGTATTTTAATTAAATAGTCAAACTGGTTGCTCGACCTTATGATCAAGTTACAAATATACGCCGCGCAGGGCGAAACTTATTAAGAGAGAAATAATAGCAGCGGAAAATAAAATAATTTCGTGGCGCCATCCAGTATACCACAGCAATCGATCGGGCTCGCTCCTAAGTAGACGGTTCCTCTTGGAGCTCCTCCTCCAAAGCCGGTGTAGTCTCCTCTTCAACTGGTGTTGTATTGTGGCAAGGGTGAGTACTTGGTACTCAAGAAATCATGCATGTAATGCAAGCTAATATACTACATGCATGGCTTAATACAAAGGAATAGCTCAGGTATATTTGCAGTAAAACAAAGATTCGACAAGTAGCATAAGTAGATTCGAAAGCAATAGAAGCAAGTATAAGATCAATAACTTTTCCAGGAGTTTAATCAACATCTTTCCCATTCCTAATCCACATTTCCATCGACATCATTGTTTAACCAAACCCCACCTTTCAAGTCCAAGTTATTTTCAAGAAAGTCTATCCCTTGGTCGTAATCCCCGGCGATGTCCAATACATGGCACGGCTATTCGAATAGATTTTACACTCTGCAGAGGTTATGCACTTTACCCACAAGATACAAATCAAACACCACAAAGGCGAATTCAGTAACAAAGTCTTTCGTAAACTTCTAACAATACAAGTGGTCCTCTCCTGTTGCACACTAACCCTTCCCTTAGCTAAGGCGAAGTTTAGGTCAAGCCACCGTTAGATGGAGTACTGGCCTCGGCCCGATGCGCTCCCCGCATAACTACACAAACGGTGTAGTTGACACCCGAAGGTTCCACAGTAATGCTATTAGCAACTTAATCAACTAGGTCCGTCCCATTACGGACAAGTGGTTGCACGCTTGACTCAGTTCAAAGGCTTGCAAGGTTAAGTCCTTAGGGTGACCAGGGCAAGACTACCCGAAGAACCAAACCAACATTCTCGGTGCCACAACTGGCCCACCTGATCATTCTTGCCACATGCCTTGGTCAAAAGCTATTTATCAAACCCCAGTTGATTACCATGCACCACGTGCCGTCAACATCACAACACATGATACCTTTCCAAAACCGGTTCAATATATCATTAAGTCAATATTAACATTTGATTGTCCAAAAATCATGTCATGAGCACGTAGCAGGTCTAAGCAATATACTACAACGATCTACAAACCCATGTTGGCAATTTAGTAGTGTCCAACTAGTAATCCACAACTAGGGTGACAAGGGGTCATGGCACATATTTAATTAATCAAGGTGTCATACATCAAATTGGCATTTATCTAATTTCCCAGAATTAAATACAGTATTCTCTAATTGAACTAGCATGCAATAAATTAAATCAAAATAGGTTTCAAAATAGGATCAACATGGTCAAAGCACAACTTGCCTTCAAAAAGTACTTGCTCTTGGTCCTGAGCTGGCTCCTGGGTCAATACTTCTCCTTCGAATCCTTCCGGCACTTCAACGTCTACTCGTAACGCGTGCAAATAGCAACCAATGAATAAAACAGTAGACAAAAAGTGTCCAATCATCCAAATAAAGTTCATAAACAGAGAGAACATAATTTTATGAATTTTTAGAAACTGGAAACGTCAAATTCGGAGTTTAAACGCGAAAGTTATAGCATTTTGAAGTTTAAATAATCAATTAAATAATATTACAGAGAACAACTTTAGTCCAAAAAAATAAATAAAATTCATCATTAGGTAGATCTCAATTTTATACAAATTTAGAAATTTGAATCACTCAATTCGGAGTTAAAACGCAAAAGTTATAAGCGTTTGAAGTTTGAATCAAAATCTGAAATCAATATTTCGAATTAATAAATCATTTTCTTTTTCGGGAAATCTATTATTGCGTCAGCGTGACACGTGGCAGCCTCTGATTGGTCTGCTGACGTCAGCCGGTTCATGGACGTGGTCCATGGTTTGGCTCGAGTCTACCGTGGACCTGGTCCACGGCTCACGTGTGACTGACAGGTGGGACCCAATCATCGCTGACGTCAGCGGGGACTCAGCCCGCTGCTGACAGGTGGGACCCACTGGTGACGTCAAGGCCGACGTCACCACACGGCTGGGGTGGCCGCTGACAGGTGGGCCCTCTGACACGCGGGCCCCGCGTGTTAGAGACACATCCCCACGCGCGGCGCTGACCGCGGCGGTCAGACTTCCAGCCACGTGGCGCTATCTCGGCCGTTGATTTGAAAATCAACGGCCCAGATTAGATCTGGTTATCCCGCGTTAGAGTGAATGCGGTAAATCTACGCCGTTGGATCTAGATCCAACGGTTGAGAATAACGTTAACCCCGTAACGTGGATTACGTTACAGGTGACGTGGCCGATCGTGGGCCGTTGGATCTTGATCCAACGGTCCAGATCCGATCTAGTTTCTAAGGTTTGGGTTACACGTGGCTTACCGTAGCCGTTCGATCTCGATCCAACGGCTGTCCGAGCTCAGGTTCCGGCGAGGGCGTGGCGTCGAGCCGACACCGAGACGGGGACGACGACCACGGCAACGGCGCTGCGGGGCTCCTCCGGCGTGAAGACTGGCACTCCCGAACGCGTCTTGACGCGAGGAACATGGATTTGGGCTCAACGGCGGCGGAGGACGACGGACGACGGTGGAAAACGGCAATAACCGCGGCGGCAACCCAATCGAACTACGGCGAGCGATTGCGGGTAGCCTGGCGGCGGCTCGGGCTTGAAGGCTAGGGCTACGGGTGCGCAAGCAAACGGGCTATCCGACACGGGTGGCGGCGCATTAAATAGGGCCTCGACATCCGTGATATGCGCGGAAAACGAGGCCCCACGCACAGGCGGCGACGGAGTCCGACGGCGGCACGGAGAGGACGACGTGGCTCATCGTGAGCCGTTGGATCCAGATCCAACGGTCGCGTGAGTTGAACTCAGGTCCGGTTCGGCGAGTTGGTCGACTTCGGTCGGACTTCGGTCCGCGACGTGGCTCGATCATGGCCGTTGGATCAAGATCCAACAGTCCACGCTAGGAGTTGGTTCAAGTGGGTTCGGCTCGACCACGAACGCGATCGGGTTCGGGTCGGACTCGAACTCGAGTCTGACTCGGGCTCGGTCGGAGGAACAGTGAAACCAACTCGATTTAATTAATCCAATTAAATTCTCCGAAATTCAATTAAATCATTAAAAAATAGCAAAAGACTCAGAAAAATTCCAGAAAAATTCTAGAAAATATTTTGGAACATTTTGGACTCAAATAAAATATTTCCAACAAATTTTTATTTGCAAAGTTTAATTCTTTAATTATTTCAAAATGGAATAAATTCAAATAAATTCCAAATAAATCCAAATAAATTCCAGAAAATTCCAAAAATTCACCAAAGTGCCAAATCACACATGAATTTAAGAAAAGCAAATTTTTGGGGTGTTACAGGGGGACTGCCATGAACTTGGCTAGCGCTGGTCTCCCCAAGATGGCATGATACGCTGTCGCGGAATCAGCCACCTCGAAGTTAAGGTTCTCTGTCCGGTAGTTTTCTCTTGCGCCGAAAGTGACCGGCAGAGTGATTTGTCCGAGTGGTGTCGCGGACGTTCCGGGTATGACGCCGTGAAAAGGCGACGACCCGTTTAAGCTCCGACCGTGGAATTCCCATGTCGTCGAGAGTTTTCACAAAGAGGACATTGAGCCCACTTCCACCATGAATCAATACCCTCTTGAGCTTGATGCCGCGGACAACCGGCGCCAAGACAAGCGGATATCTACCGGGGAATGGGACTAGATCCGGGTGATCCGAGCGGTCGTAAGTTATCGTCACCTCGGACCACCGTACATACTGGGGGGTCTCCGGCTCTATTGCGTTGATGTCTCGGGCGGTAAGCTTTTGCTTCCGCTTGGACTCGTACGCAGCCGAACCCCAGAATATGTAATTAAGCTCGAGATCGACTTCCTGATAGTCTTCCTCAGCTTCGGGGGGAGGCGGCTTGGCGGCATGCCCACTCGGACCTTGTCCAGCCTGCTTCTTGCTCTCCCGAGCAAATCTCTTCAAAGTGAAGCAGTCCTTGGCGGCATGTCTCCCCTTCGGATGGAAGGGGCAAAGCGAGTTCATCACCTTGTCATACCCATCCTCTTTGAGGGCACGAGGGTGGGCATGTTCAGCGACTGCCACTAGCTCTTCACCTTTGCGCTTCTTTTCCTTCCGTCTGGAGGGCTCGGGCTGATCCTTCCTCTCGTCGTGCCGTTCCGCCAAGGCCTCGGAGGCGGAAGCGTAGCGGTCCGCCAGAGCGAACAGTTCACGAACCAACGTTGGCGGCTTCCGGGACATCTTTTTGATAAGATCAGGGTCGTTGACCCCCTTCTGGAAGGCAGCTATCACGACCGCATCCGTGACATCCCGAACAGTGCTTTTTCTGTGCATGAAGCGCTTGACGAACTCCCGCAGGGACTCATTCCTCTTTTGGTGCAGCTAATACAGGTCCCGAAGTGCCAGGCGCTCGTAAGTGCCTTGGAAGTTTGAAATAAAGCTGCTCACACAGATCTCCCCAGAATCTATAGAGTTCATTTGGGAGTCCAGTGAGCCAAGCTTGGCCCAGGCGAGAGGGTAACCTAAGTAATTTGCCATTACTGATTCCCCCGGCCACGACCGCCAGAGCGTACACCTGTAACCAAGCCTCCGGGTCCCTCTCACCGTCAAACCTAGTGATGCCCTTGGGATTAAACCCATCAGGCCAAATCACTCGGCGTAGGTGAGGGGTAAATGCGCGAACCCCTTCGATGACCCCGCGGCAACCCCCAGGCGGTGATCGACGTGGAGGGGATCGCGCTTGGCGTGCTTCGCGATCTCGTGGAAGGATGCCGTAACGTTCATACTCGTCGGCATGGCGGTGTTGCTCCTCCCTTTCTCGGTCGCGGCGCCTAGCATCGAGGTCGGAACGGAGGTCGCGGTTGAGGCTGTGTCGCAAGTCGTCTCCGCGGAGAGGAACATAACGTCCCTGGTGGGGGGCTTCCCGACCTGGCCGACTGCTGGCCATCTGGGTCCTCGCTGGAGCGCGTGACCGCTCCTTTGCCGGTTGGTCGGTCTGGGCCTGCTGGATCGTTGCCGCGGTCATCATGGCCTTTACTTGGGCCACGATCGGGGCGGCTGGGTCGCCAGCCCCCAACATAGGGCTCAAGGTATCTAGGAGTGTCTTGGAGGCGACGATATTCTACTGTGGAGTACGGAAGACCGCTTGGTCCCCCATCTTGGCTTGCAGAATGTCTTCATTGACGCCGCGGGCGCGGTCTCACAGGGCACGCGCCCGCGCGTCTAGCTCTGTTCTTCGGCCACCTTCCAAGTCGGCGGTGGCCGATGTGTCGAGGCGTTGCTGCGAATCCGTCCGCGAGCCCTCGGTCGCGCAAACTCTACGGAAATTCCAGCAACTCTCCAGGCTCTCTTCTGACTTGGCCGGTGAGCTGGGCGAGCCTGAAGGGGATAGCTCCAGGCGCTCGGAGGTGCCGAGTGGTTTGGCGGTGAGAACCCCCACCATTCGTGTCTCGGCGCCCATGGGTCCGACTCCCTGGCGGGACCGGGCCTTCAGTCCCCTACTCAGTGCTTTAGAGCACGAGACAGGGGGACCTCCCGATCCGCACGGAAGTCGTGACGATGGCTCGCCGGAGACCTCGCCGTGCTGGAACGCGGCCTCCTCAAAGAGGGAAAGGTTCCCGAGGCTGTTGGAGATGAAGGTCAGGCTTCCGAAGCGAAAAACCTGATCGGGGGAGAAAACTGTGGAGACTACGCTCGTCGCAAACATCAAGCTCGACGAAGATCTTGACACAAGCCCCCTACCTGGCGCGCCAACTGTCGACGATCGGTTCCGCCGGCAATGAGATTTGTGATTCCAGGGGATTCGTGCGAGATCGGAGCAAGATGGTAACACAGGATGCGAGGGCAATCTTTTTAGACAGGTTCGGTCTCTCGCAGAGGAGATAATACCCTAGTCCTGTGTTCTTGGATATCTAGATGTGGTCTCCTTTTTTCTCCTGTCCTCCTTCTTTTTAGGGTTGTTCCCTCCCCCTTATATACTGGGGGAAGGATACGCTACAAACGGGCGCCACCTGGCCCTTGACAAGGTGGCTTCATGAGTACATGATTTGTCTCTGTCTACCGAGCCCCACTACGTCCAGAGGATTTGGTCGTTCCTTTCCCGACCTAACCTGCCGATGCGCCAGGTTCTGGTGCCTACAGGCTCTGCCGGTGCCAGGTCGCAGGCTTTACTTTCGACGGGGTTGTCCTGACGTGGCACGAAGCTTCGTCGAGGTGACAACCAGCTGCCTTGGGGAAGAAGTCGGGCTACGGCCATGGGCTCTTCGTAATGCTTCTAGACTCTGGGCCTGCTGCTCTGTCCTCGACCCGGTTGGTCATTGGCTTCTCCTGTGGGACCCCCGTCTCGGACATCCCACAGGTGGAGTGAAGGAGCGGCGGCGCCGGCGACCAGTGGGCGGCGGAGCTCGAGAGCCTTGGCGGCCTGGCAGCAGCCTTGGCCAGCGCGGCGAAGCGGCGCGAAGTCTTAGCGGGCGGTGGTGCTTTCGAGCGCCTGACGTGGCGAAGCGGCGGGCGGCGCGGTGGTGGCGGCGGCCATGGGGGGCGGTGGCGGCGGTGGCACGCGGCGGCGCGGCGGCGGCGAGCATGGGCAGAACCCACACACGCACGGGCACGGCAAGCCCCAAAGAAAAAAAAACAGAGACGTGGCCAACTCCAACAAAAAACCGATTTTTGCCCCATTTTCGCATGAAATTTGATCAAACAAAAGCATGGAATCACTAGATAACATTCTTAGGGACTCATAGGAGGAAGGAATTGAGTTGATTCTCACCGGAGGCGACGAATTTGACGAAGAACGGAGCTCCGGCCGAACCGACAAAAACTCAAAATTCGTCTCCAACACTTGATGAAACCTAAAATTGATTGTCGGGTTAGACTCTAGACTCATCCACGGTCACAAGGAATCAAGTGGCACGAAGAATGACCCACCGTGGAGAGATCTACAACCAAGAACACGAAGAACACCAAAAAGAAGACCCGGCGTTGGTTTTCTTGCTCTAGTGGATGAACAAACGGGAGAGGCCAAAGAAGGCTCATACCACCGGGACAGGGGTTCTTATACGAAGAGAATGGGAGTGGAAACACGCGGATTGGAGTTTAAACGGCCGAGTTATGAGCATTTATATCCATTTCGGTTTTTGACCGTTCGTGCAAACTCCGGCGAGTGATGGTGGGGAATGGCAAGAGATCGTCGATACGAATCCAACGGAATCGGCCGTTCGCATTTTGGAGTTGAACTGAGGGAGTTATAAGCAATCAAAGCAAGCCCTAGCCATGGATGAGCTTCTCTGTTCTTCCCATGGCATGAGGTTGAAGATGACACTGTTTACGACACGTGGCGGCTTGTGATTGGTCGAGAATTACGTAAATGATCCGCCCTAGAGAAAAATTAGGAAAAATGGTCTAAAAATTCCGAAAAAAATTCCTAGAGCCATTTTAGAATATTTGGGACCCAATAAAATTGGTTTCACGGAATTTGGATGATTTTTGTGGAATTAAATATTCGGGCGCGGATCGCAGGCATTAAACAAAAGCCGCGCGAGATAAAATAGGAACGGAGGTCCAAAAATCCGGGGAATGATTCCTAAAATCATTTTGGAATATTTGGAACACAATTGAAGTGGTTTTGGGATTTTTGGAGCATTTTTGGACTCGGGTGAAAATTCGGATACCAGCGGGAATCTGAAAATTCGATTTTTCGAACGGAAGGGAATTGAATCCCGATTTTGGGTGGGAAAGGAATGCCAGGTTAACATAAACACCAAGAAACTCTAATTTTTTAATTTAATTAATTTAAATTAGATTTTCTCCAGCAAACTAGGGCGTTACAGTAATCACGTCAACATTTTGTTTTCTTTGCCTGTAGAATTTACCGTATGCCTTTCTTATATTTGATTTTGTGTAAAGTACCATATATACAGTCAACCTTGTTGCTTAAGCCGCTCCTCGATTCAACTTTATGCAATCTAGCCTAACCAACAGTGGTGTTTTTCTTTGCATGAAAGCCAGTGTTTAGGGTGTCGTACGTCCAGGCCTAGTCAAACTAGGAGTTTTCTTAGAATATGGATGAATTGACTTTTTTCTTTGGAGTTTCACACGTTCTAAACAGATCCTATAGTCAGCGTTATCCCTCGAAGTTTAAGGTATGTTTAGAGCGCCGGAATTCTACTAGAGTTTCAAAGGAAACAATTTAATTTATGTAGGAATCCGAAACAATTCAGTGCTCCAAATGGGGCGTAGCTCTCTAGGATGCTCCTAGTTCCCTTTCTCCTCTTGTTTTCAATGGATATAGCACTACCGCCCATACTCTGAATTTCTGAAAGTCCGAAGACCAGTCCGAGTGTGACATGCGGAGTGTTACGAGAATAGCATCATGGTTCCAAATCTTATTGAGATTTTAAAAATATCGATCGAAATTTCGGCTTTCGGTTAGATTGAAATTTTAAATCTCAGTAAGATAACTTTTTTGAAAATTTTCAAGTTGCTACAATGATTTTCGGTAAATTTCTATGAGATCTCGGTGAATTTCGGCTTTTTTGATCGAGATAATTGCAAATTTGACTAGTTTTTATGTTTTTAGGACCAGATTTAACATCAAATTTTTTGTGGAGAATTGTAATAACTTTTATGAGGAATGCATGTGAAAACTTTACAATATATATATATATATATATATATATACAAACTTTTTGTGACCGGTTTTCATGAGACGAAGGGGCTCTCAAGGACTTGGCCTAGGATTGAAGGAAGGAGCAGGATCATAAGAGGTGGAGTATTAAACAGTGGAAGGAAAGGATAATAGAAAGTATACCCAGTTCTGGTAAGGAAGCAAGCATATCCATTGATGTCAATCATCTTGAAGCCACTGAAGTACATTCTGCTCAGATCGTCTTTTGTCAGCAATTGGAGAGTTGGCGCAGCAAGAGGACTCTGCTTATGTCAAGTTATAATCCATTATGGTGAAAATGACACTTCCATAAAACTACACACACACAAAATTTAGTGGAAAAAGTTTGGAATTGAGAGACTACTTCCCCAGCAATCTGCATAAAAATGATAGGTACAAAACATGCATGCTGCTTTTTCTATCCATGAATTAGTGCTATGCAACCAGTTTCCCTACTCCCCCTTGATGAAACAGAACAGTACGTCATGAACTGGGTTGAAAAAAGGGTTCATAATGAACCAGGTTCTATGTATTGTATTAATAATTGCATAGGACCTTGGAGTCTTATGTTGTGACAATCCAGTCCAGTCATTGCTGGAGTACACCAAAGCAAGACCACACAGGAGAAGCATATTAATATTAATATTAACTCTCCCTATGGGGGAAGAAAATGCGGACCTCAGAGCTATGCCACGTCGCTTGTTTCCGCCTGTGCTTGGCTTTCGTGTGTCCTACCGTGTATCGCGCCTGTCTTTCTTCGTGCACGATCTGGTCGTACGCGTGTTCTCCGTTCGTCAGCCTGCTCGCCATCGTTCGTTGTTTCAGCCCTGTCTCTGCGTGCTTCGGTCTTGCCTATGCGTGTGGCGTGGGATTTCCGTCTCGGCGCTGTGCACCATCGATTCGCGCGCTTGGGACGTGCGTGCAGTGTTCCGGCCTCGATCGCTTCGCCTGGGTTGGCCCGTCGTTTCCCGCCGCGTGTGACTGCCGTCTACGCCGTTCGTCCGTCCGTTTTGGCCTCCCACGCTTCAGCTTGCTTGCCCGATTGTTTCCCGCCGCGTGTGCTCTCCGTTTGCGCTCGAGTTTTCGTCGTTTGTCAGCGTTAGTTCCAGCCGTGGAGTCTTCGGGGGGCATCGTCTCCCTTTTATCTCTGTGTTTTTGTGCCTGCGTCTCTACCTTGGTTCGAGTGTTCCCGTTTTTTTCGTCGGCGGTTACCCGGCGTGATTCCGATTTGGTCCATCGTTGCCTGTTCCGGTGTGGTATACTGTTTGCCTCGCCGTCTCGGCTTGGGCGCGCTGCAACGCTTGGAGGCGCTGCCGTTGCTGACGAGGTGCGCCCGTCTGTTCTCCTTTTGTGTACATTGCGCCTGTTCGTTTCCCTGCGCTTCATGTTGTTCCTCATATTGTTCTTGTTCAGTTTGGCGTAATCCCGATTCGGTCCACCGTTGCCTGTTCCGGCGTGGTCTACTGTTTGCTTCGCCGTCTCGGCTTGGAGGTGCTGTCGTTTGTTACGAGGTGCGGCCGTCGGTTCTCCTTTTGCTGTTCTTGTTCAGTTTCCAGATTCACTATTTTAGTCTTCCTCTTCGTCGCCGGTATTGCTTTCGTATGGCCTCGTGTTATCTTCTTGCTAAAACATTATAGGTATTATTGTCGGCTCTTACTTTCTTTTGTGTTTAGTTCATTATTCTGGATTGTATTTTTAGTATCTTTTTGCGTTCGTGTGTTGAGATTAACACTGATGCATTTTATTTGTTTGGTTTTGCTCTTCTCCGTGGCGTACCAGGCGTATACGAATTCCCAGTCATTGCGAGATCAGGGTTGCTGTCGTGAGTGCGTTGTTCCGCTCCCTGATCGTTGTCCCGCGCCCTGATTTACGACTTGAGGTTAATCTGCTTCATAGCGTTATATTCATTTGATTGGTTAGTTTTTACTAGCGTGTTATTCCTATTGGTATTTATTCTTGTTAAACAGGATGATTACCGAGGTATTCGTTCTGTAGATGATACTAGCTTCATTGGCCACAGTGAGATTCATTTTCAGATTATTTGATGTGTGCTACTAACTCTATCTCATGATGCATACACAGGTCATTATGTTTTCACTAAAACCTGGTGAGGAGACTATCACTAATGTAAAACCACCAGGAACAAAGTTGATAAATGGGTAATTTTTTGTTCCTTCTCATCATTAGTATTTGTATGGTTGTTTGATGCTGAAGGTACTTGGTCTATAATGACTGACTGTCAACAAAAAAAAAAAGTCAACCAATAATCAACAAGAGCACAAGATTTGAGGATATATAATAATGAAAGAGCTCCTTACAGGCCACCTCAATTGAAGGAGTGTTGTGCTTAACATTTGTTGCCAAAATAAAATATATATATATTAGTTTTTTTGCAATATGAACTACCAAGTATTATTTACTTTGTGCCTTTCAGGTGGAGTTGTTCCGGCAACTTCTTGGGTCCAGAATTTGGGATGCTATTTCGACAAGTATGCATCTCAGTCTGGCCACACTATTTACAATGGTATGAACTGCTTCTTGCGTTTAACACTATGGATTGCTCTGATATGTAGGTTAACGGTAGATTTTACACCTCGGGATCATACAAAAGAGCGTATGGAAACTACTGTCCAGCGATTAATTAATTTGCCTCAAAACACTTCTGTATGTATGCTATGCAATAAAGAGCTCTTCTATTTTACTTTGATTTCTTCTTTTCTATGCTTTTGGACCTGCCTGTACTTGACAATACTTCATACTTTGTGGAGCCAATAGGTGCCACTGTTGTAGTTACCATTTTCCCCTGTATTATTGAATGGCTGAATCTCTGCGGTAGCGTGAAAAAAATTTTGGTAGGTCTTGTTACTAAGAATATGAGGTCTCTTACATAACAGCAAGCTAAAACTATGGTTTTGAGGGCGGTGGCACAATTAGTCTATTTTTTGCAATCCTATAATGGCTAGAAACTTATGTAGCTGTTTCTATAATTGCAGGGGCTTTACTGTGAATCGCATGCACTGGATAGGTTTTTTTTTGTTATACTATGCATATTGATTCACTATCATTTTGTTTCACATATGCTTTCATCACTTAATTTGTAGTGCTAATGAGAAATTGGAGGTCATGGTTGGCAACACAGCTATTGCTGCAAACTTTCGAACATGGCTTTCATCATTGTTGCCTTTCGAACACTGTCCCCTTGTTGCAAAGTCCTTCCTGTCAATTTAGGTTGGTACCATTTTGTAAAAACTCCAGCATTTCATTGATTGATATTTAGATGCTCAGTTTGATAGTGTGCTAGGTAGTGAACAGATGATGTCTGTTGCCAAATAGTTAGCATTCTGTTTTCAAGAGAAAAAAATGGAACTTACATTTCATGAAATCTTTTGTTTTAGATATGTGCTTTTGTGTGAACAATAATTAAAGCAAATTTCCTCCAGACTTTCTGGATGATCCATGCTTCAAGTTATTTGTGTTGTGTACCTAGCAACTATGGCTGTCTTGGTTCTGTATCTCCTATTTTCTCAGCTAAATCATTTCTCCTAATAATAATCTATTGAATACAGATAGTGTATTTTTTAACTCAAGCATTATACAGTTGACATCAGAAACACCAATATTCCATCGAATACTTTACAACCTTTCTCAACTTGATTGTAGATCTATGCTGATGGATTGGTAAAGAAAGCGTATGAGGACTGGATGCATGTTGTAGAATACGATGGCAAGGCACTCCTGAGCTTCAAGCAGAAAAAGAAATCTGTCACAACCAGAAGTGGCACTGCAACAGCTTCGACAAGCAACCCTGCTCCATATGGTTCGGCCAATGCACAGAAACAATTGTCACTGTCAAGAAAAACTGGGCAAACTTCAATGGGTGCTACAAATGAAGGTAACAAGATTTTAAACCCACAATCTAGATACATCCTGTGTAGGTTTCTTGTTCATCATTGTATTTTTTTAACCATGCTTTACCAGCCACGTTTTTATTTCAATATGTTGAGCTTCGTTTTCCTTTTTTCAGGTCTTAAGCCCAGTGATTTTAGTTTATGCCTGCTCATCCTCAATCCTCACTGACCAACATTAATGTGCAGTGTTGCTAAAGTTTCCATATAGTTTATTTTCATTTGGTTACTCATTGTTTTTCAAGTGATTTTCTTGTCTTCAGTCCTCATTTTCGTTGTAGCCTCTGTGAGATAGTATAAATGTATAATAAGGAGGGTGCCATAATGTGATGTAGCATGCATCAAATTATAAAAGAGCATATGTCAAGTAGGCCCCATACGAACACTAAAATTTGGATATCTCAGAATCAAGCGACAATGACATTAATGGCGCACTTGCATCTTGGCCGCAAACTGCTTTAACTACCTTTTCATTACTTGATTTTGACTGTTGGAAGTCAACCATTGTTGGTTGGACATATATGTATGCATAAAGAAACATGTCGCTGCTTCGATTATGGATGTACAGGTCACATGGTATTTGTGAATTTATTATGCCATTGCTAATATGTCATATTACCGAATTCCTATGGTTTGTTGAGCTGATGGAGCTATAAACGGATACAGTGGGAACCAAGATATCTCTATGGTCTGTTTGCAAACATCACCATGCAATATGGGAGGAGTTCACTGTCATCTGAAAGCCAGTTCAATGGGTCCTCCCTTCTGGCTCAAGCATCCACAAGACCACAACAATAGCAGCAGAGTTTTGAATTCCCAGCACTCGGTGAGTCCATGCACCCGGTAGGCCTGAATCCTTTTTATGGAAGGACAACTACTTTTGTGTTTCATAGGCTTCTATAAAAAAAACTTAACCATATCTTCTCTTCCGTAGGTATTTTTTTGACAATTTAATAAAACTAATACTATGGTAGATTTCACATATGGCAAAAGAGGCTCACTTACTCCTATAAAAAAATGTTAGAAATAGTTCTCCTACAAAACAGCAAGCCCATATTGTAGTGCTTGCACGATATCTCCTGATTTCTGAGCATTGCCTAGGAATTTAGAATCCCAAATGGTTAGCCAAACTGGTTCAAGCAAGGTTCAAGCAAGGGTAAAAAAAACATCTTACAAAAATGTTATATTATTTTTACACTTCACTATCCAAAGATATCTCTCTTACATGGTATTTGTACACCCTAGGTTGAAACATAACTCTTAGCATCTCTTCCCTTTTTATTACACATTAGTTTTCTGATGTATTACGTTGCCTCAATTATATATTTTCTTTTAATCATTTCTATAACATGCTATTACTAAACTGTTTTTTTGCTTTATCTCTACCAGACGAACAAAATTATCGACGGCGCGGCGTAGCGCGCATATCTTCCTAGTTACTTCCAACAACCAAGAAAAAGACATTCAAACCTGCTAAAGTACTACCTGAGAAAAAAAAGGATTGTAAGAAGACAAAAATTGACATGGCAATCAAGCACCATTGGTAGAGTCCAAATTGAAGATTTATAATCCGAAAATCAGGCGAAATACTGTTAGAATTTCTAAATTTAGGGTATTTTATATGAAAATATTTCATAGTTTGCATTCAAATAGATAGAAAATGTAGATAAATATTTACATGTTTTTTTCTAGTTTTTTTCTAATTTTTTTCTAACGTCAGGAGACCATTTCACAGAGGTTGAAAAGAACCAAAATTTCGGTTGAAATTCAGTTTTGTTGGCCTCAAAAATACCAAATTGCAAATTTAATTTTTGAATTTCAACCAAATTTTAGCTGAAATTCCGCTCTCAAGATGTGGTTCCAAATTGAAATTTGAAACCTTCGATAGCACCACCACAGTCGCCTCACTTTCTAACTTCTTGTAATATCACTAGCAGCTCATATACTCTTTGTTGCTAGTATAAACCAACATAAAAATTGTATTTTTAATGGGGCTTCAATTTTTGCGGCCATTAGGCATCGAGGTCTCGGCGAATGGGAGCCGGCGACGTCGCCCCCGTTCGTCCCTTCCACCGTGCCCACGAATCCATTCCATTCCATTCACCGGCGCGCCTGCATAATACCGCACCACCACCACGCAGCCCACCGCCCACAACCCACTCCCTTCACCCCGCGCCCCACTGGGAGCTAGAATTTGATTCGCAGCTCCACTTTGCTCCATTCGCACCGGAGCTGACCGCTCGCTTGCTGAGTGAGGCGAGGTGCGTACATGAAGGTGCTCTGCAGCGCGTGCGAGGCGGCGGAGGCCCGCGTCCTCTGCTGCGCTGACGAGGCCGCCCTCTGCGCGCGCTGCGACCGCGACGTTCACGCCGCCAACCGCCTCGCCGGAAACCACCAGCGCTTCCCGCTCCTCACCCCCGCCGCCGCCCCCGTGTCGCCGCCGCCAAAGTGCGACATATGCCAGGTCCGTGCGCGCGCGCTCTTCTTGCTCGTTCTTGGTGTTGTTTCTTGGATTGGGAATTCGGGATTGATCGATCTTTGTTTGCCGGCGCCGGTGCAGGAATGCCACGCCTACTTCTTCTGCCTCGAGGACCGCGCGCTGCTCTGCCGGAGCTGCGACGTCGCCGTGCACACCGCCAACGCCTTCGTCTCCGCGCACCGCCGCTTCCTCCTCACCGGCGTCCAGGTCGGCCAGGAGGAGGAGGACCACTCCCCGTACCCGCCGGAGCCGTCCCCTCCGCCGCCGGCGAAGAGCGACCCGGTCCCATTCTACGGCGAGGGCGACTTCAGCTGGGTCGCCGCCACGCCGGACGATATCGGCGTCACCGGGAGCCTCCCCGATTGGCCGATCGTGAACGAGCAGTTCGGCTCCCCTGCTCCGCGGCACACGGAGGCGGCCAGCAGGACCCCACCGAAGCGGAGCCCGCGGGCGCTGGCGTTCGGCGGCCAAGGCGGCATGATGGATTGGCCCCTCGGCGAGTTCTTTGGCGGCTTCAGCGACTTCAGCGGCAGCTTCAGCTTCGGCGAGAGCGGCACGTCCAAGGTCAGCGTCGAGTTCCTTGCTTTCTCAATGCTACTATTATTTTTTTCTTTTTTGCTAACACTAATTGCAACTAATTAATTGCGGATTATCTTCACAATATTTCAAGTTTCAATCGATCAATTTGCTCTTGCGCAATGCAATCGCCACCACTAATCCGTGCAAAGATACAATTTTTGGTTTGTTCTGTAAGTGATCTGACATTGCACGATGGCATGTATCGAACCACCAGGCCGACAGCGGGAAGCTCGGAGGCAGCACCGACGGCTCGCCGTACTACAGATCCTCGTCGGAGGACCGGAACGCCGACGAGCTCTTCGGGCAGGTGCCGGAGATCCAGTGGTCGGTGCCGGACCTCCCCTCCCCGCCGACGGCCTCCGGCCTGCACTGGCAGAGGCGCCCGGCCGCTCACGGCGCCTCCGACAGCACCGCCTTCGTCCCGGACATCTGCTCCCCGGACAACTCCCTCCGCTACAGCTTCCCGGCCGGCCAGCCGGCCACCGCAAAGCGCCGGAGGAGACGATAGCCACGAGGACGAGACAAATCTTGGCGAAAACCCATGTGGTCGCCATGTGCACGATGTGATTCTAGCTCTTGCAGCTAGCTAGCATGCAAGACGCTGACCCGATTGTGTTACGTGTGTACTTCCATTTAGATAAGATCGGAGTAGCTAGATAGCTAGCTAGGGGGTTGGTTATTGATGATCCATCACCTCCACTGGCACTCCATGGTGATGGCGTCAAATCCTGGTAGTAAATAGTAATCAACGGCACATCAAACCCTGTATGGAAGGGCGGAATCTCGCGGGATTATGCTATTTCCTGCAAAAAAAATTTCCAAAGTTCTGAACTAGGCCACAGTTTAGGTGTGTCAGTGCATCTGATTCTCGAGCGCGGGCGAGCAAGCTAGCCGCTTCTTTTGACTTGCTGCAAGTCGAAGGGGATTGAACTGAAACTGTTGTACTCGCGGTCAGTGGATAGGATAGGATAGGATAGGATATGTGATGCTCAAGTTCCGTATGTAGTTCGTTCAAGTCAGATCAGGATATGGATATGTGTGACAAAATGTTGGTAATGTTGCATTGTACTAGTAACTTGACATATACTATTATTGTACCGTCTCTTTTTCTTTGAATGCATTCATCAAATCCTACTACATGAATCTGTATTTCCATTTGAACGATGTTTCCTACCTTATTGCTTATCAAGGAATACACTCGACTCACCATGGTCCAGATTGGCATTGGCACGGCCCATGTACAAATTAAGAAAGGGTCTAGAGCTCCACGGCAGAGGCCCCCTTCGCCCTCACCACGCGGCAGCTCACTCCAACGAACAGCGGGTGAAGCGGCGGCCTACCCTGACTACACACATCCTGCGGCGGATGCTTATTTGACTGCACTCTTTTAGTTGCCTTAATTTTGCCTTAGTTGTAAAATTACTCTATTCTATTCTCTCTCTATTACAAAATAGCTTCTGTACGCTACACTTTTTTTTTTTTCCAGAAATAGCCTCTACCGCTTGGGGAGGTGTGGCGGCAAGGGGCTTGCTGTGCCTGAGAGGGGAAGCAGGGGCTTACCGCGCCTGCCGCCTGGGAGGGGAGGTAGGGGCTTGCCCCACCCTGGGGGAGGTAGGATTTATTTACTTATTTTTGTTGATTTTCATCAGCGGGTTTTTTTGTTTTATATTTTGTTGTTTTTTTAAAAATAAGTAGACTAGAAAATATGCCGTGAAAAAATTTTTGGTACTAAGTCGAATATTATTTTTATAATCGAATTTGATTGTTCACAACCAATAGAACAACGTAGCTCGAAAAGTTTTTTTAATTTATTTATTTTATTTGTTTGACTAGTGTAACAATTAATCAATCGTAGTTAAGAAAACAAAAGATCTTATCCGAATAGTACATAAGTTAATAAAGGAAAACACCACATTCATAGAAATGACATTTAATATTGGTATAAACGAAATAAAGGCATGGAGTAAATGACTCGTAAAAATAGCATAGCATAATGTAGAAAATAATGACAGAAAACGTGCATAAATATATAAAGGTACATAGCATGACATATAAATAATAGTGTACATAGCATATAATAGTATACATAGCATGATATCATGGACGTAACATTACGTAGAAAAATGTGAAAAAAGACATGGTGCGATAACATGTACAAACCATAAACATAAACTACAGCTAAGGTATATGCGTGCCTTTTGAAATTGTAAAGAAATCATGCTGGTTGTCTATTCGAAAGGCTCGAATGAGTAATCATACGGTACCCATATGGAGTGTTGATCGTCAGGACGGTGTGGATATGGCTGTTGGTCACGGTAGTGGCAAGCACAATTGCAGCTCGCTTTGCTGCAGCAGCAGTAAGTGTGGTAGTCCTTGCCGAGGTGGACAACCTCCTCATTGTTCCTCTCCCTGAGTTTTTGACGACGTAGGCCATCGTTCTGGGTCTAGAGTTCTAAGTTCTGCCTGCAGAGCTGGTCATTCTTGTTCTTGACCTCAATGAGTTCCTCTTCCTTTTCATCAAGGCGTATCATCAATGTGGACATGTAACATTGAGCATCTAAGGGATATAGATCGTCCACCTATTCAGCGAATTTGCAAGCCTTGGTTTGCATGTAAGAGTAAATGTCATATAGCGAGACATGTTATATTATGGTATGTAAGAGTTGTATTGGCTACCATGAATAGAGAGCATCGGTAGAAACGACGTCTTGGGTAGGAATTGGACTTGTCACAAACCTACACGATGGTGTCGAGGTCATGCTTACATGTTGGCCATTTCACGGGGTGGAGTGGCCAGCTGTCGATGATTAGATTGTTGGGGGTGTAGTAGTCCATTGTTCGAATGAAAAAAATCTAGGCTAGGGGGATTGGGGTCTTGGGGACTATAGATTTTGACGATCTCGAGTGAAGGGTCACGACCTCAAAACCATGAAGGGTCAGGGCCTTGAGGTGCTACCTGGTTCGTCTTCCCCATCTATGCCTCCCACGGCTTAAGGTGCCTCCTCTGTCTGCCATTGCAATTGAGTGGATGTTGAGCTAGTAAAGAAGTATTGCTTGAGTGGCCATTGGTTTTATAGATAGTTTGTAGTGGGGTGATGACGTTAAGTCGAATAAGTTTGAGAAAGTACATGGCAGTGTATTATCAATTTTGATTTGAAAAAGCCAATGTGTTGTCACTCCACTCTGGGTGAGAGAGAAATAGACAGTGTATTCACTCCACGGTGCACAAAGTGTTGTCAAATATGACTAACAAAGCTGCTGGTAGCGTATTGTCAAATCGGTATGAGAAAGCTTGTTAGAGCATGTTGTCAAATCGCTCTGCAATGCTGATGTGTGTGTTGTTCTATTGTCAATTTGGTCTAAAAACATAGTGAATTCAGACGAAAGCAATAAATTTATCACTGCAGCCTGAGAAAGCGAGTTGCATCGTGCTGTCTCATCGGTCTTGGAGTAAGTGCTAGTATGGTACACATGGGTCACATACTACGATATATTAGTTCAACAGCATGAATATGTAGATAAACATCAACTGGATACAGTCTTACACCACTAGAAATGGCATCCATGAGCAACTTAGAATCCTTTGTAGGAAACAAACTAGTTCACAATTATAGTATAAAGTACAACCAGGATATCTACACACATATGAAGTACGATACAACACAAACAACCGCTGGCTCCTTGAAACCTCAACCCTAATCAGGTTGTCACTTTCGCGCACGGCGAAGTTTGTCATGTGGGTATGTGAACTGATTCAGTGCATGTGTACCACTCCGCAAGTCATACCCTGTATCTTGTGTAGTGGGAGGGGCCTCATCAAGTTAGCTGGGTCCTAGCTGTTGGTCACGAAATATGTATTACACCCACCCAGGAGACTGCATTGAAATGCACCATAGTGTTGTGGACAAAAGAGAGTTCAACAAGTAATGAAAATTACACAGAGCACTAATCGATGCCGGTTGCGGTGTTGTGGAGTGTTGTGCCTACTGGCTGAAATCGTCCCTGAAAACCTGTGCGCATGTACTGTTAGATTAGTCCCATCTTGGTAATCACTTCAACTGCACAAAACTGATTGGGAGGGACCAAACTCCCTTCAGAACACCGTTGTAAACCTTCGACATATTAGTTGTCACTATACAGTACTTTGTGCAGTCCATGTCATGTAGTAGGGACCACTTCCCAGGCCTGGAGCATGTATCTGCACCCATTCTGAGAAGCTGTTGACCTAGCCCTCTCTAGCCCACCCAGTCTGACTCGAGTCCGACTGAGCTGCGTTCGAGTTCGACCCGGACCCAAAACCCTAACCCTACTCGGTCCCGACCGTTGGATCAGATCCAACGGCTGAAACCGAGTCGCGTTGCATGCGCACGGGAGGCGTCCGATCTGTGCTATGTGGATGCACCGGATTGCGCCACGTCGCGCCGCCATGGTCTCCGATTCAAGCTCGGATAGCGCCGCCGTGTCGGCCTAGGGCTCCGGATATCGTGCGCACGTCGAGGCCATTTAAGGCGTGAGTCGTCGCCCGAGGACCATTGTTTGCTTGCGCACCTTTTGCCCTAATTTTCCACGCCCGAGCCGCCGCCACCTTCCCGCAATCTCTCGCCGAAGTTCGCGAAGCACCGCCACGGATTCTTCCTCTTCCCCAGCGCCGTTGGCCCTTCTCCGCCGCGTTGGACCCAGATCCGGAACCGTTGTGACTAGGCGCGCACGTGGGGGTCATCCACTTCGCCGGGAACTCACGGAATCGCTGTCTCTTGGGTCGTCGTCCTCGGCTCTGGTGACTGCGAACTGCCGCGCCGCCATCATCGCCCTCGAGCTTCTGTAGCCGTCCGATCTTCATCTCATGCAAGAGGTTAGTCCTCGTGTGTCCTTCCCTTTACCGTAGATCCAAATCGACTTAGGTCGTTCGATCTAGCTTCAATGGACCAGATTAGATCTAGCCTTTAGATCTGGATCCATTTTCGGCCGTTAGATCTGTAGCGAGCGGCTCAGATCTTGCCACGTAGGTTGCACTGCCGCGCTTGGGAGTTGACTAGGACCGTTAGATTTAGATCCGTCGGTTGAGGTTGCGCCACGTATCGCGTAGCAATGGAGACTAGATCTATTGTGGACTATTAGATTTTGATCAAGCGGCGTAGATCGTGCCGCGTGTCGCCGCCCGGGTCATGCCTCGTTGATGCCAAAGCCGCGTGGCTCAGATCCAATCTGAGCCGTCCGATCCGATTTGAACGGATCAGATTAGATCGCCTAAATCCTTTACGCGCGAGATTAGATCTAATCTGGACCGTCGGATTTCAAACCGACAGCCCAGATTGTGCCCCGTGGCCGGGAGCCGAAGCGCTGCGGTCCACGCAGGTGACGCCGGTCGTCGCTAACGTCAGCCCGAGCCCGAGTGTCAGCGACTGCACCAACCGCTCGATGACGTCATCCGTGACGTCATGATGACGTCACGGTGGGCCCGCGTGTTAGTATCGTTCGGCCAAGGCGTGCTAACGTCAGCAATGACGTCAGCAGTGGGTCCCACGTGTCAGCGACACGTGTACCCATGGACCGGGTCCACGGTGGACCGAGCCCGAGCCGTGGACCGAGTCCATGGACCGGATGACGCAAGCTGACATCATAATTCGATTTTTCTTTAGAAAAATAATTTGATGGAAATTCAATTTCCACGCTGACGCAATGCTGATGTCATAATCGGACTTTTTAATAGGAAAATAAATGAATTAATTCGGTTTATTCTTTTAATTGATTTTTCAAACTTCAAACGCTTATAACTTTTGCATTTTAACTCCGATTTGGGTGATTCCAATTTCTAAATTTCTATAAAATTGAGCTCTACTTCATGGTGAATTTTATATAATTTTTGGACATGATTTTTTCTCTGTTTATATTTGTTTAATTAATTTTTCAAACTTTAAACAGCTATAACTTTTACGTTTTTACTCCGATTGAGGCGATTCTAGTTTCTAAATTTTTATAAAATTGAGCTCTATTTAATGGTGAATTTTATTTAATTTTTGGACATGAGTTTGTATCTGTTTTTATTTATTTGATGTTTATTTATCCGTTACAAGTACACGTTGAAGTGCCCAATGGCTGCGAAGGTGAAGTTTTGACCTAAGAGCCAGCTCAAGACTAAGAACAAGTACTTTTTGAAGGCAAGTTATGCTTTGTTCATATTGTTCCCACTTTCGAAAATTATTTTGATTCAATTTATTGCATGCTAATTTAATTAGAAATTGCTTTAATTATTCCTACGAATTAGTTAAATGCCAAATTTGTTGTATGCCACATTGACATAAATAATTGTGTGCCATGGACCCTTTTGTCACCCTAGTTGTGGATTATTTAGTTGGATATTATTAAATTGCCAACATGGGTAACTAGACCGTTGTAAAATAATGCTTAGCCCTGCCACGTAGTCATGACATAATTTGGATAATCAAATATTAATGTTGACTTAATGATATATGGAACATGATTTGGAAAGTGTCATGTGTTATTAATGATGACGTTGATGGCACGTGGTGCATGGTAATCAACTAGGGTTTGATAAAATGCTTTAGACTAGGGCAAGTGGCAAGTTTTATCAGGTGGGGCAGGATTGGTATCAGGAAAAGTCGTTTTGGTTCTTCGGGTAGTCTTACCCTAGTCAATTAAGGACTTAATCTTGCAAGCCTTTGAACTGAGTCATTCATGCAACCACAACTCTGGAGTGGGACAGACCTAGCTGATTAATTTATTGATTCTAAACTTTAGTACTATTGTGGTGGTGTGGGGCCCGGGTAGTGGTAACCAGTCCTCGCACGGGTTGGCTCACATAGCACAAGAGGGGGGCCCTGGATGTGGTAACCAGTCCCACCAGTGTTGAAACCTCAGCGAGTAGTACTGGGTTTAGATAGGCATTGGAAAGGCTTTGTTACGAGCACTCGCATTTGTGGTGTTTGACTGTATCTTGTGGGTAAAGTGTATAACCTCTGCAGAGTGTAAAATCTATTCGAATAGCCGTGTCCGCGGCATTGGACATTGCTCAGGAATTACAGTCAAGGGTTAGACTTTCGTGAAAATAAATGCGGAGTTTGGAAACACTTGAGTTTGGAATGGTGAATTGGACTTAGGATTGGAAAATACTCTACTTGTGCAATCATTGTGAA
The DNA here is from genome assembly GCA_036346355.1 of Rhipidocladum racemiflorum. Classification (NCBI taxonomy): domain Eukaryota; kingdom Viridiplantae; phylum Streptophyta; class Magnoliopsida; order Poales; family Poaceae; genus Rhipidocladum; species Rhipidocladum racemiflorum. Next base: position 42,267,674 of record CM070578.1, read on the forward strand.
AATTATTACCTTTATTATTGTCTTACTGCTTGCAATCTATTACTGTATTTCTAAATGCTGCTTTACTGCAAATGAGCCTGTTAGCTTATCCTTTGTGTTAAGCCATGCATGTAGATTATTAGCCTTGCATTCTGTGCATGACTTGCTAAGTACCAAGTACTCACCCCTTGCAACAATACAACACCAGTTGAAGAAGAGGCTACGCCAGCTTTGGAGGAGGAACTTCAGGAGGAGCCGTCTATTTAGGGGAAAGCCCAGTCAGTTGCCTGTGGCATATTGGTTAGCGCCACACATTTCTTTATTTTTCCGCTACAGTTATTTCTTTGAATAAGTTTTCGCCCTACGAGGCGTACTTTTGTAACTTGACCATAAGGTCGAGTAATCAGTTCGGTTATTCTAAATAAAGTACTTTACTATTTCGTTGAGTATGATTGTGATATTTACCAATGTTGAGACTGTGGGCACTAGCGTGATCTTGGACTAGTGCAGAATACACAGAGGGTCCGGATTTGCAAATTCGGGTCCCGACATCTTTCTCCCGGTCCTCTTCATCGCCCCCGCCCTCCTCTTCCTCCTCTCTCCTCCTCCTCCCCGCACTTCTTCGTCCTCCCCGTCTTTATGCACCATACCCCCACCTATCCCAGATTCTTCTAGAATGTTCTAGAACTTACAGCTCCCCACCTTGGGTTTTCTGCAGGGAGGAGCCATGTCAGGATTGCGGGTCATATGGCCGCGACGGCTGTACGGGTGGTGGCGGATTGCAATGCCCAGTGAGCCCTCGCGTGCTACGAGGTTTGGCTTTAGGGTTATAGTAGTCGACCTTTGCTTGAGATGTGGTGAACTGTTAATGATTGTTTTTATCCCATCTTCTTTTGCAGCTCCGGCGAGGAGGAATGGGTGCATCCAGATAGATTGCTATGGCGGGCCTCAACCAGCTGCAGCGTGATGTGCGTTAAGCAATCTCAGTTAGAGGTTTCTCCTTCATGTAGTGATATAAGATCTCCTTTCTAGCCTGTATTGTTGATTATTTGCTCATACACAAGGAGTAGTCTAATAGAGTAATAGTGTTAGCAAGAGGGATTGCATGATTTAGCTGCCACATGCTTTAGGCGTCAGTGATTTAGAAACATATTGCATGGTATGGTGACATTGCTCAATTTTCAAAAGCTGAGCTGTGTTGCGTTGATCATTTGCTCATGCACAATCAGTAGGCTAATAAAGTAATAGTGTTAGCAGGAGGAATTGCATGATTTAGCTACCACATGCTTTAGACGTTACAAATGCGGTTTCAATCGGCTATGTTATGTGCTTCTAAGTGCATCAAATGATTTCAGTATCATGGTTATGCAACTATGTAATGGAATTCGGGTTGCGCGTCTTCTGAATGCAACAATGGTTCTGCCCAAGTTTGAGGTTTTGGCCTATTGGAACAAGTCTACGTATGGGCACCATTCAAGGAAACAAAGACATGTACTAATTGTAGTTTTGTAACCTATTTGTACTTCAGTGCTTATTGGAATGCTATGTCAGTGGTTTTGTAGATATTTTTGATGTTGATTACTTCGTTGAGCAGGCTAGAGGTTATGTGGAAGCTGTGAAGGACATGCCTGAGGAGGTAGCATCGAAAGAGCTATTTAGGGCTGACTACAGCAAATGGAAAGGACATTTTGATTATGTGGAAATTGTGCTTCAGGCTTTCTTGGAGCATCACTATGTTTCACTGAAGGTAATCATCATTGTGGATCTTAACATAGAAGTTACTTGTTATATTTCATATTATTTTGTTGTCCTGGAAGTGCTTGATCTTGCAAGTTATGACCATAGAGGCTACAACTACATGAACATTTGGATGACATTTTATTTTGCTGTCCTGGAAGCGCTTGATGTTGCAAGTTATGACCATAATATTCGTGTGCACACTTGCAATATTTTCCTAATTTTGGTATGTTCCTATAGAGGAAAATGGTGATGTCGTCCAATCTGATGCAATGTTGTAAATGACTGTATAATTGCAGACAGTGTTTGTCTTATTTGTAAAACAATATAAGGCATGATATCAGTACACCGGGTCCAATTGCAGTTTAAAATTATATTGCATATAGTTTCATGGTTTTGTTAGTATGTTTGTGTTAGAGGTCAAATGTTTAAGCTATTTGTATTTGTCCTGCCACTTGATTAAAATGTTGCTTTCGAATCATGTTGTTTGCGAAATGCTTGATTGAACACTGGAGTTTCTACAATTATTAAGCTAACAATTCGAATTTTCTTATGGTTCTTTCAAGCGATTGTGAGGGACATTTACATCTATAGCTAACACAGGCGAAGAAAGAAGCTAAATGAGATTACCCAAAAGTGTTCTTGCTACAGTTTTCTGACGCTATTGGAGACAGGTTAAATCAACTTTGTAAGTATGATTGTGTATATCCTCAAAGATGCATAGCTATGTTCGATTTGCATTGCTCTTTGCGTCCGTAAATGACAGCCTGCTTGAACTTCTTTATTTCATCTGTTTGTTACTGGTGATGATATTCTCCAATACTGTAGCTTCTCACTGAATATACCATGAAGCTTTGACTAAATAGGTGATTTTCGAACAAAAAAAACACCTGGTTTGCAATACTGTAGCTTACTGATTTTCGAACAATAATGTAGCTTCTCGTTGAATATACCTGATTTGCATTGCTCCAAGATTGTTCCCACCGGAGGCTAAAGTTTATGTTTTTATTTCGATCGTGTGTATTCATTTGGAGTCATTAGTTTCTCTAGATTACAGATACCATATTTCTTATCAACTTAATCCATTGGTATAGATTGTGGACACATTTGCAGCTGCGGTTTAGCTATTACAAAAACATAAACTTTAAAGGATGGTGGTCTTCATTTATTTCCTCAGATATATTGCCATTAACTCAAGAACCGAAAATTTCATTTCCTTTATTATCTCAGTTTTTTTACACCTAGGACCAAATGCATGAACTTATTACCCTTTTCCGGCATTGTGCTCTCACGCGGCGTGCTGCCGCGTGTGCGTACCTAGTCTTGATTATACTTGGGGTGTTTGCTTTGGTGCCTAATTTTGCCACGTCTACTCCTAGTCATGCCACAATTTCTTAGAAAACTATTTATTGCCACAATTATGGTTTATAACATTATCTTAGCTCCATAGCCTATATGTCATAGACTTAATTTCTTGACTAACTTTATTAAACTTATGGTTACCATTTTGTTGGCCACATTTTCATATTAAGCCATACTTTGCATACGCCTAATTTAGTAAAGTCGATCATGAACAAAACACACCCTAAGTTACAAAAGTTTTATTGTTTGTGTCGTTGGATTGCAACTTTCAGCATGTAGGTAAAAATCCGTAGCTATGTAAATCTGTAATCTCACTTTTATTGCCTTTGTAACTGCCATTAGTTTTCTTTAAGAGTATGTAATCTCACTTTTAGGGCCGTTCAATAGAGCTTTGGCTTTCAGATTCTCGTCTAGAGGAGCCGGAGCTCTACCGAACGCCTCCTGATTTTCATGCGAGGGAGCCAGATCTAGACGGAGCGATTCTTCCGTTTGCATTAGGAGCAAGGAGCAGCCTGGCCCTTGCTCCCTGCGAGAATCCTACGTCTGTGAGCGTCGAGCGCATCGCCTCCTTGCGTATCACCTCCCCGCGTCCGTGAGGCGTCGAGCGCGTCGTCTCCCCGCATCGCCTCCTCATGCATCGCCTCCCCGCGCCTCCTCCTTGCCTCCCCGCGCTGACTCCTCGCCTCCCCGCTTCCCTGCACCACCTCCTCGCCTCTCGCCCGCGCCACCTCCACCTGGAGCGTCGCTGGTTGCCTCGACTCGCGCAGCCTCGAGCGTCGCCGTCCCCGTCTGGAGCGCCGCTCGATCTCACTCTGCCGCCCCTGCTGCCGCCGCCGACCGCCGCGAGGTGTGGCCAAATCTGGAGCCCCTCTACTAGCCGAACACTCTTATTTGAAGCTCCTGATTCTTTAGATCTGGATTTAGAGGAGTTGGAGCAAAATCGACTTGAAGCAGCACTAGAATCCCTATCGAACGGGCCTACTGTGGGAGGAGATATGTATATAGACTTTTTTTTTTTGCGAGATGAGGGATTCCTTTGTCTTCTACATTAGCTCACGGACAAATTTAGGCCCGGTACTAGGTGGGCTGAACACTAGGTTGCCCCATCAAGTCTATGTCATACTGGGCCAAAAGGTTATATGGGCTGAGAAGCTTCTCCATCCTCGTCCCCGGTTCCCCTGCCCTAAACACTAAAGACAGACGCTCAGCCGCCGGCAGCTGCTGCGTCCCGCCACCACCGGCCGGTCCCTCCCGGCACTGCTCCCCACTTCCAGTGCTTCTCGCTGCCGCAGCTGCGCTGCCTCCACACTCCGGCCCGGGGCCGTCGCTCCTCTCCTCACTCTGGTGCCGCCGCCGCTCGTAGCTCGTCACTTGACTTGGGTGCTGCCGGCTGCCGCCGCTCCTCACTCCGTATGTCTCTTTCCTCTGGCTAGGTCTCTGTACGTTTATGTTTGTGTCCTCCGATGCTCCCATCACATGTGTTCTTCCTTGGGCTGGTGCTTCTGGAGAGACATATTGCTCTGATCTTAATCATCGAGGTGTTCTGATCATAGCGCACTTGACTTCATGTGATTAATCTATCCAGAGACCGATAAAACGCAATGATGATATGATCCCCATGTGACACACTTGCCCTTGCAAAAGTGGCGCTTCGAGAGAAAAAAAATGCAATGTTCTACTGTTTCTCTGTCTATGATGCATTATATTGCAAGTATTTATTTAGCACAGTATCAGGATTTTTCTTGTGTCCATTCTCTTGGTGGCTTTTACATGCTTGTTGCAAGAACTACAGCCGCTGGTCTGAACTTTACTAGTCTCGCCACATTTTTTACAGGTGTTGTCAGGGCCAGGGGTGGATTTAGTTGGATCAAAACTTAGCTATAGTTTTAGCCTATTAGAACTTAGCACCGGGCGTACTCCATTTCCGAATCCGCCGCTGTGGTCGGAAAAGGTCCATCACTGGATCCCCCTACTGACTCCCGAGTCCAGCGCCGCCCAACCCTATCTTTGCCAGCGCCGGAGAAGAAGTGTCCAGGGCAGGCCTTTCCACTGAGGCCACGACATGTCGAAGGCGATGAACTCTTCTCTCCTCCCCTCTACTGGGCTGGCCTGGAGTGGGCAGGAGGAGATATTCTAGGCCGAATGCTTTTGTTGGTACGGAAGCCCTAATGTATGTTGCTTGGATTGCCCTAATGTATCTTGCCTGGCTTGTTCTAAGAGTGTTTCGTTCTTTGCTGTGAGCAATCGAATCCAAATCTTTCTAACTTTGTTTCTTTCTTTCCAAGATACTCCGATCCATCCAGTTGCAGATTTGATTTGATTGTGGTTCTAATAGCGGCTTGTTTCCCTAAAATTTGGTGTTGAACTGAACCCCCACACCCCACTATAAGTCCACCCCTGGTGCCGATCACACTTTTGTTCTTGTGCCTACCTGAGGACACCAAAACCCTTTGATTTTTTTGCATGCTATGAATGTGCTGTCTGTCAACACAGGTAGGATCGCCTTTACGTTTGAGCTTGATATAGCTTCTCACTGTGGAAGAACTAGAAATTAGTAATGACTGGTAACCCGTCACATTGGAATTAAACACTTGTTTTGCAAGTTACATAATCAAGTAGTAGTATTTGCTCATGTATCTTTACATCATGATAAACCCCATTTTATTATGCGAGGCAAATAAAGCTCACAACTTTTAATATTTAATTATATTGTACCTAATGTACATATAATTGCTATATAGAAAGTGCTTACCAGGCGAGCGATGGTACCGAAAAATGGTAAAGGATGTTGAGTAAAGAGAAAGTAATTATGGTCTTTGATGGGAGAAGAGCTGATGGACTAAGGTTCAGGACTCGAAGTTCTTGCCGCATGAGTGTGAGGGATACAAGAGTGAAACTGAGAGATGGACCAGTGTTGTCTTTGATTCTTGGTTTGTTGGTTTAGTCTTATGGGCTGTGACGCGAGATAAGGTGGGATGTGCGGACTGAGTAGTGGTTGGATGTGTCCTGCAATTTGTTGAAGGGAAATCTTCAATAGGACCGGGGTGCTGCCCAAGAGACCCAGCTATGTTATTTAATATTTACTACTTAAGATGTAAGCCGAAAAAATAGCAGCCAAGAAAATAGCATGTGCAAAGTTTGCTGTAGAAAAGAGAAAGCAATTAAGGCTCTTGACGGGAGAATAGCTGGTGGGCTTTTTAGTATTCCATATTTGGCTAGTTGAGTTCACTATATGTGGGAGGGAAACTAAGAAATGAGCCTGTTTTGTCATTATTCTCTCAAATGGACTCAGTGTCTGAATGAGCCTGTGATTTGTTTTTCAAGTGGGAAGGAAATCTCCAATGAGTTTAGTCCAGGGGGTTGCTTGCGCTGCAGAATTTACCGGGGTGGCTTCCTGGGCTGCCCTGGCCCTGGTCCTACTCCTGCCCCTGCTTTCTCATGAAGTCACCTACCCTCCTGTATTCCTCTCTATGTGAATAAGTACTGGTGGTATATTTTTTATTCTGATTTCTGGCAACATGCCGATCTCATGAAATGTTTGCCTCCCACTTTTGGCATGTATGCCTTGTCGTGTGATCTGCATTGTACTAGGTTCATTTTTTTTAATCTAGAGATGCCTATTATGAAATATGCATCATGTTTCTACTTAATATTGTAAGGCACTGATTTGTGAGTTATCCTTGTATGAGATACTTCACCTTTTTTCTTCCTTATTTTGTTAATTTATTTTCTTGTGCAAATGCAGTGTGTGGGTGTGGGCTTTATAGTCTGTATGAGGTGTTCTGTACTGGAGAAAGCTCAAGGATAATAACTATCATGGATGCTAACTCAAATTCAAATGTGCAAAAGGCCGAGGAACTCAAACTTAAGGCAAATGATGCCTTTATGGGTATGTTAATATTTGACCTGCCTCTTCTCCTCACTTTTGTAATTACAGTTATACTCGTATACTGTTTTCCTTTTTCTGTCGGAAAACAGATCCTGCCACTTCAATACAAATGAACTATTGTTAAACAAAAATTACCCTGACTGAGATGGAGAAAAAAAATTCTGTCAGAACTGCATATTTCTTTTTTGAATTGGAGTGGAGGGTCCAAAAATATAGAGACATGAGAGTTCTGTTCTTAAATATAGCACTTAGTTTGAGACCCAATCAACAGGAAAATCAAGTATAATTTGATCAATCTAACTTTAACTTTCATGTATTGTATGTTATTTCCAGAGTGGTATCAGGCTGCTGATATTGTCCTTCAAAAAATAAAATAAATCTGGATGTTGTTCCTACTTTGAATAACATTACGTCAAAGATTTAAGAAGTGTACTTGTGTCCCCTAGTCCCCTAAATACATACTACATAGTATTTGCAAACTAATTTGTTTTATACTACTTACATCCTCCAGCAAACAAGTTCTCCCGGGCTATAGAGCTTTATAGTCAAGCCATTGAACTTAACAGTTCAAATGCGGTTTACTGGGCAAACCGTGCATTTGCACATACGAAGTTAGAGGAATATGGAAGTGCAGTGCATGATGCTACAAAAGCTATTGAAACTGATCCTCGATATTCAAAAGTAAGTGATAATGTCACTTCTTGCTGTCACACTTTTGTAAGTTTATTTTTTTAACCAATTTTTTGCTTGTAGGGTTATTACAGACGTGGTGCAGCATATCTTGCTATGGGAAAGTTCAAGGAAGCCCTGAAAGATTTTCAGCAGGTGTGCAGATTGTTTTCCTAGTTTTCTTGGCTCAATGCCAGATTGCTAATGGATATTTTTGGTCAGTTTTCTTCCTTGTTCTAGACTTTGGTGGCATTTTAAAGTAGAATATTGAAATTAATGTAGGTCACCATCTATAAAATGGGAACCACATTCTTTTCTTGGGTTCTTGCTATTCTTTTACTTCTTCTGGTAATCAAGGTTTCATGGTTTTGCCCTGCAAAGTTGTGGAAATAATTCTCCCTTATTTACTAGGTGAAAAGAATATGCCCTAATGATCCGGATGCTACAAGAAAGTTGAAAGAGTGTGAGAAAGCTGTCCAAAAAATCCGATTCGAAGAAGCAATTTCTGTAGGGGATGCAGAGAGGTGCTCCGTGGCAGATTCTATTGACTATCATATCATACTTACGTGATGTTTACTTTCTGCACTTATTTTTCACCCTGCCTAGTCCATGTACTGGTGTAGTAGTGTGGCTTAAAGCAACTTATAGTGCTATTATGATCTGGTTATATTAGTCTTATTTAGCCAAACCGCTCAATTTGTGTTCATCAGCTTGCTAATTCTCATGTAGCGCCAGGTGCTTTCTTGGCTGTTGAGGCTAATTTAAAGTTATTCTTGGTCAGCTTTCTGATATTGAGCCCATTCTGCACTTCTATGATTCTCCCACTTCTGACTTTCTATGCATTCTGTTCTGCAAGGACCTAATTGTTTCTCTTTTTGTTCACCTGTGTTATTGTTCCATTGAATATTCCAAACTTATATGCCTGTCTGTAGCATTTTACAAAATTGACCACTATGGCACTATAGAACACATTGAGCTTCCCTTTTTTCTGTGGAAGGAAGCTTCTGTTATTTGCATAACCGCCCTCTGCATAGTTTACATTCTAATTGAGGTTCACAATTCTTTTGCGTGTTACAGAAGCGGAGCCACGATACACAGGACCAAGAGTCGATGCAGATACAATAACATCAGATTTTTTCAAGGCTATGTTGGATGAATTTAAGAAACAGAAATGCATACATAAAAGGTACACTTTTACTTCAAGCAAGGGCATACCTGAAGTGTTTCTAGTGTTATATATGTTCTCTTGGCCATTTACTTTTTTTAGCTAATGTAGGTATGCATACCAGATGGTGTTGCAAGCCTTGGAGTTGTTACGTTCAATGCCTTCACATGTTGATGTGAACGTTCCAAATGGCAGTCACTTTACAGTTTGCGGTGATGTGCATGGCCAGGTATTTTGGTTTTCTAAATGCAGTACTTTGTTGGCGTGTTATTATTTTTCAGTACATATACTGACTTTGATGGGCTAATCTGCCTTTCCATTACAGTACTTCGATTTGCTCAATATATTTGAGCTCAATGGGCTTCCCTCGGAAGAAAATCCACATCTCTTCAATGGGGACTTTGTGGACAGAGGATCTTTTTCTGTTGAAGTCATACTCACACCTTTTGCTTTCAAGTGCTTCTATCCCGCTGGTATGTGTTTATCATTTTGTTACTTTCCATGAACTACACAACATTCTGCAATTTGTTACTGTACTAGTCCTGGTGTTATGTATTGATTTACTATAAATGTGAGCATCTTTTAAGTTGTGCATGTACATTGGATGGTTCTTCTATGATTCAGGTATGTACCTTGTAAGAGGAGATCACGAAAGTAAGAGCATGAATAGAATATATGGTTTTGAGGGAGAAGTGTGGTCGAAGTTGGATGAAATATTTGTTGAACTATTTACTGAAGTATTCTGTTTCTTACCCTTGCTCATGTCATCAACAACAAGGTCTTTGTAGTTCATGGAGGTCTCTTTAGCGTTGATGGAGTTAAGCTCTGTGATATTAGGTCCATTGATCGTTTCTGTGAGCCTCCTGAAGAAGGTACATACTTCCTTTTTCTACTTCTGCTAGACTGCTAGTTAACCTGCTTTATTTCCAGCTGACACTATGTATGGTTCACCTTGTCCTTTTCAATTTATTGTGGATGTTGACTCCCATTTGATTTAGCCATAATGTCTGATCCATCTTGGCGATTGAGTTTTCTTGAGTTATCTTCTTAAACCACGAGGAAATTGTAGTGAAGTTCGATGACTTGGTCAACCTACTAACACATGACCTTGATTATTGTTTCTGATTTCCTAAATCTACTGTTCTTTATAAGATGCAAGACTAAACTTCAGTATGATATTATGGCCCAAAGTTATAGATACTAGTCATGTTCCCGTGCGTTGCAACTGGCAACGGAACTGATGATTTTAAAATTTTTACATAATACTGGATGCCTACATGTGCTCAAACTCAACTCACAACCATCATAGTTTTGGCTCCATCTCATGTCTCAATGTGATGAAATCACATTAATTGTTCCTAAAAGAAAAGAAATCACATTGATAGTAGATACTCACAACCATCATAGCTTGTCTCCATCTCATGTCTCAATGTGATGCAGAGCATCATTAGATGCAAACCACATCAATAATAGATAATAGATCAAGACAGTTGCCTATGACATTTTCAAGAAAAATATAGGGAGTTTAACCTAGGACCTCATGTTTTTAAATAAGATGCCATTTGTAGAATAGTAGGCACGCACACCACACAGCCAAAGGCAGGGGTGGAGTTCTATATATATAACCTAGAGAGAGATTACAAGCCTCAATTAGAGGAGCTATACTAGGCAGGTAATAACGAGATAAGGAAAGAGAGATTACATGCCTCAATTAGAGGAACTATACTAGGCAGGAAATAACAATATAAGGAAAGCCTAATATTCCAAATATATGTACAATCAAATCTCTAATACCCGCCCGCAGTCGTAGCGGGAGGAGTCCGGACGCAAAGACTGGACCGAAACTCCTGAAAAGTTGGGTCGGCAGACCCTTAGTCATGATATCGGCGAACTGATGGGAGGATGGCACGTGCAAGACGCGGACCTCGCCGAGTGAGACCTTCTCGCGGACAAAATGAATGTCAATTTCTATGTGCTTGGTCCGTCGATCTTTGAATCGATTTGTAGACATGTAAATGGCACTGACGTTGTCGCAGTATACAATAGTGGCCGAAGGAAGGGGAACATGGAGTTCCTGAAGGAGTTGTCGAAGCCAGCAGCATTCGGCGACGGCATGGGCAACGGCGCGGTACTCAGCCTCGGCACTCGATCGGGACACCGTGGTCTGACGCTTGGAGGACCAAGACACAAGATTGTCGCCGAGGAAGATGCAGTAGCATGACGTAGAACGACGAGAGTCGGGGCAGCCAGCCCAGTCGGCGTTGGAGTAGGCGGTGAGTGAGGTCACTGGCGAGCAGCCAATGTGAAGACCAGCGTGTAGGGTGCCCTTGACATATCGCAGGATGCGCTTTATGAGCGCGAGATGGGGTTCCCGTGGGTCGTGCATGAAGAGGCACACCTGCTGAACGGCATAAGCCAAATCAGGGCGGGTGAGCGTCAAGTACTGCAATGCTCTGCAAGACTCCGGTATTCCGATGCATCCGCGACAGGAGCACCGTCGAGGCCGGAGATCTTAGCATGAGTGTCCACAGGTGTGGTGGTGGGGTGACAGTCAGCCATCCCTGATCGTCGTAGAAGATCGACAGCATATTGTCGCTGGGACAGGAACAGGCCGTCGGAAGCTGGCGTGACGGAGATGCCGAGGAAGAAGTGCAGGGTGCCGAGGTCCGTCATTGCGAACTCTGAGTGAAGTTGGCTGATGATGCGCTGAAGGAGTCGTCGAGAGGAGGCGGTGAGGACGATGTCGTCGACATATAGTAGCAGGTAAGCCATGTCGGTCCCTTGTTGGAGTACAAACAGGGACGTGTCGGAGGAGGATGCGACGAAGCCGAGCTGGCGGATGTACGCGGCGAAACGATGGTACCATGCTCGAGGTGCCTGTTTTAAACCATAAAGAGATTTCTGAAGAAGACACACATGGTTAGGGTGGGCTGGATCCACAAAGCCGGAGGGCTGCTGGCAGTAAATTGTCTCGTCAAGAGTGCCGTGGAGGAAGGCATTCTTGACATCAAGTTGGTGAATCGGCCAGGAGCGTGACGTAGCGATGGCGAGGGCGGTCTTGGATAGTCGCCGGCTTGACCACCGGGCTGAAAGTCTCATCGTAGTCGACGCCATGTTGCTGGGAGAAGCCGCGAACAACCCAGCGTGCTTTGTGTCGAGCTAAGCGTCCATCAGAGTGAAACTTGTGTTTGAAGATCCACTTTCCGGTGACGACGTTGGCGCCTGGTGGACGGGGAACGAGACGCCAAGTCTGGTTGTCCATGAGGGCCGTGTACTCGTCGACCATTGCAATAGCGCCAATTGGCATCGGTGGCGCGGCTGCGGTAGTTTGTGGGACGATAGATATCTTTGGATCATGTTGGGCCGTCAGGGAGAGGAACTCCATAGAGGGGTCAGCGGCAGCCCGGGACCGCGTTAGCATTGGGTGAGATGTCGTGGCTGCTGGATGACCGGAGACGTCTTTTGGGGCATCCGTCGGGACATCCTGGTCGACTGGGCATGTAGCCACGCGATGGCGGCGGAGGCGGTGGCGCATGTGTGCGTCGGCTATAAACCAGGCGCCTGGCGGTCGAGGTCGAGGAGATCTGACGCCGGTGCGGCGTGATGTTGCAGCGATTGCTCAACACCCGTAGGTGGAGCGGTCGCTGGGAAGACCTGCAGTGGATCATCGACTAGGAAATCCAAGTCGGCATTAGTGACAGAGGGAGACATATGCGCATCATTACTGTTGGCAAACGGAAATGTGCTCTCATCAAAAATGACATGGCGAGATATGATGACTTTGTTTGTGGCGAGGTTAAGGCAGCGATATCCTTTGTGCTGAGGAGGGTAACCGAGGAAGGCACAAACCGTAGAGCGAGGGGCAAGTTTGTGAGCGGTGGCTGATATGTTGGGGAAACAAAGACAGCCAAAAATCCGAAGGTGTGTGTATTGTGGAGGCTTTTGGTGAAGAAGGGTGTAGGGAATAGCACCAGCAATGGAGGAGGAAGGACACCGATTTAAGAGATAGGTGGCAGTGGCTAAGGCCTCAGCCCAGAATTTGGGCGGCATATGGGCATGAATAAGGAGGGTGCGAACCATATTGTTAAGTGTGCGAAGCATCCGCTCTGCTTTGCCATTCTGCGAGGTGTGAGGGCAAGAGAGGCGCAGAGCGATACCGCGGGAGGCAAAGAAAGACGTGTTGGCGTGGTTAACAAATTCGCGTCCGTTGTCAGCCTGAACAGATTTGAGAGAGAGGCCGAACTGTGTGCTGGCAAGGGCGGCAAGATCTGTGATATGTTGATGAACGGCAGACTTAGTTTTGAGTGGAAAAGTCCAGGAGAAATGAGAGAAATCATCAACAACCAAATAGTATATGGAACCAGATATGCTAGCCACAGGAGAGGTCCATACATCACAGTGAATGAGTTCAAAAGGCGCAACAGTGCGTGAGGTTGAAGTGGCAAAAGGTAGGCGCGCATGTTTGCCAAGTTGACAAGACTGACAAAGCGAGCGGTCTACATTATTACATGAGATATGTGAATTTTTGGTTAAAATGGTGAGAGGAGCAACGCCGGGGTGACCAAGACGCTGGTGCCAAAGTTGGGAGGAGACGGCGAGGTGGGCGCTGGGAGTAGAGGGAGGCCTCGCAGGGGGAATGGTGTAAAGGTCGCCCTCACTATTGCAGCGAAGCATCACTCGGTTCGTCTGGAGTTCCTTGACAGAAAAACCAAAAGCGTCAAACTCAAGAGAGCAGTGATTGTCGCGGGTGAACTTGCGGACAGAGAGAAGATTGTGAACTAAATGAGGAACGACAAGAATATCGCGAAGAGAAAAATTTGAGGATGGTGTATGGAGGAGGGAGTGGCCACTGGAGGTGATGGGTAGACGGGAGCCATTTCCCACAGTGACTGCCTTGTGTGTGGAAGGATGGTAGGAGAGTAGCATACCGTTATTGGATGTCATGCGGGAGGTGGCGCCGCTGTCCACCACCCAGCCACCGTGTCCCTGGGTGGCGAGTTGGTTCAGGGCGGTGATGAGTCCCTGTTGATCCCACGCCGAAGCAGGGGATTGCTGAGGTGAGGCATACGCAGATATCTTTGTGGCGAGCACCGAGCAATCCGGGAAGCGGCGATGGACGCCATCGCCACCGAGGCGGCCATTTGGCGGCCGGAGGAGACCATGGATTGAAGCAAAACCAAGGGCCGGCCGGCGAAGGCGCACGACTGCCCGGGTAACCTCCATGACCAGTGCCATTCTTGCCGCGTCGATTGCGCCCACTACGACGGCCATCGCGATTGGCGGTGTTGGCGGTGTTGGAGGTGGTGGAGACGATGCAGGCGCACAACGGGGTGGGCGGCGGCCGGATTGGTCGCATGAGGAATTGGTGGTAAAGGTGGTCGCCTCGTGGCGATCTTCGTCTCGTTGGCGAGACGCGTCTCCTTGAGGGCAAGCATGGAGCGAGCCCTCGAGAAGAAGGGGAATGGCGTCGAGTTGGCAATGTCGTCGGCGGTGTTGGAGTAGCGAGGATTGAGACCGCGCAACAGATTGAGAACGAGTTGCGAGTCGGAGATGGGGTGGCCGACGTCGCGGAGGGCATCTGCTAAGGTCTTGACGCTGGCCGGGTATGTCGGCGATGGATCGACGCCTGCGTAAGAGAGTGGAAATCGGGCCGCTAAGGAAGATGGCGCGTGATTCCTTGTTGTCGCGGAAGAGGCCTTCGATGGCGACCCAGAGATCGCGCGCTGTTTTGTCGTCAGTCATCGCGGAGTCCAGGATGCTGTCGTCGACGGAGCCGTACAGCCAGCTGAGGACGGCGGAGTCGGCAAGGATCCAAGCGGAGTCGTCCGGATGCGCGATGTCGGAGCCGTCGATGTGGGAGAGGAGGCCGAACTTGATGCACATGGTCGGAAGAATTTGGACCCGGTAGAGTAGTTGGCCGCCTTACAGTCGAGTGGTCGGCACATGGGACTTGACGGCGATTGTGCAAGATGGGGTTGAGGGCAATTGGTGGAGCAGCGGGTGCCGGTGTTGGTGACAACACCGGCAGCTGCTGAGGTCGAATCGTCACCAGGGGCCGACATGATGGAGGTGGCGTGGCTCAAAAGGGAGGAGGAAGAATGTTTGGGAAGAGGCAGCGGAGGAGGTTCAGGAAGGAGGCTCTGATACCATGTAGAATAGTAGGCACGCACACCACACAGCAAAAGGCAGGGGTGGAGTTCTATATATATAACCTAGAGAGAGATTACAAGCCTCAATTAGAGGAGCTATACTAGGCAGGTAATAACGAGATAAGGAAAGAGAGATTACATGCCTCAATTAGAGGAACTATACTAGGCAGGAAATAACAATATAAGGAAAGCCTAATATTCCAAATATATGTACAACCAAATCTCTAATACCATTGTGATACGATCCGACGCGGAGTGCGCCAACTCGTATGCCCGAGTGCCCGGTCGAAGACCGGATCGCAAGTTACCCAACGAAGAATTCGCCGTGGCGGCTCGCGCCTAGATATTGGCTGTTTTCGGAGCCACCGCCTGAGATTAGTTTTGTGGCATAAAAGCATGCCCTTTTCTCTTTTTCAATTCTTATTTATAGTCCTTCCTACCCTTACGTTACACGAGTCGTATAAGGCCACCAAAACCCTGAACGCACGCGCTACTATATTATTCCATACTTATCTGGACGAGTCCTTCTCGTATACGATTAGTTCTCTGCATGGTCTTTGTTGGTGCATGATTCCCTCGGTAGCAATTGTCTCGTGACCTTCTGGCCGTTGCAATTCCTTTCTGGCGTTGCTATCCGTGGCGGCGAAGCCTCCGCCCGTCCGCGTCGGAATTCCACCCAGTCCGGTGCTTTGCTTGCATCGGCGAGTGGAGCCACACCACGTCTGCGCCTGAAGTAGACCCGGTCCGGCGCGTTGCTTATATCATTACTTCCCTCCTCCAGAACAAGCTTGTCCTCAAGCTTGGAGTCCGGAAAAGAACGCTTGAAAGTGATGGCATCTATCCAGGTTGCTTCCTCGGCAGGTTCGCTCGCCATTTGAACTAGCAGCTGTCGGTGGCCGTTGACAAAACGCTGAGCGACAATGTTGCAAGGTTCTGGTTGGTCCGGTTTGGCCACAGGCGTCACTACCTCAGCCGGAAGATCCGCCGGTTGAGTCGGCGGTTCGCCATGGAACGCCTTGAGTAATGAAACATGAAACACGTGCAAACGTCCATTTGCCAAGCGTTGCGGCCGTAAGCTACAGGACCGATGCGAGCCAGCACTTGGTAAGGACCGTAGAATTTTGGTGACAACTTATGCTGTCGGTTGGTGCGAACCGAAAGCTGACGATGCTTTTGGAGCTTAAGCCATACCCAAGAGCCCACTGGAAACTCCACCTCACGATGGCGCAGGTCGTAGCGTTGCTTCATCCAATTTTGCGCATGGAGAAGATGGTCGCGTGCCTGGTGTAGGAGAGCATCCCGATCGACTAACTCGCAGTCGACCGAGTCAATGTCTGTCATGCCTTGTTGATATGGAAGCAATGGTGGAGGTAACCTGCCGTAGACCAACTCGAACGGTGTCATCCGGAGGGCTGTGTGAAAGGAAGTGTTATAGCAGAATTCAGCCCAGGGCACCCACTGTACCCATTTAACTGGGTTGTCCTTGGCGAGGCAGCGTAAATACATCTCTATAGTGCGGTTGACCACCTCCGTTTGACCGTCTGTTTGTGGGTGATATGCTGTGGACATTAGCAATGTTGTTCCACTCCGTTTGAACAGATCCTGCCAAAAAGCGCTGAGAAACACTGGGTCACGATCTGATACAATGGACTCTGGCAGTCCATGTAAACGGACCACTTGGTCGAAGAAGAGCTTTGCTACCAAAGGAGCTGTAGCGGGCCGTGAGAATGGGATGAAATGAGCATATTTGGACAAACGGTCCACCACTACTAATAATGCCGTCTTGCCCTGAGACTTGGGTAAGTCTGTGATGAAGTCCATAGAGATGTCGGCCCATATTTGGTGGGGAATGGGCAATGGTTGCAAGAGCCCTGCGGGAGATAAATTGCTATTCTTGTTTTGCTGGCATATGGCGCAGGCACTCACATATTGGCCGACGGACTCGCGCTGCTTCTCCCAAAAATAGTCGGCCTTAAGGCGGTGTAGAGTTTTATTGATGCCTTCATGGGTGAGGTCGTGGACCGAAGCAATGATCTTGGGCACCAGTGGAGATGACGCTGGCACGACCAAGCGGCCATTGCGGAAGACAAGGCCATCTCGGACCTCCCACTGGACGCTGGAATGTTCAGGTGGAAATACTTCGTCTTGGCGTTGATCTGTATCCCCGTTTGCGGCTGATTGGACGGACGTTGCGGAAGCGCCCGCGGTTTCTTCGGTCCCCTCTGTGGCTCCCCGCCTGCGGTTGGCCAGACTTTGAATTTCCGGATCTTGGCGCAGAAGCTCGCGCCATTGATCACGTGTGATATTCGCCGGGCTGGAGATGGCCGTGCAAAGCGGTTCGAGCGAATGAACTCGAGAGAGCGCATCTGCCACCACGTTGTGTTTGCCTGGTTTATATTCTACCCGAAAATCGAATCCCATTAGTTTACTAAGCCAGTGTTGCTGGGGAGGTGTGATGAGGGCCTGTTCCAAGAGAAACTTGAGGCTCCCATGATCCGTGCGCACGATGAATGGATGTCCCCACAGATAAGGCCGCCAGTGCCGCACCGCCTTGGATAACCCAATCAGCTCCCGCTCATAGGCTGCCAACTTCGTATGTCGTTCCGCCAACTTGCGACTGAAATAGGCGATGGGGTGCCCATGTTGTTGTAGGACCCCTCCAATGCCAGTGCCGGAAGCGTCGCATTGTACCACAAAAGGAATAGCGAAGTCTAGCATTTGTAGTACAGGCGCCGACACCAGAGCATGTTTGAGACGATGAAAAGCCCCTTCTGCTGAATCCGTCCACACGAAGTTATTCCGGCGGAGTAAAGCGGTGAGGGGTTCCGCGACGACGGCGTAGTTTTGAACAAAGCGGCGATAGTATCCAGTTAGCCCAAGGAACCCCCGAAGAGCTGATATGGACGTGGGTTGTGGCCAAGTAGTCACCGCATGGAGCTTGTCAGGGTCTGCCGAGACGCCATTATGGGAGATGATGTGACCCAAATAGCCCACACGGCCTTGAGCAAAAGTACACTTTGAGTGCTTGAGGTAGAGTCGGTGAAGCCGCAGACGCTCAAATACTTGGTGCAAATGCTCAAGATGCTCTTCCTCCGATCGGCTGTATATCAATATATCGTCGAAGAAGACAAGCACAAATTTTCGCAAAAAGTCCTGCAATACTTCATTCATCAGGGCTTGAAAGGTGGATGGTGCATTTGATAGGCCAAAGGGCATCACGAGGAACTCGTAATGCCCATGGTGTGTTCGGAAGGCCGTCTTGGCAATGTCGTTGGGCCACATTCGGACTTGATGATAGCCCGAACGCAAATCCAACTTGGTGAATAGTCGAGCCCCTCCCAATTCGTCCAGCAGCTCCTCTACTACTGGAATGGGAAACTTATCTTTGATCGTCCGCGCATTAAGCTCGCGGTAATCCACGCAGAAACGCCATGTTCCGTCAGCTTTCTTGACTAACAGGACTGGGGAAGAGAACGGTGAACGGCTTGACCGAATAATACCTTGCTTCATCATGGCTGCACACTGCTGTTCGATCTCGTCCTTCTGCCGAAAGGGGTACCTGTAGGGGCGCACCACGATAGGATTAGTGCCCTCCGTTAGTGGTATGCGATGGTCGCAGTGCCGCGGCGGCGGCAATCCTTGAGGTTCGGCGAAGATATCATTGTAAGCGGACAACAGGCTCGAGATCGCTGTGCCTTCTCTTAATCCTGCATGCATCACGCCTGGTCGTGACTGGCGTTGCATACCCTGGAACCGAACCATTGCCCCCATGCGTTCAAATTCCATTGATAGGTCCTCAAAGTTCCATTTGATGTTGCCCAAGGTTCGCAGCCACTGGACCCCCAGTATAATGTCGAATCCATCAATGGGGAGGACTATGAACGAAGTATTGAACTGCTGTCCTTGAATGCCGAATTCCGCTGAGAACTTGCCTAGGCACGGAAGATGAGTTCCGCCTGCTACCCGCACCTGGTGAAGCCAATTCTTCTCCGACAGCCCGTCTGTTGGTTCCCAAGCACCGTGCCGAGCGGCGTATGTACTCACGAAGTTGTGAGTGCTTCCGCTATCAATGAGGCCGAGCCACTGCTTGCCGTGCAAGTTCACCATGACCTGCATTGTGTTCCCATGCTTGGGACCCAAGGCGGCAATCATGGACAGAGACACTTCTTCACCCAGTTCATCCTCTCGGACTGCTTCCAGCCGTCCACGTCTTCCACTTCCAAATGAAACAAACGCTTACAGCGATGCCCTCTGGTGTATACTTCGTCGCAATTGTAGCACAAGCCTTTTGCGCGTCTGTCCGCCATTTGATCCATGATCAAACGCGATGACGGCGATGCGGATGCTATCTTTGCTTTGTGTCTTGGCTGGAGTGGTTCTAGAAAGCGTTGAGTGTCCGCCGCTTCCCTGGAAGGATTGCTCGCTGATTTTGGTCCCTGACGCACCGAAAGGTCCCCCTAGCTGCGCCGTGCCGCTTGATTGGTACCCGGGCGTCACGCTTCCGTGGATGGCCGGCGGTCTTGAGGAGTTATACGACTGGCCACGACTTGGCCCCCGCTCCCGCACCGAACTTGACATGCCTTCTATAGCCTCCGCAATCCAAGCTGCTTTTCTTGCCTCAGCTTCCCGTGCAATTCCGATCGCCTCCGATAGATCCCGGGGACGTTCGCGGCGAACCTCCGCGCCCAAGGCCACAGAGAGTCCCGCCATGAAAGTTTCAATCTGGTCTGTCTTTCTCATTCGCGTGGTGCGAGCGAGGAGTCTCTGAAACTCCCGCGCATATTCTTCCACGTTTTTGCCGTCTTGTTTGAGGTTCACTAAGTCCCCCAGTGGGCCAATACTCGAATGACGGGTAAATCGCTGCGTGAATGCCTTAGCAAAGTCTTCCCACGCAATCCAAGGTTCGTCCCTTTGCCAATTATCCAACACTTCCTGAGCTTCCCCAAGCGAGATCTGATCCACTTAATTTCCACATACTCTTCCTCAGGAATTCAATGAACCCGGAAAAAACGCTCGCAATGACAGATCCATCCGAGCGGGTCTTCCTGCCCATCATAATCTGGAAGATCGAATCGCGGAGGACGAGGTGTCCACCTGCGATCCTCTTCTTCCCCACGCCCTGTGCTTCTTCTCGGTCCCGGCGCGTGCCCTTCACGACCCATGCAGCTGCGTCCACCCCTCCATGGAGGAAGGTCTCCCTGCTGGCCAGTCACTCGCGCCTTGCCTGTCGGACGGGAATTGATGTCCCCGTCTTCCCCCATCGATTCCACGGCTGGGTTCTTTCCCTTCAAAAGTTGCATCATCTCCTCCATCATACTTCTAATTTCCTTGACCTCTGTCTCCAGAACAGCGACGCGATCGTCTACCGTCGTCGTCATGGTACCGGAAGCACCTGGCTCTGATACCAAATTGATACGATCCGACGCGGAGTGCGCCAACTCGTATGCCCGAGTGCCCGGTCGAAGACCGGATCGCAAGTTACCCAACGAAGAATTCGCCGTGGCGGCTCGCGCCTAGATATTGGCTGTTTTCGGAGCCACCGCCTGAGATTAGTTTTGTGGCATAAAAGCATGCCCTTTTCTCTTTTTCAATTCTTATTTATAGTCCTTCCTACCCTTACGTTACACGAGTCGTATAAGGCCACCAAAACCCTGAACGCACGCGCTACTATATTATTCCATACTTATCTGGACGAGTCCTTCTCGTATACGATTAGTTCTCTGCATGGTGCTGTTGGTGCATGATTCCCTCGGTAGCAATTGTCTCGTGACCTTCGGTCGTTGCAATTCCTTTCTGCGCGTTGCTATCCCGCTGAGCGAGCGAAGCCTCCGCCCGTCCGCGTCGGAATTCCACCCAGTCCGGTGCTTTGCTTGCATCGGCGAGTGGAGCCACACCACGTCTGCGCCTGAAGTAGACCCGGTCCGGCGCGTTGCTTATATCACATTGACTTAAAGCAAGAAACAAATAGAGTGGATTAATTTATGGCCACGAGCAGACTTGTTCTTGAGAAAGTACAATGCTCATATGACTCGGCGGCTCAAAATTTACATCCAAAAACACTAACAACATCAAATTGTTAGTTGATTAAGAGATGAAATCAGAAGATACAGCTCCAAGCCTCCAACATTTGCTCATCGAAACCCTAAGGGCTAAGTCTCACAATCTGTATCAGAAGGTTTATAGCATGAGACAAAACTAGGCAAAAGAACAGACCACCCACCTGTATCACCAACCTTCAGAAGGTTTATTATACTTAGCTCAACTTTGTTTGGTTTAATCAGTCCTTCACTCCGATTTCATTGCAAGCTCCACCTAGTCTTACACTGTTAGCTTGGCCGGTTCTTTTTGTCCCAGCACACCATTTTTCAGTTCATTTATACAATAATCTTGCCAGTTTGAAAAATGTCACTGCTGCATTAAGCTAAAAGGAAATCAATTCCCGTGAACAACACTTAGCATCAGCGAAGTGTAGAACGATCGACACAGGTCCAAACTGCAACAAGAAGTTGAGCTTGGATGTGAATATGATGACCCTGATGAGGGTCATCATAGACTGCAACTCTCTCACAGCTACCTACCGAACTGGACCTGTTCATGTGGCACGCATTGGTGTGTGTGCTTTCATCTACGCTGTCGACAACCTCCACTCTGTCCTCACCAATGGCAATGCCGACACGCTCGAGGGATCCCTGTCCACCTCCCTCTCCACGCTCCTATCCTCTGCCACACCGCTGCCCGCCTGGCTAGAGTCGTTCCGTGCCGCACGTGCTCACCGGGAACCTCACCTCCGGGCTTGCCTCCTCCTGCAGATATGTCTGCGCGCTCGCTGATCGAGCTAACACCCACCTCTAGGCCGGCAACCACAGCCTGTACCTCTCCCGTGACCTCTCCTCTGGCACTGAGCCTCTGCCCTCCCCATCCTCCGCTGCATGCTGGTCAATCTCGTCCACTCGGTTCACATCCACGCCGAGCACAAGATCTCGGGAGACACCACCTCATTACTCTCTACTATCTTGCGTGGAGAGGGAGGGGGCTAGCTGATTTCATTTGGCAGGTGAGGGATTGGTGGGAGGTGATAGATTCAGTTGGGAGGATTGTGCTGTGCACAGAGGGAGGCAAGGGGATTGCTGTGCGGTCGGGGAAGGAAAGGATTCGACGAGGAGATTGATAGAGAGGATGTGGCGTTCCCACATGCCGGCACATTTTATTTTGAGGGGTTGGGGGGGGGGGGGGGGCGGGATGAACCACCTTCAGCAACTCGTTTTAAGTAGTAGAGATTAACCATTGTGTTTGCAGCATAAGTTCTGGCAGATGCAAGGTTTCTGTCAAAATGATGTCCTGGAGGCCTTTTTTTTCTGTTGGCTATTTTGCAGGTGTAACTCCTGGTTTTTGTTGACAGGTTTAATGTGTGAAATACTATGGAGTGATAGTGACTAAGAGGTCCAAGAAAACGTGGTGTTGGTCTTTCCTTTGGAGCAGATGTGACTATGAGGATTTTACAAGAAAATAATCTGGGTATGTAGCAAAGCTTCATCACCAATTGGATTTTTGAAATACTTGTTACTTGCAATATTGTGAGAGAGCTTCTTGTCCTTTTTTCTGAAAAAAATTCACATCGAATATTTCCGATATCTTAATTTGCTTGATGATCTACCAGTCCTTGTTGTCCGATCGCATGAAGGATGAAGGTTATGAAATTGAACATGACGGAAAGCTTATAACAGTCTTCTCTGCACCTAATTATTGTGACCAGGTATCTGACATTATAACACTGTAGTTGCTTGCTTGTACAAAGTGACATTTGCATCATTAGGACATCGAAAGTTGTTTGCTGGTCTTGAAGCCCTGTTGATTGTGTGTTCTGCTTTGGTTTGAACAAGCTATCAATTTTGTGTTCTTGAATTTCCTTGTAAACGTTCCGGTCGTTTATGTTTTTATGTTCATCTAACCATGCCGTGTATGCGAATGATACAGACGGGCAACAAGGGTGCATTCATTCGGTTCACTGCTCCAGAACTCAAACCGGATATTGTTTCTTTCTCAGCGGTGGTGAGAATTACCCTCTTCTTTCTCTTTCACTGATGTGCATTTTGTGGCAACCAAATTCGTATCACACGCACAAGCTGTGTGTGGGTAGTGTCAGATGAAGCAGGTTGAATCCACATTACTTATTAGGTAGTATTATACATTCTGAATCTCCTTGTATTACGCTCATGTAAAATGAACTACATATGATTTGATTACCTCCCAAGATCTAATTGAGAGGTTAATAACACTTACTGATGCATCTTGCAGCCGCACCCTGATGTCAAACCGATGGCCTATGCAAATAACTTCCTCAGGATGTTCCAATGACAGCATATAACAGCCTTGTTTATACAATTGTTATTGTGATGAGCTTGTCGTCACCCGGTTCATCTCTTGCCAATATTTACAAGCATATGCTGCCGCCTTGTACAACAAATAAAGTGCAAGCATGCAATTTTCTATATACTGTTATGGTACTTTATTACAGTTTTATGCTGATTCCGGTGGTAGCATGTCGATGTTTATATTTCTATGAGATGAAAGAAGCATAAGAGCATCTCCAGCGGAGCCCCTAAACCAGCCTCTAAACCTTAAAATAGGGAGTGTAGTAAAAAAAAAACAGATCCAGCAGGGTCCCAACTCAAGCCCCTAAAATTAGGAGGCTCCTAAATTTGTCTCCTCAGCTCCAATTCCTAGGGGGCCTCAACTCAAGCCCCTAAAATTAAGAGGCCTCTAAATTTGCCTCCTTAGCCCCAATTCCCGGGGACACGAATACAATCTCTATTATTGAAGATAGGGAAATACATGAGAGGCTTCGAAAATTTTATCATATTTTGAAAATTTTAAATTTAAATTTGAAATATCATGTTTTAAAATTGTAAATGTTAATATGCTTATGTTTTATGTATTACAAATATTTTTGATTGAATTTTAGTGGTGTCAAATGAAGATTATACATAGCGGATATGTCAAAATAGGAGAAAAAGTAAAATATGAGCTGAGATTTAGGGGCTGTTGCTGGACTTGTGCTCTGAAAATAGGGCCCTAAAAAATAGAAGGAGTCTCTAAATTCAAAATAGGGACCCTGTTTTAGGGGCGCTTGCTGGAGATGCTCTAATGGAAAAGAAACGGTGAACCGGAATAGACCAGAAGAATGCCATATTGCCGGCCGACTGCCTAGCTTTGGGAAATTTTACGAAGCAGATTGGTGTGGTAGTTGAACTATTCTTCAGTAGTTTAAGGGAGGATGGTACTGCTGATTATGGTTATCAATACCGTACTGGTATTGGCTGATATGTACCATTTTGACCTCTAAAACAGTACAAAGTAGCCATATATACCATCCCGGTTATATCGGCTCGATACCGGTAAATACCGGTTTGATACCGGTCAATACCGTCCATATGCCAGTGTAATTGATAATATGATCTATTAAATTATATATTATATTTAATAGTACTACCATATATTTAGAGTAATATTATAAGCAAAATTTGGTATACATAAATTAAACATATGTATATTTATAAATATATATCATTGTATTAAACTTGAAATGAAACGTTTTTTGGATCGTACCGGAATACACTATTTTAATAGCCAAAACGGTATACCTCCGGTGTTGATGCGTGTTGCAATAGCTTTAGCTCAGCGAAGCTACCGCTTGTGCATTTTGTCATAGTTCTCACGCGTATTCATATGTGGCTAATGTCGCAGATTTTTTTAAAAATATTTGGTGATCATGGCACACATGCATGCATGGTTCGTCCGACTGCATGATCATAATTGAGACTTGTTTTGTTTAGCTAAGTACTGATCGCATGCCACTTTACTTTGTTTGGACGATCGAAAAAAAAATGACAATCCCCTTTTATCAGTTTCAAGCGCAGCGTCAATGTGTCAAGCAACTCGCAATAACGTGACGAATATACAGTCCTCACATGTTGGACTCGCTGAATAAATATGGAATGGACAAGCTATTTGATTATGATGAAATGACGCCGTGTTATTTGACTGCGTTATTCGCATGTCTTCTCAAATGTCAGGATGTGGCATCATCGGAGCCCCGAATTGCAGAGCATGGCCAAATGCTTTCTTCAGAAGGCCGAAATTGCAACAATTAGGTGACCCAATCCTGCAATGGTTATGCTAACAATCCAAGCAAGCATGTAAACAAATGACCGAGAGAAGAAAAGGAGAAAAAAACTCGAAACTTGTCTGTGCAATCCAAGTATTACTACTACACTCCCATTAATGTAAACAACACTGTAAAGTTGGTTCGTTTTGAGTCAGCTCCTCCTTGCACTTCTCAAGAAGGATGTAGAACTGGTGATCTCTCGTAGTGGTTTGTTGGTGAACCGGATGAGATTGTACGCCCATGCGCCGGCCACCGCCCCACAGACCGGGCCGGCGATGTACACCCAGATGCCGGTATAACGGCCGGTGACTATCGCCGGGCCGATGGTCCTCGCTGGGTTCATGGATGCTCCCGATATAGGCCTGCACATCAAGTCCGTTTCGTTTAGAAGTCCGGTTAAAATTTCAAAACTACAACCACTAATATACACAAATATTTAGATTTTATCACATATAAATAATATTAGTAGATTTATCGTGAAAAATACTTCCATATTATTATGCATATATTCTTTTAACATAAATTAGCAAAATCAATAGTCAAAGGTGTCTAGTGTTGATATCCAAATATCCAAAACGATAAACAACAAAGAATGGAGATAGGTAGTAGTTATCGTGAGGTACCCGGCAAAGAGCACGTTTAGTAGGACGGTAGCTCCAACTGCAAGACCGGCGAGTTCACCAATCTGTAAGAAAGGGAACGATGAGTGGTTAATTTGTGGATCACCTTTTTTTTTTAAGTTCAGTTCATGCAGTAGACGGCCAGTTACTCATACTACCTGAAACAAAGTTAGAAGCTTTCTTCAAAGCGCAGCGTGGCCACGTCACCCCAATTTCCCCGCATGTCCGATCGTGCGTGCGAGCAGCCGAGATCGCTCCACGTCAGCCCGCGCCGAACCATAGCATAAACCGGGGTGGCACTCTCTTTACTCGCCGAAGCGGGCCGCTTGGTCCAGCGG
The DNA here is from genome assembly GCA_036346355.1 of Rhipidocladum racemiflorum. Lineage (NCBI taxonomy): Eukaryota > Viridiplantae > Streptophyta > Magnoliopsida > Poales > Poaceae > Rhipidocladum > Rhipidocladum racemiflorum. The sequence goes on from CM070578.1 coordinate 42,293,747, forward strand.
TAACGTAGCTCGTTGCGTGGTCCATGGCGCATGTTCGAATCCCGCTATCGCTCGCGCGTGCACGATTTTACCCCATTTTCCCCTGTGACGCAGGCGCGCGACGCGTGGCACCGGCGGCTTTTTGCCGAGGAGCCCCGTTAGTTTTCGAAATTGCATCTAGGTCCTATTTTTTTCGAAAAAAAACCCTTTCTTAGCGCAAAAGCCCTCCAGAAAAATACAAAAAAACTCAAAAAATCCGAAAAAAATGCCTTGGTCTATTTTCCCACTTTGATCCATTTTCCCTTTAGAAAAATATTTTTTAAATAATTTCGGGTCATGGTCCTCCGAAAAATAAAAAAAACTCCGAAAAACAAAAAAAACATTCGCATTTGTCCATTTTTTTGTTCCCGTCTGCCCCCCCCCCCCCCAAGAAACTTTTCTTATAAAAAAGTCTACTTCAAAAGACTCTCCCAAGATTTATCGAATAGTTTCGGTCCATTTTTCCTCCGAAAAAAACTCACAAAAATGTTTTTTTAAATAATTTCGGGTCATGGCCCTCCGAAAAATTGCAAAAAACCCCTCAGAAAATCCAAAAAACAAGCGCACTGGTCCATTTTTTCGTTCCCGTTCGTTTCCCCCTAAAAGACTCCCAAAATTTATCGAATAGATTTCGACCCATTTTCCCTACGAAAAAAACTCACAAAAAACCAATAAAAAAACCGAAATTATAACCAACCGTGTGCGCGGCGTGCGTCGCGCTGAGCTTTCTAGTATGACTAATGTTCTTATCATTATCACAGGAGTGAGACGTATCATCTTAACTTCAACAACGCTTTGTGTCTCGAGAGCGACTAGCAACAACCGTTCGAATGGAAAATAAATCAACGCTCGGAATAACGATTGCGAACGTCTGAACGAAGTCGTAATATCGCTTTGAAAGAAGGCCGGCGGCCTCTTCACGACTGGATAGGAAACTACGCCAATTTAATTTGAGATCAAATATCACAAATGCATTTTGTTGCGAAAAAGAAACTTTAGAGAAATTTTACCGTGTATTATAGTGTTAGCATACAGTAGATAGTAGAAATCAGATCTAACCATTAATTTGTAGAGTATTTCTACTACCTAATTTTTTTAGATCAAAAGGACATCAGAAGATTTTCTACTACCTAATACCGAAGAAAGTATAAATAAATACTAGTTAATTTGATTTATTGGATCGAAAATAATGAATGTTCTATTGAATTTAGTATACTATAAAGAGCTTAAACTTTAACATTTGGAACTCACAAAAGAGATTTTATACGCTTTACTGTAACAGAATACGCACTTGCATGGGCCAGTCTGCTAGTTTTATCAAATGTGCACAGTACGTACGCATATCCCAGTAAAAGTTCCATCTCTTAGTAGATAAGGTTTTTCTACTTACATATAGGAATTTTGGCAAAAGTTCTTTATAATATGTAGTCCTCGGCCCTGAGCCTGGTGCCCATGATTGCTCTTCGAAAAGAGAGTGAAAAAAAAAAGCATAATATGACTTAAACAAGCCTAAGGCGGTGTGTCATCACTTTGAACCAACGAATTCTTTCTCAGATAAACTGGCAGTATTCGTTCATTTCAATGAAGGAGCAGGCAGCTATAATTTTTCCCACTCTAATAGTCTTTTTTTTAGGTTCAGGCTTATTTCCTTGAGGCCATTAGACTTCATAATTTGATTCGACTAGGTAAATTTGTAGGGATAATCGATGATTTGCCATATGGTAATTGATAATTTGTCATGTCTTTGTCTTACTGATATTTAGGCTCGAGGATCACATATCGTGAGATAGACGTGATAACTTATTAATTATACTAATTTAGATATGTCAAATAATCAAATGTCCCAAATTTGTAAGGTGTGGGTATCAATAGGCAGTTTACTTACGGCTCTATTGTCCGTGGCGACCCCGGAGACGACGAACATGAGGTAGAAGGAGATGATGAACTCGAGCACTAGCGACTGCACGTCTGACCCCGTCGGCACCGTCCCGAAGAAGTGCTCCCGCGGGTTCCCGAACAACACCCACAGCGTCAGGCTCGCCGCCGTCGATCCCATCACCTGCGCCGCCGCGTACGCCGGCACCTGCACCATGCACCGCCACCGTCAACAACACGTACACCTTGAAAGACCAAGAAAGTGAATTCTTGGTAGCTAGGTGAAGTACGTACCTGCTTCCACGGGAAACGGCCGCAGGTGGCGAAGGCGATGGTGACGGCGGGGTTGAGGTGCGCGCCGGAGATGTGGCCGACGGAGTAGACCATCACCATGACGGCCAGGCCCCAGGTGATGCAGATGCCCGGGAACGTCACCTTGCCGGCCGTCCTTAGGTTCACGGCCACCGCCGCGCAGCCAGCGAAGATGAGGAGGTAGGTCCCGAAGATCTCGGCGATCAACTGTCCATGATCCAACGCAACCACAAGCAGCAGAAAGAATGTCGCATTAAGATTAATTACTCATTTACTTGTCCTAGTTGCCTACTGATTCCTGATTTATTTGATATGTCAATTGGATAACTATTCGTAATTACAGGTGTTGACCAAATGCAATTATGCAAAGACTGACTGTAAGACGATGAAGACGACAAGGCTATTTGGATTTTCCTTAGCCGCAACATTACATTATTTCTCGATTTGGCCTGTCACACACTCACATGTGCCTCACAAATCGAAGCACATGAAAATTTCTCATCTTGTTCTTTCCTTTGTCTGCTATAGAGTTTGAGCACCGCTGTTTTCCCTGAATTATTGGCTCCAAGGGTTGGACAACTTGCTAAACATGCCAGGATCATAGAGATATATGCATGCAGGAGGGAAAGGTTGAATGGATTGACTGGATTTGCAGCCGATTAAACAAGAAAGGAGCTATGTGCACACATATACATACCTTCTGCACGAATTGGACAGAGAACATGGGATGATTGCTGGTGCTTCTTCCATCTTGCTCTGAATTCTCACACCTCGCTTGGGATCCTCCTTCCTCCAGAGCTCCGGTGTGTTCTTGCAGGCCATTAACTCCATGCTCTCCTACTGCCATCTTTCTCTCTATCTCCCCCCTTATCTATGACCCTGTGTGTTGATCAACCTTCCTCTGCTGTGTACATACAAGGAGATGCAGCTTCGTATACTATTTATGGGGTCCAGCTCCAGCTATGTAGCAAGGTGCAAACACCCCTTTTTTTTTCTTGAGACGAAGCTGCGAAAAGACTAGAAGAGAAATTTTTATGTTTTACTTTTTAAAAGTTGCATAAATATTAAAATATAAATAAAGAGTAAATAATTTTTACCTATCTCTTCGCTTCCTTTAAAATTTGTGTAACTTATATTAGAAAGAAAAACATAAAAAAACTGCTGAAGGAGTAGTCTACTTGTAGTCTGACTTCACTCCGGGTCCCAACGTCGAAGCCGGAAATGCTAGATCGTTGTGCACACAAAGATTCTTTACAAAATGCATCCGAACTCCGCGACATGTGTCACTGACGAGCAGGCTTTCAAAAATAAAACAAGAAAAGTAATATGTCAGTAACTTCTAAAAAGTGATGCATGAAAGCACATTTCTTAAGTTTTTTTTTTGTCTTTGAATGGGGTAAAAGTGACGATAAAATTAGGTCTATGCCACTGATGTAATACCAGCCCATTAGTACGGTGTATACCGAGCTGTGTGGTGATATTAGTCCAATATTAGTCCAATATTACTTGTTTTAAATAAGTTCTAATAGCATATAATACTTATTGGGTTCAAATATAGTAGGGAGAAACTAGCAGCCGGACGTCCGCTTTTTTTTTTTCGACGCCGCGCAATATTTTTTTGAACGTATGAAACATTTTTTTTTTACTGTTTATCGAAGGAAAATGTTTCACTACGTAGAAAAAAAATGTTTCACTATGTAGAAAAAAATGTTGCAAGCATAGAAAAAATGTTGCAAAAAGTACCATCAAATTAACTATTTTATATGCAGCGAGAATAAAAGTATAAATGGGATGCTATATATTTATAGGTCTGCTTTACAGTAGGATGGACTTGGATAAATTTTGGACCAGGATGTTCTTATGATTTCTTTCGGAAACGCCAGCCTGATAAAGTCAAAGTCGACCAAGCCGAAATGATGCTTTATGCCCTTTCCAATTCACAAAATTGCATTGCATTAATTGTTGCTGCTGTGTGCGAGAAAAGATTTGGTTGAAATTCCAAAACAGAAAGGAGAGAGAAAGACATGGTCACGGGGAAACACGAGAGACGGGGAGAAGAAAATAGTAAGGGCAGTTTAAGTATTCTGAGAAAAGTTGAATCAATAGTGGTACTCCCTCCAGTTTGAAATACTTATTTTTTTGGATATCGATAAGGTCTTCAAAATACAATTTTGATCATTAAAAATTATTACATTTTATTTATAAAATACATTGAAATTATAATATTTGAAAGCTCTTTTCCTGATAAATCTATTTATGTAACTTTTATGTGTTCAATCCAAATGGTTTAAAAGTTATTTATAGATAAAGTTCTAAAACTTTGACTTATGACAACTCTAAAATGACAAGTATTTCAGGATGGAGGGAGCAGCCCCGTCGATGGCCAAGTGCCGTATGGGCAACGGCACAGGACCCCCAAATCAAAAGACTACGTAGGCGTTGGTGTTCAAGCACTTAGACTTGTTTACATATTGACCCTTAAGCTCGCATGAAATTGATAATTACACACCAATACTCAGACTTCGCATGATTTGCATTTATCTCAAAACGCAGGATTATTTGCCAGGATTTCAGAAACCTTTTAAGAAAGAAAATGGCAAGAGAAGATTGTAATTTCCTCTTGTTCTTAGGCAAAAAAAGAAGACTGCAATTTCCTCTTAGGACCTCCCACCCTACAGTACGTAATTGGATGGTTCGCCTTCATCTAGAAAAAGATTATGTATCTTAATTAACATCATTCATACTTGTTCTTGGTCTGATATTATACTTTGTTTGCCTAAGTTTATATGATATGTATTTTCATCCAAGATTTACTCAAGGAATCTATGGGTTCTCTTGATATTCTGAAGTTTTTGAAAAATCGTCCCTTTTATCCTAATGCTATTATTGCATATCGAATTTTGTTAACCATTCCAGGTACTGTTGCATCTGCGGAAAGGAGCTTTTCTAAACTCAAGTTGTTGAAGTCCTACTTGCGTTTTACTATGACACAAGAAAGACTCAATGGGTTGGCAATGATAACACTTGAAAACGATGTTTTCGAGAAGATTAATTATGAAGATATAATTGAAGATTTTATTTCAAGAAATACTAGGCAGATGATGCTTTTTAGTAGAACATGAGGTCAGTACTATTTTGACTCTTGTAGCATTGATATTTGATATATTCCTAAATTTTGTAAGAAAAAGCACATATTGAAGTTATATAATTGTCTGAAAGTATGCTTTATTTATAGTACACATGATTTTTTTAAAATTTTAGAGCTTTAATTTGCATTTCGCTCCGGGCCCCCAAATTTCTGGAGACGACCCTGGGAGGGAGTATTTCCAAAAGGGATTTATGATTTCAATGATATAAAACTAATAAGGCAAAAAATCCGAAACATCAGTGGCATAAACTAAATTTTTGTAGGTGTAAACAGCCGGTAAGTAATTTTAAGTTGGTTGGTTTGTTTCATTAAAATGGATTAACTTATTGAGATGTAGTTGGACTCTGAATCGTAGTTTATCTAAATATGGTTGGACTCTATCTCTGTGTGGATGAATCTGAATCTACCTCTTGTTAGTTACTAATATATATTTGGCACCTTTGTAAAAAAGTTTAATCAAATAAAGAAAGAACAATTTTACCTCTCTATATCATTTATTCTACGTTTGCTATTTTATTGGTGTATCATAGTTAAAGCAAGATGAATATCATCATTTATGATATGTTACCAACCAAATCTCTCCATAGACCAAATATCCCCTGCTGATTTCACCAGAACCGCTGACCATGGCAACCGCCTCGTCATGGACTTCATCGCGCAGGAGAGAAGCCATTCTGGTCGAGGACTGCAGCTGGCGCCAAACGGTGTACGTACCTGGCTGCACGGCGTGTTGCTATCTGGCATTGTGATTTTTGCAATCAGGAAGAAGGCTGTGCCACGCCCTGGCTCAGGAGTTGCTGTTTAGCTGCACACACGGTCGGATGAGGGAATGGTCTCCGGGCGATGGAAACCTATCTCCTGGATGGATTTGATTTGGTTGTACATCGGTGCTGGGTAAAGTCTGGTTCCTGGGCTCAGTGCCTGGAGTACACGTGCTTCTTGTACACGCTCGTCGTCAAGTTCGTCATACACGCCAAGAAGTAGGCACGAAGCTCTCCAAGCCGATTAAGATCTTATACATGTATTAATTAATTTATACCGTATCAAATTTGATCGGCAGCACGTGATTAAATTTACTACAAGTCGTACGGAAGTTTGAAACACTTTAGTTAATTGCACTTGAACAGTTTTTAATCTTGTAGATTAATTTCCCTAATTGTCTAGATTACTCGTTTAATCTAATTAAAAATTAAGGAATTTATTGTTACTGTTCATCAAAAAGAAATTAACAATATAATTTTTTTGGTTAATGCGCCTGTCGCGCCACCTAGCCCACAGTTCGGCTGCGAGTCCACCGCTCAATCGTATGCCCGCGACATGCCCAAAGTCACCAGTCTATGCAGCCATTGTGTAACGCCTCACGCCACAATGCGCTAGTTGCGATTTCTGCACCACGCGCGCGGCCCACAGGTCTAGCGGCCCGTTTTGTTTTTTAAGTGGAAAGAAAAAGTAAAAAAGGAAAACGATAGTTTTTTGATTTAACACCCCGAAGTTCTAGTTATTTACGGCCTAATGCATGAATTTGTCTTTAAGGCCCTGAAGTTCGCTGTAATTCTGAAAATTTATATTAAATTTTAGAAATTGAATTTTTAGGTATACGAGCTTCCATAATTTGTTGAACCCTAGACTTATGACACATTGGAAGCTTCATATCTCTGGCTTTATTTTTTGGCCTTATTTCATGATAATATGTGTTGGAATTTTTTTTTTGTTATTTGGTAATTCTAAAAATCGATTGATAAATAGAAAAAATCATTAAAAATGCTAGAAAATTATGAAAAATTATAGATAACATATTCGAAGCCCCATATCTCTTTATTTATTTTTCTGGTCATTATTCTATATTTATATATGCTAGAATTTATTTTTTTATTTTATTTTTGTAATTCTAAAACTTGGTTGATAATTAGCAGAAAATTATGAAAAATACTAGAAAAGTTTTGAAAAATATTAGATAATTATCTACTAAATAGATATACACCAAACTTTACTGATTGAATGATATGCGTGAAATATAATATTTTACCAGTAATAAAATTCAATATTACTTACATACAGATTATGTCGGACATCGCCAAGAGGGAGTTTACTGAGCTTGCCCTGAATGGCAGCAATTGCCTCACCTTGACAGTAGATGCCAAGATTAACCTGACAGCACGATCTCTTGGAGCTCCTATTTTCCAGCCTAAAGCTAGTACCACTCTGAAGCCGCCAAGTGTGCAGCTCTGCACTTCCTAAGGTACCATCTCCATGCGGACCTTAAGGCCGAATATTTAATGGCGGAGGACCCGTTAGCACTACGAAATTCCTTGAAGAAATGATATAACCAATAAAAATCCGTCCAATTGATAGATGCACAGCACCAATAGACCCTCTTAGGCTTTTAGGATTTTAAGATAGTGTTAGCATACAACTCTATCATGCACAAATTTATTGCCAAACTGACATTCTGTAACCAAAAAGTTATAGATACTGAAATAATTGATAAGATATTGTGCACCTTCCTCCCCAATACGAGGACACTGTAGCAATAATATCATCATGCCAAGTACCAGAAGTACTTTGAGCTTATAAGCATTCTTCTAGAAGCAGAAAAACATGATGAACTTCTGGTGAAGAATCATTACATCCTTCCTAATGGGAGTCATGAAATGCCTGAAAAGGATGTAAATGCTCAATATGCTAGCAAAAGTCATGGTCGCAAAAAGGGTCAACGGCATAAAGGGGATAAGTGGAAGAATGGTAGAGCTCAGAAGGGAAGAAGTAGACCTAAGTGGAAAGTGAAAGGAAAGGGATCAGAAAGCTTCCAAAAGCAAAGCTCGGTCAACATGACTGCAAACCCTCCTTAGCCATACTTTAGGTTTGGATGCATTGGCCATTGGTCGTGCACCTACTGCACCTCAAATCATGTGGTTGAACTTTACAATCAATCCATCGGGAGATTCCAGAAGAATAAGGGAAATAAGGTTGAGGCACACTTCATCACTCAACATATGTTGAGAAGAAAATCGAGAAGGATGATGGAAAAGTCCCTGACCCTTCGGTAGAGTTTAAAAAGGGCCATCTTGGCTATGAGGACTCCCCAATGCATGAAGATGACCTTCTTGGGATCGAGCTCAAAGAATTCCAGAATAATACCAATAGTTCCTAGGTATACATAAATGATTTATATGGAGACTTACAGTAGTCTCCTTGTTGCTCCTTTAGGTAGTCAATGTCATTTTTTTTCCTTTATGAGTCTACTTAAGAGTCTCATTTTATTAGTTTAGTGTCTATGTTCCTGAATGAATATTGGTCTAAGCTCTTATTGAGCGATTATCAATTAAAGTTCAATAAAGTTTTATTTTCTAGGATAGTTGTTTAATTATGCTATATTTGTTCTATATTTTTGAATATGTTCTCGATGCAATAATTGTTTGATTGAATTCATTTTATTTAAATACGGAACAATTGTATAATTCAATGGCGGAGGAGGAAATCTGTCTTGTAGACAGTTGCACCACAAATTCAATTCTTAGGGAGACTAAATATTTTCATACTTTGACTAAAAAAACTAGAAATATTATGACCATCACCGAAAGCGATACTCTCATTGTTGGCACTGGAAGAGTTATCATAGTTCTCCTTATGAGTACTCGTATAATAATAGAGAATGCCCAATTATACCCTAAGTCTGGTCGTACTCTCTTAAATTTTAAAGACAATCATCTGAATGGTTTCCATATGAAGACATAAAATGAGGATGGTATAGAATACCTTCTCATGACTAAGTTTAATGGGTGTAATAAATGTGTTGTTGGAAAACTTCCTTCTCCTCTGGGTTATATTATACATATATAAAACCTAAATTTTTTGTTGCAATAAAAATTATACTTAAAAACTAGAAATATTTAAGATCTGTCATGATGGACTCAGTCATCCTAGCACTACTACAGAATGGTACAAAACTATCGCTTCATTTGGGTCGGTTCCCGATTTTTAAGGAAAAAACCGATTGTGATATATGATTCGATGATCAGGGTGTTATATGGTGGGGAATCATCACAATCGGTTCTCACATCAGAACCGATTATGATGTGACTCTCTGCTAGGTTATATAGGGCATGCTTGGCTCATTACCCAATTGTGAGCCATTTTGAAGCACTGGCTTGGGTTCCTCCGAAGCAACTCCCATCCGAAGCACTGGCTGGGGTTCCCCTCCACTGCTGCGGCATCCTCATCTCACTCCATCTCATTCCTCACTTGTCAGATTGGGAGGCAAAGTAGAACCCCAAGGTGAGTCACCCTTTCTCCCTTCTCTTCCTCCCTTTTGATCGATTGCAGATCCTGTGCGTTCTTGTTCCTTTTTTTCCTAGTGCGAGGAGGATGTGTTGGCTGACTTGGATAGGGGAACGGTGATAGCAACAGCGGTGATAAGGGTTACTCTGAATCTCATGCCAAAATGTAGTTATACTAGCCTTTTTCTTTCTTCCTCTAGAATTGTGTTAAACTTATATTCCTTGTAGATGTAGTTTGCTTTAGGCTCCCGTTTATGAGATTGAAAGAGTTCTTTAAAATATTGACATGGTCATATTGTCTATGGTTGTATTTTTGAGGCATCCATTAGGTGTTATCTCAGTGGCTGTTTTCTACTTTTTGAACTGAAATGAACAGGGATCCTAAAGTTTGACCTACAAATCAAGCTTGCAGTGGTCATAGGTGGAAAAAAGGAGTTGGCCTAGAGGTATGCCGCCAGCTTGCTCTCCAAGGTGTGATGGTCATTCTTACAGCAAGGGATGAGAAGAGGGGGACAAATGCGGTTAAGTCCATTCGCCATGAATCAAATCTCTCCAACATAATCTTCCATTGACTCAATGTCCGTGATAATGATAGTGTTGCCTCTTTAGCCCGATTTATCAAAAGCAGATATGGGAAGCTTGACATTTTTGTAAAATAGACTCTTCTTGTTTGTATAAAGTGACATCTCTTATGCTTCTTTGAGAATATGTAAGTGAAATAGAATGGGTGATATAGGTTAACAATGCAGTTGTTATCGGGGTTGCAACAGATGAGGAAGGCCTGAAAGCTCTCAACATTGATACAGAGACATGGGTACTAAGATTTTTCTTAGCTTTGCTTTGTATGTCTATCCCTTTTAAATGTTTTCCTTGTCTAGTTTAAAAAGTATGCATGGTCTTCTAATGTCAAATATCCATGCATGTTTTAAGTACTTCGTGTTCAAGGGAACATTGAATTGATGTCTAGAATTACAATTTCTTAGGAACCACGAGTACTAGTTGTATGAATTTCTAGTGTAGTGTAGTGTGTGTGTGCCATTGCTAATTAAATTTAAAAATAGTGAAGCTATGTTTGTATCCAATCCTAAATTACCATATAGTGCCTGCTATTAGATGGTAAAATAGAGCTAAAGATGTGATGGACACCACATCATAATCGGTTCTTATCCCATAACTGATTGTGATGAGCGGCTGATGTACGGCACATCGCAATCGGTTCTGAGCTAATAACTGATTGTGACGGTGCCATATTTCTATCAGGCGAAAATAGAAAGAAACAATTGAGGTAGAATTGTGCTTGCTTAACGAAAGGAAAATATTTAGTCCTATTGACCGAACACCTCCTAAAGTATTCCCTGTAGGATCAAAATGGATTTTTCTCCAAAAGAGAAATGAAAATAACCAGGTGGTGAGATATAAAATGAGGCTTGTAGCTCAAGGGTTCATGTAGAGACCGGCATTGATTGTGGTGAAACTTACTCTCCTGTAATGAGTGGAATAACTTTCCGATATTTAATATCAACGGCAGCTAGGTTAAACTTATCAATGTAGTTGATGGATGTAGTGAACATATTTATATGGATAATTGGATATGGATATTTATATGAGGGTCCTGAAGAGTCAAAATTTCGGATCCTAATAAAGGAAATCACAATATGTATAGCGTCAAACTGCAGAAATCGCTATACGGATTAAAATAGTCGAGGAGAATGTGGTACAACTGACTTAGTGAGTTCCTCCTGAAGAAGGAACACTCCAATAATGATAATTGTCCCTCTGTGTTTATAAAGAAATCGCATAACGGATTTGTATTATCTCAATTTATGTCGATGATCTTAATATCATTGAAACCATAGAGGAGATAAATGAAGCAAGTTCTTACCTTAAGATGGAGTTTGAGATGAAAGATTTGGGTAAAACCAAATATTGCTTAGGCCTATAGCTAGAGCATTTTCCAAATGGAATTTTTGTAAATAAGTCAACCTATACCAAGAAGGTATTGTAAATATTTAATATGGATAAATCTCATCCTTTTAAACCCCCATGGTAGTAAGATCCTTTGAAGTGGATAGACCCTTTTAGACCAAGGATAGAAAATGATGAAGTTTTATGACCTGAATTCTCATATTTAAGTGCTATTAGAGCACTTATGTATCTTATGAATTGCATAATGCCTGATATTGCATTCATAGTAAATTTGCTAGCTAGACACAGTGCAGCTCTAACCAGAAGATATTGGGTGGGTATGAAGACTGTGACACTACGGGATGGTGTGACGTTATAAAATGTGAAATTTGAGGTTAAAACCATACGGTATGAGGTTTATTCGCGTTTCTGGGCCGATTCCGGGAGTTTGGGCCTTTCCAGGGAGGTTTGGGCCTAAGGGAAAGGGTAGTGGGCTTTGGTGGGAAGGTGTTTGAGTCCAAGTGGGAGTGGGAATCCTGGTTGGGGCGCCTCCCCCTGCCCTCTTGTGCGCCCCAAGCCAGCCCTAGCCGCCCCCCACCTCCTCCTCTCCTCCCAAACCAGCCGCCCCTCCCCCTTGGTGCGCCACCCTCCTCCTCCCTCCTCCCCATTGCACCACCATCCCTCTCCTCTCCTCTCCACCACCCTTGCTGCCCCTAGGGGAGTTCTCCACCTCACCACCCCGCTGATCCGTCCATTGGAGCGCTCCGCGACGAGGAGATCCGGTGAATTTGGAGCGAGGAAGGAGATCGCGTGAACCGGGAGGAGATTCATCGGATCTTTGTTCGTCGGGCGAAGGTATGGCTAGGGGAATCCTTGGGGTTGGTCTAGGTACTGTTCTAGGGGTTGATATCATGTTTTTATACCTATTGGTGGTGCTGTGATTGGGTAGATTAGATGAAATCTAGAGTTTGACACGTTCTTTGTTTCGGGCAGATTGTGCAGTCGACCTAGGGTTTGAGTTTTCGCCAATTTAGAGTTAGAATTTAGTCGTCCGCCTGTTGAAGAAGTTGTAGATAATTGAAATACCTTTAATTGGACGTAAAGAATGCTTAATTACGATCAGCCATTTGAAAGTTATGCCTATTTTATTGAACGTGTTCAAAACTGTGACGAGATTGGAACAGATCACGGTATTCTGTAGATTAAACCACTTTAGAGTCCGAATCAGTTTTTCCATATACTTAGAAAAAGTTAGGAAATTTCCTAAGCTACGCGAAGATGTACTCGTTTAATCAATTCGGAGTCTTAGAACTCAAGTTATGCTTATTAGAAGTCTGCTGTCCCGACGGGACAGAACCTCTGTTTTTGGATTTTGCAAGTAGTTTGCGAAGTCGGGGTAGAAGAGTGTTTGCGTATTGTTTTGTGAGCATGATTTTGAGTGTGTGGTACCTATGTGCAGGTGGTGTTACCCCGGGAGTGCTCTCTACTTCTCGCCAATCCGTCGCCCGTGGTTGAGGCAAGTGTATTGGAATGGGTAGCGGGTTGTAGGTTGCTAGTTTTGATGAGTTGAAATGGAATATATGATGTGTTCACATGCCATGCTTTAATGTTTGCCATTGATATCATGAATATAGTTTATTATGTTGTGATGCCATGTGTTAATGTACAAGTTATTTATGATGTTGGCATGTTTGCATACATGGCATGATACATGGCCGGGTCGGTGAGAAAGTCATAACTAGTCCGGTAAGGTCGGTGAGAAAGTTATGACTAGTCAGGGGCGCCATTGAGTAAGTCCTACATCGTGATTCCATCCACCGCGGTGAATGGAAGCGAGGAGTAGGCACCCTCCATCTTCGGGATGGAAGGGAAGAGAGGGTGCACACCGACGGTTGTGCACTCAGCCATACCGGTATAAGTTTCCAGGAGACATGTGCATCGCATTGCATTGCATACATGATGATGATGATATGTGAATAATGATATGTGAGCATGAACGAGATGATAGGCATGATGTGAGGTGTTGTAGCCATGTAATTGTTCTTTTGTACCATTGCAATATACTTGCTGAGTGTTCAACTCATGCTTGTCCTTTCTTGTTGTTTTAGGTACCATGAGACCGGCATGTGGGGAAGGAAACTAGTCACACTCCTACACGTAGCTTCACACATTTGTTCCCACAGTTATTCATTTGGAGTCTTGATAATAAATTTAGTGTGATGCATATTGGTTTATGGTTTAGTTTTGTGTCATGAGAGCCTTATTGTTCGTTTGGCTCATGAAGACTTTGAATGCTTGAAATTTGACTTATATTGCTGTCATGCCATTATTTATTGCTATTTTAGATGTCTCATATATTGCCTTATATTGCTATGCTATTGTTGTTGCTTCAATTCTTGGAAAAACAAAGGAGATGCTGCCGAAATTTTCGGTATTAGCATTTGCTCCTTTGCTGTAATTTGCTTGTAATGGTGGTATTTAGAGGTTGCTTAGTCTATATTTGGTAGCATTCGGGCATACTAAATGTCGGGGTGTTACAAAGACTTTACTAAGATACCTCTAAGGTACTCAAGATCTTAGATTATTTTACAAGAAGGACCAAGACTTAACCATGGTGGGATATACGGATACTGGCTATCTGTCTGATCCCCACAATGCCAAACTTCATACTAGTTTTGTGTTTCTCAGCGTGATTCATCCATTTCTTGGTGGTGTTTTAAGCAGACTTTAGTAGCTACTTCTACTAACCACTAAGAGATTATAACTTTATATGAAGCCTCACATGTGTGTGCTTTCCTGACATATGTGATTAACCATATCCAGAAGTCATATGGTATTAATATCATCGATACCCCTATGATTATCTATGAAGATAATGATGCTTGTGTTGCACAAATACAAATGGGTTATATTAAAAGCAATATCACGAAGCATATTGTCCATAAAATTTTCTATCCATGTGAACTCCAGAAGAATGGTAAGGTCAAAATACTATAAACTAAGTTATGTGAAAAACTAGCATATATATTCACTAAGTCTTTGCCAAAATCTAGTTTCAAAGATGTGTTAGTGTCATTGGAATAAGATAATTTAGAGATATACAGAATTTAGAGCGAGTAAATCCCTGAACCATGACCATTAGCATGATCCTGAAGATCATACTTTAAATCCAAAAAATTATAAGTTGCACGCTTTTTCCCTTTATGAGTTTTCTTGAAATTTTCTCACACAAAGGTTTTTAACGAGGCAACTAGTGTAGCACAGTGTGGAGTGCAATGTACTCTTTTTTCTATCCTTTTTTTCCCATTGTGTTTTTGGGATGAGTTCTTGATGAGACATGTGCATTACGCGGTAGTACTCCAAGGGGAGTGTTGAGATATAGTTGGACTCTGAGTCCTAGTTGTCCAAATATGATTAGACACTATCTCGTTATAGGCGAATTCGAATCTATCTCTTTTAGCTACTACTATATATTTGGCGTCCCTTGTACAAGAGAATTAATCTAATAAAGAGAAAGAATAATTTTGCCAAACTTATATCGTGTGTGCTCCCTATTTTACGTTTGCTATTCTATTGACATGTATCATGGTTAAAGCAAGATGGACGTTATCATTTTACAACATAACCCAGAGTCTTTAGTCCGTAATAATGACATGTCAGTAACCGCTAGGATTTGAAACACCAATTATACTGATATTCTAAGACAAAATTCCATGATAATTCGGTCGGTTGTTCCCCGAGTATTTATCGACATTTGAGATTTTAGAAGCTTGCATAGAAATATTGTTGACGATTGAAATGTCAAAACCGATTACCTAAAGTTACTAAACCATTATCTGTATCACGTTAATCATCAGGTGTGTTTCGCTGTGATATTGACCTGTTTCGATAAGATCGTCTTACCAATGACATGACAAATTGCACATAAAGTAAGGTAGTTCTGTGTATACCTTAGCAGGATGGTCACGGCATTCAGGGTGCTCCTAGCTTCATGGAAAAGAGAAATAAAAATGGTTCACTGTTTTGTCCTTTGGTATCTGTCCGTTTTGATACGGTACCAGAATCAAAGCCCCTGATCACATTGTAATGGCCTAATAGGCCTCAACTTACACAAAACAAATACCTATTTATCCGGGCAATAATGGAAGAAGGGTTTGGAGTACACGGAATGCTCGCACTAGTCACTTTCAGTTTTTTTTTATGCGACCTAGTCGCTTTCAGATCGATCAATTCTGCAATAATTTTGTTATCTGTGCAACCAAGCTCAAATGTTTGACAGTCTACGCGTTCTTTCAGAACGTATGCCATATGCATAAAGATATCCTACGACGAAGAAGAAAATAAAAACAGCTCTGCTTAGCTCAATGGAATTTTTGTTTTCTTTCAAGGATATTGGTGATGTACGATTACATAGTGCGCATGGTGTGCGCAATTTGACCACATCGAAACAAGTTCCCAGTTCCTTACCAACTAGCGCACCTTTTACTTGTCTGTTTCTCTTCTAAATTTGTTTGCACATAATAACTTGCTACAAACAATTCCATCTACTTTGTAAGTTTAATTACATATAGAACTCCGGAAATTAACTTAAACTGAGCTACCAATTTGTGACATTTGAATAAAAAGGAGACGAGTTTGGGAAAAAAAATCAACAAGACATGTACTCTAGAAAAATCACTTCCTTGTAGAAGTTGCTGTTACAACCCCTTCTTATACGTAGCAGCAACCACGAATCGGATTAGAGTTTTGTAAGATACGATAATGCATAGTCTCAAGAACGAAGAAGAAGAATCTCATAGAGAGAACGAACATAACGACGTTGAAGCAATAGGGACAAGAGAGATATATTTGACGAAGTCGATAGTAAATTCTTTAAACACAATCTTAAAAGAGTACAAGGGATTGTTGATCTCTCACAACCTCTTAACCCTTTTAGGACCATCAAATCCTTGCCCTATACAAGAATCTAGTGCTAAAAAATAACCTACCATCTAATCCTTTTAAACACCTCTTGCTTTGGATAAGTTGATTTGTGGTTTCTTGGGTTCTCCATTACCACTCCATGGGTTTATATAGTCCCCTTAATCCTCCTCCAAAGCAAGTAGGAATCAAACTCTGAAAGAAAGTAGGAATCCTAATCCTATTATGATTAAATTAGCACACCTTTCTAAATCATAAAAGACTAGATACTAGTCACCAGTGGCGAAGTCAGGACTAAATTAGAGGGGGGGCTAAGCTAAATATTTCAACTACTAGTAAAAGCTAAATTTATACATAAATAACCATTTAACAAGTGAAACAAAGTACAAGTTTATAAGATACTTACATAAATGAAGTTGCTAGGCACACTAGCTACGAGTTGGATTTGGAGGCAACAAGCAAGCACATTATACGGGTTTTCATCCTTTGAAAGTAGTCCATAATTGCTTCATCATCAATAGATTTGAATATTGTTTTCTCGGTGTAGCACACCATTAATTCATTGAGCCAATCATCGGAGACTTTGTTGCGCAAATCAGTCTTGATAACCTTCATTGCCAAAAAAAATCCAATTTTGCAAGTTCTCTTTCACATCCATAATTAGGCCCATGGCATGAACAATATCTAGATCCTTTCTTTAAAATTCATTTGACAATGCATTAGTGATGCCCAACAAATCTAACATCAAATGCAAGATGAACAATATCTAGATCCTTTCTTTAAAATCTATTTGATATTGCATTAGTGATGATCTATCTTTTTTGGGCTAATCTGATCATGCCTTGTTTCAGCCTGACAGGAAGGATGAGCGTGATATCCTCGAATTTCTTGTGAGCTGATATGTCATCCTTCCTGTCACCGCGTTGGAGCAGGGGCGCACGCCCCATAGCGCCCCATAGTTGGCTACGCCTCTGCTAGTCACCATAATTAACAATTTCCATAATTACTCTTATCCGTTGAAGTCATTGAGTTCCTCTAAGAACTTGCTCCAAGTTGGTTCTGTGGTTTTTTTTCCTCCCACCCTTGTGAGTGCTCCCACCATAGGGGTTTATGCACATCACATCAATATATGTGTTGGTGTTCGGGCTTGGCCTCCCAAACCCTCCATCTGAGAGCCATTTATTTGTGTAGTTTGGTCAACCACACATCCTACTCCTTCATCCCTCTATCTATAGGTTTGTACAACCTCTGAGCTATACCTGTTTGTTCGTACCGCATGGTTAGTCCCGCCACGTCTTCTTCCTTCCAATAACTTGCACTTTCGCCTTGGCTCCTGCTAGATTTTGCAACTACCTTTATAATTTCACACACAACTACTATTGAGGTTTAATTACCTACTATTGATGATGTGGTTTTCTTCCTAATTAGAATATTTAGACCTCCCATTTATTACCCTTCCTTTAGGTTTACCTATCAATCGGTATCCCCCACTGCTTTAGATACTTTTCATGATTACCTAACCTTTGCATGTAACTCGCATAACTCTAGCTCGAAGTCATACCTCACAACCTTCGAGTTCAAGTAATCTCACATATATTAGATTTTTCTTTTAGCTAGGAACATACTAAACTTTCATCAATGTGCTATGCGCTCTGTCATATATATCCAGTGTAATTGTTTCTACCTTAGTTATTGCATACTTCTTGCAATTAGCCAAGTGAATAGTTCCATATGTTGGGCGTAGAGATCCTTCGTCAAATATCTCCCTCACCAAATATATTTAGAAGCAACAACCTGAATATAATATTCATCTATGAGAAATACCTGATTGACTGATGATAAGTACATCTAAATCATCTTTTGGTACCATCACTGAGCATGCACCCTTCATTTGTTTTAAACTCAAACAATCCTTTACATATGACCTTCCTCCCAGACCCTTTCTTTTGCCCTTCTTATTCCTATAACTCTTTTTTTTTGCTTACAATACCTACTATAGCTAATGCTTGATCACCTGAGGATAAAGATTCTGATGGCTTTTCCAAAGACTTCGCCTCCGATAGATATGCAACTGCCTCATTGAAGCTGAGAATGCTTTTCTTGATGAGAATATTCATCACCAATTTCTCCCTAGATAGTGGTAGAGATGATACCAATATGATGACCTTATCGTTCTCCCCAATTTTGTATCGCAACCTGTACAATTGTGGCTTTAGCACCCACTAATTTGTCAACAACTTTACTTTATACAATTCTTCTTGGTCTTTACATAATTTATTTTGTGAATTCTCCTTCATTACCAAGTACTATACCTTATCGAAGAGATATAAAAAGATTGTACTAACATCTTTTTGCTCTATCATCTTCTAGTATTCAATGGACGTCTTTTTCAGTCTGCCACATTCAAGAGTAGCGATTAACTTTTGCTGGACAATGATATCTTTCATCACACATTGCCACTTGTTGAAATTTCTTCGCCATCAAATTTCTCCACTTGATTTCACATCGTTGACATTGATCTTGATTTTGTGACACCTCAAGTTTTACTGACTTTCTCACAAATTTGATTAATTCATCATTGGCTCTAATATCACTTGTTGCACTATGATACCCCTTCTTATACGTAGCAACGCCCCAGATCAAATCAGAGCTTTGTGAGATACGACACGAGCGTGCACTATTTTAATAATGAAGAAGATGGATCTCATAGAGAGAATCAAAATAATAATGTTCAAGTAAGCACAAAGAGAAAAAAATTTGGCAAAACTGACTGAAAATTATTTAAGCACAACCTCAAAAGAGTAAAATGGAAGGTTGCTCTCTCACAACCTCTCAAACCTTTAGGATCTTTAGGTCCTTTCCCTATACAAGAATATAGTTGAAGAATAATCTAGCATCTGATTACTCTTATGCACTTCTTGCTTCAGATGGATTTGTTTGTGGCTTCTTGATTGTTTGGGTTCTACATGACCACCCATCGATTTATGTAGCCCCTTAGTCCTCATCGAAAGCAAGTAGGAATCTGACTCTATAATAAAGCAGGAACCCTAGTCCTATTAGAATTTACGTAGCATACCTTAATCCTAAAATACTAAATAGGAGTAATTAACATTTACTCAAAACAAAGTTACTAGATCCATACGCATCCTCATACAAAAATAATTCTCAAAAGTCCAAAATATGAAGACATTTTCAGCATTCTACAATTCCATTTTAGTTTGATTTGACCTACATAAATAAGTTTCCACAACCTGCATTCAGGAAAATCTTGAAAGATCGATGCTCACACCATTACACTGTCATCTCCTAAATCTCAATTCCCAACTAGTTCACCAATCTGACAATGAAGGGGAAAATTTTAACCTGAAACTCTTTCAAGAAGTAGCCACACCTTCTCCTCGTCGGCGGCTCCGCTTGCCGTAATGAGATCCTTGTAGTATCTGATGGTCTCTCGGGTGTCATCAAACCTGGTTGCAATGTCCAAGAACCACATGACCCTCTACAGCTCCTGTTCATTGACATCATCGACGAACGACGCCAAGGGGATGGCGTTCTTCGGCTGTAGGGAGTAGACATTGGGGTTGTCGTCGATGATGACGGCTTGGTCTAGCGTGCGGTCAATGGCCTCCAAATCCTTGAAAAGTGTGACACCTCAGAATGTGAAATTATAGTTTTTGGTATTACGGTACGACTTTATATCGCGTTTTCGGTCCGTTTTCGGTTGTTTGGGCCTTTCCGGGGAAACTTGGGCCTTGGGGGAATCTTTGTGGGCCTTAGATGGAGGCTCCTTGGCCCATGTGGGGAGGAGGGGGCTGCCAACCTGCCCTAGGGCGCCCCCATGCCCTCCCCCATGCGCCCCACCTCCTCCTCTCCCTCCCATAGCCGCCACCCCCTCCAAGCCCTAGCTGCCCCCTCCTCTCCCCTCCCATGCGCCACCCCCTCCCTCTCCTTCCCACCTCTAGCCGGCCCTAGATACTCCTCATAGCCACTCCGATCTCGCTGTCTGGGAGCCCTTCGTCCAAGGAGATCCGGCGTTCCCGGCAATTTCGACGTCTCCGGCGATCGGCGGGAAGATCGGGCCGCGAGGAGGCGGAGTTCGTCGATCGGGTGTCTCGCCAAGAAGAGGTAAGCCCCGGGGATCTTGGTTCTAGGGTGTAGGTGCTGTTTAGATTGTGAATTACATGGTTAATCTTGGTGTTTAGGTGCTGTTCCTAGTTGAGATTAGGGAGTTTGCAATGGTTGTCCCACGTTCTGCTTCGGGAAGATTGGGCACACGACCTAGGGTTTGAGTTTTTGCAATTTTAGATTTGGAATTTGGTCAGCCGCCTGTTGAGGAAGTTGTAGATAACTTCAATACCTTTAATTGGACACCAAGAACGTCCAATTCCGCACAGCCGTTTGAAAGTTATGGTCATTTTACCAAACATGTTCAAATCTGTGATGTAATTGGGATAGAACGTAATGTTTTGTAGATTAAACAATTTTAGAGACCGAATCAGCTTTTCCCAATACTTAGAGAAAGCTAGAAAATTTCCTAAGCTTCGCGATGATGTACTCGTTTATGTGATTTGGAGACATAGAACTCAAGTTATGCTAGTTTGAAGCCTGCTGTCCCCGGGGGGACAGATTCTCTGTTTTTCAGCTTTGGGAGTAGTTTGCGAAGTCGGGGTAGATGAGCGATGGTGTACTGTTTTGTGGGCACGTTTTGAGTGTGTGGTATCTATGTGCCGGTGGTGTGACCCCGGGAGTGCCCTCATCCTCTCGCCAACCCATCGCCCGCGGTTAAGGCAAGTGTATTGGAATGGGTTGCGTGTTGAATGTTGCTAGACTTGATTAGATGCAAATTGTTTTATGATATGATGCCATGATTGATGTTTGCCTATGACATGATGAACATGATTTCATATTGATCATGATTTCGTTGTATTAAATGTTTATGCCAATCTTTACATGTTTATGTCATATGTGCATTCTTAATGGAAGAGGCGTCCCATGCTGATGCGGGCCTCTGTGTTCACACGTAGTGAACACGAAAGACCTACCTCGTAGTCCCATCCACGGTTGCGCATGAGAGCGAGTCAGTAAGAGTAGGCACCCTCCATCTACGGGATGGAAGGTGTGGGATGCCTTAGATAGGGGTCCCGCAAGTGGGGCCTACACCCGACTGGGCCGAAGGCGGAGCAGTAGGCCCAGAGCCCGGAAGCGCCATGATGGGCCCGGGGGATGTCTCGACTTGTTCCCCAAGGCAGCTCGTCGATCCTTCAGCGAAGCTTCGTGCCATGCCCAGACAACCCGTCGAAAGCGAAGCATGCGGCCTGACATCTGCAGAGCCTGCAGGCGCCGGAACCTGACGGAGTGGCAGGCGCGGGTCGGGGAAAGCACAACTACCTCCCCAAGACGTAGTGGGGCCCAGTCGATAAGAGACAAAGTATGTACTCATGAAGCCACCATGTTCAGGGCCAGGTGGCGCCCATTTTGTGGTATATCCTTCCCCTAGTATAAAAGGGGGGGAGGAGGGAGAAAAAAAGGGACACGCTCATATATCCAAGAACACAGGACTAGGGTATTATCTCCTCCCTGAGAGCCCGAACCTGTCTAAAAAGAGATCGCCCTCGCATCCTGTGTTACCATCTAGCTCTGATCCCGCACGAATCCCCTATAATCACAAATCTCATTGCCGGCGAAATCGATCGTCGACAGTTGGCGCGCCAAGTAGGGGATTGTGTCAAGATCTTCGTCGAGCTTGATGGCTGCGACGAGCGGAGTCTCCATAGTCTTCTTCCCGGGTCAGGTTTTCCGTTTCGGAAGCTTGACCTTCATCTCCAACAGCCTCGGGAACCTTTCCCTCTCTGAGGAGGCCGCGCTGCAGTAGGGCGAGGTCTCCGGCGAGCCATCGTCACGACTTCCGCGCCGATCGGGAGGTCCCCTTGTCTCGTGCTCTAAAGCACCGAGTAGGGGACCGAAGGTTCGGTCCTGCCAGGGAGTCGGACTCATGGGCGTCGAGGCACGAATGGTGGGGGTTCTCACCGCCAAACCACTCGGCACCTCTGAGCGCCTGGAGCTATCCTCTTCAGGCTCGCCCAGCTCACCGGTCGAGTCAGAAGAAAGCCTAGAGAGTTGCTGGAATTTTCGTAGAGTCTGCATAATCGAGGGCTCGCGGGCGGATTCGCAGCAGCGCCTCGACACTTCGGCCGCCGCCGACTTGGAAGGTGGCCGAGCAACAGAACCGGACGCGCGGGCGCGTGCTCTGCGGGACCGCGCCCGTGGTGTCAATGAAGACATTCTGCAAGCCAAGATAGGGGACCAAGCGGTCTTCCGTACTCCACAGCAGAATATCGTCGCCTCCAAGACACTCCTGGATATCTTGAGCCCTATGCTGGGGGCGGGCGATCCAATTGCCCCGATCGTGGCCCAAGTAAAGGCCATGGTGACGGCGGCAGCGATCCAGCAGGCCCAGACCGACCAGCCAGCAAAGGAGCGGTCGCGTGGTCCGGCGAGGACCCAGACGGCTAGCAGCCGGTCAGGTCGGGAAGCCCCCCGCCAGACACATCATATTCCTCCCCACGGAGACGACTTGCGACACAGCATCAACCGCGACCTCCGTTCCGACCTCGACGCCAGGCGCCGCAACCGAGAAAGGGAGGAGCAACGCCGTCATGCCGACGAGTATAAACGTTACGGCATCCTTCCACGAGATCGCGAAGCACGCCAAGCGCGATCCCCTCCACGTCGATCACCGCCCGGGGGTTGCCGCGGGGTCATAGAAGGGGTTCGCGCGTTTACCCCTCACCTATGCCGAGTGGTTTGGCCTGATGGGTTTAATCCCAAGGGCATCACTAGGTTTGACGATGAGAGGGACCCGGAGGCTTGGTTACAGGTGTACGCTCTGGCGGTCAGGGCTGCCGGGGGGATCAGAAAGTAATGGCAAATTACTTACCGGTTACCCTCTCGCCCCTGGGCCAAGCCTGGCTCACTGGACTCCCAGCGAACTCTATAGATCCCTGGGGAGATCTATGTGAGCAATTCATTTCAAACTTCCAAGGCACGTACGAGCGCCCGGGCACCCCTGGGACCTCTATCAGCTGCACCAAAAGAGAAACGAGTCCCTCCGGGAGTTCGTCAAGCGCTTCATGCACAGGAAAAGCACTGTTCGGGATGTCACGGATGCGGTTGTGATAGCTGCCTTCCAAAAGGGAGTCAGCGACCCTGATCTCATCAAGAAGATGTCTCGGAAGCCACCAACGTCGGTTCGTGAGCTGTTCGCCCTAGCGGACCGCTACGCTTCAGCCTCCAAGGCCTTGGCGGAACGGCATGACGAGGGGAAGGATCAGGCCGAGCCCCCCCGGCGGAAGGAAAAGAAGCGCAAGGTTGAAGAACTAGTGGCAGTCGCTGAACCTGCGCCCCCTCGCGCCCTCAAAGAGGACGGGTATGACAAGGTGATGAACTCGCTTTGCCCCTTCCATCCAAAGGGGAGACATGCCGCCAAGGACTGCTTCACTTTGAAGAGATTTGCCCGGGAGAGCAAGAAGCAGGCTGGGCAAGGTCCAAGTGGACATGCCGCCAAGCCGCCTCCCCCTGAAGCCGAGGAAGACTATCAGGATGTCGATCTCGAGCTTAACTACATATTCGGGGGTTCGGCCGTCTGAGTCCAAGCGGAAGCAAAAGCTTACCGCCGAGACATCAACGCCAATAGAGCCGAGACCCCCGATGCGTCACGGTGGTCCGAGGTCGCGATAACTTACGACCGCTCGGATCACCCAGATCGAGTCCCATTCCCCGGTAGATATCCGCTTGTCTTGGCGCCCGTTGTCCGCGGCATCAAGCTCAAGAGGGTATTGATTGACGGTGGAAGTGGGCTCAATGTCCTCTTTGTCAAAACTCTTGACGACATGGGAATTCCATGGTCGGAGCTTAAGCGCGGGTCGTCGCCTTTTCACGGTGTCATACCCGGAACTTCCGCGACACCACTCGGACAAATCACTCTGCCGGTCACTTTCGGTGCAAGGGAAAATTACCGGACAGAGAACCTTGGCTTCGAGGTGGCTGATTTCGCGACAGCATATCATGCCATCTTGGGGAGACCAGCGCTAGCCAAGTTCATGGCAGTGCCCCACTATGCGTACCTGACACTGAAAATGCCAGGGCCGAGTGGTATTATCGCTTTACGCGGTGATATCAGGCAGTCTTTTTCCTGTGACAAGGAGAGCTGCGAGATGGCCGAGTCCCTGGAGGCGCGAGCGGGTCGGGAGAGGATTCGGCAAGAGGCGGATTCCGACAAGCCGGAAGGAAGCGTCCCTGCCCGCAAAGCGCCGAACCCTGGGATTGGTCCCGGAGAAGATACCAAGAGAATTACCCTCGACCCGTCCGATTTGGCTCAAACGGCCTTGATCGGGACAGGGCTCGGGGAGAAATAGGAGGACGCGCTCGTCACCTTTCTGCGGGCAAACAAAGACGTCTTCGCCTGGAAGCCGTCGGACATGCCCGGAGTCCCCAGGGAGGTGATCGAGCACGCGCTGAACGTAAATGAATCGGCCAGGCCGGTCAAGCAAAGGTTACGACGGTTCGCCCAAGACCGCCGAGAGGCCATCAGGGAGGAGATCACAAAGCTGCTTGCCGCAGGATTCATCAAAGAAGTGTATCATCCCGACTGGTTGGCTAACCCTGTACTCGTTCAAAAGAAGAATAAAAGTTGGCGCATGTGTGTTGACTATACCGACCTCAACAAGGCTTGCCCAAAAGATCCCTTTGGTCTGCCCCGCATCGATCAAGTGGTGGACTCCATTGCTGGATCTCAACTACTCAGTTTTCTGGACGCCTACTCAGGCTATCACCAAATCCGGCTTCGAGAGGAGGATTGTGAGAAGACTTCGTTTATCACTCCATTCGGAGCATATTGCTATGTCACCATGCCGTTTTGGCTGAAAAACGCTGGCGCAACCTATCAGCGCCGATACAGCGGTGTTTTCACCATCAGCCCGGACGCAACGTAGAGGCATATGTGGATGATGTAGTGGTTAAAACGCAGATCAAGGACAATCTCACCTCCGATCTGGCCGAGACATTCGAGAGTCTAAGGGCGTTCCGGATGAGGTTGAACCCTGAGAAGTGTGTTTTCGGAGTTTCTTCTGGGAAACTACTCGGATTCATTGTCTCTCATCGCGGGATCGAGCCAAATCCGGAGAAAATCGGGGCCATCATGAGGATGGCGCCACCTGCCAGCCAGAAAGATGTTCAAAAGCTCACTGGCTGCATGGTAGCGCTTGGCAGATTTATCTCCCGGTTGGAGGTTCGGGGGATGCCCTTCTTCAAGCTCCTCAAGAAGCAGGACCGTTTTGAATGGACGGCTGAGGCACAACAAGCCTTTGAAGAACTCAAGGTGTTCCTCTCCACCCCTCCAATCCTATTCTCGCCAGTGCCAGGTGAACTTCTCCTGCTTTACATAGTGGCAACAACTCATGTAGTCAGTGCCGCGATAGTTGTGGAGCGGGAAGAGTCTGGACACCGCTACGGCGTACAACGCCCGGTTTATTTTGTCGGTAATCTGGGCGAATCCAAGACGCGATATCCTCAAGTTCAGAAGCTGCTGTACGCAATTTTGATCTCGTCGCGGAAGCTGAAGCATTATTTCCAAGGGCACTCGATTTCAGTAGTGACTTCTTTCCCCGTGGGAGAGGTCCTCCATAATCGAGAAGCTTCTGGGAGAATCTCAAAGTGGGCGGCCGAGCTTGGAGCCTTCGACATCTCGTTCAAGCCGCGCACCACCGTCAAGTCCCAGGCTTTCGAAAGGAGATCCGGTCCTCAGGAGGAACCAGAAAAGTGAGCACAAGCTCTCTCCAATTTGCGAAGGTCCGTACATTGTGGAGGAGACGGTCTGGCTGGGTGCCTATCTGTCGGGACCCGAATCTGCAAATCCGGACCCTCTGTGTATTCAGCACTAGTCCAGGAACGCGCTAGTGCACACAGTCTTAACATTGGTAAATATCATAATCATACCACTCGATACTAGTAAAGTACTTTAATTAAATAGTCAAACTGGTTACTCGACCTTATGGTCAAGTTACAAATATACGCCACGCAGGGCGAAACTTATTAAGAGAGAAATAATAGCAGCGGAAAATGAGATAACTTCGTGGCGCCATCCAGTATACCACAGGCAACTGACTGGGCTCGCTCCCTAAGTAGACGGTTCCTCTTGGAGCTCCTCCTCCAAAGCTGGTGTAGTCTCCTCTTCAACTGGTGTTGTATTGTGGCAAGGGTGAGTACTTGGTACTCAGCAAGTCATGCACAGAATGCAAGCTAATATACTATATGCATGGCTTGATACAAAGGAATAGCTCAAGGTATATTTGCGATGCTGACATTTGACAAGTAGCATAAGTAGATTCAAAGCAGTAGAAGCAAGTAAAGCATAACTAACTTTTCAAGGAGTTTAATAAACATCTTTCCCATCCTAATCCACATTTCCATCAACATCATTATTAAACCAAACCCAACCTTTCAAGTCCAAGATATTTTCATGAAAGTCTAACCCTTGACTGTAATTCCCGAGCGATGTCCAATACCGCGGACACGGCTATTCGAATAGATTCTACACTCTGCAGAGGTTATGCACTTTACCCACAAGATACAGTCAAACACCACAAAGGTGAGTTCCCGTAACAAAGTCTTTCGGAAACTCCTAACAATACAAGTGAGCCTCCCCGGTTATTGCACACTAACCCTTCCCTTAGCTAAGGCGAAGTTTAGGCCAATCAACCGTTAGATGGGTACCTGGCCTCAGCCCCGGTACGCTCCCCCGTACAACTTACACAAAGGGTGTAGTTGACCTCCT
Organism: Rhipidocladum racemiflorum; assembly: GCA_036346355.1. NCBI lineage: Eukaryota > Viridiplantae > Streptophyta > Magnoliopsida > Poales > Poaceae > Rhipidocladum > Rhipidocladum racemiflorum. The sequence continues at coordinate 42,321,033 of CM070578.1, forward strand.
GAGGTCCCACAGGTACGTTATTAGCAACTTAATCAACTAGGTCCGTCCCATTACAGACATGTGGTTGCAAGATTGACTCAGTTCAAAGGCTTGCAAGGTTAAGTCCTTAGGGTGACCAGGGCAAGACTACCCGAAGAACCAAATCAACATCCCGATTGCCACAACCGGCCCACTGATCATTCTTTCCACATGCCCCTACTAAAACTATTTATCAAACCCCAGTTGATTACCATGCACCACATGCCATCAACATCACATGATACCTTTCCAAAATAGGTTCAATATATCATTAAGTCAATATTAACGTTTGATTGTCCAAAATCATGTCATGAGCACGTAGCAGGTCTAAGCAGCATACTACAACGATCTAATTTCCTATGTTGGCAATTTAATAATGTCCAACTAGTAAACCACAACTAGGGTGACAAGGGTCATGGCACATATTTAATTAATCAAGGTGTCATACAGCAATTTGGCATTTATCTAATTTCCCATATTTAAATAAAGTATTTTCTAATTGAACTAGCATGCAATAATTTGAACCAAAATAGGTTTCAAAATAGGATCAACATGGTCAAAGCACAACTTGCCTTCAAAAAGTACTTGTTCTTGGTCTTGAGTTGGATCCTGAGTCAACACCTCTCCTTCGAATCCTTCCGGCACTTCAACGTCTACTCGTAAAGCGTGCAAATAGCAATACACGAATAAACAATAGGCAAAAAGTGTCCAAACATCCAAATAAAGTCCATAAACAGAGAGAACATAATTTTATAAATTTTTAGAAACTGTAATCGTCAAATTTGGAGTTTAAATGCAAAAGTTATAACATTTCGAAGTTTAAATAATCAATTAAATAATATTACAGAGGAAAACTTTAGTCCAAAAATTAAATAAAATTCATAATTAGGTAGATCTTAATTTTATACAAATTTAGAAATTTGAATCACTCAAATCGGAGTTGAAACGCAAAAGTTATAAGCGTTTGAAGTTTGAAGCAAAATCTGAAATCATTATTTCGAATTAATAAATCATTTTCTTTTTCAAAAATTAATTATTGCGTCAGCAGTGACACGCGTCGGTTTCTGATTGGCTGGCTGACGTCAGCCGGTCCATGGACGTGGTCCATGGTTTGGCTTGGTCCAGCGTGGACTCGGTCCACGGCTCCACGTGTCACTGACAGGTGGGTCCCCTCGGATGACGTCATTGCTGACGTCAGCGGGGCTCAGCCCACGGTGCTGATAGGTGGGGCCCACTGGTGACGTCATGGGTGATGTCACCGCATGGCCGGGGGTTGCCGCTGACAGGTGGGCCCGTGCTGACGTCACGGTGTGGTTGCGGCTAAGCCGCTGACACGCGGGCCCAGCGTGTCAGTGACCCATACACGCGCGCGTGGGCGCGGCGGCTCGGCTCCCCAGACACGTGGCACGATCGTGTCCGTTGATTTGAAAATCAACGGCCGCGATTAGATCCAGGGTTAACACGTTGAAAACTACACGGTGATCGTGGGCCGTTCGATCTAGATCGGACGGTCCAGATCTAACCCT